>OW679195.1:140838209-141074436 GCA_940337035.1 Agriotes lineatus | reverse complement strand
CACTCTGGAGCGCACCTAGACACTGTGTTTCCCAAACCATTTTCTGACAGTGCCATCTTTTCGTGACCAGATCTCAATCCGAAGAAGCTTGCAAAGCGTTTTTGAAAATCTCAGAGCACGTGGGCTTTAGAGCAACCACAATCGAAGTATGATTGAATATCATATTAGGGATGGATTTCGCTATTCGGTTCAGGCCCACTTGGATTCTTTTGTTGCTTGCTCACACTATACGGGCAATAAATAGTTTAACACAATTACTTACTTTTACTTCGATCGTCTAATATTTGAATTAATATTTTATAGATTTTAACGTTTGACGATTTAATGATTCAATATTGATAAGTTTATGACTTTAACTTAACCTCTATCTTGTATGTGTGTATGTATTATCGGTAACCTCAATTTACCTTGTGTAGAGGCTAGTAATTTATGCGCTTGCGACTGGCGGTACAATGCTCAACTTGCCCCGGATTGGGGTTACAAAGTTGAAGCGCACCTTTTGTGCTTGCGCAGCCACTGTTGCGTGAGGCGTGTGTCATGATGGTGTGTTAACCTTGTTACTCTATCTATTAGAGCTGTGGTTCTGATTAGAGCACAGTCAATTTGGTACTCAACTGTGAATGGTCTCACCGAGCCCGATTCCAATCGCAAAGGCTGCGGAAAAATTGTGCCCCCCCCCAGATTCGAACCAAGGACCTGCTTAATGCAAGCCTTCTTACTGCGCTTCTTTAACCTCTATCTTTCAAGATTTCAATTTTGAATTTAGTTGATGATATTGTCGACTTTTATTTTATTTTTCCTGTGAGGTTTTAATATGCGTACTGCTGTTTCTGTTGACATTTTAGTTTTATAATGAATATTTGACGAATTCTAAATCGCGCTTGGCATATATTTAATTAAAATCTTGGTTATTAACTTTTACTTTTGAGTTTTTTCCTTATGGGTACTGAAACCTCCTCGTTCTTTTAGAGTTTAGGTTCTTATAAGCTTAGGCTGTATAGGATAAGTGCGTGTATTTGACTGCTAGTCTGGTTTCCTTTTGTTGTCGTTGTTAGCAGCTAGCGCCCACTTTGTTTCTTTTTAGTTATTAACCTTAAGATCGCTTGGCCCTTACCTACGACCACAAATCGCCGAGAGGTTTGAGCTAATGTGAGTTATGAGCACCCCTGAGTTGAGTGGTAGCAAAAACGTATCAGTGTCTTTGGAGTTTGTAGTCAAAACCCAATCTGGAGCTGCTGAAGATAATGACAGTAGTGTTGCGCTTTATCAGATTATGAACGCCTCCGTGCTATTTCAAGAGACGTGTGTAATACTCGAGAATGATAAACATCTAGTATTTTTGTGTTACATGCTTTGTGCACCAGATTATATTTTTGTTATAAGTATACATGGTTTTCTTGTCCTAGTAATATTTGACAAACTATTTACAATCATTACTGTTACATAATATGTTATATTATCCTAATGGTTAACAATAATATTATCACATCAGTCTATAAGTCTAGACGATATGTTTTATCGGACTTTTTCCACTGTCTCGAGCGTTTATCACACTACGTTTCGGGAGTTTTTGATCTACTCCCGTCCTCAGGTGTTCCTGGTTAGCCCTGAGAAGGACTAATTTTTGTAAGTTTTTTCACGTACCTCGTGCCTACTTCGGGATTTGAACCCGGGTCCATTGATAGCTGCGATTACGAGTCTGTCACTCTTACCACTAGCACGGTTATAATCAGTCTATATGTTATCAGAATTCATGTAGACACCTTGCGGTAATCACGTTTTTAGTCGCTTGTGGATATCTTTAATTCCGAGTGAGGAGAAGTCACTGCTATCACATAAATAGATATTTTGAAAGAACTTTTTTGATATTTGTTTGTTGAATTTCAGGTTTGTTGCAATGTTCAAGTTCTTATGTATTTGTGTATTCCTCACAAACAAGGTGCATTAGTAGTAATTTGCAACACTTTGTTTTATATAACTTGAAGTTTGTTTATATGAGTTTTTGGTGTCGACCCCAAACTGGGAACGCATTGGTCTCACGACTGATTTGTATAACAGTGTTGCATAATTGGGATAATCTTACATAGCACTCGTTCACTCTTTTTTTAACACCTTGAACCCTGAGATGGTAGTGCCAACTTCT
This sequence comes from Agriotes lineatus, assembly GCA_940337035.1. Lineage (NCBI taxonomy): Eukaryota > Metazoa > Arthropoda > Insecta > Coleoptera > Elateridae > Agriotes > Agriotes lineatus. The sequence goes on along the minus strand of OW679195.1, from coordinate 141,072,293 downwards.
CCCCAGACACGGACATATGTATCTTTCCGAAAAATGAGTTTAGGGAATACAACCCAGAAATACTCCTTCTAGAACCTGACTACCACTATACTGGCAGACCACGTGTTTTTACGAACCTTGGACATATCCGGTGAGCAATTACCGTGTTTGCTTCAGGACCGACAAAAAAATATGAAGAATTAAACTAGATAGAAGTTCTTGCCAGCAAAGTGGTATCAATACATTGTTGTATACCAAAGGTACCACTATAGTGGTAGTTAGGGTTCAACGTGTTTTAACATGTACACCCCAGTTCAGATGTGTATTTAGATGGATACCTAGACATTTGACAGTTCTATCGTTGGGATTCCATTCAATCCTTTGGTCATGTATCGCTGTTTCTGATGGGTTTACTATTTTTCGAAGTGAAAATCTTAGTTTCACATTTATTTCTATTAATTATGATACACAACTCTTTACCAATTATTTCGTTTACAGAATTTTGTAGTATTCTAGTTGCTTCTTGTATGTTTTGCACAATTATGGCAGTGTTATCTGCAAACATAGATATATCTGACTGTACTGGTTCTGGTATATCATGAACATAGGTCCTACGACAGATCCTTTTGTAATTTTACAAAATATACAAACTACTTCAATTCTTATGTTCATAATTGTGGTGCGCATGTAGAAATCCTTATTTGTCTAATATATGGGCATATTCCTCTTACCATAAACGCTCGCGTTTGCCATGTTCTGTGCCCCGTTTTGTATCACATAGTTTTATATTGCCAATCGTGAAGCTACAGTTTTTGCAGCATAAGTTGTATATTCAGCAGCTTCGGGTTGTACTCTCTAGCAGATAAGTGTAATGCTCGTTTTTGTGATTGACTTACATTAGTGATTAAACTAGCAACATTTTAAAAATGTTTTTGCTTTTCACTGCTCAAGATATGTTACCAATGCCAAATACGTCACATATCAAATAATAGATATTGTATTCTACAAGGCGACTTTTGTTTTAGAAGTTTTTAAGTTAACTATTGTTCTGAAGTAATAACTTACGATACAGTTTTATGATATAGCATAGAAGGTAATAATTTCCAAATGTTTGCCAAACTAAGTAATATAGCCATCAACACGCTCGACGGAAAATTTCAGAATGCACGTAGCATCCAAACGTGACCCATTCGTCCAGAGGGGTCACGATCGCTCTCAATCTTTTTAACAGATATAGTATAATGCGGACAGCAAGTGAAATGAGCCAGTATTTTAGCCAGGGATTTTGCTCAGTAAATACATACCTACGCCTGATGTATATAAATAAGCATGAAACGACGACTCATTTCAGTGATGTGTTATTTGATTAAACGGAAATAATTGGACTATGCGCTGTTGTTATTAGCATTTAGAAGACAGAAACCTTTAAATAGTGAAAATTTACTCTAATGGATTAGAACCACGAATAAATGAAAATATTTGTTATTTAGACAAAACATATTTCAAACATCCGAACTGCTACTGACAATCATTACAGTTATGTTATTGTCCTCTATAAAACGATACGGGGTGTCTGGAAAGTATGGAATATTTTAGATATTGTAGATACCTTAGTAAATGTCTATTTCATCGATCTCTATTTTAAACATATTGTATTCATTTGACATAAATTTATTTCTCCTTTAAAATACACTGTCATAAGTAATTCGTTGAGAAAAACGCAGAAAAGTGCTTGTAAATTTTTACGTCAGTAAAGTGATAAATATATATGATAGTTATTGCCAGAACAACTGACCCCGACTTTTAAAAATATCAATATTTAAATAATAAACAAAAAGAGAACATTTAAATTTACGAAATATAATAAATTTTGAAAATGATGACACTAGTTTATCTGAAAAATCTCACATGCTGTGCTATAAAGATTAAGTATAACATAAGGAGTTGACAATTTGTTTAAGAACTTATACTTTTTTTGAAGTCTACGTTAATACGATTGATTTTCATTGAAAATTTACTAAAGTAAGTGTGGTAGCATTATGTAAGAATAGATAAACATCTGCATCCCCATATTTCGATAATAAAAACAAAATCTTTTCTAAACCGAAATTCGAACACGCGCCTCACGCTCCATAGTCCACCAATATGATTACATAGTTAGATGACGCGAACACAAATCGACAAATACATACAAAAAAATGACCAATTGTGCTTCTTTGCATTAATATTCCAGTCAAAGTGGTAGAAAACTCATGCTGATAGGTTATGTCGTTTTCGAGTTATCGTACTTGCAACTAGTGATGGGCATAACCGAACAATTTTCATAACCGAATTATTTGCATTCGAATTATATTAACAACCGAATGATTATTTGAATAATCATTCGAATAAATCTTGGCTCTCGATTCGTTTCGATTTCGGCGGTTTGCCGGTTGGCGGTTCACCGTATCTGCATCGGTATCGTAACTTTCAGATAGCAGAGGAACTCAGTTAATCGTTAATTATAATAATTGTATAAATTATTTTTAGTTGATTTCTAAGGAGTTTAAACCATTAAGAATAGCTATATCAATACTAATCATAAAAATATTATAAATATGCGACTACAAAGTATCTATTGAATCTATTTTTAGTTCCTAAAATTCTCTAATAGCCACCCTTCCCTTTTCGCTTGCTCATCATACCGCTATATTTTAGAATCAATAATTTATCTACGTTCAGCCTTCCGCGGTTCTAAGGACGCACACTTAAAATTTTAAACATCGAAATCCACTTCTTGTCCCACGTTCATATTATATGACGACGGATGGGCATCGACTGCTCCGTTATTAAAAATTAAATATAAATCTGTTACGATATTGGAAAATCTTATTTCGCTTTCTGTTTATCCCTTATTAGGCATAATCATCCGCGTTTCGAAGCAAAAATTTAGGCCGTTATAAATTAATACCAACACAGCTTCGGCAAATCTCATACTCAGCAGAGCGTTATCTTTAATAGGAACGGCCCCATACATTTAACTGGTCGACTGGGAGTCTCAAATGTGTTAATAACATTAACAAGCAGCCGCTAGCCTCACTTGGGTCAATCAGTACAATATGCCTTGCTTGTGGTTATGAATGACGTATTATTTACAGAATTTCGATCACTCGCAGGTCGCTGAGATACGGCACGTAGTACGTGTGAGAATGAGGTTATTTTTCATTCGAATATTTGGAATGAAAACCGAGTTACAGAGGTTATTTCAATAACCGGATAACCGGTTATTTTTCATTCGAATAAGCCCATCACTACTTGCAACCATCCGGAATGACAGTCGTCTTTTACTAATTTTCCCTCTTTCCTTTAACTCCAAAGCGGCTACTGTCTTCATAAAAGTTATGTTGTTTTATGAGACCTTCCATATAATTTTTAATTGGTCACGATTGATAGAGCGGCTACGACAAAAATGGTAAATTAAAAAAAAATGGTTGCTGTCAAAAGCAATATTTTGGTGCGTTGCGTCGCCGTCGTGCCGGCATGCTGCGCAGAAGTAATATTTGAAATATCTGTTATTTATATCCAATTTAGAAATAAAAAAATATGTAAAGATTTTTACTTAGAACTTCCCTTGAAAGTGGACGTTGTGACATTAATAATTTTAAAAATTAACGGAAAATAAGGATAAAAATATCTTGGCGCTCGTAATAATACTAAAACAATAAAATAAAACAGTTAGTAATGCAAATTACATCAATTTTGAAATAAAAACCATTACTGGTGGTGGGATTCGAACTTCAGTGCCTGCGAACGTGCCTGCGATACGTTTTCAACGATTGGCGGTAACCCGGATTTTTGGATCATACTTACTTATTTGAATCTTGGAAGTTTGTACCGAAAATAATATAAACCAAATGGCTATACTCTAGCGTTCACGCAATGGCGAGCCTTTTTTAAACCATCGCTTTTAGGACTTGTAAAGTCACAAACACTCCATTTTTTAAGCAACCCTATTAGAAGTCCGACATTGTCAAATCTGATGGTATTGATGGATATGGAACATTGACGTGTGTTGAGATGATCCGCCAGGAAAACTTTCTCTAAAAATAAATCTCGCAACATCGATCGTTATAGCTGCCCATTCACAGTAATGGTTCTGCCCCTGTCGATGTCGTCCCAAAAAAATAAGGCTCAGTGACTTTTCCAGCACTAATGCTGCACCATGCAGTCACTTTAAGCTCAGATAGTTGAAGCTCTTAAATAATTCTTAAATAATTCTTAAATTTTCACTAGCTCAGAAGCGGCGGTTTTGTTTATTCATAGCTGCATAACGTATTTTAAAATTTATACAGTTTTTACAATTTCTGCACGTTCTCGAAGATACAGATACAGATTTATAGCAAATTTTCCGTGTATCTATTTTTCAATGGTTAATAGTTTCCTGGGTTGTGTCAACTAAAATCAAAATCATTGGAGGGCAGACAAAGTCTGCAAGGAATTTCCTGAATCTATGCTTTACGTAGATAATCTATACCGATGGGGCCACAATTATATATAACAGCAATGAGATAACATGAACAAGAAAATAACACATATTGCTTGAGTAAGAAAGAGATAAACATAGTAGCAAATATACGAATAGGCTTGACGCTCACTTTAATTATGACATATGTCAACTAATTGTGCCTACGAAAATAATTTTGTTGTATGGTCATTTCTTTCTTACTCAAGCATTCTATTTTGTTGTTTATGTTATCTTATTGCTGTTATATATAATTATGGCCCCATCCGTAGAATAAGATTATATGGTGCCCAATGTTTTGTGAAACGTTCGTGCAAGACAAAATGGGACTCAAAAAGGTTTGCATCGTGAGAAAGAGCAACCAAGTGCTGTAACAAATTAATCTATCAGACTAAACACGTTATATGGCGTTTTAAGGTCAAATTTAACTTAACTTTTATATCCAAATGTATTTCATTGAATCAGCATTCTGCTTTACCTTTGTTCAAAGAACATTTTTTCTGATAACAATAGAAGGCCTGGAGACGGTATTGACTATTATGATTATTGTTTTTTGTAGCCATCTCAACCAACCAGAAGGCTGGATTTAGTTAAGTTATCTTGTATAATTTCGATTATACAAAATCGATTATACTAGAGTAACTTCACTACGCGACGCAATACATAACTTTTGTCAACTTGATGTTGTTTTCATGGAGATGACTTTGAGCTAGGTTAATACAAACAAATCGAGCTGCCAATAAAATATTTTTTGTTCCTAATATTGAAATTTACACAAAAAATAATCAAATCGAATACAATGCTTACTTCGAATAGGTTATACGTCACAAAATTCCTGCACAATAACATATTGTGTCAGTTTGACAGAATAATCCTCCCGCTGCGCGCTCGGACTATTTAACCTGTCAAACTGACATTCCTTTATTATTGTGCAACTAGTTATCGACATATAACCCGATAATATCGAAGTACTTATAGTGTAACTGCTCATTATACCACTCCCTATAACATTAACCAATCAAAAACGGTAAAAATGCATAGTTACATAGTAACGGTGATAATCATAAACCTTCTTGACTAACAACTAGTGATAGTGAAATAACTTCATAAACATCCCTTTATCTGCTGAAAGTACAATCGCCATAGCAACCACACTAACTGCACTTTTAATATTTATAAATAAACTGTCCAAACGTTGTTTATTGACTCGTGATATAATCTAGCCGAATGAAACTCGTGTCTTCTTGATTATTATCAAATCATTTCTGTTTCCACTCTGTATATTGGCTTAGGCAATCTCTTGTAAACAGAACAATTATTTAATAATCAAGAACCCACTAGTTGCATTATAAATGATAGACTACTAGTAGTTAAGTATTACACAAAACAGATCAGAGAGTAACTGTTTAATGACAAAACCAATCACTTTTAATTTCTTTTTAAAAAGAGACGCATTTATAATTTTGCCTAAAATAACTATTATTTAAATCTATTCCCCATTTTTTCCATGTTATTTACGTCATACGTGGTTGATTATTTAATCATTCCCGTTCTACTTTTTCATATTCTATCCGAATGTGAAGTCAATATTTAAGAATTCCGACAAAAGCACAGTCGTACAAACATGGACAAGCCACACCGATAAACAAATACACTTAACGAATTCACATACGACTCCGTTTCACAAGTTTGTAAAAATTCTGAAAAAATGCGTGTTTGCCTACACAACGGACAAAACAGCTGACAAATATAATTGCCAAATTGAGATGGGCTTTCTTTTTCGTTTTCCGCTTGGTATCCGCAATTATTTTAAAGAATTGAAGCAGAATACTATCTTAACAAAGCGTATTTGGATACACATAGGTAAGTTGACTTTAATCATCCTTATGCAGACCCAAGAATCTGTGATAAGCATTTTTCACATGTTTCGGGGACACCCTGTATATATGATTTTTAATTATTTCTGTATTTCTTTACAGTAATACATATTAGTTTTCGAAATGATAAAGACAATTCTTATTTCGCACTATTTCACATATCAATTCACTTCAGCTTGATACCAATTGTATAGAACAAATACCTATAGCTTAACTAGGTAAAGCGCAGAATATTACTCTTATTTTACACATTAACTAAAGGTTCGAGTATATTTAAAATACCTAGTTATTTTATAGAATAATAAAATTTAACACTCTTAAGGGCCGGTTGCAGAAAGCAATGTTAAGTCTGGTGCTAACGTCGCGTCAAAGTGAACAAAATCGCATCAAAAGTTACCATAAGCATTTGAGATTTGATTCGTTTTTGTTCACTTTGACGTCGCGTTAGCTAACACCAGACTTAACATTGCTTTCTGCAACCGGCCCTAATTGTAGCATATGCACTGACTATTTACCGCTATTATGTTTGGATTAAGCTAATACACACTGGAATGATAATAATAAATAATATTACCACGGAGGAACTATTCCTAAATTTTCATTCGTGATGTTATTGATCCGGTTATTTTACTAATTGGTTGGCTGAAGAAGTTCAAGAACATAGAAATAAGGATCTGAAGTTCAAGGACATAGAAATAAGGATCTGAAGTTCAACGGAGAGGGTTGTTCTGGCAAAACGTCAAGAACTACAAAGGGATCTTTTACGATGCTTTCTTGTGTCCTCAAACCTGTTCGTTCGAGGACTGTGAAAAACCGATTTCTTCAAAAGTTTTAACCTTTCTATTACAGGTATATAAGGAACATCCAGCCGGATAACAACAACAATTTATAGCCATAGTACTATTACGTAATTATACTAATTACTGTTATTATCATAAACTCAAGTTTTACTTTTCAAGACTTTATAACTCTATTCCGTAATTACTTACAGAAAATAAGTTTTTATGGAAAATAATGATCGCATATTTTTTCTGAAAATGTAATGATTTTCAATACAAAGGAAACAAAACAATATATTTGCAGCGTAACCCAATTTTGATTAACAAATTCAGTTTTTAATATTGTTTCATCAACTTTAAAATTTAATACGCATTAAAAACATATTTCTGCTGATCAACTATTAACTCTTCTAATCTGTCACGTCATTTTGCTACTCAATATGTAATTTTATCGACACAATAGGTTTCGAACGTACGAGTGGAAGAGGGGAAGGGGGTATTAATATGTTGCTTGAAACTTTATTTAATAAACGGTTTATTATAGCGACTGAATCGTGTTATTTTACTGACCTCATTTTGCTGTTGGCAGAATTGATTTGATGACAGTAACATATTAAGCTGATGAAACCATTATTTTGCTAATTTCATTTGTTTATACAGCATATTTAAATTCCTGATCAAACAAACCAGATCCTGCTGAAAATCGTCAACGAGTATGCGGTGTGTATAAATTGGTATTCACTTAAAGAACGTAGAATAAGCAACTTATATGAGGTTTGCAGTTTTGGCCAACCAAAAGTGGTGATGTGTACGTTCATAGCGTTTACTATTTTGCAAAAGTTGCATGCGTAAATTCTGACATGTTTTTGAAATCTTTATATTTCAGCTTGGTACTTTGTTAGGTTTAGCTTAAATAAGTGTCGACGTATGCTTTGCGAAAATGTTGTGAGCCCACGATTTCCCGAGAATAGAAACGTGTCACATTCGTCCTCCTGGTATGTTTCTAAAATTTCTAAAAATATGACACTTAAATAACACTGTAAGGCGTATGAATATAAACTTTTTTGACTATAAGATATAGCCAAATATACGATGATAACAGAACGTTTTCCACTTAAAAACCATTTTGGCCAATACTATTTTAAGTAATTTTGTATGGAAAGTGTTAATTCGTTTGAATTAAAATTAAGTTTTCCTTGTAGTTATGATCGGAAGTGTTTAAGTGTCGTTTGTAGCAAAATAACTACCTAGTTTTATGATTATCCTCATCCATACGTTGTCTAGTAACTTAATTATTCTTGTAGTTGTGATGACACATACTTAGTATAACGTAAATAAGGCTTCTATTGAGTAACGTAGGTACTTTAATGATTACTTTATATACCGTGCGAATAATGTAAGACGTCCTGTTACTATGGTGTTTGTAAACAAAATAATAACATAGTGACTATAGAAACTAATTTAAACGGTATTATTTCATTGTAATTTCAAAACCGACAATTGTTCCTAGCATGGGTAAATTGATTAATGCTAAAATAAAGTTGTCAATGTATAGTCTTACATTATTCTCACTGTATAAGTCCTAACGTAGGAATGTTGCTTTGCAAAGCAGTCAACTTTTTTATACACGTTCGAGTACTGATATATTTTTTCAACTACAACGTCTTCTTTATTTTTTAGTGTTTTTTTTTAAATTTTAAATAGAACGACCAAACATTTATAAAATGGTGGATCAGTTTTAGATTAAAAAACCTCTAAAACAGTAATGTGTCAAATAATCATCAATACTCTGATTCTTTCTCTCTCACTTAATAGTGCCATTATTTAAAAATAACAATATTAATTGAAATATTTGTATCATCATTATAAAAAGCGAGTTACAAGGTAAATAACTATGAACTAGAAAAAAGACCAAGGTGAAAAATGTCTTAGTCGACTAGTTGAAGTTAGAACCAGGACGGTACTGAATGTAGTCAGAAAAATGGGGAAAATAATATGAGAAGGAACCAACCACGCCAATGTTTTAGAGTTTCTTCTTCAAATTAGCTTGTTAAGTGCAAAAGGCGTTGTAAGTTGAGCTGGAATGATTCGCAGTATTATTGGAATTGTCCGCGCTGTGACCTCACTCTGGCCGCAAGGCGGCAGCAAGCGCACTTTCTGGTCTTCGCTGATCGCTAGAGAATTTCCGCTCATTTGAATACCGATATCTGTGAGCGCTAAGATACATGTCTTTATCAGCCCAATTTTGATCTATGGAGTAAGTTCCCGTAGTAATTTTGGCTCCCTTTCTGATTCTTGCGGAATTGGTTTAACTTTTGGGGTATTACTAGCTGTTCTGATCCCGTAATCAGCTGTTCTAATCCTGTAACAGCTGTTATAATACCGTATTAAAATATTTTGGGCTCTATATCCAGGTGTTCTCGTCCCGTACAAGTGTGTCCTGCTGTTCTGATCCAGTATAGCTGCTTCCGCGAGCTGCCTTTTTGGACGCTTTCGATGTTTGATGTTTTGTTTGATGCTGGGATTTGTAACTTCGGTCTCTAGCGGGTTTCTTCTATTAGGCGGGCTGTAACATGCTGCAAGCGTGTGTTGCTGCCGCTGTTAGAAGCCTTAATCGCCGCCAAAGCTATGCTAGTATTTTGTAATTTTGTGAGTTGCACTACCGTCTCTCGTTAGAATTCAAATTCTATCGAGGCTTATTTGCTTCTTTTGTTGAGAGCGAATTGCATCTTCAATTGAAGCCATTCAGGCTTATGTCATTTTTCTTCTCCTTCGTACGTTGCGTTCTACGTTGTACCGTTGCATTGCTGGGCAACGCCTTCAATAAGATTCCTTAAGGTCTCATCGAAGCTTTGCTGGTCATGCTATATGTTGTAATTTTGCATTTATCTGTTTTATGTGTATTATGCTGACTGCCGCTTTAAGTTGGGAATTTGTGATACTATAGTAATTATAATAGTTTGACTTTTGGGTGCATCCAGCTTAATGAACATTGTAATTATGTTAAAGTTAACTGTTTTTCATTTATATAATGTTGACTATTATACATTTTACTATAAATGTGTGTGGTTTTGTAACTGCAGACTGAGATGTGCCTGTTATAATATTTATTACATTTCAAATTATTGTGATTTTAGCTAACCTTTGCGTTTCTGAGTTCTCGTCTCTATCTGAGCAGATGTGTTGTATTCTAATGACTCATTACTGTCCCTTTTGTAATGATAAATAAATTTAAGCTCTGCCATATAATCCCGATAATTTCTTGTTGGCATAAATTTGATATCAAGTTATTAACGTTTTGTTGAATATAATCTAAACTTTATACGTGGACTGTAAAATTTAGGCAAATTATTTTGCAACGCAAAATCGGAGTATTTATTTTTATAGAAGGTGAAAAGTCAGGGCTGGTAAGATTGTTAGTTTATCAGAAATCAATGATTCCGTACAATTGTAAAACAATTAGGTTAAATTCAATATCTGCCCGAGATCATGTAAAAACTGAATTCAATCTGCTAAACTAAAAGGTTCCTCGTCCCATACTTCCGCCACACAAAGTACCCATTTTCTTCCCGACGAGAAAGGTAGTAAACTGTATTACGTACGGATTCAAATATTAATAAAGTAGTTCCTAAACCAACTGAAATTTACATAAATGTATTTATAAATGACGACGTTGAAGGTTAAGTACTCGTCAAAGCAAAAGCAGCGACGCTACTAACCGTATTAATTTAATTTCGCTTAATATTTAATATGAATCAAATTTTGCTCAGATTTGGGGTCGCGATAATCGTGCACCTACAAAGTGCTCGCTGCAGAACTTTGCTTAAGCGAATTTGTTGGCGTTAATGAAGCGTTTTTGGCCATATCGTCGAAAATTGTAGTTTCTTATCCTTCTTGCTACTCCCTTTCGGCGTAAATGGTCTATCGCGCTTTAGTAGCGCCGTAATTGTTTTAAAATTAAATGGTCAGGCTACGCAGTCGTGTTGACAGCGTGAAAGTGAATTCTTTTGAAATGGTGTGTTTGTTTAAAAAGTATTATTATGATTATATTAATTGTTTATTTTCTGGTAATGTAATTTCCATGAAACTGTGAAGTCTCAGTTTACATTTGAGGATATTTCATATGATTCCCAAATATTTATGATGCAGTAGGCTTTGAATTTTGTACTTGTTATAAATAGTGATGGTGCATTTTATGAGCAATAAAAATGTAGTTTTTAATATTTGAAAAACTATTTTATTACTATGTGTCGTTATTACTGAATTTTAACTTCTGGGTATAATTGATATTGACAACCAATAAGTAACATTTTTAATAAAGTAAAGTGATTTTTTTAATCACGATTGGGGGCAGTTTGTCGTCCATAATCAGTTAGAGATAGAGCGCCGAGTTCGAATCGAAACTGCGATGGTTTTTTCTTTGTGAATTAATGTAATTCGCATTACTACATAATTCCTTTTAATGTTTCAGGGTTGTTATAAGCATTAAGAGTTGTTTATCTATTTTGTACATAATTTTGAAGACTCTCCAAACGTTACTCGATCTAGCAAAAATTGTTTTTATTGCCGTGCGCTTTATTTATTTAAAAAGAAGAAAACATTTCCTTCTGTAACCTTCTTATTTACAATTCAATTTCAAACATTAATTTAAAAAAATTAAATAAGTCCACCCATGTGGTGAGCTTAAATGCTAGTTAAAGCACAATCCCTATACTTATTGCGCTTTTGTACTTGTTAATACTGATGTGATCGTTGGCTGTGCTTTAAGACGTAATTTATGGTTGGAATCGCGTGTGTAATTTTATTTTGTAGTTTGAGCAATTAAGAAATTAAACATTTATAGTCACTAACAAAAGAAACAGTTAATTTCAATCATTTTTATTTCCTAAAAGAGCTTTACGTTTACAAAAAGTAATAAGGTCCAGTATTCTTAATAAATTAGTACTGTATGTGTACCTCGTCCTTTAGTATTATATTTCATTGAGAAAAATTAATATTAGAAAGCAAACATGTAAACTTTTGACATCAGTATTAAACTGGATGAGACTTCAATTACATTTAGTTTTTTTAGGTGTAGTCATTTCCTTACTTTAATGGTCCTAAGTGCTCCTTGATCATAGCATGTAAGTCGGAAAATTAGTCAGTTTGCTGTCAATAAATAGGTTTAGAGTTAGTAGCGAAGCAAATGTTTTATCTACTTTTCTCTGCCACAGTGTTAGTTTTTCTTTTGAACTATTTATCTTGTCAATCAAAGTCACAGCTCATTGGGATCTTGAATTTAAAAAAAATTCTGCAAAAGAAATAATTTCGTATGTGAACATTTCAAAGCCAGAGAATAATTTTTTTCAGTTACAAAAATGGTATAATAAATACTCATATTTTAAACAACAATGGAAAAAGAACAAACCATATTATTGAAGACTGCTACAGCTTGTATGCAGTTTTACAAGAAATGTTCAGCTGGGCTGGGAATACAAATCCGATAAAATTGTAATGGGTTTCAATCGCAGCGAAATTGGACCCAAATCGACTTTGTATTCGAATGATTGTTGGTCACGTGCTGATTGCGCATTTTTATTAATCCACTGTTTATTAGTATAGGCTATCAAGATGCTACTGACTTTAAGAAATTTGGCCAGATATTGTTTTCCTTAATAATTTATATTGTATACTCGCCAATTTATTAAATTAGAACAATACGTTATAATTATTATCAATCAGTTATTAAATTACATGCTGCAATAATATTGCTATTGCTTGCCTCTATTTTCTCAAAATAAGTATTTATACTTGTTTGAACTTCTACTAATTTATTACATTTTCCAACAAGTTTTCTCCGGGAGTTTTTACTGGAAAGCGAATTAGTTTAGGTGAAATAAACACCGAAGTTAATGACTTCCCTAACTAGTAATCTACCGCGAATCCTGTTCCGCTGCGAATCTTGGCGAGCACGGATGACTTTCGAATATCGTCGAGAAAATAATTCGATTTCCCACAGCTTTTTTATTTCTCTAGGCGGGTTGACCTGTCTTTAGGTTTTATTGATCTTCTTATTTTGTATTCAGCAACTTTACCTGCTCTTGTGTTTTCCCTCGGGTTGTTAACGGACGCCTTGGGGGATCATATCCCACACTTTAGAAAACCGTGCGGTGTACTTGACACTAAGCGTGTCAACACATTTGTACTGATGATTATGTGAATTGCTTCAGATTGTATCTTTGGGAAATTAATGGGTACATGGAGTTAGACGGTTGTAACTAGTTCCTATAATTACTTCGGCATATGAACCCGTCATGTTTATTTTGCATAGAAGTTGTCCATGATTAACTTTTTTTAGGTTGACGTGTAAGTTTTCAATTTCTTTTCTTAATCGATTATGTCTTGTTTATATGGCTTTGTGAAAACTGCTATAAAAGTAAATATAAATATACCATCTTTTGATTTTACTCACCAGGAAGGCGCAACGGATTACAAAATTTTCAATAAATAATTAAATTATTTCATATGCATTCTAACCATTTTGTTCTAAGCCGGTCTACAGTAGTAAAGACAGAGAACTTCCTACAGAATTTATAAAAATGTCATTTTCTATTCTCTTAGTTTACATAATTTATTTCATATTTTTTAAATTAGAATAAGAGTTTAGAAGTATCAAGTCATAAATAGCCGGTAATTGGTCAATACCTGCTACAAAAAAATGATTCATGGAATTAATCCCAAGAGTTAACTATCATAATAATTTACTCACTTTTAGAATCAATAATTTACATCGAGATAATATGTTGGCGATGTTTCACTATCAGTATATACTGAATTTATTTGTCAAGTCCAAAGTACACTAGACAATACAATTACACCCAATATATTTAACTAGGTTTTGTCTTAGCATATATTACCTCTTTAGGTAGTGGTTCAATTGATTAAAGTATATTGCTTTGATATCTTCTTGGAGTTGATAGTGACGAAGTTCAGAATTCGGAACATGACTCGAATGTACTCAACATAATCTACTCTTAAGGAATGCCTTGTAACTGTCCTAAAACATTTTTCCTTTATTATCGCTTTTACAGTATTTTCGATGACTTTCTATTTCGTTGTGTATATGTACATACATTGATATGGTCTAAAAATGCAAAACATTTGAAATAAAATATAGTTAACATAATTATAATACAAATAAAAGGATATTAAGTCCAGCAGTACGGTTTTATCATTAAAAAATCTATTTTATGCAATGGAATCGACAGTTTCTTCAGCAAATATTGATTGTCCATTACTGAAACAAAGATCAGTCAGAAAAAATCATAGTTATGAATTCAATTACATGTGAAATTCTAAACGATATCACCTAATTGTCCATTGATTGCAAATGTAACGCAAATTTGGTTAATGACAATAGCTTTAGACTAAGTTGTTACAGTCAGTTTTTATCTGCAAAAGTAAACATTATTAGAAACGAACATAAGTTTGTTTTTTACATAAAGTACTTTTTTTTCTATAATAACTGTCAAAGTGTTACAATGTTGGTAGATATGTGATTAAAACGCTAGGAAATTTTTATACCTCGTGTTGGTAGAACTTTTTCAAAATTATGGTTATGTGTCAATTTTGAATGTCAAAGTTTCTTAATTTGAACTCTTGACAAATTTCTTTTTTTAACATGGAATCATCATCATCATCAATAAAATCGGATAAATAAAGAAAACCAAGAAATATTTTAAATGCAAAAATGAAGCAAGCGATATTAAATTATGACATATCTGTCAAAATGACAATCATTTTTTTTAGTGGAAGAAAAGAACTAAAAATCTATGTACCAACATTATTAAAACTAGGGACCCTGCAGGAATGCAACTTATCCCCTAGAAAGTTGACCTTGAAAATTATTATAGAAAAAAAATGTACTTTATGTCTTGTAAAGGGTGTTTATTAGCATTTGTGGTCTAGTCGGCTTTGGAACTGACCGATAACTGGCATTGGTGACACTGTAAGTCTATGTCAAATTCGATGTTACAGGTTAGGTTTTGCGTTAGTCTGTGTCAAAACTGACGCAAAACCTAACCTGCTAACATCGAATTTGACATAGACTTACAGTGTCACCAGTGTCAGTTATCGGCCATATGATTTAATGCACGATATGACTTCATCAGTTCCAAAGCCGACGAGACCACAAATTCTAATGAACACCCGTTATAAAAGGGTTATTGCTGCACAATGATACATAATAATTGGAGACAGGCACAATTTGAGAACAAGTTAACCTAAAATATGACATATTTAGCTAAAAGTCACAGTGGTTGAAAAGTATTAATCTGTAATTTTTTGATATTTTATTTCCAAGGTTTTGGAGAATATAAGAAAATAACAATAACAATTCTGCGTGTAAAAATTTTGAATTAAAAAAACACCAGCTTTAAAATCAAGCTAAAAATATAATAATTCAATTATATTAAAAATAAATACTGGTATGTGCCAGAAAAAGTGCGTTAATAAACTAAATGTGGTCATCATAAGAAGTTTGGACTAAGAAATATGAAGATGTTGGTGGTATGCGTGTAGCATAACTAGCAGGCGTTGCTGACGACGGTGCAAAGCAGTTCATGTAGTAGATGCAAACTGAGCTTGAAGATTGAAAAGCCAAAATGTAAGTTGAAAACAAAGGTAATATTAAAAATGCCAGATATAAGTGAAAATATAGAAATTTAAAAGAACAAAACCACTAAGTGAAAAAATTTAAAATTGAAGAAAGTAAATTATAAATAAATTAAAGACAAGCAAAGTTAATAGTGTTTAAGCAAAAGGATTTATAAAACAATTTATATATATTAAAAATACACATTAAATTAAACTGCAAATAAACATTCGTTATTTAAAATTGAATTTAATACAAAATTTACTAACCATTATTTGATAAACATTAGAAAAATACAGATTTATAATCAATAAATGTTAATATGTGTTATGTGATATTTATAGTGTTATGTGATTTATTTGCGTATGTGTTAATTAAAATTCTTCAATAACCCAACGAGACGAACAATAGATAGAATATAACGTGATAAAACCCAGAGTGAAAATTATTCATATTAATAAAATTAAACTAAGGTCATAAAAGGACTGTGGTAATTTTTGAATTCTAATTAGTATTCCTTTTTGAAAACTTCCAAGTCAATAACATCGAGATAAAACTAAATTTTCGGTTTGAATTTTTCGAATGTTTATTTTACTTCCGATGCTCTAAGACACCTTTTTGGCCTTTTCTGGTTAACATTTAATAAATAAATTTATCTTAAAAATTGTGCTTAATTGAATGCAGATTTAGCATTACGATTCATTGAATTGTTGTATCTATCTGACTGAACTAGAATTTAATGGAATTTCGGAAATAAAGCAACTGTTGGCTACTCAAAATTTCAATTACGTAATTGTTATCGCTCTACCTTCACGTGGGTTCATGTATGGCTGAATTTATTTTAAGCCTTTATTACTAACCCCGATATCCTTCCTCAAGTCGTCGAATGCTCAATGTGTCCATCGTTTGGCAACAGCTGCATGACGCACGCTAAAAAAAACCAAATCACCTGGTAGCACGAGCCCGATCTGACCGATTGTCTGCTTCTATCTTTCAAAGCAACGTGGTGGTTAGTTAGTGTAGATCAGGAGTATTATTCAACCTCCGGGTAGGTTGCAGTTATCACTCTTGTACTTTCGGCTGCAGATTTTAAATTCCTTGTAATTTGTGATTAGTAAGCAACTATACGTGGTTTACCAATTTTACTTGCATGGTACATTTTTTGGATTTATGGTATCTTTTCTATTTGTTAAATAGTACACACTCAAGTATCACCGACGTGCGCCGATTAAGCAGCGATTGGAGCGCAGAAATTTCTTGGAATAGATGCAATAAACAGTATCATATATATATAATTGGGTTTGTTCGGTGAACCCTTGTCGTACGACGAAATTTTGGGATAATTTTATTCCATACTATTTAAATATTAAACCGTTTGGACCCTTTCTACTTCGACGAAACGATTCCGAGAACTTTTATTTAGTCAAATCCGTTTGTGCTTGCAATACGACCTATTTATTTGCTATTGCTATTTATTTAATAATAATTTTATAAAAACATGTATTATATTTTCAATTTGAAACATTTATATAAATTCTGGGTTCGTTTTGAATATAGCGAATCTGGTGTTATTTGTGTGATAATAAATGGAAGGTTAAACAGTTATTTGATTCTGGAATACATCTTAAATACAATAAATTCAGTGTTATTTACATGTTGCCCGAATTTGGAATTTATTATCTAACCATTGTTCTATCTTTCATTTTGCAGCATACATTTAAGCAAAATATTAGTAGAAATAATTTTGGTGGGGCAGGAAGAATTAATTCAAGATGATCCGTGAACTAGAAAAGCTGAGATTGGTAGAAAATTGATAACAATCTGAGATGGGCGATTCCAAGGAAGGTTGTATTTTAAAAATATATTACAGCGGCCTAGCTATGATAAAAGCGTTTATTTGGAAACGCCATGGTTGCTTTACGAACTTCGCAAACAAATGCAGACATTTGAACATAAACATGTGTTATTCAAAAATTGATGTTGGTGATAAAACTCGGGTGTATTGCGGACATTATGCTGAACAAATTTTGATGTAGAGGATACATTAACTTGATGAGTTATAAGAAAACCTATAAAAAATTGCAATTTCACAGTGTAAGACATATTTAATCCTTCATCACCACAAGTGCGCTCATTTAAACTTTTAGATTGCAAGCTGACGAACCCACAGTTAATTTTACCGCATAAATTAATTAAACAGCGTTGATAGTAGCTACATTTAACACAATCTGACAATTGAGAACACTCAGCTCTAGTGTAGCGTTGACGTCTATGCCTTTCATAGAAATAGGGAAATTAGGTTTAAGCAGACAGAAAAAACATAGACACCAATAAGTGAAGTAATGTAATTTAGTGACTGAGTAATCAAGTTACGAAGCTCTGAAAGCCAGATAATATTTGAGAACAAGGAAACTGGCGCCAAATTTCGGAGCGTATTTCGGCATAATTGCAATCTAAAACTTGAGAATTTGAAAAGGATAATGAAAAGCGAACGTGATTATTCAAAATGATGTAGCTTGATGTGAAAAATGTTGCTTAGCTTGTTATAAAATAACAGAAACATTGTTATTGGTAGATTTTTCTCTAGTTATTCAATACGTTTGGCAATGGAATGAAATAATACAAACGTTCTGCTATCGAAAGTACGGCACTATGGAACGACAAATTAGGATGCTACGTTTGAATACATCACGTTTGAAAATTAAGTGATAACAATTGTGAGCTTTCTCATTAGGCAACCAATGAAGACGAGAAGTATATTTTTAACCTGTCTGATTTAGAAGTCAATATTTCATAGGGTTTTCATTTCTGATAAAATGTAGGTATGTTAGGGAATTTTAAGGAGGTTTGCAACTTATTTCGCTTCTATAGTGAAACAAGAGAGGTCAATATTCGTGTACAAAACCCTATTTTTAGCAAATTGTTCTTAAAGGACTGAGACCCCATTTTGGTGTTTTATACACGGAGTCTTTAAAGATTCTACTGTAGGGCATGTTCTGTTTACTATCACAAAATAGCCCAAAAGATATACTGAGAGGTAAGAAAATTTGTAGTTTTGTTACGATTTAATAATATATGTATATATTTCTACAGCTTTTTATGGTAGTTGAAAACAATAGAAATAGCATTTCTTAGTGAGAAATTTGGTGTGATTGAAATATGTTGGTATTCGTTTTGATATGACGTTGCTAATTGCCGACCTGTAACAGAAGTTCAGGCGAATTGGGAACAACAGGTGTGTCAAGGTTATGTACCTACTAGTGATATAGTACATTTCAAAAAATTGCACTTTTGAGAAATAGTTTGACAGTTGAAGTTTAGATTATAATAAACATAACGTTGTAAGCAAAATTTGTAATAAAGTTTACCGGTAGGAAACTTTTAAGTATTAGAACATGTCTAAAACTATATATGGGAATTTATTCAAAATTTGACAATTTTGGCTAGATTACTTTAAGTTGTTACAAATAAAATTATTTATAACAGGTAAATAATTTATTTAATTGGTATTATACATATTATTTGACATTCTACATTAAACTATTCAGGATACAATTTGTTATTGATCATTATGTTGACAGATACTTCGAAGGGCACCAATTTTTGGCAGAAGTACAAACCGACAAACATAATAAACTAGATTTATTATTCAAATCTGATCTCATATGATAATTGGTAAGAACTACTTATCAAGATATCGGTAGTGTTATAGATTCAATCAAAGGCAAACGTTTATAACATTGACAATTATGACAATACTTTAAAACATTCTTAACTTTCTAATATATTAGATTTCCCCGAAGTATATGTTAACGCAATGATCAATAATAACAAATTGTAACCTCAATAATTTAATGTGAAATGTTAAAGCATATGTATAGTCGCAGTTTAATAAATGATTTATCTATTGTAAATAATTATTTCTACAACAAATTAAAATAATCTAACTAAAATTTAATTTCAAGTTTTGAATAAAAAATATTCTCATATACAGGGTGTCCCAGATAAGAGCAACTACATGGGGATTTCGGAAACGGCAAGAGATACAGGGTGGCTTAAATGAGAGAAAAGTTGCGCTATTCTGAGCCCAGTCAGATGCTGTATCGAAATTAAAAATATCTACAGGGGTTTTTAAAATATCGAGCAGAAACAAAAAATTGTGGTTTTCGAAAAATTGCAATATCGTCGCCATCTTGTAAACAAATTTAATAAAATTTGGTAATTTTGTATTAGCGACTACGGCCAATCGAATGACGTTTACGAATTTTTTCTAGGCCTTCTAGATTTTTTGCAACCATAGCCAACTTTGTTATTTCTTATGGCCGCCATATTGGATTTATACGTCATTAAATAGCGCATAAAAATACCTTTTCAACCATGTATAACAGACCTATCTTTAGATGACGGAAAGTTAAATTTATTAAAAAAACAGTTTTTCACTTAGTTGGCTGTGAAACAAATGCCGCAATTGTGTTTGTTGTTTTAGCTATGTAACTATCTGTCAAAACTTTGTTATTTATTTGGTTCTATCTGTTAAGAGTTTAATTTTTATATTTAATATGGAAAGGTATTCAAATCGGGAAAAAGTGGATATGTATGATTGTTTCATTTTGTGCCGGAGGAACGCTGAACGAGCTCAAGATATGTACTTTCAGCGATATCCAGAAAGACGGCAACCAGGTTTGTCGATCTTCAGAATGCTTAGAAATAATTTACTTACTTATGGTTCCTTTAAAAAACACAATCGAAATAGAGTGGGAAATGTAAATATGGAAAATCTTGTTTTGCAAAGTGTTATCGACAATCCTCGTACCTCCCTTCGTCAAATCGAAAATAATGTTGAAGTGCCTAAATCAACTGCTCAGAGAATTCTCAAAAAATACAAGTATCGTCCATATGTAGAACATATTAGTCAAGGACTCCGAGATGGTGACTTAGAAAGGAGAATATCGTTTTGCAATTGGTTCTTAGAAAAATGCCAAGAAAATCCTCAATTTCCGCTTAAGGTTCTGTGGTCTGATGAAAGCAGATTTACAAACTGCGGGGTATTTAACAGACACAACAACGTGTACTGGGCCGATCAAAATCCGTTCTTACATCGTGAGGTGCGTCATCAAGTTAAGTGGGGTTTTAATGTATGGCTAGGAGTCATAAACGGACACGTACTATTTAACATTTTTCATAATAATTTGATTGCACCTCGATATCTTGAAATATTACAAAATTACGTCGACCAAACTTTAGAAAATTTGCCTCTTCAAGATGTAGCAAACATGTGGTTCCAGCAAGACGGAGCACCTCCACATAATGCAAGAATCATAACTGACTATTTGAATCAGCAACATGGAAATAACTGGATAGGAAATCGAGGTCCGGTTGCCTGGCCTGCTCGCTCGCCGGACCTTACGCCACTTGATTTTTGCCTTTGGGGATATTTAAAGGATAAAGTTTATTGTACTCCTTATAATACAGTAGAAGAACTTGAGGCAGCCGTTGTTCAAACCATTGAAGAAATGCCTGGACAAATGGTTAAAGATGCATGTATGTCTCTAATTCATCGATGCATGACGTGCATTAATAACAACGGTGGAATTTTCGAACATTTAATTTAATTTATTTTAATTCAACGCTCTGTCATCGGTTTTTTTTTGGTTGTGAGTTTAATCATAAATAATGTATTAGTTGTTAACTTTAGTATCATAAATAAAAGATTATTTTTTAAAGACATTTTTAAGAAAACACAACTGCGGCATTTGTTTCACAGCCAACTAAGTGAAAAACTGTTTTTTTAATAAATTTAACTTTCCGTCATCTAAAGATAGGTCTGTTATACATGGTTGAAAAGGTATTTTTATGCGCTATTTAATGACGTATAAATCCAATATGGCGGCCATAAGAAATAACAAAGTTGGCTATGGTTGCAAAAAATCTAGAAGGCCTAGAAAAAATTCGTAAACGTCATTCGATTGGCCGTAGTCGCTAATACAAAATTACCAAATTTTATTAAATTTGTTTACAAGATGGCGACGATATTGCAATTTTTCGAAAACCACAATTTTTTGTTTTTGCTCGATATTTTAAAAACCCCTGTAGATATTTTTAATTTCGATACAGCATCTGACTGGGCTCAGAATAGCGCAACTTTTCTCTCATTTAAGCCACCCTGTATCTCTTGCCGTTTCCGAAATCCCCATGTAGTTGCTCTTATCTGGGACACCCTGTATAGTTTACATGTGTACTAATACTTAAAAGTTTCCTGTCTGTAAACTTTGTTGTAAATTTTTTCACAAAGTTATATTTATTATAAATTCAAAATTTCAACTGTCAAAATATTCCTCAAAGGTTAAATTTTTCGAAATTTACTTTATCACTAGTACCTAACCTTGACACACTGGCTTTTCCCAATTAGCCTAAACTTCTATCACAGTTTGGAAACTAGCGATAAATCTTGCTCATGCAGAAGCGTACAACAACGACCAAGTAACACAAATTCGGCAACGAAAAATCGACAATCGCAGCAACGACAACTCGAACTGAATACCAACGTATTCCAATCACACCAAATGGCTCATGGAAATGCCAAGAAAAGCTGTAGAGAAATATATGTTATAAAATTATCATCAAACTATGGAAATTTTCTTAACCCTAAGTATGTAATTTGGGCTATTTTGTGATAGTAAACATTACTTGCCCCACAGGAAGAACTTTAGAGACTTAACGTACAAAATCCCAAAATGGTGTCTCAGCCCTTCAGCAGTAATTTGCTAAAAATAGAGTTTTTGTACACGAATGTTTACCATTGCTGTTTTTCAATTAGCATCTCCCTTGTTTCAGTATGGGAGCGAAATAAGTTGCCAACCTCGTTAAAATCTCCTAACCTACGTAAATATTAACCAGAAGCAAAAAACCTATGAGATATTGACTTCTAAATCAGACAGGTTAACAATATACTCGTCTTTATTTAATTTTCAAAAGTGACAATTTAAAAAAAATATATACATAGTAAAAGTGTACGATATAAAATAGGTTTATGTTCAGCACAAATTGAACAGAAACCATTAATGACACTCCATGAAGTGAAATTAGACGTGTTTGCCAATTTTCAATAAAAATGTGTCATGCAAATTTTGTTAGAGTCAGAATTAGCTAGCACTGAGAACAAATATATCTTTTAAGATTCTATTCTAACTTTTTATTGGAAAATGCTAATTAAGGACTATACTACCCATAGCTTCCCTTAATTAATTAACAACTATCTGGTGTCCAATTAATTTCCGAAATATTACTGCAGATGTAAAAATTCCAATTACTTCCCAATGGAATACAATATTTTTTTTCATGAAAAAGCACGTTTATTTCACTACGAAATATCTTTAGTTCATTAATATATTTCAGGGCCTGTGCTTAATGATACATTGTGTTGCGTAGCTAATGGTACTTATTATTTATGGCAATCTATTTCCATATTTCATTTGAGGACAAAAATGGTCCTTGAAATTGAAGTTTTTATTTTCATCTGTACGTAACTAATCGTTATTGTGATTTGCATCGGTTACATATTGATACGTATTAAATCATTTGCAAATTGACGGGCGTTGTAAATATGTAAACCAATCTAAAACACTGATTTTGTTCTCTATAGCCGCCCATCCCCAATAATTTTTAGAATCGCACTTAACACTTACAAAAACTGTGTTGCTATCGTGAATCAATATAATCTCCAACCAACAAAAAACATGAAATCTTGGGAAACATTTTTATGGTTTTGCAGACTTTGTAACGAAAAAACTAGCCCTAAAACAATATTAAAAAAGGGGGATTCATTGGGATCTACTATTGTTTATTAAACATTATTAATGGTAGGTTTTGAAATATCTTTTGGCTGAACCACTTTTATATTTATATTTTTTATACTAAAAGATACTATACCTTAGTATTAATTTAATAAATAAATATGTAAAATAAATTAATATTTTCTAAGTTGGAGCAGAAAGTTATGTTTTCGCAGTAAAATATGGAAGTGGTCTACTGAAATAATGTTACATTAAAATTAGTTAGAAAATTGACCGAAGAGAAATTGTATTCTTGAGTTGAGTAGCTGACGTACAGTATATTAAGGTACAGTAACCGTCTTTTAGCAGTAATGTATTTCCTTTGAGCATCCTCCAACATTAAATTGATGCATATTTTGTACGCCTAAATGGGGGATAAATGAATTAAGTTATACACCATTAAATCACACTAAAGTAATTTATTTCCCTAATAGGGTTAGGTTGCCGAATCTTGTGTAGAGAGTTCTTCATGTCCCTGTGCTCTGCTAAAATTTACCTTATGTTGAAATATATCGATTTTAACAGCAAGCGTTATCTGAAAATTATTAATATTAAATTAGTTGCTTCTGAGACTGGTTATTACGAATGAACACGTATAATAAATTTTGAAGATTATCTTAACACATCCTTAAATGCTATTAGCCAAAGTAATGCTTCAACGCATTGTGTCGAAAGAAATTCAATTTCAAAAAACAAAATATTAAATACTTTTTTATGTCCTTGTTAATTTTGGAATTTGAAGTTGTAAAATTAATTATATCATTCTTTTCTTTTCATATGAGTACTCTAAAGATTCTATAATGTCGCTATTGGAATGTTAGTAGGTCTTCAAATATCAAACATTTGAAAATCTTTTATTTTAGGCCATCAGCAAAAGATGATGTACAGTCAAATAACATTGACAAAAAAGTAGAATGTGCGATATATTCATATTAAAGTTGTGTGTATTTCATGAGCCATTATTAACAATGAAACATCGGAAAATATGTTTTACATCTTAAGTTTGTTAGGTCAGAATGTTATATTTTTTAAGGTAAACCATGAATGTAGTGTGAATGTAGTGCTTTGATCGAAAAATATCATATTGCATCGGTATTCATGATCTTAAGCAATGATTCTTATTCCATTGCACGCTATTTTACTGTTTCCGACAAGGTTCGCCATTTGTATGGATTTGTTTTTAACGAGTTATCTTCAGAATATAAAGAAGCGCTCGTAAACTATTACTGGGGCATCCTCGTGTTCTCTCTGTAGTTAGATGTATTGGAATATTAGAAAAGTGGAAACCAGTATATCAGTATTCAGTATATTAAGACTGACTGTATTAATAGTAAAAACTGTAGTAGTTTAAGTGACATGTACTTTTGCAAAGCAAAAAATGAAGAAGAAATTGAATCAAGTCCTAAATTGAAGTATCGTGAGATCATTTTAAAGCGGGACAGAGTGTGCGATGGAATTTCTGTTTTAGATTCGAACTTTGGTTAACAGCCATTTGTCAATTTAATAAATTAACCTCAAACAAGACATAAGCTTTATTAAAGGTCAAAAATTACAGTAACTGTTCAAAGAGAGTGCGTTGGAATTTTTGTCTTTGAACATTTACTGTAATTTTTGACGTGTTATGTTTTGTTTGAGATTAAGTAAATAAATTGACAAATGGCTGTTAATCAAAGTTCGAATCTAAAACAGAAATTCCATCGCACTCTCTGTTCCGTTTTTAAATGATCTCACGGTATATTTGAAAGGTTATCAATTTTCCCTTTCCTCTGACGTTTGCCGTAGCCGCCATGATGTGTCACAAGTATAACAAATAGTATATTACTTTACAAGGGATGTAGGTAAGATTTACACTACCGAGGACCGTTTGATGCCTGAGTGAGCGAAGCGAACGAGGCCAGCAAGGTACGAGGTAATAGCGTAAACTTATTATATTTTCTAAATTATAGTAGCCTGTTTCGGGAGCTTCGGGCGTTGTTATAGTGCTGTGACGTTTTGTTTGACAGTTATAAACGCACTGTGAAAAATGCGTGAATACGATTGCGAGTGCTGTTTTGTGAGCTTCGTGATTGTATTCTAATTAAAAATGGATAATAGTATGAGCGGTAATGATTTTCTTCATGTTAACCAAATGACAAACATGGCATCTCGTCAGTTATAGTAAATGCGGGATGTAAATAATTCACTTCTCTAGGGAAGTAAGTACCTACATTGTCATGGAAACCGTAACAATTTTTGTAAATGTTTTCTACATCCCTCAAATCAGACAGAGTAAGAGGCACTTGCAAGGAAGGTAGTGAAAAAAAAAATACATTTATCAATACCTTATTCATCTTCGGTAAAAGTAGTATATTAAAATCGATTACATTTTCTGCAAACAAGTCCCCTGCCATTTTCTCCTAGGGCTGAGTAAACGGATATATTTTTACTTCCCTTATACAAAAGACGAAGGAAGTATTGTAATCGCGAAAAATCACCTTCCGAGATTTCCTCAGATCTTCACGTTTCAGGGTCTCGAAATGACTAAAAACACGTTTTCTTAATTGCGTTTATTTGTCTGCCTGTCTGTCAATTGGGATGTAACTCAAAAAATATTTGTTGGAGGAAAGCGCATGCTGGTTATATGTCTACTTGGTACAAAACCGAGAAAATTTCGGTCAAATATATACACGGTGAGTACCTTAAAAAATAAAACTGTGCCTAATTTTGATTCAACTCAAAAACTGTTAAATAAAAGTGATATTTTGTACATAACTCATGTTTTTACCCTTGACGCAAAAGGGCCTATTTTGAACCCAACATACACAGGGCGAATATCTTAAAAAAATACATTCTCTTTTCCTTCGATAGTTTAAAGGTTTGTAGTGTCACAACTTCTACTTGCGAGGGCAGTTCCGTGTAAAGCCATTTTTTCTTTTTTTTATATTTAGGATTGCATGAAATATTTTGTCAACGTCTACGATAATAAAAAAAGTGTTTTTTGGTGCAAAAATTCCAACAGTTTTAAAATTAATAGATATGCAGGGATCAACATACTACCAAATATGTCAAGAAATGTTGATAGAAGTTGAGTTTTCTCTGCCATTTTATTAAGCGACAATAAATGAGATGTCTCGAAATATTTTATTCGCATTTTATCGAAGAATGAAAAAGCTTCTGAAATATTGCTGACTATGCAATTTTATAAAAGCAGGTCTTCTAAATCTTTTTCTAATTTTTGTTATTGAGCATGTGATAAAAATTATTTTTCTGGTGCTAATATATACAGTCCGTCTGACTGCTGCGCAAAATAGGAAAACGCCAACAATAAATTTAGCTAAGGATCAACGTTGTATTTGCATGACTTGTGCTGCGAAGCATGCACTTGTCGAATCTGCTTCGGACTCGCGTGATTGCCTAACAATATATCTCGTGTAAACAGAAATGATTATTTGATAATCAAGAACCCACTAGTTGCATTATATATGATAATTTAATTCCTTTTAATTTGGTATCGAACTATTTTTACGAATGACGACTGACCACTTTTATAACTTTACGGCAGTCCTAGGGGGATGGTAAATACGTGGATTATTTCGAATTATAAGCAAAAATGGTCTAGATCAGTGATTCCCAAAGTGGGCGATATCGCCCCTTGGGGGGCGCTGGAAAGATCCAGGGGGGCGATAGTAGCCTCGGGTGCATTTGGGGGGCGGTGAATAAAAATAAGGGGGCGATGAAAGCTTAAAGAAGGAAGAGAAGATAAGAAGATTTAGAAAAACCATTCGAACATATTTCATCTGTTGTGTAGCAGTGTAACATTATTTTCCAAATAAACACACAAAATTCAAGTTAGAGATTTATTTATTCCAGGAAGACTATTTACCATTATTAAATGTTCTAATTCTTCTTCATACCATTTATTACTTTATTTATTCAGTCAGTTTATTCTCCGTTTATTTAATTTTACTTTATCACACCCTTTAGTACACCATCCATAAAGTAAATACCATTATAATAAAGGGCTTTTATTATTCAAATTTGTTTTTACTCAAAATACAGGTTAGAAATTCAGAAAAGATTTGTTAATTTTAAAAATATAATTTTCTCTAGCAATAATAATTTATACAAAATTTCTATATGGTATATTTTATTATAACATTTCATAATTGACTTTTTCAGATAATCATTTGAGTTTGGCTTTCACTTTAGTTATTCCGATTGTCAGTTAATACCTACAAATTAAAATCTAAGCTCTGATGTTACCAAACAACTATCCCAACTAAATCAACTTATATGCTCGAACCTTTTTAATAAACTATTCGCAATTTAACAGTAGCTGTATCTAATGTATCATTCATTAAACAATTCTCAAATATTTATGTTGTACTCTTAATATATAAATCCTTCCCTGTACTTTTTAATTGCTAACTAATTTATTCTTTCAAAATAATTTCCTACCTAGAAATACTCATAGATAATTATATCAGCCTCAAGAAGCTACACCACTACAATATCTTTCTGTTTGTTCGTTTAAAGAATGTAGATTTCCAGGGGGCGCTGAGTAATTTTTTTCTGAAAAGGGGGCGGTAGGCCAAATAAGTTTGGGAACCACTGATCTAGATACACTAAAATCTCTTCCAACGTGTTTTGTCATTTTTAATAGTTGCTACTTGGTCTAGAATAACAAATGTTATAACAAAAAATATCTTATGTAGTAAAGTTAAATTGAAACCAAATGTTATTACAGTACGTGTAATAGACAGTGAATACAGCTTAAAAATTACAGATAAAATAACGTCCATAAATATAGAAGTAGTTATAAAAGATGAAGTGCTTTGTGCATGGCATTTAGATACATGATTTAAATGATCACGTTAAAAATTTCTTTTTATTTGTGCCTGAAGTTGGTCACATCTGGCAGCGATATTTTATTGCGCAAATTGACCATGTGAAAAAATGCTGGTGGCCTACACAGGCCTATTGTGCAAAGCATAGGGCATTAGTTTCACAGCCTGCTGCACTTCTACGGTTTTACGTCTCACTTCGTATTTGGATTTATGCCCCATTAAACTGATGCTGTAATGTGAATTCTATTTCGGAAGATTAATTTATCAATCGAATAGCTGCGATTTAGAAAATATGTAGCAGCCTACGCTTGTAATATTGATGAGTATTTACATTATATATAAGGTGAGGCGATGTGATTGGCTTTACGTTAACAGTACGTGTAATTTGATGGCAGCAGTAATGCTGCGAGACGAGAAGAAGATGAGCATTAGATAACTCTCGACCTCGTCTCAATACTCGAGACGAGAATTGTACCTCACTCTCGATCTCGAGTTTTCGCATTTTTAAATCGGTTTGCCTTATATTAGCTACAAAATTGGCTAAATATTTATGAAATAAATTTAATCGGCAAAAACGCATTGAGTTTAATCTGTAAGTAGGTCATGTAGTAGTGGTTATCACATTTAATTCATTAACTTTCCACAATATTTTTCATAATAAATAATAATAAACGTGATCGAAATAAATTCGTGAGTCTGCTATAAATTTCAAAGTAATGAAGTTTGATTTCTTCCAATAGTGCAGGCAAGGATTGTGGTACTTTTTTAGCTTTTGTTTAAAAACAGTTGTTGTCATTGTGATGGTAGGGTGTGCGACGCATCCATTTGACTCTTTTATTATTGTTCTTTCTCTTATTCACTCAGTTTGTTAGCTTATTCATCTTCACCTGTGTGATATTTGATTTTATCCGTTTCTTTATTAAAATCATCCCAACAGGCACACGTACGTTGGCATATTTGAAAAAACGGTATTCATTGAAAATTAAATATTGAATTTTAGTCAAACAATTAACGTCATTTTCTTAACCTAAATTAGACGTTGATATTTAGCATTTTTTTTACTATTTACGTAATTATATCGTTTATTAAAAGTGTTGCTACGACGTTTATCGAGTGTGTTTTTATGATACCGATAATTATATCGTTGATTTAACGAGCTTGTTAGACCGCCAGTTAATGTAAAACGTAGCTATTACACAAACATTTCCAATTTTCCATATTACGTTAAAATAAAATGCTTTTTCGATTAGTAGTCGACTCTTAACGTCGCGTCTATATAGCGTTGTTACAACAACGTGATAATACCGTATTTGCATTACGTTTTGACATCGCTGATTTTAAATGCTTTTTACCAGCAGTTATCTTGTTCATTTCAATTTGCTTGTTTTAAACGATCCGTGCAAGTGTAACAGACCTTAAGTCCAGAAAATTACGTTTTAGAGTGAGGAATTGAATTAAACGGACAAAATCCGATAACAACATTTAAAACAGCGGAAAAAACACATATAAAATGTACCTAATTGCAAAATCCCATGTCTGGTTGACTCCAAAATGCATTATGGCGTATGGTAAAAACCGCCGCATAAGTTTACCGCATTTTTGCATTGAACATTTTGTAAATTATCCATTCTTTGTCGCTTTCTTGCCTTGTAATGCTCATATGCTGCTTTGTATACTGGCACTAGTGCATAATTTTTATGGACTGCTGCAGCATGTTAGCTTCGATTATTATTAAAAATTCCCTTGCCAATTACGAGACATTCAAATAATGGCTTCTTAATGATTTTACACAAAATTCCATTTAGTGTTCTAAAAGAACAGTGTATAGAGACCCAATTTACGTAATTTCAAATATTTTATTGCCCTAAACTTAAAATAAATTGGTATTATTAAAGATGTTAATAACATTTTGAAATTTGAAGTATAAATATGAAAGCAATCTGAGCAATTTAATTGCCGAGCGTTCACAGTAATTTTCTTATTCGGTGTGTTCAAAAAGAAATTACTTAAGGGTTGGCCATGGAATATAAAAGTATAGGCAACAGCAAGCTTTAGAATTCATTAACATAATCACTGTTGTTGCTGTCATAAGTTTATATTATACCCTTATGTAATTTCTTTTTGAACACATAGTACAAAGGTCACTTGAATGTCAAAATGACTTCATTGTTACGTCCTTGAGCAAATGTCTTTTGTTTTTGTATCTAAAGTACGAATTCTTATTTCAATCAGCAGTTTTCAACTAGGTTTATCAGTCATCTGTCAACTTTCAACGGTCCCTGATCAACACCAAATTGATATTTTGTTTTAAAATTTCAGAAGTTACCTAATACATTTTTAATAACTATTTGTATTACTAGGGAGGAAAATGTATCATTCCCTCCCGCAGGTGCAGTTTAGTTCTTCAGAGTTTGCGAGAACAGTACTTAATCAATTTATTGTAATCATGCCAAGGATGAAATGACGTTTTAGTCCAGAGCATAGGCTAATAATTCCTTAGACCTCTAAGCTAAATGCAAGGCCGGTCACGGCAAAGATATTGTAAGAATCGTATAGGAGATGGCGCTGGATGCTTGTTTCTCTAGTTACTGTAGTGCACCAGGTACATATTCAAAAGAAAACTAAGAACCACTTATCTGGGAAGCTTTGACCCTTGTTATCTTTTATAAAAGGTAGAGAGATATTAGTCACCGCTCATTACGGCCGGCGTCGCAAATACTTTTACCTGTTGTTGTAGAAATAGTCATCAACTAGAAAATATGACTAAAAACACCAAAAATAAATAAAAATTTTGAAATATAATATTTATTTATATACATATATACATATTTAATGTATATAAAGTAATACTACAGAAGTAAATATATGAGCTAAAAAAAAGTGTTTACAAATATTTCATTCGTGATGTATTTTACGATTTTTTGAATTTTTTCAATCATTTATCTCCCCTAAATTTGGCGAGCCGTTTGGTACGCAAATCTAAGCTAAAGGTGCACGACAGAAGTATATTAAAACTGCAAAGTTCTTGCACAAAAAACACACGTTCAATAACTTACCTACTTCAATAGATAAAGTGCGTTGGTAACAAGATGTGAACTAAAAGTGTTATCAGTACCTACGCAGTTTTTGTTGGCTTGCATGTCAAAGAAATGTTTTTTGTGTTTTGCGCTATAAAATTAAAATATTATTCCATAGGCGGGTATGCATTTTTAGAGTAAAATTGTTTTGAATTTTACTCAGTTTTGAAGGCGTTTTCGAAAAAATGATAAATGGAGTTGTTTAGTTTAACAAGTTCTATTACCGGTTAAAATATTTGCACTCATTTGTTATAACACCCTGTATAGGTAAGCGGAGAAAAGGAAAAAAGACTTTTAAATAATTTTAAAAAATTATTTCGTTTAAATTTCACAAAAAAATATCGCGTCGCCGTATCAGACGGGTCTTACTTGAATTTTGATAATTATGACCTTTTTTCCGTAATTATTTTTCAAGCGCCTTTTTGCGTAGATTCAAAAATAACGTAGGTATCTATTAAACTTACCTCCGAAATTTACTATCCACTGCTTTCATCGTTTTTTATCTTTAATGGGAAATGTGAACATATGTAATCCTGGGTTGGTTCTTCGACTCTTCCTGCAATTTTTGTACGCACGCCTATTGCCTGCTAGAGACATTTTGTCTCGTAAAGTTGATTAAAAAACACTAGGGGTACAACTTTTCCAAAAATTCACAAAAACTAGTAAATATCTTTTGTTCTGTCACTGGCTAACAAGCCTATGAGACTGTACTTTACAAGAACAAATACAATAATGTGAAGTCAACTTGCACTGATTGTATGCAAATATAGCAAGTTACAAACAAATTGCTAAATAAGTAGTCATTATTCCTCAGGTAAACATATTGAACCCTTCCTTATCAGACCCAGACAAACAACAGATTAGTACGTAAACGTTAGAAAAAGAAAACACGTAACGAGAATGGTGACGTTTCACTCAGTTAATCATCTGGCAGTAACGTACCGCGGTGATAAATTCGAAACTTAGCGCCATCTTCGAGCGGATTCCAACATCTACTAGATTTCGATGACCATTAGTCAGAGGTCTAAGGAATTATTAGCCTATGTCCAGAGTTATACATACAACACTTTTACATTTTATGATGAGACTATCTCTTGTAATCAGCTGCATTCAAAAATATTTAAATATGAAAACCAGGAGGCTAGTTGATTTATTATTAATCATAATCACATTGTCTCCCGTCTCTTAAGGGCAACGGCAGTCAATGTATTATATTCCCTCCCACTGCCATTATAAACCAACCAGGGACCCAAACGTATATTTTCCCTATACCCCTAACAGGCGACAGAAAATGTCACTTTCGTATAAAGGGGTAAAAAAAAGTATTTTCGAACAGAGCCAACAAAAAATGCTCAAATTGCACCAATTGGATCGTTGTTCTACAAAATCTAAATAGAAATTTGCTGTCAAAAACTTAAGAAATCCAATGCTTCACCCTGCATACTTAGGTAAGTTACATATTTTCGTCATTCAGCTTTATGTTAAGCGTATTTAATAATAGATTGTTCTACAAGTTAAGAAAAGTGAACGTTTTTCAACGTTTAATTTACGAGCGAGTGATGCAAAGGGAGTGGATTAATTTATCACGAACTTGGAAAAATCACTTTTATAACATATTCAGCGTGCTATTTTTTCTAATATCATTACAAAATCTAGCCAAAATTAAATTCGACATTTCTTCATATTCCAAAATTTTTTTTAGATGCAGTGAAGAACGTCGAAATCGTCAAATAAAATACGAGAAAACGGCAGTGAAGTAATCCATTGTTTTACAACTTTTTGTAGGCGGCTGGGCGATAGGTAAACGTCAACCGATGTCAACGTAACCTATAAAAGTTGGTTAAAATGTTGTAACTTCGCGATTTCTCGATTTAAAAAAACAATGTATCCATGGGCACTGGAAGTTCCATTTCAATCCTTGTGTGGTTTATTTGCTTTGGCCCTTCGGGCCTCGGCAACTAAATACACAATCGTGATAAAAAGCTCAACTTTAGTGATAACTTATGTGGAAACTAATATAAAAAACATATAGATTTGAACTTCCAAGTCCCTATACCTTCTTACTGAAGGGACTTTGTACTAAAGTATATTAGGTTTAATCGGTTTATTATAACCTAAGGAATCTATGCCAAATCGGTGTCCCATTTTTCTGGGACACCCTGCATAATTGTTATCCTTGAATTTATTTATTTACTTACATCTTACATCAAAAGAAACTAAAAACTTTTGGTTTTGGTGAATGGTGCATGTAGCTAGAAGATTTAATTATCAAAAAACCTTCAAGCGTGATAAAGTATTGGGTTACTATAGTTAACAAAACATAAAAATTAAGCATTTTTACATAACGATTACGAATCGACACGACACTAATGATAGTTGCAACTTGCAAGAAAATTCTACTAAATACAACTATATGACAATAATTTTTATTGAAAGTAATTGAAAAAGTAATTAATGTTGTACAATTACAATTACTAAGTAAGTGGTAATTGAATTACTATTTCCTGTGAGTAATTGAATCTCTGGTAATTAAATTACTACATTGGGCGGTAATTGGTAATTAGTAATTATTTACTTCTTAAAAGTAATTTGTCCAGCTCTGCCAGCAGTTAATATTAAACGTTGACATGACGTTCACAAATACATGTAAGTTGTACCCTTCTTCAGCAAAGTCGGCATGAAACACGTGTGCTTAAAGCGCTTACCACGTATAAGGTTATTGCTCACATGACAGTGCTGACCAATTGAAATGCCTTACGGAGTATGCTGACAAGCCGTTGCTTTCCTTTGTGTGGTGACCTGGCTTCACTATTTAGGTCGTCATTTGTGTTGCTAATAAAATCTGGAAATCTGTGAGATAGAACGTTGTGTGATTATGATTCCAGTTTAACATAAGACTAGCAGAATATGTTGTTAGAAGAATATATGGTAGGTAGCATATCCTATGTTCTACTAAGCTTAATCTATTTCCCATTTAAGATAAAACAGTGCTCAAGCAGCTACTCGATTTGTTTTGACATTTCGTTTATCAACTGAAGCCGCCATCTTATTTTATGGCACTCTCACAGTAAAGATTATTCAGAAAAGTTCCTTCTGTCGTTAATACTTGAAGTAAAAGAATTCTATTTTGTATCAAATAACACGTCGTTTTAACGTAAAAAAGAAGTTGAAGTTGTGGTTAAACCGTAACGTGCTTATGACGTTAGCACCTAACTATAATTGGCAGTAATAAAACGTCGTTTTAACGTATAAAGCAAGAACATTTTCTGTTGAAAAGGCAACGACATTACAACGTTACCATGTGGGTGAAAATCATGCAGTGTCATGACGTCCAAATGACGTCAGCTTGGCAACCATACGTAAAAAACACGTTAAATAGTCGGAAATGTTGAAAGCTTACGTGTTTTGGATCGCATTACAAACAGATGACGGTTTTGTTTTGTCATGCCCTAAACGTTAAAAGACCGTCACAGGCTAACGTAGAATCAACCACATAACGTTGAAAAACTGATTGATTTTCGCGATAGGTACTTCGATATTAATATAATGCTTGGTTTAAGGTTATTTTTCAACGTTATTTCAACGTGTCTGTGCACACTAGGAGTTTATATTAAGAAAAATTTTAACTGTACATGTAAAATATTTTTTCAGAACGTGCCAGTAATGAAATTACGAAAATTTAAACCAAGAAAAGTTTCAAATACCTTTTTAAATCAATATAATTAAATCAAGACAGTCAGGTGCACTCAATTGTAAGTTTTGTCTCTATGCATTGCTCTGTCTTTTCCATTACGAAAAACCTCTAGTGAGTTGATACTTTTCTGAGATTTGACACTTCAGGGTTTTCAGCAATTACCACTATATACACCCAAAATTAACAAGTAACGACGTCACAACACAAATAAGAACACGAAACAACACGATAATAAAATTCAACGGCGATCTAATTCCACCAAATATTAAGCGCAATCAGCTGTCACAAAAAGTGACGTTAAATGTACGCTCGGTAATGCGATCAACATATAATAGTTATTTGTTTGATTAGTACAAAAAATGCATGATTTCGGGACAAGTAAGACGGATCGCCGGACGACGCGCAGCGGAGTCCGGCGTGTCTTACGCGTCCCGAAAACGCATTTTTATGCTAACGAAACATACTATTTTTTCTCCAACTACTCATAAATTCGGTAATATGACTTATTATTTAGAATCAAACATTGTAGGTTATATTGTAGAACTGTCATGGCGCAAATAAACAATCACTATACGGGGAAAATAAACCACAACGACGGCGATTGCCGAATATTGACGAAGCGTTTGTGTTTTATTTAAAATTTATCATGTAAAACTCTATCTTGCGCCCATTTTTGTACTAGTCCAAATATGAACAGAAAAGTGTACAGTTGCCAAGGTAATTGGTGAACATCCCGAAATGACTTACTTTTTATACAAAATGATTCGACAATATGGCATCTTATTCGTGTGGTTGGAGAAAAACGTAATAACACTTGTCAATCCAGAAATTGTAATTAAAAAATTTATTCTACATTTTAGATCCCTCTGATACATAACTAACTAAAAATATATACCGGGTGATCATTTTCCATCCAAGATATAGGATAACTTATGTCTCATAAGTATTGATACCCTTGATAATGACATGTGAAGTTAGTAATTTGCATTGTTGGTTCAAATATTATCTATTAATCAGCAGACATAGGTTACTAAATAAGTTGTAAATGTACAGAAGACCCTTTAGCTTTTTGGGGCTACATTTGCTACATTTTCAAATTTAGCATAAGGTTATTTGGAAGTTCAACTAAGAATAAGTTACCAGCATGTCTTAAACGTTCATTCTATAATAGGTACCTAGTTATGGTAGAAGTGTACGCATTAGGTCAATGTTCAAGTCAATAATACACTCGTGCCATACAAAATTTTATACACTAATATACATTTTGTGTTGACAGCTGTGAAACGTCAAAGTGGCAAATTAATTGAAACTGAGATAAAGAATTTTGTCTACGCCCGGTGGTGAAACCGAAAGTGTCAATTTTCTGCTTGTCAAAAAAATAATGAAACGTCAGATTAATTTTAAGTATTTTTCGTAGTTTTGAGCAGGCGTAGATAAAATATTGTACAATACACATGTGACTATGCATCATTAACATACGGTCAGATCATTTAAATTTATGATTAGAGTCGCCTGTGATTCGTGTTATACGTTTGGCAGTACTGAAGTGTATTGCCAGTCTATGTCAAATTTGAGGTTAGTAGGTTAGCTTTTGTTTGTTATTTGACACAGATTCGGACAAAACTTAACCTGCAAATCTCGAATTTGACATACCTTGACAGTACACTTCAGTAATGCCAAACATATAATACGCATCACAGGCGACTCTAATTATAAATTTTAATGATTTTCTGGTACTTGTGTGTTTCATAGGCGTATGTTCAAGGTTTTGCTTATCCCACTTGTTAGTACAAGTGGGAATATCCATGGTGTAAAGAATGAAAGTTGTAACGTTCCGCAGAACGGAGGCATTGTGGGCGGAGCCTCAAATTCAACCAATAAGAAATGCACAAAGTGTGGTGTCTTTTGTTATATGTTTGGCACTACTGAAGTGCATTGTTGGTGACGCTGTCTGTGTTAAATTCGAGGTTAAGTTTTGCGCCAGTTTATGTCAGACTGACAAAAAACCCAACCTGCTAACATCGTATTTGACATCGACTGACAGTGCCAGCAACAATATGCGATCGCGGCCATGATTGATTTCCTGAGTAGGCAAATTGGGGATTGGTTGAATTCTCTCATCTAATTTCTGAACGACTGCCCATCCCGTGAACGTTTCACTTTGTATTCTTTACACCCTGGGAATATCTATACAAGACGCGGGAGTGAGCTAAAGTGCTTATAACACACGTGTGGGTTATGACCTATATAATTCAACTGACATCGGCGTAATTCTAGTGTCATTACAAGGAGGTGTTGGATAAAACGTTTTTATTGTAAATGCCTAATTTGCGTTTATCATAGAAATTAACTTTTGACAATTCAGAAACCCCAATTAGCGTTGAAATGTTGATGTCCTACAGTTACTTTTTCTTCATACAGAAATACAAATGGTAAAATTCTAGAGAAACCATTGGCAATAAGCATTATCACTAGATTCACTTGTGTTGGTACAGAAACTTCTGGTTATTATTCGCACAACTAAAAATGTGAGGCTAGGTATTATGCTAACTTGTTGATATCGTAATTATTTTAAATTATACAGAGTGTCCATTTTATCATTTCTATGAGAGTTTTTAGATAAGCAACATATCTTGTAATTCACAGGTTATATTTCGTTATATGAGTTTAACCTTTAGTATTAAGAAAAACTGGTTATGTAAGCTGCCTTGGCTTGTAAAATGAGTTACCTAGTTGCAAACCTTCAGAGGGGAATGATCGGTACTCTGTATAATATAACAGCTTCAAAATTTACCGCAGTTGCAGATGTTTGACAAGAATCACTATTTAAACTTACTTGTAAAAATGGGGTTAACTGTACTGTACTGTACTGTACGGTTTACACAGAAATATGAATAATGGAAGATTGGTTACGAAACATGGGCACAATGGACCTTATTAATATATCCCCTTTAATTATATAATTTGAAAATTATTACGAGTCAGAAGACGAGTTAAACATTTTTTCTTATAAAGAACATTCTTCATTAGATTCATAAAATTAAAATTATTGCAATTATTTGGTTTTCTCTCTGACGCCAAGTTATCCATTGCAGCAACACATTTATTTGGGGGAGAAATATAAAAATTTCAAATCATTATTTTTTTTGTGCTACTTTTACTTAAACTTAATAATGTATATATTATATCGCTGAAGAAAATACTTTTGGAAATAAACAAAAAGTTATTAACTCACTTGTATATTTACAATTAATAAAATCTGTAATTGATCTTTCGGTGAAATACCTATCTATATATGTATTTACAACCAAATTAAAAATCACATTTCAAGGTTATAATAGGCAGAATTACAAAATAAAGCAGTTATTAAGATGTCGGCCAGTCAACGTGAAACATAACGTCACATTTCTAGTTGTAAATGTAATTACCAGAACCTTATGTACCAACAGAATTCACTCTACTGATAATGCTTGTTGCCAATGATTTCTCTAGAACTTCGGCATTTGCAATTCTATATGAAAAAGATGGGTTGTAAGTATGTCTTGGATTGAAAATGATCAGACGGTATATTTTCAGAAGACGAAAGCTTATATTTTAGCAATTAATTGAACATTTCTTATTTCCATGATATTATTTACCCAAAACATATTTGTTTGTATTGCTAAACTTTGAAGGATTGATTTCGTCTTTGCTATAAAATGTGTCATTGTATTAATTTCTACATCTAACACGAAGGAAATAAGTATTTTTACTTCAAAAAATCTGTAAAAGGCTTTACCCAGAACTTCCCTCGTCGACATTGTGACACTAACTAATTTTAAAAATCAAATGAAGTTAAGACTAAAAATATCTTCACGTTTCTAATAAATTAAATAGATTTTCAAACTAAAAGAAAAACGTTACCGTTGGTCGAATTCGAACGGCAAGCGGACCGCGTATGCAGACCCAACGTTTTATGGGATATTGCAAGAGAACGCGCTATTTCTACATGAGCTACGAAGCACCGACCCTTCGAATTCCTGCGTTGCGGTATTAAGTAACGCACTAATTTGTTGCTCCTTTTTGTATCGTACAACGCTTATTCGGTATCTATTGGGGCCCATTTTTTGTAAGAATAAAGAAAATTATCATGGTCTTCTATGAAAGCACGTCGAACAATTGTTGGTTTTAACCGGCGGTGCTGTTGTTGGTCTACAGTAGAGATGGGCGCGTGAGTGAGTATTCCTTCACGTCAAGCACGTTTCACGCCTACTTTAAACACTGACGTTCACGCACGTTCACGCTCACGTTCACGACGTGACTCTCCACTCACGACGTGACCCGCAGCTTTTATTTGAAAATTCAAATTCAGATAGAACAGAATGTTCACATTTAAAACCAATATAGGACCCGCAACTAAAATATGTTTTGCACGTGACATAATTTACGTGATAAAACGTTGCAATCAAAACAGTAGACACAAAAAGAAATAAATGAAAAATGATTAGAGTAGCTTACAACAAGGAATGAATACTGATTTCTAGCAAAAACATTCGAATTGAAGTTTCCCTTACTGATACGAGTACAAGAAGATTTATGTTTCTGGGAAAAATTTGTAATTCCTAGGTTTAATAGTACTTTTATGTCTGAGGAACTAAGAGTAAGTTCTTCTTGGTCGCCTATCGACGCAGACACGCGATTGACTGTAGCCAATATTCACAACACAACACAGGTGCGAAGTTCCGTGGCTGAAAATAGCCACACAGAAGTACAGCTTCAGCTCTAGGTCTTCCACATGGATAGGCAGCAGCGGAGTGGGGCACCTTGCAGTTTTTTATTCGTTACTAAATATTTAACGTAAAATTAAAGTAACTCACGCCTTGGAAATTTTCAGTCAAGTTCACGGCCCGATTTTCAAATATTACTCACGTTCACGACGGGACCCTCTGTGACCCAGCATAGAGTCCTGCATCGGGTCGGGTACCCGCGGGTTACCCGCATTGCGGGTCGGGTTGCAGGTAGGATTTATATCAATATTGCGGGTAGCGGGTCGGGTGCGGATTTGAAACTGCGGGTCGCGGGTCGGGTATAACTTCATTTCTTCAACATAAATTTTGTTTGTGTATAAAAAATTATACTTAATAATAATTTGACCGCCGAAGTGTGAAAATAATTTTTTTTATTGTGTATACATTCTATATGAAGCAAGTTGCTGGTCTAATATTCGAATTTGGGGTCAAGTGAGGCTTAAAAGTGCAAAACTTGCGGGTCGCGGGTCGGGTGCGGGTTTGAAACGGCGGGTCGGTGGTCGGGTGCGAGTATAAAAATTTGAAAATTGCGGTTCGCGGGTCGGGTGCGGGTTTAAAATTTCAGAAATTGCGGTTTGCGGGTCGGGTGCGGGTCCTACATATTGGACCCGCGCAGGTCTCTAACCCAGTATGACCCGACTGGTTTCACGTCATGCGCCCAGCGCTAGTATACAGTATCAATAATTTACTACTACCTACCTTGTTGAAATCGTCCACTTCCTTTTTACGTTTGTCGATATCTGCCCATTGCTTCATATCGCTAATATGCTTATTCATATCAGGCTTGGTGGTGTCCAAGTTTGCTAAGCGCACTTCCAGAGGGTCTTTCTTCAAATCAGATGCGATGTGAGCCATAATGGCTTCAGCCAGCGCCAGTCCTTCTGTTGTAGCTATAATTGGAATTAGAATTAATTTGCTGCCTTAAAAAACCTCTTTGTAGATACGGGGTGTCCCAAAATTGGCAATAAAACGCCAGGTAGCCATGCAGCCTCATTAATTTTGAGTGAAGAATTGCGATAAAAAATGTATGATGCTTAGTTTACTCACCGGATTCAAAGAAGAAATATAAAGTTGGCAACACTGTTAGAGAATCTGTTATGATACCTAATTATTATCTAATAAATAACAAAAAAAGGGCCAGCAGTTGAGTATATGAGCACTACAGCTTGCTGAAACACTGTTTGATAAAACTGACGAAAAAACATTTTTAAACTCACATAAACTTGGATTGGCATTGTTGCCATATTCGCTATAACTAAGTATAAAACGTTTGTTTTCAACACTTTTTTAGAAACAAAAGACGGTATGGGAGAGTACCTTGTACGCGAAAGGTAAGAATCAAATAAAAAATTATTAGAATATTTCACTCACATTTTAATGGGACTGCATGACTACCCAGCGTTTCATTGCTATGTCTGGGACGTCCGTTACATAGAAAGTGTATAAGTGTTAATCGTGGATGATTAAATTTCACCTTTAAAAGGCAGGTAGGGCAATCGAATATACCCGAGTTAAATATTTCATACCATGTATAACAACATAACAAAAAAGTAATGGTGCTTGACCAAATTTAGGGAATATGACAGTGTTAATTTGCAAAAGTGCAGAGTATGGAAGAATTCGGTAGTAAGTTTACTTTTGAAATAATCCAAAAATGATGAAGACATACAGGTGCCCGTTTTCTTCAGTATAGGCATGGGGACTGCACGGAGACCTCACTTATTTTAAGTGATAGAATGTCGGTTAAGTTGGATAATTTAGTGTTTTTCAGTATTCTGAAAACGAAATTAGGCCACCTAGTTTATCAGACACCGGACAATAGCGAACCTTTTAATATTAATTTATTACCTTTGCTGTCTTTATTTAGAAACAAAATTGCATTTTGTAAAGATTTTCTTAGGGTAACTTATACAATTCAAGGTATTTCAAATTGTTTTTTGATTGTTAGAAGTATCAATAATCGTCATCAACCACCATATTAGAGTTACTCGTATAATGCAATGCATAGCTGTACTTATTTTTTTTTTAAATAAAAATAGTTGGGAAGCTTTATTTCAGTTCACTAATTTTATATTGTAAACACGTATTCTTTACTTCAGTATTAAAGATCAGAATATTAATAGTCCAGTCACTATGTGCAAAAATAGGGTATTTGCTTGAAAGTGAAAAAGTGGTAAATCTAGAAAAAGAAGCGGAATGTTTGAAGTTTTTGCGATAACTCGGTTCACGTTAAAGCTAGATGCAAATACGGTACAACCAAAAAGAAAGAGTGAACGGGTGGAGATTATTTCGCTCTTAAAGTAATAAAAACTTATAGACCATAAAAGTACCTGCTATTTGAAGTATTATAAATTGAAATCCGACTAAAAATACGACTTGTAGAGCAAATCAGAGTCGTCAAGTTGGCGCATAATTTTGACTTCATGTATCGTACTGTTACCTAAATGACATAATAAACTTCATTATATTATTAGAATTGTTATATTTCACCAAGTAGGCAGTACGTAAATCGTAGTTTTTGACGTTCTTGGTGAAGGAATTGTGGAGCAAGAAGAATATAATCATATGCCGAGGAAAATGAAACAGAACCATCGAAAGTAATTAATTAATTAATCTGCAAGTCGTAATTTTAGTCGAATTTAAATTTATAACAGGTAAAATTGCAGATATCATCATGTAGCGTTAACGATAACCGAGTTATCGCAAAAAAAAACTCGCCCTTATTTTAAGTAGAAAATCTTGTTCGACAACTTGAAGTTCAACTTCACTGGACCCTCTAAATACCCCAAGAGGAGTTTAAAATGTACGTTCTTAAGAACTTTTACTAGGTACTAAACATTGTTCAAACGACTATGGATACTTAGATACAATCCGAACGTTAAGTTCATATGTGACTTTCGTGGGATATGACATTTTATGTATTCTAAAATGCAAAAATGTCAGAAACTACGATTTACAAAAAAGTAACCATTTACAATTGCCAAAAACTCGCAAAAACAAGCTAATACTTCTGTACACAAAACAGACAGTTTATCCTACTGGAAATAGTAGCAATTATCATTCCAAATAGTAAAAGTGATTACAAAATTTTAGTAATATACAATCATATATTGCTATATACTACCTACTTGTTGCAAAATCATGGTAATGCAATAGAGTTCTTCTAAAACCGTTAATTATAGTAGTCTTTTCGATACTCATTTTAGTATGGACTATGGAAACTAGATCTTTACGAAAACCGTCATGAAATGACTAGTCAAGAAAATACTTTTTATTATACTTCTCTGAAAAAGCCTTGTTTTCATCTGTTTTTGCAATGACGTAAAGATGGCTTTTTCAGAACGGGGCACGGAAAACTTTTCCCGATGTTCGATTTTTTCCGTGCGCTAAATTAATAAAAAATAAATGGTTGCTATGAAAATGTTAATCTTGTTTGGTACTATTGTTACGATGTATTATTATTACTTTGAAAAGAAAATTTACGTCATATCCTTGTTTACGTTGTTTTTAGATAAGTATAATGAAAAGTATCGTTCATTTCACGTCCGATTTTTCCGTGCGCGCGTGACAAATTCTCGAATGAGGCGAAGCCGAACACGGGAATTTGTTACGCGCCTACGGAAAAATCCTTATTTCCAGACTTGTAATGAAATATACTACTTCTTGACTCAAATAAATGACTACAACTAAATCTATATAGATATACGTGTGTCCAAGATAAG
The DNA here is from genome assembly GCA_940337035.1 of Agriotes lineatus. Lineage (NCBI taxonomy): Eukaryota > Metazoa > Arthropoda > Insecta > Coleoptera > Elateridae > Agriotes > Agriotes lineatus. The sequence goes on along the minus strand of OW679195.1, from coordinate 141,028,587 downwards.
GAGGGCCAGTATGGGGATCTCGGTAATGGTAAGAGATACAAATTTGGTTAAATGGGAAGAAAGTTGCGCAATTAAAGGACTAAAAAAATGACGTCTAGAAATCCTTGATATAATTTTTCATTTTTGAATTATCTCAAAAAAACCGAATTTTTGGATTTTATTTTTTATTTTTTTCTGGCGTTAATATTAAAGTTAAAGCGAAACTGATTAAACTTCTTTATAGCAACTTCTAGTGGACTTCATGATTACGTTATCAATTTTTTTATCCGACGTTTCGTCTTCGAGAAACCATCATCAACTTCATTTTTTTAAATACGGTCCTGGTTTTTTGATGCCAAATTTGCAAAGCCCTTGTTACTCGGAATTCAACAATGTACCACATATTATGATTTAATTACGTTTCGAGCTTTTTTCTGATCATCATCAGAAAATTTTTTAGATACGGACCTACATTTCTCATAATTTTGTAAAAGTAAGTTCATACAGTAAGATAGGCGTTTTTAGATTCCGTTAAAATATTAAAATGCACATCATAATGTCATAATTCTGATACATTAATTTAATAAGCAACCAATAACTATTAACAATAAACAACAAATAAATGAACAAAAGATAGGCAGAATGAATGAGAAAACGAGCCTTGAAACAATGTAATAGGTATTTAACGTTTTGAAATAGAAGAAGAACTTAGAAGATTGGTTGTTGAAGCCTTTCAAAGTATAACGCCAGTATTGCTGAATAATGTTTTAGATTCTACAGTTAGATGTTATTTATGCATAGAGAATAATGGTAACCTTTTTGAATACCTTCTGTAAATTTAATACCTATTAAATGGTTTCGATGTTCGTTTTGTTATTCTTTCTGTCTATCTTTTGTTCATTTATTTGTTGTTTATTGTTAATAGTTATTGGTTGCTTATTAAATTAATGTATCAGAATTATGACATTATGATGTGCATTTTAATATTTTAACGGCATCTAAAAACGCCTATCTTACTGTATGAACTTATTTTTACAAAATTATAAGAAATGCAGGTCCGTATCTAAAAAAATTTCTGATAATGATCAGAAAAAAGCTCGAAACGTAATTAAATCATAATATGGGGTACATTGTTGAATTCAGAGTAACAAGGACTTTGCAAATTTGGCATAAAAAAACCAGGACAGTATTTAAAAAAATGAAGTTGATGATGGTTTCTCGAAGACGAAACGTCGGATAAAAAAATTGATAACGTAATCATTAAGTCCACTAAAAGTTGCTATAAAGAAGTTTAATCAGTTTCGCTCTAACTTTAATATTAACGCCAGAAAAAATTAAAAAAGAAAATCCAAAAATTCGGTTTTTTTGAGATAATTCAAAAACGAAAAATCATATCAAGGATTTCTAAACGTCATTTTTTTAGTCCTTTAATTGCGCAACTTTCTTCCCATTTAACCAAATTTGTATCTCTTACCATTACCGAGATCCCCATACTGGCCGTCCTTATCTTGGACACACTGTAGATGATCAAATAATTTTAGCTCAGGATGAATTTGACTTAAAATTCATAATGTGTAGATTATCTAAGGCTTATAAGGAGTGGGGGATTACTATCAGCTTAAATAAAACAGAATATCCGGTGATGAATTCTGGCGCTAAATTCTAAATAATCGTGGACGGTAATGCAACTATTAACAAAAGTTGAGAACTCTAAATATCTAGAAGCCACTACCAACAAAGAACGATTCGGCAACACAGAAATCATAGGCAGAATGAAAAAGAGCAGGAAAATTGTCGGGAGCTTTAAGTATGAGGGGATAAGACCGTTTCTTAGAATAGGAAAAAGTTTCCTGGAATCGGTCCTGACATTTGAATGGGAAATGTGGACGATTAAATCAGACATGAGGGAAAAACTGAATGCCATAGAGATGGATTATATTAGAAGAAGTGTTCGAATATCCAAAACAGAAACGAAGATATACGGAATATCTTGAAAACGCGAGAAACAGTACTCGATAGAATTGAGAAACGAGGACTGAAGTATTTCGGGCATGTGCTCTGAATGGACGAACAAAGATGGCCAAGTCAAGTATACCAATGGAAATCGAGAGAGAAAAGAAAAAAGGGCCGTACAAGACGATCTTGGAACGGAGGAATGAGGAAGGTCATGGAAGATCGGCAACTGGAAGAGGAAGATGCCCAAGAGAAACGAAGGTGGCTTTTAGGCGTGGAGATGCAGGCTTATCTGTTTTAAACTCAATATGTGTAACTATAGTACGATCAAAAATTATTTTCATGTATTATGACTATGGAATAGTTCCCAATTTATGCATTCAACTATAATAATAATAATGGTGAGGCACTAACACCCCATGAAGGAGCTTGGCCTGCAAGGCGGAAGGTCAGAGCTTCCGTGTCCTCGCTATCACACCCGGCTGCCGCGTGTCAAATTCATGACACGTGGTGATGTGGTGAGCATCACGCATTAGACAACCGCATTATTACCCCTTATTCTTTCGAACGCAGGTTCCCAATTATTTAAAGCGACTGGGCCGCCCGCCAGGCATCGATCTGGGATTTGAACTCCAGACTTCCGCGCCGCAGTGTAATGCTCTAACCACCGAGCCATGCTGGCGCTGTATTCAACTATAAGACACTTAAAAATCAAATGTCAAGTTTGACATTTAAGTGTAAACGTAGTTGCATTCATAAATTAGGAGCTATTGTATGGCCATACTAGATGAAAATAATTTTTGATCATAGTTTAGATCTATATAAAAACCGACATCTGGCCCAAATAAATAACTATAAAATTAAATAAGCTCTTTATTTAGTTTGATCAGTAATATTAATATAGGCTAAATTATTAGTCAACTTGATTCTTACCAAAAAAATTTAACATTTTGAATTATTTGTCATTACTGATTTTTTACTGACATTTAAATGTTTAAAAAATATAGTATATATACTACCTGCGTCAGGAAAATATGCTTATCGTACTCGGTGGCTTAAAATACTCGACCTAACGGCCTCGTATTTCCAACAGCCACCTCGTTCTGTAAAGCATTACTTGTTTGACTTGTTATGTAATGTAGGTACGATATTCTGGTATGCTCTACAAGTCATACTATTATGGAAATTTCAATTTATAATAGGTAAAATTCCAGGTATCTTCAAGCTCTACAAGTTTGATAATCACTACTTTTTCGCTAATAGGACGAGAAATGAAACACAAGCGAAGAAACCTCGAACCTTTCACGCTTTCCTTTAGCGTTCGATATCTCGATAAGGCCGATTTTGATAATCATCAAATTTTATACGCATTGAAATAAACATGTATGCAATATTTTCCCAACTTCTTTTACTCGTATTTCACATAGCAAAGTAGATGTCATTGTAAATATGAAAATAAAGGTTAACTGAAAGGGTCTAATTATACGATCTTATACTAGGCTTACCTGGAGCTCTACACCAAGTACCAGTGGGAGTATCAGTTTGAGCGAGGGACACATTTATATTCCAGCTGGTGCTGTCGTATGTTCCCATGAATGTGACTAACAGTTCTTCTGTTATATGTTCATTGCCACCGGCATATCCATAATCAGAGTAGATATGAGTATTCAAATATTGTATAACACCCTTATCGTTAACCCCCACTTCGTAATCAGCTGAACAGCAATATCTCTTTCCCATCACGTTCATGTTCTCTATCAGAGGGACCCAGAATTTTACAGGTTTTTGAAGCTTGTGTGCAGCCAGCGCAGCAGAACAGGATACTATGGAATTTCGTGTAACCTTTCCGCCATATCCTCCTCCCAAACGGCGAACGGTAAGGTTAATCCTGTTAAATTGAGTTAGAAGTAATTGAGTTCTCAGAAATGGAAAGGGATGTTCAACAGTTCGTTACTTTATTTATATAGCACAGGTATAAAAAGAAAGTTGAATGTAGAAATTCATCTAAAAATTGCTTACTTGTTGGCTGTAACACCCAAGACGGCAGCAATGGCATTTTGGGAAGAGTCCATGCTTTGTGTTGTGGGATACACGTCTAGCCCATCTTCAGTGGGAACAACGACGCAACAGTTCAGTTCCATGTAGTAGTGGTACTGGGAGTAAATATCGAACTGGCCTTTAACTACGTGCTTCACGTCATTTCCTAGAAAACGCTATTAAGATGGTTTGGAGCTTCATACCGATTAAATTTACCTTTGCGCTTGGCGTCAACTTTCTGATCGAATTTTATTTTATTTTTATTTCCAGCAGCTAGGATTTCACGCACCGTCATCAATGGCTTCTGTTGGCCAGCAGCATAACTCACCTGGACCAAATTAGCCCCGTCTTCCGCGGCCTTCTGACTGGTTGCTACCACTATGCCTAATGGTTGGAAATAGTATTTTACAATTCCACTGCAAAAGAGTTCCTCTTCTATCTTGAAATTAGCTTCTGTAGGCATGAATGTGTTCTTGCCAGGGATGTCATTCTTGTCGAAATAAGCAACTACGCCTGGCAATTTCTAGAATTATATTTTATCAATCAGTAATGGGGTTGAGCGCTACAAATCAAATAACAGGATATGGGTATATTTTGCAGGAAACAAGTGTGGGCACCTATTGATATCTCCATTACAAAGTTAGCATTACATTAAAATAACTTATGAAAATATGGTAAGTATTTGAAATCCACAAGTGGCAGCTTGATTGCCTGAAAATAATTTTAGAAGCTTTATTTTGGCAAAACCTTGTGCAGATTTTACTGAAGTTCCGGTAACTTGACGTCATCATTACTCATTGATATAATACGGTTAACGCAGAAGACCTATTTCGCGAGTTTCGAATAAGTAGCTTACCCAAGAAAAATTAAATTATCCAGAAGATGGAGCTATTTAGCACGTAATCTTGGGTAATGTAGATGGAATTTTATTTTGTAGGATCTTACATCAATTTCAGCTTGACAGATTTAAATATTTTCGTGTTCACGATCGCAACCAAGAAAAATATTTGTTTGCATCAGTTCATGCCGTGAAATTTTAAACATACAACGTGTTACTTGTTACACCTGGAAAATTATGCTGTGCAGGTGGACATGTATGACAACGACAACAAAGTATACTTTGTAGCTCAGCGCTTTTACTTTACTTTGTGTTTCTTTTATGTATTTACATTTACTTTAACAGGCCATACTTTGTAACTATGCAATTTATGTTAATAACAACTTTATTTGTTTGTACTGCAGCTAAAATAAGGCTAAAGGGCATACAAGATAGTAACAGTAATTAAATAGTTCAATAGAACTGTTTGAAGGTATTGGTAACTAATATCAATAATAAATTTCAACGTAAAATACATTAAATTCGCTGAAAACCAGTAGTTCCTATATTTTATTTTAATATGAAAAATAAAGAAGTAATTGTTGTGTTTGCAAGATTGCTTTTTCAAATTTCAGTCTCTAATAATTTATAGAATTATTACAGTTACTTAAAATAAGAGAGATAAGAAAGACGATTTTAAAATTTGTCTATAAAAGTGAATCAAGTTGCTTAAGGCATCGAAATAACATTATTTTTACAAAAGAATAGTTTACTTTTAACAGAAGTTAACGCGCTTGTTGTTTATAAAACCCCCTTTATATTTCCGCAAAGTTCCTTAAATGCTAAATTTTTTTAAAGAGCAATTATAACTTTACAAATTAAAAATGTACTTTTGTTTTAATATTACACTAATTAGCATTGCACCCCTTTGTGGCTTTGCTGCCTTAAAATCTTCATGAATTATAAAATATTTTGAATTACTCAAAATAATAGCTGCAAGCAATTAAAATGGGAATAGGAAGAGACAAACACAGATGAGGAACAAGCATACCTGACATCGTTCCGAGAGTGTTTAAAAGGGGTGGAAACGAACGAAATAAAGAATTTTCACCCTCAAAGCCAGCAGCATTTTTAAATTTAAATTTAGCTCTTACATTTGTTCATGAGTGGTAAAGGAATTATTATTCTTGGATGTATATTTTCTTGACGGTAATTTGGGCCTACTACCAGCAGCAATTTGAGTATCAATTGTAATTTATGAGTTTTTACTATCGAAGACGTCATGATTTCAATTTGGTGTTATTTGAGGAGCAATAAAAAATTTGAATTTATGTATATGATTCCACTCGCTTAGTTAGTTTCTGTTAAAATATTGTAATTGGAATAGAAATAATGTAGCAATAGATGCACTTCCAAAACGTGTTTGTTTATTATTCTTCAGAATTCATAAATTATCGTACATTTCTTAAGCAGTACTATCTGCGTACATATACATATGTAAATAAGAATTTTTTACTTTAAACTTTACAGTTCCTTTATGGTCATTTTAAAAAACTTACCGTTCTAATACTTAAATAAATAAAAAGCTGGGGATTTTCAGAAAGCGTATCAACATAAACTTGTGCAAAATAACGTTGTCGTAATTGTCAAAAGCTACTATGCCTTTGATACGAGGACCTGCCTTTAAAAAAGATTTTTTAAAGATAGACAAAGCTCAGATGGAACTGAATAAAAGATCAAAAGTCCTCTTGTTTCGCATGTCACATGGCGTCAAGAAAAATAGCGAGTGCGTAAAATATGCAGAAAAGGTTTTGAAGGCTCACAATTAATGCAAGGGTGTCAGTCGGAAACGGATTTACTATGTAGAAACATTTTGGAAACATGTAATTTTAACTTTTTGTAGGAAAGGGTTGCAGCGATGTATGTGAATAATAATTCGGTTTAAATTAAACAGTGTATAATTATTTTCCTATTTTGTTCTTCATTAGACAAGCATTTACGAGTATGTAAATACATTTTTACTGTACCAAATCGAAAGGATCCTTCAAGCAGGTAACTGTTAATTTTTTGAACTTGAACATGAACTTAATTCGTTAATTGATAATTGGAAAAAAAGCACCTATGCACATTTCAAACTATTTAAATTTAAATGTTAGAACATGGCAAACTGTACTACTTATTAACGTTATACGTTATAAACAATATTTTTATAATATTTATGGAAATTTGAAGGTAGAAAGGTTATTAGTTAAAACAATAGGATAAGTTTACATCATCTGTCGATTTGTTGCTCAAATCAATGAACTAACTGAAGCTATTTTACCTCGAACACATCCGACGTATCAAGGAAAACATATAGCTGGAACAATTTATCATACAAAGGAAATGTGATGGAAAACGAGGACTTGAAATACGAGGCTAGCGGATTAGCTGCAATGGATTGAACTAAAATATAGATTTGCCTTCAACAGCTGTCAAGAAAATTAAATGAGTCAAAGTCGCTTACGTAACGATGCACAAATCCCGCGTTCAGCCTTAGGGAAATTAAGATTTTCTAAATTATTGTGGGATAAATTGAAAAATTTAACTAGTAAAAATGGTATGAATTTTGTCATGTCCACACGTGAAGTTAGTAAGTAGATAGGTTTCTTAAAAAATGTGTAGACATAAGATTGTAAACGGTATTCTCAACTCTGTTGTTAATCTTAGAGTTCATGCCGACATTGCACATAAATCTGTGGTAAAAAGGTATAAGGCTATAAGACGGCTTATCGCATTTTTTATTTTATTGAAGCCCCAGGTCCAAAGGAATATCGAGCACTTAAAAGCAACAGATATAAGTCTACGTACCATAACCGCACTGTTACAGCAAGTTTTGTAAATCGGATATGTAGACTTATTCCCTGAAAATTCACTAAAAATTGATCGAAAACAAATTTCGTCGCTGATAAATAGATACGTGTGCACCTAGCCCCGTGTCAAAGACTTTTGTGAAGTTATCTGCAACGCCTGAACAGTATATGGTAACTTATACCCTTTTGCTATTTCATAATTTTCCGTTTTTCTAACAAATAAGTCATGTACACTACAGGTACTACGAATTCATTTCAATGCAGAGTGTAATAACGACTTTTAGCGTTCGTTGTTGTTGCCCAGTGTTATGTAAATTCAATAGGAGTAATAATAGTTATTACAGTGTAGTTCAACGAAAAATAAGTGCCAAAATGGACACACGCTCTCGTGCGTACAAATTTTTGTAGAAGTGTTGTAACAATAACTAAACCGGTAAGTTTACACATAACGCCACATTATTCTACTGTAGCGCAGCTGTGCCGAACGGCCTGAAAACATATTTCGTGCAGAGGAGGCCATAAACCAAGGAATGTAAAATATTATTGTATAGTGCGTTGCTAAATGAGCTAATAAAAGTGAAGTTCGGGATCTGACGTTTCTAGAGAAAGACACAATTGTGCACGTGCAGTTAACAAAGATGTGTAATGTCAAGTTTGATTTGTGTCGTCGAGTAAAAGATCCAAACTAGCTTTTCTAACGTCGTGATGCAATTTCCATCACATGATCAATTTCGCCTGCGCAGGAGATATCGGCCAACACAAGATAGGGTTGCGTAAGTATCCTTTTGTACCAGGGAACAGGGGCAATAAACGGACAAGCATTTACCCGGATTAACAATAGACCAGGCGAAAAGGAAGGTAAACCCTGCTGGACAATACAGCCATGAACGACTCGACTATCAATGAGTTAGGCGAAAGTGAAGAGTAAACCCATTGCTAGGACAACGAACAATAGGACTATAAAACGGGAACCGAGATTCCTTTTCCAGACGTAATTATTTATTTATAAGAGGCCTTAGAATATGACCTTCGTCCTCAATTTGTGAGTCAAGTCGCAATGTGCAGACGTTTTCTCTTGAAAACCAAACTATTTACGCTTATATAGGTTGCTCGTGCCATGGGAGGGATATTCCATATTCTTTTGAACACAATAGGATTGTCCAACTAAGGCACAAGTGGTTACAATAGCTTTCTCAAAAAAAAAACTTTCCCTTTTGCCTGAAAAAGGGATATCGGTTATGTTTCTAAAGTGCAAACCACTTTACTACTAAAATTCACTTGTTGAGGCCGTTCTGTAATAGTTGATAAATTTATACGACTATTGCATACATCCGTCAAATGACGTCACCCCACCAATCATTAAAATCCCATTAGTACTTTCAACCAATCACCAACCACTTGTAACGATTACGATTTTTATAAGACACTTTTGACCACTTATCGGTAATTATGTTATATAACATACTTGGCTTTTGAAATATTTTACCGGTATTCCATTCTTGCTTATTGCACCTGAAGATCTACACTCTTGCTTCGACGTCGCTCATATTTTTGTCGCAATGCATATCCCTGTCAGAATTTCTCGTGAAAATAAATAAATGTAATATATTACTGTTAATAAAAATAGTTCAATTAAAAATAATTTTCAGCAGGCTTAAGATGTCACATTTAGTATAGTTTTTAATTGAAACATGTCTAATATCTTTATTTTTTCTTCTTCAAATGATTTTTCCATTGAACACTCCTTATATCAATCTGTTAACAAAATAAAACGGGTTTGTTAGTCATTAGTCAGTTACTATTGTACATAAATGTTTGAAAAAGACAAACTACAGTCACTTTATTAAGGTATTACATTTTTACATTTTGAATCTAACAATTTGGTACTATGATGTGATTGGTGATTCTCTTTAAGGAGAATTTGTTCAAAGAAATAATTATCTCTTCGAATTTGTAGAATTGAATAACACTGAGAAAGAACGACGGGAGGATATACTTCTCTCATCGCGGGATAAATTCCTTAATATTTCCCACATAATTACTAAGTGTTCTACTAAAAAATCCTGCCCAACCCGTTTTGATCACCATATCATCTAAATACGAGTCAAATAGGTGACCTTTATCACCAGGTTATTATATGAAGACGGTTGCAAACTCAAATCCATAAATTCTTGTTTATGTCTACATTTATGCTGTTTTGTCATAGTAATTATTTATCACAAAAAAATACTCTGAGGAATTGAAAAAAGCTATATGTCAACTTATATCCTTTTGCTATTTCATAAAATGTATAAAAATAAATGGAATAAAGTATAAGTTCTGTATTTATTTATTTTCTAGTACAAATAGTTTTAAAATCAATATCAAAGCAAGGTTTAGTCAATGAATCACTTGATTCTTCTTATTTCCACGGAAAAAAATTAAATGCCGTTCTCAAATCTCCAGCAAAATAGTTTTTCGACGTTCCTGTAAAATGATCATTTTTGACTCATACCCTTTTGCCTTTTCATCAAGAAATATACGTAGTATGTATGTAAATTCATAGTATATTTTAATACCCGTCAGGAAAGGTCTCTATTGTAATACTGGACGAGTGGAGAAAGTAAGATTTTCACCCACGCGTTTGTCGATTTTAGAAAGACAGACAAGTGAGTGATTTAGTTTATCACGGGTGCTGTGTGCTGTGTGTGCTTGGTCAATGCTGCCACAAAATTTTTGAATAAATGTTAAAATTTTATAATTTGCGTCGTTGATATCAAACAACAAATTTTGGTTCGAAATAATATTTGTTCGTGTTACACGTTTGGCAGTACTGAAGTGTATTGTCAGTCTATGTCAAATTCGAGGTTAGCAGGTTCTGTTTGTTATTTGACATAGACTGACGCAACTCTTAACCGGATTGAACAAAATGGGTATAGAAGTTAGAGCGCTAGCGATAGCAATACAGAAGCTAGAGTTGGGCGCATATAGTTTCTATGTATAATAACATGTGAGCAAACGAAAGCAAAATCAAGCTTGGCTTTGCAAATTGAAACATATGTCGATTATTAATTCATATATGTTCATAACTTCTGTTTGTCCATGACATAGACGATTGGGTAAAATTGTGTTGAAACAAATTAGCCTGCAAAACTAGTTCACGCTGTGTAACCATTACCCTAGACGTGTGCCATTGTCAGCATTAATATGGTATCATTAGGTCAAGTTTCAATACATATTGTTTACAAGCAAGGTTTTATTGCAAGCGTTGTGTTTTGCATTTGTGCAAATAGTAAGACGTTAGATAGTATAGCAAAACACGACAAAATTTAATTGTATATAAAGCTCTGTACTTTATTTAATTTTTTATAAACTTTTGAAATATAAAGTGTATTCATTTGTGAACAGACAAAATCTAAAAAGTCGTAAGGGGTAGTTAGGCCTGGATACTCAATTTACATCTTATCCTACAATACTTTATCCGTTCACTAAGTGTAAACCACTGGTCCTATAACTATACAATTTATGTTCCAAAGTGCGTCCTGAACGAGTGCAAGAAATAATCCACTGAACTACCCAAATCGAAAGCTTGCATAAAGTCAAGGAGCAACGCGGACACATTATGTTAATGTTTTAGAATAAAATGCACATACATAACCTAAAATTTTATTTTAAAATTAACATAAAACCAACACTTAAACGATATTATATCTGCTACATCAATAATTAATTACGTATTAAGTTATAAGAATTGCTGATAATGTTCACCATTGCAATTTAAACATAAATTTACTCTCCGTTTCATGTTCTCAGAAACTTCTTGCAGCACAGATGCATCAATATGTTCCCGTTCTGCAGTAATTCGTTGGGTTTTGTAAATGTGGAAACAGGAAAAATCTAAACATGTCAAGTCATATGAACGGAGTGGCCAAAGGTCTTGCTAATGCTAATATCCCTACCGAAATAAAATTGTGCTAAATAATTGAGTGTTGTTTGGGCAGTATGCGGTTTTGTTCCATCTTGTTTGTAGTGGCCTTCCTGCATTGCCTCGTCATGTAACTGATTGATAAGTGGTTCAAGAATATTACTCTGATATATTTCTGCATTCAAAGTCCCGTCACAAAAATGACCCGATACTTCTTCTTTTGGACATTGCCACCCAAATGTCTACCTTTAGAAGATGTAAATCCTACTCGACAAAATAGTGAGAATTATCACTGCTCCATAAACGTTTATTCTGGGAATTCACGTAACCAATGAGCTGAAACCACGATTCATCCGTAAAAAATTCTTATCAAGAATGTCATTGTTGTTGGAATGATTTCAAAAATCAATTGCAGTCAAATCTACTTTTATTATAATTAGGAGGGAATAGCTCTTGATACACATGTGCTTTCTTTATATGGATGTATTTACAAATCTTGTTTGAGAACTGCTATAACTTAAATTTACTAGTTGAGACAAGCTTCTAACCGATGTATTACGGTCCTGTATCATTATAATTCTAACTTCCTCAACATTTTCTTCAGTTCTAACCGTTCTAACTCGCCCTGGTTTGGCGTCTTGCCTACCGTTAACACTACCTGTTTCTCTAAATTTTTGTAAAACTCTGTTTAAATGTGTATAAAAACATTATTGTCAACCACAACATTCGGAATCGCTAAAAAAACTTTTTGTTCTTGATTCAACATGTGTAATTTAAATTTTGATAATTTGTACAACTTGACACTTCTACAATTATAATAACTGTCTTATTTAAATTAAAAATAACAGATGTAATAGAGCACATGAATTAATTTTTTCAAAGCAAAGCTTGATTTAGTTTTCCTTTGCGCACATGCTAGTTTCTTTGGCTAATAATAGACATTGATATATGTAGGAAGCAACGGTATTCATTTCCTCCCGCTTGTGAATTTAATGCTCGACGCGTTAGTCGAGGGCATTAAACACACAAAGGAGGAAATTAACCTTTGCTCCAGTGATATATATAAACGATTTTTTCTTCGAAAGCATGTTTTATAGCGCGAAATTCCAAAAATTTGGTTTTAGGATATCATTATAATGACTCTAGATTTCTGTAGTGACATTTTGTCTAATTTCCAAATCAACATAATGCTGTAAAGCTTTGGTGTGGTATCCATGGTGGCATAAACACAAATGCGGTAGTTAAAAAATATTGGTTGAAAATTGGCAGTTTTGTTTCCTAAAACTAGAGCGCAAAAGCCGACTTTCTATCCAATGAGTAGAAAAATTAACTTTTTCGTTGTGAGAAAATCCACAGTGTGCTTTCAACCAGATAAATGGAATATTTACATTTTTACTATAGTTTTCGTGATACAATTTCATAATTTGAGAGTTAGAGAAAATCACTACTTGAAAGTTTTACTTTAATAAAAACCGTGATCTATAAACTAATTTTTAAATATGGTAACGACCTTCCTTGAATTTTTCTGCTTATTTTCGTATACTGTAGTTTTAATTTCGTTCAGTATTAATCGTAGTGTCTGATCTCACGTGCAGTCATGATGACTGCTGTTACTCTTGTTTCATTCAACTGTCCCCCGCATGCAACTCTTGCTACGAGTTTTGCATCAATATTTGCCGTTCATTCATTGCTTGCTGCTGTTCTTTTTGAAAGATAATTATATAAAACTTAATTTTACCGTTTCTGTTAATGAAAGGACAGAAAATATAAATAAGGGGATAGTTATAGTTGCAGTTTTTCTAGACTTAAAGCGATCCTTTGAAACAGTCGACAGGAAAAACTTATAGACACATTTGAAAATTGTGGAGTAGGTTGTACTGCTCTCCAATAGCTTCAGAATTACGTAACGAACAGAAAACAGAATGTGAAATGAAGCGGTTAATGGCGGTGTTCCTCAAGGCAGCATATTAGGTCCCTTATTTTTAGTTTTATGTATAAATGACTTGGAATATGTATTAAAACACTGCAAGTTCCATTTGTTCGCGGATAACACTGTGTAATATAGCAGGATATAATCTGAGTTGTGTAAAGCAAAAATTAGAGGAAGACCTGCATAGCATAAATAACTGGATCAAAAACCAAAAACCAAAAAGCTCAAAGTGAGTGAAGTAAAACCAAAGCCAGAATTTTCAAAAGACAAAATGCCCTTAATTTAATAAACTTCGAATTATTTATTGACAAGGATAAAATTGTTTACAATGCTATATTGTATTGCCGCATTTTCAGTATGCTGCAACGGTGTTATACCTGGCAAATAGTTGAGATATGGATAGGCTTCAACTGATTTAGAATAGAGCCATGCGGATTATACTAAGATGTGACAGATACTCTCGTATTGAATTGATGCTTAGGAGGTTGAACTGAATTAATGTCAGAAGTATGCTGGAAATGAATGTCTCGACCTTTATACATAAAATTCAATTAAATGTAGGGCCAAAATACTTTGACAATGCATTAAACCATGGTAGCAATGTTCATAATCACAACACTAGGAACAATTGTTTTAGAATTTAAAAATAGTAAATGAATGTTTTATAAAGCAGCAATGAAATATATCAAGCTGCCCGCTCATTTTAAAAGTACTAATAACGCGAAAAAATGTATAACAGAGTTAAAAACTTATTATAGGAGGGTGATAAGATATACATAGATAATAAACACTTGTGTTTCGTAGCTTTAAAGTAATACGAATTATAAATGTATGTATAATTTTAGTATAGTAACGTAAAGTATGTAATATATACTAGTATAGTTACTTAAATATCTAACAAATTAAAATTAAAAGATATGCAGGTAATGAACAGATTATTGTTATACAGGGTGTAACAAAAATGTAGGCCGCTACTTCAGGAGCGTATTCTACTCATCAAAATAATGAAAAAAGTTAATATAAATATATGTCCAAAAATGAGTCGTTTTCCTGTTTTAAAAGCCTGACAACAAGTAATGTCAACACTCGGAATAATTAATTTCTTGTTTATTTATTTGATCGAAGGCCACCAGATACATTTTAACTTTCTTCAAATGGTAACTGATATCACCTCCATGTTATATCTCCATCGATAATTAATTCTTTTATCCGCAAACGTCATAAAAGTGACAACTTATGTGTCTTTATTGACAAGGTAAAAGCAGATAAAATAGCAACTTTTGCGTACTTGATGTGCCTAATCACATAAAATCGTTGTTCTGTTTCTTTCTTTCTATGTTTGTTCGCTATCTTCTCCGAAGATACTAGACCGATTAAATTGTATGATGGCTTAAAATTTTGACTTAGACTTAGATCGTATGCCAGTTGTTATTTTCAAAAATAGTACAAAAAGTGTTAATTTAATTAAATGCTTTAAGCAGCGGAACGGATCATCTGTCGCAGTGGGTTATGGTGTGACAGCTGCTGTGGCCGTGTGCTATTAGCTCGGGTGATTCAGTATGTTCGTATATCATTATAGTAGCATGTTATTTAAACAACCGAGGTTGGCGCAGGGGTAGAGTGCTCGCATGTCACGCGGGTGGCTCGGGTTCGATTCCCGGCCGATGCTGAATACGTTTGCGGATAAAATATTATATGTTATTCGGAGTAAAAGTGACTTTATGTGGCTTAGCTGAACTATTTGCCTCACTAACGTTCGGCTAAATAAACTTCAGCTTCGCGACATAAAGTATAATTTTTACTCCTAATAACATAATCTACTATTATTTCATTATGGCTGAAAATAAAATAATAATTCTTCATAAATTATCTTAAGTTTCATGACAAAAATGACTAACAGGAAAACGACTCACTTTTGGAAATATGTTTATATCAACTTTTTGCATTATTTTGATGAGTAGAATAAGCTCCTGAAGTAGCGGCCCACATTTTTGTTGCACCCTGTATATTTTTAATAAATAAGGTTTTTATTATTATTATGTAGTTGCATATGTTATTTAATATAAATCTTGAAGATTTAAGAATTAACTCTTGAGCACAACGTTTTTTGTTTAAAAGTGCATGTTACTCCAAAACTATTTTTGAAGTGAAGTAACTACAAAAACTAAAATGTCTTCTACATGTCCATTAAATGTTTAACCTTAAGCTACCCCAATAACAAATCACAGCAGTTCAATCGGAAAAGGGGGTGCTAACCACAATCACGGCACGTAAAAGTGACTGCTTGCTTTGAAAGCTGCTTATGTCGCTATGGCAAGCTTATAGAAGACAAATAATCAACAGTAATATCCCAAGTGAATTAAAATAGCTGATTAAATTTTACGTTTTCTGTCAGAATGTTTTGCTAAGAAATTTGTCAAGTAAATTTGCCGCTGAACAAGAATCCCGAGTGCGTAGCACGAGGGATTTTGGGACCGAAAATTTACGAGATATATTTCTTCAGAGCAAAATATTCTGACAGAAAATCGTCAAAATTTATTCAGGCTAGTTTACATGCACGCGGGATTTTCGGCGTGATTATTTCCTGAATAAATAGATAAAATTCAGTTGATAAAGCACCTTTAATAATAATGTTAAAATTATGCACAAGCGATTAAATTTTGACACATATTTAACCGCGGTTAAATTTTGACGTTTAAATGTTTGTCATTGTTAAAAACTGACAGAAACCATAGTGATTACGCATTATTATGGATATGAAGGAAATAATCATATAACATTTTTGAGTTCTGGTGACGTTTCCAATAGGATTTAAATTTGTAATATGCAATTTATAATCACCTAGACCAGGGAAACATATAGTAATTATTTTAAGTGAATTTTTAAACCTTAGCAATAGTCTTGCCAAAACAGTGTCTGAACATCGTAGCATACCTAACTGTAAATAAACCTGACAAAATGCAGAGCTTCTGATAGTTCTGATGTGGGTTAATATCCTCCATTATGGAGTTGAAATATGAATTTGTACTCACCATTGCTTCGTCTTTATTTATATTGCTGATAACGGAGTTAGGAGCGGCCTTTGCAAGAACGAAGGCCGCAAACAGTTGGCCTGGCTGATCGGGCATGTCGAAAACATACTTTGCTTGACCTATATAAATCATTGATAATTTTAATTAATGCTTGCATTCATTCCTCATACCCGTGCATTGAGCGAGAGCCTCCAGCTTCGGTATAGGTTGTGTTAAGGGATAAAGGGACTCGTTCGTTTCATAATCTTGGGTCCCTTTTGAAACCGGCCGTGCTTGTTTTGGGCCACCACTTTTGTGTCGTGGAGATATCTTATCATCCGGAGTGATACTCAGGATAAACTGGAAATATTCGCAGAATTATGGAGATTTTAATTAAACTCGTTCAGCATCTACCTTGTAGCACAGAGCGATGGCCAGCTTTCTTCTGAAATCAGGAGTGGGGTCCGGCAAAATGTAATCAGGATTAATCTCCTTCTCGAGCTGCTGGAATAATCCTTGCAATGTGCCGTTGTCAAAAAGTTGTTTTCCGGCGAGGTACTTTTCAGCATTCGTGGCATGAATAAAGGAAGGATTAATACTGCCGTAAACAATACGAGCTGTTTCAATTTTGTTGTCAGCGTCCAGTTTTAGTAAAAAGCCCGCGTTTACCAGTGCGTGAGCGTTTTGGGCACGTGGCATAATCTGAAGTTGCTCTTGTTACTTTAAAACTAATTAGAAATTGCATACTTTCTTACCTTGTAACTTTCGTATCTGTAACTGTTATTGAGTGCAGGAAGGGTGAAGCTCGTTATGACTTTGCCTTTCATGTCATAGGTTAAAAAGTCGACAAGATTCATGCTAGTTTCTTTCTTACTCGTATCAACTAAAATATGCAAAACAATTAACATTGTGAAAATAATACACAAGAGTAAAATGCTTTTCACTATGAACATGTAAATAAAAAATCTGGTGTGATACACTCACACAACTTCCTTTTACAGTGATCTTATAATTAGTCAAAAATTTCATTTTTAATTTTTAACCATTTGTTAAAAATTTCCAAAAATTACAAATTCTACAAAAACGGTACAAAATCGAGTGTTAGTTGAAGAAACAAATTTTCTCTAGAATTTTAAGGTGAATTCAAAAATGTAATAATATCCCGGGTGTTTTATTTAAAATAGGAGTTAATAAAAAAAATAGAAAAAAAAAACAAAAGAAACCCACTTTAGAAGTATTCAACTGGAAAATCACCTATCTCACATCAATACACATTAAAAATGTAAGAAAAATGTAAAATTAAAAAAAAATCGTTAGAGCCGTTTTTGAAAAAATCGAAAAAAACTGAAAAATCACAAGAGTAAACACCTACTTCCGGTTATGCGATTTTCTTCAAAAGCTTGCTGTCTCATCTACATAGTACACAAAACTTATATATGAAGTTTCAATGCCATACCTCTTTTCGTTTTTGAGATATTCTGTTCACAGACACACACACAGACAGACAGACACACAGACAGACAGACAGACCAATGAAAAAAAAATGTTTTTTGGGATCAGGGGACTCTGAAACGTGAAGATCCGTTGAAAACTCAATTTCGAATTTTTGGGGTGAATCCAATACTTCCTTTATAGTAGTAAAAGGAAGTAAAAATGAGACTTATAACCCAGGATCTATTAAAAAGTGATTTTGCTGATGTTTAGGTTCACCAAACCGTATAGTAAGTAAATGGGTTTCGTCCCACAGAGAGCAATTCGAAAGAAAACTCTTTATATTTCCGCAAGATTTATTTCTTTCTCAAGACAAAGGAAGTAAGATTAGTACGTCATAATTGACCACAAAGCACATAAACAGCATCTATAAACACAGCATATTGTGCGAAGAATCCCAATAAGAAGAAACAAGGGGTCACCGGTGAAATCTGGGGTATAATGAAGAAGGTGGAAATATAAAAATCAGAATATCGTAAGATGTAATAACATCGGTAAATAAAATTTAATACGTAGGGAAATAAGTGCTGCTAAATCAGCCCAGTTTGGAAATATATTCTAAAGTGGAAGAACTACAAAGGAAGCAGGACACATTCAATACATATAAGAAAGTTTAAGAAGCAGCCGAATTACGCAATAAAACCACAGAAAACCTAGTTGATAAAGAGAAAAAGCTCATTAAAATGATTAAGCTAAGTCGCAGAGATAGTAAAAGTATATTGCTAAACTATTTGACGACGTAAGACCTGACGTTAAAATACAAACCATTATAACAGGGCCTACGATAACTTAGGAGAAATTAAACGAGCTATTCAAATAGCAAAAGTAAGAAAATCAGTAGGGCCAGACGATATACCTATAGAGATACTTAGGTAAAGCCTTTGCAACTGAAGGTAAACAATGCCTACTCTACCCTTTCAATAAAGTCTATACGATGGGTACCATACCAACTGATTGACTAGAATCAATCTTTGTTGCCATCCCGTAAACCAAATGCTAAAAGATGCAATAAATATCGAACCATCAGTTTAATGAGCCACGCCCTAAAAATTATATTCCGGCTAATACACTTTCCAAGCTATAATGAAATAGAAGATCAAATGAACGATACACAATTATTTGCGTTCCGTAACGATCTTGTAAGCAGAAAAGCATTGTTTAGCATTCAGGCTGGTTCAAAGATGTAGAGATATCGATGATTCAGTTTATCTACGCGTCCTTGATTTCGAAAAAGCATTCCATGGAGTGAGAATTGATATTAATTGATGATAGAAGTTTTCGTATCATTTAAGAAAAACCGCTACTAGCACCAGATTGGATTATCGTTTTTCCGCAGCCTTTTCCGAACATTTTCGGCTAAGTACGCCTCTGTGCACTTTTAAATAATTTCGTGAACATTTATCATTTAAGATTTAAGGAATCTAATTTTAAATGCACAGCTACCCACGTCTTATTTACTTCGCCGTGCTTCGGACTAACGGTCGGCAAGTTGTGTCACGTTTGATTTTCCTTTTTGGCCTTCCCTGTTCTAATAAATTGCCGCCGCGGCGACGCCTGAAAATGCAATTAAGATCAATCAAAACCTCCTTCGTTTTGCAAGCTAGAGTTTCCTGCCGACTTAAAGAAACGGTCGCCAATTCTAACTGCAACATGTGTTAATATGATACGTAGATTAACGAAATACTCCTTTGCCATTTCTACGCCAAGTTGTAAATAAGTGCATGCTTCTCCAAATCTGCGCGGCAGCGTTTTGTTGTCAAAGACTGCAGCAGTCGTGTTGGTTACAAAATTGTCTATTTTACAAGAAGGACCGGGCACGCCGGTGATTCGAAAGAGTTAGAAAAAGGCGCTCCCAAGCTTTACGGGCGAAACTCATTCAATTACTACCGGATACTGAAAAAACCCAAACGTTTACCGTGTGTCACCGCGGCTTCGGCCACGGAGTGACGAATTTAAATTAGCTGCTGAGAGCTGTGGCTGTGACTTGTTGATAATGAACTAATTTTTGCAGTGATTCGACAAGTTTCTTGTTATTTAAAAGGAAGCTGGTGTGTGTTTTTTTGCCTTCGCTTAGTGGATTTATCAGTCTGCTGACAGTAAACCGGGGAGTTTAACCGACGTCGTGTTGAAGGAATCATGACGAGATTCACCATCGTAGAGGGCAGTTCAGGTTAACACGGTTGCACCGGCATAAGTTTGAAGCCATTAAGAACCCAATTGCACCGTGTGCACATATCAATGGCCCAAAGCGGAATCTGGGGTGGCATCAACCTCTTTGTAGAGCATCCCCTATTAAGGCCAACCTTCGTTAAAATTAGGTACTGGGCTGTAATTTAGATAATAATGTGTTTATCGAAATACGAAATCCCAGTGCTGTGCTTAAACTAAGAAACTTTTATTTAATTAGCAACCAACTTTGGTTTAACATCATTGCATTCTGTTGTATTTAATTCAACTTCGTAATGCTCTCTGCGCTACCCTATATTTTTGTCGATGTTTACTATGATGTGTTTTATTATGTGCAAAGACAGTTTGAGTTTGCCTTGTATACTCGAGCCTTAGTTATTTGATATGCTCTTTCGGGATTGCTTACTTGGATTTTAAATTTTGTAAATTGTTTTATGTATTGCGTAATTGTGGTTACACTGTAGATTGTCTGTCTGGCAATTGCAGTAATTTAAAGGTTGCATAAACTTCTTCTTCTTCTTCCTCTTTTTGTAAGGCGAAACGCCTGTTTATTCTGGGTTGCATTCCTCTGTTTGTGTCTTTAACTTTACTGGTCTTGTGATACTGACTGCCAGCTATCGCGCCATCTCTTTGAGGGTCTTCCTTGTGGTCGTGTTCCTCTTGGCTTTTCATTGCGTGCTATTTTGACTAGCCGATTGTCTGCCATCCTGTTTACATGTTCGTTCCACTCGCGCCTTCTTGCTCGTACCCATTGTGCCACGTCTCCCACTTTGCATTTCTCTCTTATGTATGTGTTTCTTTGTCTGTCCCATATTGTATGACCGGCTATTGGTCTTAAAGCACTCATTTCAGTTGTTCTCATCTGTCTTTTAGTTACAGTGGTGTCAGCTCTGGTCTCGGCTGCATATGTTAGCACTGGTCTGACACAGGTCTTATATACTCTGGATTTACATTCTGTAGTGAGGTGTTTGTTCTTCCATATAACTTGTTTTAGGTGACCCGAGATGGTGGCTGCTTTATTTATCTGTTTCCTCACTTCGTTTTTAAGGTTCCCACAACTTGAAATTTCTGTTCCTAAGTAATTAAAGGTCATTAACACCTGTTACATAAGTTTTGGGAAAAACTTGTAGCAAGATATCATTTAAATTTAAGAAACCTTTATCAAGTAAACATAACATAGCAATAACTAATATGCCTTAGACTTTAACACCTAGTTGCCATATTGCTGCCAAGGGTCCTTTATCCTCAATAAGACGAAGTTTCTG
This sequence comes from Agriotes lineatus, assembly GCA_940337035.1. NCBI lineage: Eukaryota > Metazoa > Arthropoda > Insecta > Coleoptera > Elateridae > Agriotes > Agriotes lineatus. The sequence continues at coordinate 141,007,161 of OW679195.1, read as the reverse complement.
TCTTACGTGTCGCATCAGCGTCTGGACGCTTTCTAAGATCAATTCCCTAATTTTTTGAAAAATTCTTTGCCGCAAGTGTTGTTGATTCAGTGCTTCCCAACCATTATCATACACTTTTCCCTCTAATACACCCCAAAAGTTTCAATTAGCCTTGCCTGGGGGACATTTCCAGGACGCTCTGCATGGCTAAAGGGAAAATATTTTTTGTCTTCCATGACAATGATCCGGTTGTTGACGAAATGATGACATCTCAAAGCACGACAACGACCAGGGATTCTGGCCAATTGTGGGGCGGTATTCTTGGGAAATTGTTTGCGTTTTCTGTATTTTAAGCATCTTCTTACGATGTATCGAGAAATTGTAGCATTCGAAACATGGAAACGACGGGAAAGCTTACGGGTGAACACCCCAATGGTGTTTTGGAACGCTCGGCTAGCCTATTAACCTGAACTTCAGTTATTTTAAGTGGATTGATTGTTTTTGGTAGGTTTATACATGGAATACCCTCTTCTCATTCCCGAATTGTACGATATAAAGTACTTCTTGAAATATTTTGCTCGTGAAGAATGTTTACTATATCTCGTTTCGGCAGCTGTCCAACCAGGTTGTAGACGGACTTTCGAATTTCAAGTTTATATGCCATTTCTCAAATGACAAATAAAAATTTGAAGTGTTAAACAAATTGACAAAACCTCTAGCAACATGTTTCTCTATAGTTGACTGGATGTATTAGCTTTACTATGTCACAGAGGGCAGTATAAGTTTTTCCCAAAACTTATGTAACAGGTGTTACCTGTTCTATTGATATGTTGTCCATTGCCAATTTGCAGCTTAATGGTTCTTTTGAGATGGTCATTGATTTTGTTTTTGTTGTGGAGATTGACATGTTATATGTTTCGGCAGCAATTTTGAATATATGGAGAAGTCTTTGTAAGTCATTTTCAGACTCCGCTATTAAAACTGCGTCATCCGCATAGCATAAGATATTTATAAGGTTGTTTCCAAGCTTGTAGCCGAGATCACGTGTTTTCACGGCTTCTATTATCTTGTCCATGATGAGATTGAACAGTAGTGGGCTTAGACTATCTCCTTGACGAATTCCCGTGTTTGTTTTTATTTCTTTTGTGAGTTGTTTGTTGACCCTTATTTTTGTTGTGTTGTTGGTGTTCATGTCTTTTATTAGTTTAATGTATTTTTGGGGGATCCCTTTTTCTTTTAATATATATATATATGATGTCTTTAAGTTATACGCGGTCAAATGCTTTCGTTAGGTCTATGAAACAAATGAAAGCAGGCGTGTTATATTCGAGTGCTTTCTCTATGAGTTGTCGAAGGATGAATATTGCGTCTATTGTTGATCTGTTTTTTTGGAAGCCTTGTTGTTCTTCACTTATGTGAATTGTGCTAAGGATATGTGTTGCCATTATGCTTATGAAGAGTTTCATAACGGAGCTTAATAGTGTTATGCCCCTATAATTTGATGGTTCCTTTTTATCGCCTTTTTTAAACAATGGCATGGTGACACTCTGTTTCCACTCTGTTGGAACCTTGCCTTGGTTTATTATTACTTGAAATAATTTTGTTATCTCCTGTAAAAGCAATTCTCCGCCGTATTTGATGAATTCATTACTTATGGCTTCTTCGTTGGAGGTCTTTCTGTTTTTTAATTTTTTAATTGCGTCCCTGATTTGTTCTTTGGTCATTGCTGTTGTTATTATGCTTTCGAGTTCTCCACCAGCTCCTCCTGTTTCTTCCTCTTCCTCTTCCTCGTTTTCGTTGTTGCTATTGTCATAAAGTTGTTCGAAATACTGTTCCCATCTTGTCTCAGTCACCGTTTTACTTCTGTCTTCGTTTGTATTTTTCTTTAGACCTCTTAATAACTTAATTTCTAAAATTTTGGGTTTCTTTGAAAAAAAATCTCAGTTAGTTAAGCAGTAAGGAACCGCACCTTTTAGGTTTATTGGATATAATAGTTGTTTTTAACTTTTCAGTAGACAATTGTTAAGAGATTGTAAAGGGAAAATTGTAATTTAGAATCAATTAGCCGCAGTTGATGAACAGTATTTTTTAGCAGCCTAATCTGCTTCCGTCGTCAACGGCGTGGACCTATCGCTTCAAGGGTTTGTCAGGTCATTTTCATATTATACGAATGTGCGACTTTTGGAGTATTTTTCTAAGATTACGACCCCGCCTGTATATAACTTTCTTGTAATATTTTTACGCTTGATATTATATCGAGTTTTGTGCAGGCATTTAATGGTTCATGGCATTACGCAGCTGTATCCGCCGCCGTAAAATCTAAAAGGCACTAGTTTTGTAGCGTCGCTTATACTCACTGGCACGTTAGGTTCCAATATCGATTTAGTTTCTCCTCAGTCCTCTTACCCCACCGAAGGGTTTGGTGATATTGATATCGATTTAGTAGGCAGACGTTTTTCTAGAATGTTCTGCGGGCTGGATCGCCCGCAGGTGCGAACGAGACGGCATGCTGTAGTCGCCTTGTGGATGGTTGCAAGTGTTCGGTGCGCGTTGCAGACACGCTCCCCGCGCGTTTCGTTTTATGGCGTGGCTGGGGTTAGCGTGGCGTGTTTCGAGGAGTGCGTCCTAAGTCGTGAAGCGTGCAAGTTGTGTGTTGGTGGTGCCCCGTTTTTTTGGCCAAACGCTTCTCGGTTTATCATCGCCTGCAGCAAAATACCACTACTGTGTGTGTGTACGGGCCCTGTCGTCATTTGTTGCCACATGTGAGTTCTCTGAAGGAATCATTGAGTACTCTTCATCATCAACGCCTACGCCCATTGGAGCATCGCCGTGCCGCACGCTGGACCCGTCCGATCGCCGCACGTACTATTTAATTGCAGCTATCTTATTTCGCGCACTAATTAACACTAGCGATCTTATTTTGTGTACTATTTAATGGCAGCTATCTAAATTCGCGCACTGATTTTTGATAGCGACCCTATTTGTGTACTATTCAATGGCAGCAATCATATCTCACGAACTCATTAATGCGAGTAATCATATTTTGTACGCTATCCAATGCCAGCCATCATATTCTGCGGAATAATTAAAGCCAGTAATCATATTTCATGTACTAGTGAATGTTTGTAACCGTATTCTGTGTTGTGTTGAGTGGCAACAACCTTATTGGAGTACTAATTAATGCCAGCAACCCTATTTTCTGTACTAATAACTATACAGAACTATATTTGTGTATCAGGACAATAGACCTATTTGTTAAATGCTGTCGTTGTATTGTCTTTGTGTCCTGCATGCCAAGTTTTAGGTTAAGCAGTCTGCAGTGTAAGATTGATGTAAAACGGAGCCTGAACGAAGTTGTGAGCGTCAAAGGCTGCACCCTACCCCTTTTGGATTTCGGGGTTGTGTCGAACATGGGTCCCAAATTCCAAATCCCGTGGCGCCCTATTATTTGAAACACCCTGTATATGTCGTCGCACTTGTCCCTATTACGTCCTGTTCATAGGACTACGCCCATCTCCCTGAGCGCATTAAACCGTGGCTATTAGTCTGTTCCAGGGCAAGTGGTGACGTTTCCCGGATGTGATAAGTTAGGTTGCACTCTTGTACCCTGAGGTGTCACTAAAACAGTTTTATACCGTAACAGGTTGAAATTCACGGTGGCGCATCAGAATTTTGACTTTCTTAAGACAGAATGGGGCTTCAAAACCACACCCTCCAGCGAGCTAGCTGTGGAAGATTTGGAGCTTTACTACCATTGCCTCCAAACCAACCTGTGGTAAGTGCAATCCGATGTTGTCGTAAAATCCCGTTTATACCGTCACAGTATATGGAAAACTGGTTGCAATAAAGCTACTAAGACATATTGTGTTTCCTTATCATATTTTAAAATATGGCTTTCTATGCTTAAAAATAAAGTGTGCTGTTTAAAACTTACTTATCTGTATAGTTGCTCCTGCAGTTTCGAACATCAGATAAATGTCGGAGGGAAACTCATGGTATTCATGTTTTGTAAAGATGTTTCCTGCCAATGTTCCAGTCTGAAAAAGAACCGTCCATTAAATGCTGCAAAATCTCACTGTAATACGGCAATAAATCTCACGTTTCGGACTGGGACGTTGGCTATTAAATCAATATGATCGCCTAGCTTCTCCAGATATTTAAATTTAGGGTTTTCCTTCGATAATTTATAAAACAGGGCCATGGCGTTAGTGAGAGACATGTCAGCTCCCAAAACCAGGCTGTCGCCGTTAACTTTGTGGTCCAAAAGGTCTTTGACGCTATTAATGTCGATGTATATATCGGGGTCCTTAGTTCTTCTGTAGACACCTAAAATAAATCATAATAATTAAAATGCATCTAGTTAAATTACACGTTTTATCTATATTATAGTTATTCCACGAAATGTGTCAATTGCAAGTATTTTTTAAACAAAATCCGGGTTGTGGTTAATTTGGCTGGATTATTAAAATTGGAGATCAATGAAATTGAATAGCGTGTTCACGGAAACAAGCAGTTTTAGAAAAACTATTGCAATTGTAAAATATTGCATATAATAATTAATTATTTCAATGGATAACGCATGGCTTTGAAGAATATAATTATAATGCAATATTTGATAATTAATATTAATCAAACTATCATGGTCTGTTTATTACTCAACTCCAGCGTTTGCATGAACTGCATAGAAATTAATCCCGTAAACAACATTCTAGCAAAAGATAACATTTTATTAATTAACTTATTTTTAATGGTTAAACAAATTGTTAAATCGCATGTCAAAAAATATTTTATTTTTGTTTTTCACTTTGCAATGTTAACATTTTTGTTTAGAAAACTACAACTTAAACTACTTGAAAACTAGCAAAGACAATCAGCCTAAAAAACATGATTTACATAATCAACGTACACTTGACTATTTCAAAAACAATGGAGATATTCGTTTTCTCGTACAACAATTACCAGTAAGGATATTTTCTATCCAACGACAAATATAAGTAATATAATAAAGTTAAACTTGTGTTACCTTACTGTGCGGAAATAGTAGGTTCAAGTCTAATTTGATAAATCTTTGGTTTCTCCTACATTCTGAAAAACAGCAACTGTGCTACTTTTCCTAAAGTTTGTAATCCACAGCAATCTAAGACTAATAAGCCTATTATCTCCAGTCTCAAAAAATGTAGCAAAACAGCTTCAGGAGTACTTAGAAAATAATTCTATTATGTCTTGCAATTAGTATGGTTTTAGCTAAACATAATACACATACTCTGTCCGAAATTACATGCGATATCCATCATGCCATCCATGCATAACACAATGTTAAAGATTTTGTTCTATAGGACCAAAGTAAGGCTTGTGGTGTCGTTTGGATTGCGTGCTTGCAAAATTTTTGGGCATTAACAATGATTCATTACATTAGTTTGGAAGCTATTTAAAGAAAGTTTGCAGACAATAAAAATTGATACATATCCGGCCAAATATTGTTTTAAATTTTTACCCTTGCAGATAACAGTTACATTAATATTTACGCAGACGAGCTGCAGATTTAGATCTCTTTCATGTTAGATGAAATAAAAATGCATTATGTAACATCAACGATAATGTATAAAGAATAATTAATAAATTATTCTTACGCATATGGTGGGAAAAGGTAGAAACAATGGACTACGTTTAGATCCGACCAAGTCACAAGCATGGTTGATACGTGATACGTTCAAGTATAGATAGATACTACAGTTGTAAATTCGCCTTATAAAGAAGTTCATATAATCTTTCGTTTGTCCTTATGTAGATTATTTTTGTACAGAATAACCAGTATTTCTGCGATCAATAGACTTCGCGCAACTTCACTTTTCATACTCCATAAGCTCAGCATGAAACAAAAGTTGTACCCTCATATAATATCTCCGTCCCTGTAACTTTTAGGTAGATACTGAGTACAGGGTATCATTTATGAGTAAAAGGGAAATGTGGTCTGTGAGAATGATCAAAATCGTTGGTCACTTTTAAGAAAGAAATCTGTAATGGCCTTTCTCAGAACATCCCTTGCAACTGGACGCTGTGGCACTAAATAATTTGATATATTAAAGGAAAGTATGAAGGAAACACTTGATAATGCAAATTATATAAATTTTCAAATAAAAAATCTGGTGTGATACACGCATTTGTCAATTTTTTTCAAAAATTACAAAACTACAGAAACCGTACAAAATAGAGTTAAAAAGACAATTTTTCTCTAAAATTTTAAGCCGAATTCAAAAATGTAATAACATACCGGTTGTTCTATTTAAAATAGTTCTTAAGAAAAATAAAAATCCCATATTAGAAGTGTTTTTTGGGTTCAGGAAACTCTAAAAAGTGAAGATCTGTTGAAAACTCAATTTCCAATTTTTGGGGTGAATCCAATACTTCCTTTATTGTAAGTAAAAAGACATTATCGGCGGTCGAATCCAAACGGCAGGTGCATCGTCCGTTCCCTACATGCGCCACGGAGCTACCTGGCGTCTGTGCGTCGCGTCGTGGGTGCCTAATATAAAATGCATTTTTGTTGACCCCTTTTTTCTGCTTTATAGCACTTATGCTGTATCTGTTGGGTTCCATTTTTGTCAAGGATAAAGACTGAGCTATGTGCAAAATGTTACTTTTATCTATTACTGAGTTAAGGCCAAAATAAAAAAAAAATGTATTTTTTAAGGTGGTCCTCCTGTATATATTTGTCTGACATTTTTTCAGTTTCATCCTAGGTAAATATGCATTGTGTATGCAAAGTATCGTTTTCCTTCAACCAATAGCTTTTGAGTTATACGGCAAACAGACCGACAGATAGACATAGGAAATTGAGAAAATCGGTTTTCGTCATCTAGAAACCCTGAAACGTGAAAATCTGAAGAAATCTCTGGAAGGTGATTTCTTTGCGGCTACAATACTTTCTTCGTTCTTTAGACGAGGGAAGTAGAGATGTCCTAAAGTTCATAAAACGTCTCCGTAAATTTTCACATATAATCTCATAAGAGCATGAATTATTTCCGGAAATTTTTTTGAGTGCGTTCCAACAACGTCGTATTAATTTGCCCGGGCGGGACGCGAGGGCAAATTAGGACGTTGTTGGAATGCACGAAAAATAATTTCCGGATATGAATTAATGCTCGAATGCAGATTCGGTAAGAAAATCGTAACGACACAAACCCTAAAAAGAAGTAATTTCTACCTACAAAAAATTTCCAAGAAATTTTTGTTGTTGCCTTGGTTACGGCTCGTGAACTAACTTTTCTATTGGTTATTAATGAGTGTCGTACGATTTTCACATATGATCTCATAACAGCATTAAATTCGGTAAGAAAATCGTAACGACACAAACCCTCTCTGTTCTCGTTTTTGCCAGTTCAGCATTGTATGCTATGCATGGCAGTGTTTATTAATGTTTGTCACACTAAAGTCACTATCGGTTTAGAGACCTACATAGCAGAATAGCATCCTACAATTTTTATATAGAATCTCTAAACCCTGGGGCTTGAACATGTGGAGGGCCACCAGAAAGATCCTAAGACAGCCTAGCATTATTTCACCACTTCGAATTAATGACACCACGTATACAGATGATGCCGACAAATGTGAAGTATTTGCTCAGCAGTTGGAAAACACATTTATCACTTCCATTAGAAGTTAAACAGTGCATTAAAGTGCTTCAATTAAGAAAAGCACCCGGGAAAGACTTAATACCTAACGTTCTTCTCAAAAACTTATCTAAAAAATCAGTATTGTTTCTAACAGCTATATTTAATGCTTGTTTACGAATCGGATATTTCCCAACTATATGGAAGCAAGCAATAATTCTGATGTTTCATAAACCTGGCAAGCATCCTAACAACCCAGCAAATTACCGCCCAATTAGCTTGTTGTCAATGGTGTCAAACTCCTTGAGAGAATCATTCAATCACGACTGTAAGAGTTCTTAGAAGTTAACAACGTACTACCACAACTTCAATTTGGATTTAGAGGCTCGCACTCGACAAACCACCAAATACTGCGCATTACTCAAAAAAATTAATTAGGGTTCGAAAGTAAAATGCACACATTAATAGCCTTTATAGATGTTGCACAGGCTTTTGACCGACTCTGAACATAATTATTTTGTACTAAGCGTCATGTAAGTGTTCGTTACGGGCATACCTGTATGCCATATAAGCTGCATGTACAGGCCTACAGTAAAAAGTAAGTAAGCCAAAAATGTACTATGGATTTACATTTATAGCGTCCTAAGTAAATGTCCGCATTGGCTCATTGCCATCTGTTTAATGCCCTACCAATTTTCCAGTGTCAAAAACTAATTTTAAAATTTCAATAAAACATTTCTTCTGAAATTATGCTAGCAGTTTAAACACTTTCATATGAAGTTCAGATGGTATATTTTTCTGTTTCTAATGCTTGCAAACCTTGGTCATATGGGCATTGATGTTCAAACTGCATCCTCCACCAAAAACGTACAATTACTACCCATAGTTTATAAATAACTATTACGCGCATACTTTTATTTAAAATTGCAAACAATGTCATTATTACTATTCTCACTATTACTAGAGGTTGTTTTATTGGCAAATTTAGTTTTCAATTATTTATTTAATGCAAGACTCGATAATATTTAAAATATCCGTTGCGGTATACGAACAGTGCGTATTTTCCAAAAGGAATTACGAACTTAATACTAATAATAAGTTAAAAATATTATACACGATTAGTTTTTAGGGGGCTCACCTGTTAAATCCATTTCTAGTTTTTATGATGACATGTTAAAAATTCTAAGTATTTCCCAGCGCTATAATATGCACAGTCATGTTCATTCATTGTTTATAAATTATAGCTGTAGGCGAAAGGCAACACGCATCAAACATATGAAGCGTAAAAACTTCATCTCTCATGATTTTTCCTTGGGCTGAATTAATAAATCAAAATCTTTTGTTTACTATTAATGTGCACTCGTATTTTTGGCATGTGCTGCTGTACGTTTAAATATTTAGAACGGTATAACTAATATCTTAATAAATTCAAACAAGATACAAGCCCCTTATCGCTACTTCGACTCTTTGGGATGTTCGCTCCGTCAAACACATTCAGTCTTTGTAATCTGTTGAACTAGGGTTTTCAATGTGGTATGGCCGTTATTATATTATGAACAATTTACCGCAATTTAACAATACCGTGTTACAACAACGTGTTTTTCAGACTGTAGCTAGAGTAATTAAGTTATGAAAACGTCAAAAAATTAAGGTTATCGTTTAAATATTTGTTTAAATCAAAATAGTGAATTAAAGACAATCAAGTCAGTTCAATTATAAGTTTTGTGCATCTGTACTCTTCTACATACTCCAATACAATAAATCTTTTTACATAAATTGACAATAATTAATTTGATATTAGAAATGTTTCACAGATAAGAGCTTGCAAGTCACCAATATGATAAACTAAGAATTACTTATTGACAAACAAAAATGATGCCAATTTACCGCCCATGTGACAATGGAATTTGACAGACTATTGGCGATCTAAATATATATTCTTTTAAATTTCATTTTAATATAAGACATACGTTTTTAAAGCTATGTTTTGTTATTTCTGACGTCATAGAAAAAAAGCAACGTGTAGACTTTATATTAAATTTTTTTAAGAAAAACTGTAACCTGCTTTGTTTCGAAAACTAAAAGTTTTTGCATATAACATTATTGGACTAATTATGTTATATTACAGTACTCTTTTACTTGATAAACTATTTGCACAACTATTAAAGTCACCCTGTATAATTAGCCAGCATTTCGATTACTTGAAAAATGTATAGTCAGTTTGGGCCCTATTTTCTATCCATTCGTTTTAATAACGAATACCGAATGTATGTTACGATTTTAATTCTTAACGTATTGATTTCCAGCTAGCAAGATTATATACACCAGTGTCTATAATTTCCATATCTTTGCTTGTAGTTTAGATATTTTTGTAAAACAATTAATGCTTTTCTAAACAATACGTTTACAATGTACTAGCAATGTTTATGTAGCTGATTGTATATTTCGTACCTAGATTTGAATATAACAATGAGGAAGCTGAAAGAGTTTCAGTTCTCTTTGCTTCGAGATCAGTTTTGTAAAACTGGAATTACTTGGGACTGAGGCAATTGTATATGCAATAAACTTTAGAAATTATTTATAAATGTAAGCGGATTACTAGTTTAATAGAATATAAAGATGGTGGGCGTTTATAATTGTATTTTCGAATAATTCCTGAACATAATTAATAGTATATTACTAATAAGTTAAATTTGACTTTTTCAATTAAATTTTAAAAACTTGTAATAGGAGATTAGTTAAGTCAATTTGGTGTTAAAATTTGCATGATTAATATTATATTAAATAAAAATCATTAAGTCGTAAATAGTTTAATATATAAGCAAAAACGTTTCGCACAATTAAATTGGCTTCATCAGTTTATGATAATAAGAGCATTATGTTGACATGGTGAATTGGAAAATTACAAATCTGAAAAGTTTAAAAAAATAGCTTAGCGAACTACAATAAAATTCCATTAAATATGTGTACTTACGGTTTATGAACTTTTGTAGAACATAATTTGAATCATTACGACTTTTTTATATATTTTTTTATAATATTAAAGTATGAGATTAATTGATCAAAATTTACATTTTAAATAAATAATTGTTATATATAATTTCAATTAATATTTTACTGGCATTCATTTCGAAGCAAGCAAGAAATCTGAATTATTAGATAAAACTGTATGTAACCTTGCGATGACATAAAACGCTATTTACTCGAGGTAAATTTAGTTTTCCGCTATAGAGATGCTTTATCTGCATAACGAGGTGGCCTTTGCCTTTCATCTTGTTAAAACCTTCTTATTGGGAATGCAATTTGTACATGCAGCTCTTTATTTTTCTTCTGGCAAAGGAAGCTTTCTCTGGAATTTAAAGAAACGAGTTCTAAACGTATCAGACCTCGGCGAATGAATAAAAACAAAATTATCTTTAATTAATTTGAATAAGACTTTCCCTAAATTCAGATGTTGAAAATACATAATTCCAATCGTTCTTCTCTGTTCACAGCAACACAAGTCAAGGTCTTAAATTTATAAGTAAATTTTACTCTGAATGCTCGGCAGTTAAGTAATTGATGTGTTTATTATGAGCTCCATTGCAAAACAGTATCTTTCGCTCTCGCTGTTCATTTCAATGCAAAAATTTACTTTTGCAAGAGTTTCGGAGTAATCTAATATTTGTTGCAACGACTACGCTATTTATGTTTGTCAGAGAAAGCAATACGCAGTGATATTCTTACAAGAAGCGTAAATTGGCGCGAGGCATTCGTACTTGTTATTTAATATTCGTTGGAATTTGTTCCATTCGAAAAAATGTCCGTATCAACTGTTATGAAAATACTGTTGTTTGCACGTCACTTTATGTTACTTTTCAGAATCTTTTGCAGTAACGAAACTCGATTGCGTATGGAGTTCAATTGGCAGCATTTAAAATGTATTCTCTTTACAAGGAATGCAAGTTTTTTTTATTGTCTAGTAGGTAGGATTTATTTGGCTAAACTCCAATATAACCTACTGGTGTTTAACCGCATGTGCTTGATAGTGATTCTCAATTTATCGAAGATTCTACAAATGTTCAGACAATGGAGGCAAAACACACACGTCTTATGGCAGATCCAATCTTGACTCCGAATTCAGGTTAGCTGCAGCTTAAGATTTGTGTGTACTTAGTACAAAATTTTCATGTATGCCCGTAAAAAAGGAGTTAGTCCAATCGTAGACAATAATATTGAATTTGAATTTCCCGATGAGTATTTATTTTATCCATTGCTTTCAGTTTCACCACTGACATAATAGTTCCTTTAGACGCATATACTGTAAATGTCAAAATGTACCAGTGGACTATACTGGAGCTTTCCTAGTTATTTATAATGCTAGTAGTAAAATGAATATTTTTTTCACTAGTCGTAAATTTGTCCAAGGAGGCTTGCCAACATAAAAGTTGAAAAGTGCAAAAATATTATTACGTAAGTTATTTAAGATGCTTGGAACGTTATTATGTACGGCATTCTGCTTATTAAGCGGTACTACTTGAATAACGAACAAAAAACGTTTGATTATATTCTTATTTTTTGTTTACCTTGAAAGTTTATTACATGTGCGCTGACTGATCGATTCTCTTGGCCGACGATTGGTCTATAAACAGTTTAACCTTTATTATTGCGTAATAATAAATACATAACGTTTGAAATCCTATGACTATCGTATTCAGTGAAATTGTAACAGGTTCGATAATTTATTCTGCTGTTTAGGTTTCAATTTACATAAAATGATTGTTAATTAGATTGAATTAGAATAATGAATAAGGTAATCTATTCTTATCTTTTGGAAAACAAAACGCGTTGTCTCTTCACTTCTTAGATTTTTCAAAAAGCTTGACAGTGAATAAATACCGAGTGGTGCTAAATAAATGCGTCCTGTTTTTCACTTTTAGTGACGTAATCGAGACTGAATTTTATATTTTGGTCGCAAATAAACCTAAAAATATGTGTGAAAAATGCGATTCCTTAATGTTAAAAATAGGAAAGCAAGGAATGTTCAAAGTTTAAATTGCAAGTAATTCGTTTTTCATAAACTTAAAGATATACGTTGACAGTAAAATAACATCAGCGCACATGTTATATTATTTGAGTAATTTCCATGTATTAAGAGATTTTTTATTTTTCGCTTAAAATCAATTCAAAGTTGGAGATGGCTCCTCATTCCGCAAAGCTTTATTTGTCTGTAACTGAGTATTGCTGGTGAGAAAAAATTGGGCTGGTAAAAGAATTTGTAGGGAGTTTCCGCATTAACCATGAACAGTATCTAGTGTTATTATATATAGAATGCTTTTCAAGAAAAAGTGTATCAAGGACGAAGGGGGCCTTTCCGAAATTTACAAGAACTTCGCGAAAAATAGAGCAAGTCCCTATCATCCCTATAAATTTATTAAAAAAAATCTGCGTATTCTACAGTTTACGGAAAGGGTAAGAACTTTTTACTCCAAAATGGAGGTCCATTACAACACATTTACAGATAGGAACCTGGAAACGTTTTGATGTGCTTCAGAAAAACACAATTTTTGTTGTTGATTTTCTAGTTTTAGTTCTCCCTGTAACTGATCAAAATTTGAGGTGAATATCTTTAGTCTGCTAGGAGCTATTAACTGTCAAACAGGACCTATTGTTTGATCTCCACCCGGTATATATTTAATAAAATAAAAGTACATTAAAAGTTACTTCAGATTGAATATAAAGCCGCCTACATGTAAATACAGCACAACGTAGAAATGAAAACAGGATTTTCTATATATTAATTAGTTTTAATTCTAATTAGGAATAGACATCTTGGCTGAACAGCAATTCTGTGATTGTATAGAATTAGTATGTATGTATGTATAATCGATAACCTCGTTTTACCTTGCGGTGTAGAGGCTGGTGCTTTATGTGCTTGCATCTGGCGGTACAATGTTCAACTTGCCCCGGATTCGGGATACAAAGTTGGAGCGCGCCTTTTGTGCTTGCACAGCAACCATTGTGTGAGGTGTGTGTGTTATGTTGACCTTGTTACTCTATCTCTTAGATCTGTGGTTCTGAGTAGAGCACAGTTAATTTGGTGCCCAACTGTGAATGCTCTCACCGAGCCTAGTTCAAATCGCAAAGCTGAGGCTGCGGAAAATTCCGGCCCCCGCGGGATTCGAACCCAGGATTTGCTTAATGCAAGGCAAGCGCTTATCCATCTACGCTACTCAGCTTGTATAGAATTAGTAATAAAAACAAATATTTTTAGAAAATTTATTATATTTTCTGAATTGACCAAAGCAAATTATTTTAGCTGTATAATTTGCATTACGGTATTTATCAAAAGCTAATTTATAAATTTTGAAAAGCATGTTCCATTTTGGAAACATTTTTAGTTTTTCATGGGGTACTGGTGCCTAACTATTTCTTAGTAAAATTTATAGTAATTTCAAAATAAACTAAATTTTTGACAAACAACCTTAGTATAATTACTTAAAAAAATAGATTTTTACATATGCGTTCTCATGTTTTTGTAAGTTGTAATAGGTTTGCTGCCTTAAATTTTGGAATAAATTATTGTGTCGTTCAAGTTTAATATAGTGCAGAATGTAGCTGCTGTTTTATTTTTATTCGAATACGTTTTTTTTTAATCGGTAGTAGGGATGGGCGCGTGACGTGAAAACAGTCGTGTCACGTCGTGTCACGGCGTGTCACGTCGTGAACGTGACTAATATTTGAAAATCGTGACGTGAACGTAAGTGAACGTGAGTGAAAAATTTCCAAGGCGTGATTCACGTTTCACGTTAATTTCACGTTAAATATTTAATAAAGAATAAAAAACCGCAGGCTGCCCCGGGTGCTGATTAGATATTATTTTTAAATCAAAATTTTAATGTGTAGATGCGTAGATGAACTTATTATTCTAATAAAAGTTATGTTTTGTTTTGTAAACTCGGATTAACGCTGAAAATGTTAATTGCGTTTTATTATTAAACCAAAAATGTATTGTGTAGATATGTAGATGAACCTGTTTTCAGAAAAGTAATGTTTTGTTTTGTATACTCGACTTATCACTGAAAATGTTGATTACGTTTTATTTTTAAACCAATTTATTGTGTACATGTGTAGATGAACTTATTATTCTAATAAAAGTAATGTTTTGCTTTGTATACTCGCCTTAACGCTGAAAATGTTGATCTTTGTACGTAAAAGTACTTTTAAACCTACGAATTAAGTGTTGCCTAGCAACATATACCTTCTGTACTTCTACCAATAAGGGAAACGTCAAATCCAATGACAGCGTTTGATATTAAAAGTAATGTCTTTGAAGACAGCTGCAAGAAATGTATTTGCGAGAAATCAGTATTTATCCCTTGTCGTCAGTTATTGTAGTCAATTTTCATTTGTTTCTTTTTATATCAACTATTCTGATTGCAACATATCACGGAAATTATGTCACGTGCAAAACATATATTTACTTCTGTTTAGGGTTTTTTCATTGGTTTTAAATTTGAACATTCTGTTCTATCTGAATTTAAATTTTGAAATAAAAGCTGCGTGTCAAACCGTGAACATGTGTGAACGTGAGTGATTAAAGCAAGCGTAAAACGTGCGTGACGTGAGCGAAAAGTCACTCACGCGCCCATCTCTAATCGGCAGTGAAGAACGTCGAAACCGTCATTAAAATGCGAGAAATCGGCAGTGAAATAATCCATTGTTTTACGACTTTTTGTAGATGGCGGGGCGATAGATAAACGTTAACCGAAGTCAACATAACCTACAAAAGTTGGTTAAAATGTTGTAACTTCACGATTTAAAAAAAACATAATGTACTCCTCAGCACTACAGTTCCTTTTTATCCCTCAGGTGGTTTAGGGCCAAGGCAACCCTAAGGGGCCTCGGCAACTAAATCCACATTCGTGATAAAAAGTTAAAACTTCAGTGCCTTGGTATTCAAACTACTATTGTCTAAAGCAACTATTACAGCATAACAACGACGATTCGTTTTAAATAAATAAATACATAAATATTGTCTTTATTTAGCTTCACAAATGCATACAAATAAAAAATAAATATGTATAAGTTTACATCGCGAAGGGCACAATTGGCGAAGTTTAACCTTGTGGCCATTCCTCCACTTAACCAATTGCACCAGAAATGCTAAACCTAAAAAAAAATAACAATTGAACCCAAAGAACATAATCATGTAGCTGGAATACTACTCATGAATTTAGTTAAATACTAAACTCATAACACTACTGAGTTTCTAACAAATATTGTTTATATTTTGACCTCAGGAAACTAAAATTGCACTCTTTAAATTACGTAAGCAATTTATTATATAAATTTACACAGTTGTAAGTAAAACCTTTTTGAAACAATGAGGTTCTATGTTGTGGCATTGTTAGAAAATTTTTATCTCTTAAGCTACGACTATGCACAGCCTCCCTAAAAGTAAGTTCTTCATACAGATACACAAATTATTTCTTCATTTTTAACTAAAAAATATTGTAAAATTATAGCGAAAATCGTACGACACTCATTAATGAGCAATATAAAAATTCGTTCACGGGCCGTAACCAAGACAACAACAAAATTTCTTGGATATTTTTGTAGGTAGACTAACCTAAAGCACCTCTATAATACGAGCATGCTTGTCAGCCATATTGAATCACATCACAAAAGCGACAAATTCAAAAAATTTGTTACTTTCCAGAAAATGAAAGTACGTTAATGTGTATACATTTGATGCAAAGCATAAGAGGCAATAAACACAGGAAAACGAAGACAGCTGGCAACTCAAACACGAGGTTAGAAGCTAGAACAGCGAGAATAGATAATATAATAACCCACAGTGACTGAAATGTTTGACATTGTAGGGTTATGTTTTGGTTGCATCATGGGCACCAACATGTAAACGCGAAAGTACTGTGATGCAGGATTTTATGCAACTTGTGCGACATGCGTCTGCTTGTATTATAAAGGGCTCTAGACTAACCTAACTATGATTAATAAGTGGAAATTTTTTGACATTCACTCTTGTTAATATGTTGCTGGCACTGTAAGTCTATGTCAAATTCGACATTAGCAGGTTAGGGTTTGCGTCAGTTTTGACGCAGACTGACGCAAATCCTAACCTGCTAACCTCGAATTTGACATAGACTTACAGTGGATACATTTTTAATATCACTTGATATTTTATTTTCGAGTAAAATTTAAATTTTACTTTTTATGGCCGTCTCGCTACGATTTTCTTGCCGAATCTACATTCTGCATTAATTCATGTCCGGTAATTTTTTAGAGTGCACAGAAACCACGTATTAATCGGTACGAGCAGTACGCGAGGGCCGATTACGTTGTTCTGTGCATGATAAGAAAATTACCAGAAAGAACTAATGCTCTTATGAGATTATAAGTGATAATTATTGTCACATTTGAGCCAATACAATGCTTTAATATTAACAGAAACATCATCAAATTTTCTCAGTTTATATACAAACCTACAACAACGTTTGGCAACACTGTAAGTCTATGTCAAATTCGAGGTTACCAGCTTACATTTTGCGTCAGTTTTGACACAGACTGACGCAAAACCTAACCTGCTCACCTCTAATATGATATAAACTTACAGTGTCACCAACAATACAATTCAGTACTGTCAAATGCATAACATCAACTGAAGTTGCTTATTTTGCTTTAGTACATAGAAACGAGTTCTGCTCAGCTTGTTTATGTTTTGACATTTAGTGTCACTTTTATATAAAAATCTAATATTTCACATTTCTACATAAAATGCGATAAAATAGTATACGAAACTCGTTGGAAAAAAGGTTTTACTGAACTGGTATGGCTATTTAAATACTCGCTAATGCTTTTACTTGCAATATAACTCTCTCTTACGGTGTTATTACAATTATCAGGTATATAATTATGTACTTACCTTCCTTGTTAATACAATAAATAGGATTTGACGTATCTCATAAATCAATTTAACATTTAGTATTATGTCATGTGATTATAGTTTTTCAAAGCCTCGACTAGTCAGTTTACAAGTAATGGGATACCTGACTCCTAGCTGAATGGGTAAGTTTTCAACTAACAACTTTCTATGTCATGTGATTATAGTTTTTCAAAGCCTCGACTAGTCAGTTTACAAGTAATGGGATACCTGACTCCTAGCTGAATGGGTAAGTTTTTAACTAACAACTTTCTTTTGTAGTTGAAGACTGAATTACTTTTAAAATATAATTATTATTTGACTTTGTGAATCAACTACACGTTTCAGGTACTTCAGAAAATTAAATTCATACTTTCAGTTTGTTATTAGCACATCGAAGTTTGATCTGACATTACAAAAATAAATAGATATTCTGAAAATTAATTTAATCAAATGTTAAATATTCAAACTTGATTTAAATGAATATTCTAAAAAATAACCTAATACCAAAATGTAAATTTCAAATTATAATGATCGAAAAACATCGAGTACTCGAATCACTATTAATTTAGAAAATTAATTCTTCTAAATTAATTTCTAGATTTTATTTACAATTATTTCAATTATTTGCCGCACCAAACTTTCAATATAACTTCTTAATATTTCATAAGAAATGGGCACTAGCCTTCTGATTGTATATATTGGACCTGAATGTGTTATCTCAACTCCTAACTGGATAAATTCTCGTCAGCAAACACCTCCCTGGTTTGTTCCCGACCAAACCAAAGCTCGTTGTGGCTCTTTGAAACCTCTATTATGTGGATATAAAGTTCAATAACATACCACAACACTCACTTTCACCTTTTTACTGGTTTAGTAGTAAAATACCACGTTAAATGGAATCAAACAATCTTGAATTTTATATTTGAATAATATTTGTGACTTATAGTCAAATTTGATCGTAGGGGATACTGTATTGCGACTACGTATCAAATCATCGATTATTATTCTTCACAATTAATGGGAATTTAAACCTTAACGTGACTATTTATCGTAGATTATCAATTCCAGATATTTTTTACTACTTGATATAAACAACCCTGTGGTTGCCCTTTACAACACAACCAGTTAAAACATGCAACTGTACATCACATGATATACATTGGTTATCTGGATATTATTTAAATTAAACGTATCATTCATACGGTATGCTGCATTACATACTCAAACCAGCCGTACTTGTTGAGTGTAAACTTTTCTAAACTTGTTTTGTAAAGTACTATTACTGAATATGATGAGAATATTTTGTTATATTTAGAAATGGTAGAGAGTTCAATCGGTTTTACTTTCTACTACAATGTGCTTTTTTTAGCTTTTTCTGTATAACTGGGTGTCAAACCGTTGAGAATCAATAAATAACTAGTGTTTAAATACTAAATATTTCGGCTCCCAAGGATAAAAATCTTAGCTGTAAGTTTTCCTTTATACACCTGTTGTGCAGCTAACACATCTCTAATAACACCAAGTAATTTGTTCAGTTCATCGCGTTGAACATGTTGTTTGTATCTGTCCAAATGCACGTGTTGAAATTGTCTGAAGGGAGAAAAGCTTTTAGATCTTTGCGCTACATCTTGCTCGACATTTTTTACGATAGCGACAGTGATAAATTTCTATGGCTTGATATGTAACCTCCAACTTCATGTAGGTATCGTTACTCACTGCAGTTGTATACAGTGATTTTATTTTCGCAGATAGAACGCGGTTATAATTCTATGCAAAATTATGTTTGAAATTTTTATTGTGTTGTTTAAAAACTTTTAGGTAAGCTCTTAAAACTAAGTTAGAAGTGATGCTGTTGTAGCCTCTATTCCAATACATGACATTGGTGAGAATACGTCAAAAGTTGCTGAGTTAGAGCAGTTCTATAAAGCAGAAATATGTACTATTTCAACAAAAACAATTTTTATCTAGATAAATGTTTAATTAAATGAATTATTGTTCCTTATATTGCCGTTACTTTAATGTTAGCATTCTTTAATAATATTGTAACTAAAAGCGTCTTTGTGTGGCTGGTGTTAGTGTTAGTTTTGTAATCTTTTGAGCAAGAAGTACGCTCTTTTTTAAATTAATAATGAAGGACTAACTGTTGGTTTACAGAAAGCTGTCACTTTATAGAATATATAGATTTTAGTAATTATTTAGTTAAGAAGTAACATGTTAAGAACAGTTGAAAAGCACATTTTATTTCATCACTTCCAAAGCACAGTAAATTTATACTTTGCGGTTGAACTACATTTGAAACAGTATTTTAAGCTTCAACCTTTTCCATTGATTTTGATGTAGCAGTAATCATAAAATATATGCGAGTCTCTTTATAACACCCCTTTCTTGAAGTAACGACATATTTTAATATGCTTGTGCTTATGATAGATGCGTAGTAATTTAAAATGTAGTGGCACTAATTTCACCCCATAAGCAATATAATTATGCCTCTTAATAGTAGTGCCCCGGAATTAATATTTGAAACTTCCCACGCTCATCAAAAATGTATTTCCGCATAACAGGCTCTGTTTCTGAAAATCCGGAAACAGTATTAGAGAAGGTAGGCACAATGAAATCCCCTTGGAACGAAGTTGGGGAAATATATACTGCGTATTTTTTCTTCTAGATCAAATGGAATCCAATTTAATGCCAAAAATGTAGAAGTGCACGTAAAATATTTATTCCTGAAAACAGTTTGAGTTAACTGAACCCTTCCTCTGTTCGGCGGCGAATTTATACATAATGAAGCCCCCAATTAACGTTGGTGCTTTCTTATTACATAATATTCTTGGTTTTTTTGTGGAATATACTGTTGTCAATAGATATAAATTCTTAAACTGTGTGTACGTTTGGAACTGATCAAATCGATGTCGTTGATACTTTGTTGCACTCTAATTTCAGATAGAGGAGTTACTATGGAGAAAGAATTTTGTACAGTTCAGATTAGCCTTTTGCCAATCAGAGACAAATGTCGCAGTTGTCATTATCTACTGCCTCCGTTATGATTTGTACTCCAGTTCGGGGTTCCAGAATATACTATAGCAATTATAGTACATGGCGTTTATCGTAACTGACTAAAGAACAAAGTCTAAAGCTAAACATTGGTGTGAACGTACTTTATGGTCGGCCTAGGACATATAGGCGCGCACCTTTAGGCGCGAACAATTTAGATGCGGACGCTATTAGGCGCGTGTACGTTTAGGCGCAGGGACAGTTAGGCGTCACATGAATGAAATTCACATTATTCTTGAAATGTGCGTTATTACTTAGCTGAAATAAGTTATGTAACTAGACCTCTTTCTTAAACGTAGAAACTAGTTATTTGTGTAGATAATTAATTAATTTATTTATTTTAATTTACACTGTTCTACAGGTAAAACCCAAATACAGAGGTCTATTGCTGTTGATTATCTTAGAGGTCTTGCTCACAATTATCAAATGGAGACTTAAATAATAGTACGAGGGTGGGCTAAAATATAATGCACACATGCCTGTAGAACGCGAACGAAATGACCTACAGCGACGCGCATAATTGCATTCGGAAGCTACACCCCTCCTCTATGCGCGTTTGAAGGAGTTTCGTTAACCAGTTCGTTTTTTTTAGTAGCAGAAGTATGGAGACGTGTTCTAGTGCTAAGTCAACGCGAGTTAAACAGCGCGCGGTTTAAAGAATTTTCAACTGCTGAAAACGTGATTCCTACTGAGATTCATCGCCGTTTAAAGGCCGTTTATGGTGACGATACTGTTGATAGGACTACTGTGAATCGATGGGTAATAAAATTCCGTGGTTGCGAGCTCGGAAAAGTCGTAATTGATGACGAAAAACGCAGCGGACGTCCGATCACTGCCACATACGATGAACATTCGCAAACGTGTCGACAATTTGATCCAAAATGACTCAAAAGCGCATCGCAAACCGCCGTACAAAAGAAGATATTTTTAACGCCTTTAATAAAGAAAGCAGGATTACAACTTTTGTCAGATTGAATGACAGTTGAAGAATGTTCATAATTATGTACAAAATAGGTAAACATATCTTAATGTTTCTAATAATACTGAAAAGTTAAAGAAAACACTTAGCAACGAGAATTATATTAATTCGTAAAGAAAAAAATGCAGTCGGTAAGATTTAACTCTACGTTACGGCCATGAGCAACTTAATTGCTAGTTAGATGCTTTACCCGCTCGGCTGAAGAATGCTGAGTCACGTACGTGCTTATCGTTGTATCATGAAGCAGACGGTGGCGACAGAACCAATCGAAGACAAACTGCCCTCGATCGGTACCGATGAATACGTGACACACACACGCCTTTATTTAGATGGATACCAACAGAATCATGTTGAAAATAAACAAGCAACCTTGGAAGACTACTCAATATAATTTTTTTTTGCAGTTTACAGTTTACAGTAATTTTGACTTCAAATTTCTAAATAGCGACATAAAAAACCCCTGTATATCAATTTCTGCTTGAATCTAAGTTTATCTCAGGTTGTGGCGAGCTTTTCGGAATTTGGGCCCACTGCACTGTGGTGCACTGCTTATTTGTTTACGCATGCCGTTTCCACAACACTAGATATTCAGAACTAGAGTACTCAAATCTTACATTTACCAATTTGTAGCTTTATACTTTGTTTTAAGAAATTTTAACTGATTTTCTGATATCCCTAACACTGTCACGGTGTATTTTCATTTTCAAACTATGTGTACATCAACGGTTTGCATCTAATGAATGTATTTATACAAATATCGCTATCCAATAAAAGTAGATTTAGAATACACATTCAATAAAATTAACACACATAAACGTACGATCTAAATTCAATAACAGATTGGGTTACTTTCATTGAGTTGCAAACTCGTGTTGTATTTATTTCTTGGTTTAAATCAAAATTTCACATAAACTAAACGATTCCTAGCATTGAGCGTACTCGACGTAAATTTTTTATGTGTAACATTTCTAATTACCTTCTCACGAAAGAGCTGTCGTTTTGACTGTTTAATGTTTATTTACTGGTCTACATTTTTTATTTTGCCCTCAAAATGCACAAAGGAGCGAATCCAGAAAATGTATCTTTGTATTTTTCTGCACTAATAAATATTTAATTGGTTTTTGACTATAAATATGAAGTAGAACCAACTAATGTACTTTTCAGAAATCAAAGTACTCTACGTAGATCAGCAGCGATACGTAGGTTATTAAAAGAACAAATGCTTAATGATGATCTACATGAGCTAAAAAACACTAAAATGGCTGCTATAAATTGTGAAGATCAGAGAATGTTTCCATAATATGCGTGGAATTTAGTAAAATAAAAGCCATCTAGATTTTAAAAATCATTTTCGTCTTACCTTCATAATATAAAAAATACATCTTCACTAAAATGATATCAAGCCCAGATTTATAGCAGAAGCTTTTGACTGCTTATGGATCAACCTCCCCCCCCCCCCCCCCCCCACTCCACTTTCGGCAACCGTTTCTTTATTAGTTCCTTGTCCTGCTTGAAGTTCTACCAGTGTTTTAGTAACACAGTATATGCGTACGAAAATAGAATACATTGTAATTTATCTATTGCCAACTGGAAATAATTAAAACACAATTATTGTAAACATTATTAGCATGACGACAAGGATTTGCTACATAAAAAATCATAAGATTTTTAGTTGAATCATTTGTGTGATTTGGCCATAATCAGAAAATTAAAAGATGTACAGAACTTAAACACTAAATTTACTTGAACGAGTTACGCTGACTAGAGAGAGCATCCATTAAATTGGTTTCGTGTAAAGTAAATTACATTATATTAGCTCAAGTGCTATGAAAGTCTAGCAGTTCTACGCAGCCATTCGATTGATTATCGAATTCACTTGAAAACAGTAAAATAGCAACTGTAACGAGTTCATAGAAGCAATAATTCACGTAGGGTTATCTCACATCTGAAAAGTTAATATGAATATGGAATGATTTTATTCTATAGAGAATATAATTCATGTATCACCTGACGCTATTTCAACCAATGAGGTTCATGCAAATGCCTAGTTACACATTATCACAGCGGTAGTAATTTACATTTAACAGCACTAGTGTTGTTAAGAAAAATAACGTAACGATACTTTATTAGCATTTAATCACATGTTGACAACACTGAAGTTGTCAGACTATGTCAAATTCGATGTTTGTAGGTTACTAGGTTATTTCACACAAACTAACGCAAAACTTAACATGAAAATCCCAAATTTAACATAACCTGACAGTGCTACCAACAACACAGTATTGAGTTTTTATTTTACTAGTGATACCACCACTCGCTGTTCTAAGTGTCATTAATAACCATTTTTCCTATTTTTTAAAAAGATTAGTATTTTAGGATAAAATAAACCGTGTTATGATATACGTATCGTTATCTGCTTTCTACATTACTCGAGAATTTTAAAGAAGTCGCACCTAACGTCGCTCGTTCATTCAAACTACTCTATCGTAGTGTAAAAAGCTTGATAACGTTACTTGCATCGTAAATTACTAATACGGGTTTTTAAAAATTGTTGTGATTTTTTTCTTAGATTGGCACTATTAATGTTGGTTACCCTACTGTTAATTTTAAGTCTATGTCAGTCCGTCAGTTTTGACACAAACTGACACAAAACCTAACCTGCTAACCTCGAATTTGACATAGACTTAAAATTGACAGCAGGGTAACCAACATTAACAGTGCCAACCTAAGAAAAAAATATTAGATATTTTGCATTTCATTCAATATATTCTCTTTCCAAATATAATTCGTGTAATGATTAATGATCCATGCTTTTTTACTAGTTAAAACCGAAACAGCAAATTTAACTCGTGCTACGCGCTCGTTAAATTTAGGTTCCGGTTTTAACTCGGAAAAAAAAATCGATAATAATCATTCCACTTGTTATATTACAACCGAATAGATAACTAAGCAAGCGTTGTGATAGCAATAAAACAGGCCTGTGAAATGACAGTGAGTTATGTCTACTTTAGAAAATTACTCAAGGATGTGAAATATAGCAACGTCCGCAAAACAGAACGAGCATTTGAATTCGTTTCAAAATGATGCATAGGGCTATCCAACACAGGCTACTTAAGAAGCTGCTTTTACACTCATGCAGTGATTTATGGTCGATTAAAAAGACGAACGAAAATTAGGTTTTCTCAAGATTAAAACCTTACTGAAAATTAATAGCCATTTACTTAAAGTGGTTATTTAAACCTTGGACCATGTTATCTTAGTCTAATTACAAACTAAGAATTGTAAGAAGTGGCAATATTTTCTACGTGGTATTTTAAACAAAATGGTTAAAAATGAAGAATAAAACTTGTATGCTTGTTACACAATTTACGACTCGGTAAGTACAGTAAGTATACCACCTATAGTTGGTGATAAAAAGCAGAAGAAATACAACTAAATCTAAATTTATTTAAAATTGTCACAATAGGTTGAGCACAGGCTTTAAAATTATGTGAAGAAAACTATACTTATGTATACGACATACATATTTTCTATAAAAAAATGCTGATTGATTTAATTATAAGCATAGTTGGAATTTCATTTTTATTCGTCATTATTAATAGTTGGAATATCTTCTTCGTCGTCTTCTTCTTTTTTAAGCTAGGAGGATTACTGTTAGACATGTCCTTTGTTGTGTTGAGGAGAAGAACCAGCTGTGGACCCACATTTTTAGTGGTCAATCGGACAGTAGTTTCCCATCAGGTAATCGGTTTTAACACATCCGGGTTAATCTATTTACGCCCATCATGTTAATGTGCTCCTCCCACTCTTTTCTTCTGATTTGTATCTATTTTACGACGCTCTTCTACATCGGCTGTATTGCGTTAGTATTTTGTTTTCTTGGCGTTGACTCTTGTTTCTCCAGCATATGTTAAAATAAGTGTGATATAAACTTATCAACCCGTCCGCTTTCGTGCCAAGGCAGCCTCGACCCGTTGGTATTGCGTGGCTCTATCTACGTTTAGGCGAACAACTTGATAACAATTTTAAACCGTCCGCTATCTGAAGCATAAGCGACTCTGTCCACATGTTGACGGTCAACAGTTCGATACAAATTTAGACAGCGTTGGTCGTTGGCTGATGTGGCTCTGCCTACATTTGGTCAATGGTTAAATACAAATGTAGAACGAAAATAACCAAGGAACGCTGCAGGTTCAATAGGAATCCAGATACTTGTATAAAAACCTTCCCTTGCCTGTCCGGTCAGGTAACAGAAATTAAGCCTGACGGACCTACGGCCTAATTAATCCAAATGCGTGGATTTTGATCAGTTACAACATGATGCAGATCAAATAACAGATCAACTTTGTAACCCTTCCATTATTTGTAATTAAACCTGTGTCTTACGGAGCCTTAAACCGCCTTGGAGGTGCTACATGTACCTCGCATGACGTTTATATTTTATTATATTTTAAATAATTTTTAAGCCTTTGCCTGTTATAATTTTATCAATATTGATTCAAAATTACTTGTATTTGTTTGAAGATGACGTAAGTTAAATTATGACGTCGAAATATACCGAGCGCTATGTAAACTCGCTGAATTTAAATTAAACATGTGTAGGTCACGACGGAGCCCTTTACCTGTCTTTGAGTTTTAACCATACCCATACCCCCATAAATAGCAATAACTAAAAAACAAAGTTGCTTATACTATAAGCTCGAAATATTGCTGAGTACGAGTATTACGTAAGGTTTTAATTTACTTCTTGGAATTGTGTAACGCAAACGTCAACTAATTACGTGCTCAGATGACTTTTGAATCATTGGATGAAGTTAAATGTTTCCAAATATAAATATGATATCGTGCGTTTAGAAAAACTCATTTAGAGTAGGCCTTGGATGAAAAGAAATATGTCGCATTTAAGTCTACTGTACTCAAATTAAGATAAGCTTGAGTTTGGTGATAGCTTTCCCAAAGAATGATCTTTTAAAAACACACTCAAGTTAGTTTCAGTAAAGTTTAATTAAAGGTGATATATTTATTTCTATCCAAGGCCTACGCTAAATAAGTTTCTTTAAATGCAGGATATAGTTTACTGCGAAATGAGAAAGCATTTTTGCAGTCATCGAATAAATCGGAATCAACATGAGGACCATTTACATCTTAAAATGCATTATGTTGAAGAAGGTCTCCTGAGATAGATGTTCAAGTTTTTAATAGAATAAATGTTTGAACTTTCTGCTGCAAAAACATTGCCTGAGAAAATTGCTTGGATATTTTATACAGGATATTGTTAGAACCAATTAAATGGCTAATGAGAGGGTGCAACGCAAAATTTAATTTTCTGGCTTTAAATGTTCAGCAGCTTGCCTTGTTACATAGTACGATCAGCATATACTCGTATTAGAATTCTACACAGCTTGAGCTTATTACGATATTTAGTAAAACAATACTTGCAGAGAAATCACATACCGACTTCTATAATTCAAACTATTGTCTTCTTTTTAGTGTACCATTTCATTAAAATATGTAATACTATATGTAGACTCGAATTAATCTGTAAGTTTTATTAATGTCAAGGTTCTATAAATAACTATTTATTAATTTATCAGTCACAACGGGTCTAATTAATTTATAAACCACAAAACCTACGCTACCTATCAAATATTAATGAGATATGCAGGTATAACCGTAAAATGCTGATGCTTCTCGACTACATAACTTTATGGTAATTTGAGCTCATTAATTTTGAAATACATCAAAATATAATGCACGTGGCGTTATATTTTAAAAATTTTGACATTGATTTAATGGTAACCTTTTTGGAAGGATTGCAGGAATGTTGTTACTATCTATATTTCTAATGTTATTGGTGCTATTTGTATTATTTTTTATTATCCTCTTTTTTGCCTAGTTGCAATATTATATTAGTTAGAAATACTAAAATGCGGTTGCTCTTAGGATTTAAAACTTAAGTCACTAACTAAGCCTGTTAGAAGACGATTTGCTGTAGTGCATTTTGGGAATAGGCGCAAGTGAAGCGTTAAGACTTGGGCGTTTGCCTATTTTTGATCATTATTCTGTACCCAGCCTATTTGATTGCATTTCATGGATGATTTCAATCTACGGCGATTTGTAAAAACTTGTAACTTCCTATTTTTTTCTTTGCTGCAAATTAAGAAAAGTATGATATTGTTACATCAGTGTATAAAAAAAAATCCGCAAAATCCGAAAAAAGATTAACAATTATCGTTGTTCTTTGAGAAAAAGGTTGACTGTTATTTCTTTGAGGCATTTCGAATTAAAAAGATATTGTTTACTGTGTTAGGTTATAGTGGGCACTTAAAAATGTAATTTTTGAAAATCAAATAACAAATATAAACCCTACAGCTTTGGTCATTTTCCATGCATCTCTCTATATATCCGTAAGAAAATAATATTAACGACAAATGCTAAAAAAGCAGAATTGTATTACCATGCATAATTATTTTTTTTGTGTAGGAAATATAGTAACTATGTAGTAAATTCGCTTACCTGTCGCTGTATTTCCTCCAACAAGCATATATGACGAGCCGGGATTTTCCTTTAGAACGTCAAGAATTTCATTAATGGAGAATACTTTCATCCATCGGGATTTTCCTAGATTGTAGTATTGGGGCTGGCGTTTGTGGCAAGGGATGGCGCAGAGCGATTTACATTTGCCCTGTGTCTTAGAACAAACGCGTATGTCTTCAATATCCATATATTTTCCAATAACATCCTGCGATGCATCCTTCGCCAACGATTTGAAGGCAGCAAGAATTGGCCTGTAGCCCGTACAGCGACAAATGTTTCCACCGAAGGAGTTATCGACATCCTTCATAGTAAAATTTCCGTTCTCATACATGGCGTACATGTTCATAACCATTCCGGAGGAACAAAACCCGCATTGGGTTCCGTTGAATTGCACCAGTGCCTTTTGGACCGGATGAAAGCCTGTCTTTTGGCTTCCAATAGCTTCTGCCGTGTGAATTTTCCAACCAGAACATAAGTAGATGGGTACCAAGCACTGGAAAGTAATACATAAGGTATCAGAATAAAAATTGAGGTTACACATGTAACAGGATATCAATATCATAAAATCGGTGGTCTCTTTCTTTCTTTGTATGTACCTTTGTTTGCTATCTCCTCCGTAGATACTGGACCGATTAAATTGTATGATAGCTTAAAATTTTGATAATTTTTAGACTTTGATCGTAGACCGGTTTTTATTTAAAAAAAAAGAATAAGTAAAGTAAAATTAAATAATATTTAATCCTACTGCTAAACCCTTAATGTTCATATACCATTATAGCAGCGCCTTATTCAACGAAGCATCGTTGGTTCAGTGGTAGAATGTTCGCCTGCCACGCGGGGGCTCGGGTTCGATTCCCGGTCGATGCATCCTTTTTTTAAATTTATATTAATGAATTACTCTTTAATTAGAGAAGCAGTATCGCATGAACAATAGAGTTGAAAAGAAAAACACAACTACAAAGTCGAACGCAAAGAAGAAGTGTAACTGTTGTTGACGTTTCGCTTTATTTGTATAGCATTGTCAAAATGTACGAAATTATGGTTATATCAAAGTTGAGCGTTTTTGACACAGCATAAGGTTTGCATCAAATCAATAGGACCTTTACACAATAATAATTTAAAAAACTACGCAAAACTGTAATATTGTGCATAATTGTAATACTTGGATATTGATTTTAGAGCAATATTTGCTTAAGTTAACTACTAAGTATGTAATGGGAAAGTCCTATTGAATAAATAAAACATAACTCGCATTACAAAGTCAACATATTACAGAGTGGTTAATATATTATTAAAGTGTTACTTCTTTTAATACCGATAAAATAGGCTTAGACATGATTCATAACCTCAAAATACTTATGTGATGCTTAATCACTGAGCCACCGAATCCAGCATGAAAATAGTATAACGTCGATTAAAAAGTTGGATTAATAGAAACAGGCATAGTTTACAAAATATACCATAAAAAGGCAGATTTCTAGGGCCAAGTCCTAGATAAAATAATTGTACATGGCTTATATCGTCTGATAATAGTAATTTATTATACAAGACGATAAAGTTAAATTTTATCCACGAGTGAATCGTTTAACGTCGAGACGTAATCGAGACGTTAATGATTCAAGAGTGGATAGAAATAACTTTATCGTCGTGTATAATACAATATTTTTTTCTATAGCAAGAACTTTAACAATTTCAAAAGAAAATAGGGACAGTCAACCACATTTCAAAATGTCAGTAGCTAGATTGGGTTGCTACGATAATACGAAGCTGTCATATTTTATTTAAACAAAAGTTAGAAAATTATATTACTTTATCTATCCTTGACGTTAAAGTGCTACTTTATCTACCCTTGCTGTTAAAGTAAAACTTGACCTTTTGTTTTGAGTTGATAAAAGCACACTTTAACATGTGCTATAGAAAAAAATAAATTTCAGCTCCACGATGTTTATATGGAGCCACAGCACACTAGAGCTGAGATTTGTTTGATCGTCCTATATCGAGCGATCAAATAAATTTCAGATATAGTTTGTTATGGCTCCATGTAAACATAATGTAGCATCAGCCAACTTGATGTGAAATTTATTAGACCTCTTCACTAATTAAAGTCTTCTTCATATTTTTTTTTGCATATGATAGTTCATTCAATACAGGTTTCGACACAGTAGGCTATAATTCATAATAACTATGAGCATTTATTAGCGTCTTTACAAAGCAAGAAGAATACATTTAGGCATTATGAAGAAAGTCTCAAGCATATAAGTTAGATTCATTATATTAAATATTACAACATGAACAAAGCATAAATAATAATCATTTTAAGAGGCATAATGTTCGAGTAGAAAATCAAATTCATCAGTCTTTATTAAAATCAGAAATATCCATACAGACGTTAGAAATGTTAGTACAAGGTGCTGCCAAGATTTTGTTTTCCAACTAGCATTTATACTCAAGGAGACCAGTGTGCACAGAAGAGAAAATATGCAGAATTTAAAATATTTGAGCAAGGAAATGTTCAAGATAAAGTCCCGTTTTTTTATTGAAAATATATTTTTATCAGTTGGGACTGAATACATAATTAATAACTGTAATTTATGGTTCCAAAGCTAATGAGTTGTGTTTTGGATACATTAATAATATAAGAAAATAAATTTAAATTTGGAAACTCATTAGCTATACGTATTCTTATTCTAACTTTTACAAGTAGAACACAACAGTAAAGAAGTGCACATATTTATTTTTTTACGACCACCACTAAAAGTAGGCCTTTTAGCGCTAGCTTTTTTCACTAAAAGTGACGTTTTATAATTTAGCGTGTTTAAAGAGATCAGCTGTTTACTTTTAGCACTACATGTGTTATAAAGTGAAGTGAGGTTATAAAACTACAATTTCGAACTGGAAGTGAGTTTGTAAAGTTATTCTAGTTACTTCTTGCGGTAGATGTAAAGTATTTTTTAGATAATTAAAGCGTTATGTAATGAATCAAGTCAGATGTGTGCTATTATAATTACTTTTGATAACTGACTTTGACAGTACTGGCGCCACAAACATCCACCTGCGCCTCAATGCCATCTTTTTATTATGACAAAAATTATAACTTTCATAAATGCAAACCTTTGTTAAATCGACATTTATGAATTAATAACAGAAAATTTAAGGTCGTAGAAAAAATATTGTATGTAAACTCGTGCTAAAAGTGATTTATGCACGAGACATGTTTTCATGTCTCGTGCATAAACATCAACTTTTAGCACTTGTTGCATAAATAGCTATTATGAAGTTTGGAAATAAATAGTTCTACTTACGTTCACTAACTATACGTTTTATTTACAATAGTAATTGCTTAACTGCTATTTTCGTTGCAAAGTAATTTTATAAAAAAGTGTGTATTTATAAATGTATCTATATTCTTGCATTCATAACATATTTGAAAAAAAATATTAAATTTCATATAAAGTATTAAAAGTAGGAGTATTAAAAAATTGTATTTTACACTAAAGACAGTTATATTCAGTGGTATTCACACTGTAGATATTTGCCATGCCTATAACACATTTTCATCGAGATATAAATAGAGGAAATAATTTTCAACGTCAAAATAGCACGGCAGAATTGTTATTAATTGTGTATAGTATGAGCAAAAAGTAACTCAGTCAAAGATACCTTTGGAACTTTGAAGTCGTGTGTATTACAACACCATAAAATTATATTTAATTCTTGTTGATTCTTGTTAATGGCGTTATTGACGTTTAAACTGAAAAATTCAGTCTTGTAAGGAAACTTACTAAATTTAATAAACAGAAAATTAAAACTACATATAACGGAGAGCATTTAGAACAAAATTAATAAACTAAATTAGCATAACGTTTGTGTTAATGGAGCGTACTACTAAATTAAATTACAGGTTCTTGTTGGGCGTACATAACCTCACTTAAGACTGTAAACAAATTAAAAGTTGGAAAATGTTATAAAATTTTACATTGTATACACATTTACAAGAGGTGCTGAAATGTCTTCTTCTTGCAAGCATAGCCTTCCATGTCGTTTCATATTTTCGAATTCACCTTGCTACTTTGCAGCAATTCTGGTCTTATTGCATTACAAGCCTCGGCGATTCCTTCTTTTAGTTCTAAAATCGTATAAACAGGTGTTTTAAATACTGAAATTTTTAAAAGTGGAAATTAAAAAAAATCCAAAAGGGTGAGATCATAACATCTGCGTGGCCAAATATCTTTTGAAATTAATCGGTCATCAAGCAACTGCTGTAGAATTCCAACGTGATTCCAGCTACATGCGGTGTTGCGTTATCTTATTGGAATTATCCTTGTCGAACTTCATCGTCATAGAGCTGATTCAGAAATTCTTCAAGAATGTAATTTTGATATCTTTCGGTATTTATTGTATCTTCAAAGAATATTGGTCCTATAATTCTCCAGCGGGAGCACGCTACCCAATCACGTTTATTTTGGGTCAATGCAAAGAAGCTTCACGAAAGAAATGTGGATTATCAGCGTTCCATAAGTACATTACTTGTGAATTAATGTAGCCATCTAAGTAAAACCACGGCTCATCAGAAAAAAGTTAAATCCATAACATCATTATTTAAATGTTGCAAAAACCAGTTACAGTATAAAATTCTGTTATTGTAATCTGGAGGTAAGAGCTCCTCATACATTTGTAGTCTGTATGGACGCATATTTAAATCTTTCTTTAGAAGTGTACGGTAAGTACCATAACTGAAATTCACTTCTTGAGCAAGCCTTCGGATTGTGTTAGATTATTTTCGACCTCTTTCGTTTTGCTCAAAATTACGTTTATTTGTCGCCCGAATTCTTACTGATTACGGCCTTGTACTAGTTATATTCGAATTTATTCCGGCGGGCATTGAAGTGCTTGCGCTTCGTATTTGTTTTCTTAAGTAACCAATTCTTTAACGCGGGCGCACGGCCATAGTAAGATTTCTTTCCTCGAAACTATATTATAAATATCACCGTTTATGTTGCATTTGCCGAATTGGGTCCGTGAATTCATTCTTTAATGCAGGAACCGATCGCCTGCACAAGGCCGACGTAATTAAGCTTCTAGGAATATAACAGCTTCATGTCCCTTTTATAAATTATCGTTTAAAGTTCGACACGATTGACCTTGTAACTTAATATTTTTGGGATCCGCTGTATAGCCAGAAATTCTTTCTAGAACCTTCTCTGATGACCAAGCTTTGTGTAAAGGAAATAAAAATTGACAACTCCTTAGGGAATGATGCATTTAAAATTAGTGGTTTCGGAGTTCTAAACTCTTTTCCGTCGTGTTCTTCACGCAGAGTCCAATTTGAAATGAAGAATCTGTACCCAGCTCTTGAGTAAACTAAAGGTGGTGTTTGTTTTGCACCCTCGGGGGTCGCCTCGGCGATCGCCGGGGGACCTTTTGTGTTAACCCACTTCGGTGCTATCCAGTTAAATTAATGTTTTGTGAAGGATTTCTGTTCTTTCCCCGCGGAACGCGTTGTGTGTGACTCGATTGACGTATCAGCGGGCGGCGTTTTTAATGTTCGTTAACCAACCCCAGAGCCGGGGGAAAGTTATTTTGCACATGGTTGCACATCTAGTACAAGACGCCCTATGAAGCCCACGTAGTTTTCCCATAGTGAGTGGGGAAACGTCTGCTTTTTGCAAATTTTGCTACGTTCAGCCGATCTCGAGTTTTCTTGAATTCCCGGGGGGGACGACCGCATTAATTGTGAATTTCCTCTGCCCTCTTTTGGACCGCTGTCTCCCGTTCCACAACCCTTGGGTCTACCTTGTTCTACACTGCAGGAAGCAATCACCACTCCCCAGCGTCCTTTGAAGCATCACCGAGGCTTGGACTTCCAATAGACTACCATGCCTGGGCTAAGGTAAATTTGTACATTGTTAACTATTTCTGTTACGCTTATCCAGTGCCGGGTGTGTTATTATCATTTGTTTATTGCGCAGTGTGCGGAGTTATGAACATTGCGTACGTCTTTGTATTTTAATTATGTCAGTTGATCATTGAAGGCGGAAGCTTTACTCCTGCCAATATTTTAGTTGTTTATTCTTTGTAACTCTGTTTAGACTAAGTTAGTTCTTGCGTGGGATCCCCTTTTGTCCTCAGCTAGGGTGTCACCTTTTTGATAACCGACTTTTGGTTTGATGTACTAAAATTTAAATCATTAAATTTCATTATTGGCTAAATTAATTATTGGTTTGATTTAAATGTGTGAACCTATTGAGTCTTCAACTAAAGACGGCTTTAGCCGAGTGTAATTTCATGTAAAGACCAGAGCATGCGATAGAACGCGTAAGCCCTTAAGATCAGGGGTGTTTTGTATTTTGTTATTAGCTTCCAGAGCGGTGGCCATCGAAGGTAAGTGACTTCGATTTTTGTGGCCACCCTACGTTTGCATCCGGCGTCGGTGCAGCTGACGAGTGACGCTGGAGTGGTGTAAAGCAACCTGGAGGACTTCTTCATAGCTACGTGGTATTTCTTGTTTTCGCTGCGTTAGCAATTCTCTGTTTAAAAACAAGTGGCGCTCCGAGCATTTACCCCATTTATGAATTGAATTGTTAGGGATTAGAATGGGATAACCCCTGTCGGTTTCCTTAAGTTTGTCGAACCACGCCTTCCCGATTAAGCTAGTTGAGGGTAACAGAAGCCGAGCATCTGCTTCGAGACACTTTTAGATCTGTGTCTTTTAGGAAACCGGCAAACCCCTTCTAACCCTAACCCAACCCGCTCTTTGACGTTGAATACATGCAATGTCGATTCATTAAGATTATACCGTAACAATTGATGTGGAGGGTTCGTTTTGCATTCGATTTTGGAGATCTACAATTTGTTCCGCAGTTCTCACATGTGGTCTACCAGTTCTTTCTCTGTCTGCTACACTACCAGTTTCCCTAAAAGCAGCTACAGTACGTCGCACCTGATAAAAAAAGTACGTTGCTAATATTTCAAAATTAAGAAATATTTCTCTAAATTTATTTAAACAAGCCTGTGCAGAGTACTCCCAATTACCATTGTCCATTTTGAAGATATGCTTCTATTATAAACATTTTACATTCTGATAACATGTTTAAAAATAAATTACTCAAAAATGATTGTCAAAAAAATTAATATACTCTATTCACTATAGTCCCGGATTGTCAATGTCAAAATCCAATTAAAAACAATCCTTTATATCATGATCAATACTTTTAAGTCAAGCTATGGGTAACTAGAAACAATTAATAAAGCTACTAATGTCAAAATTATAAATTATAGGTTATATTTCGAACTGACTTAATCAAAAATAAATAAAAGTTGCCAGGTAACAAAAACCCAAATTTTCAAAATTACGCTTTTGCGTTGTCCAACATAGTAGTAACAAAAAAACCAATAGAAATTCAACAGTGCTACCATAAAACGTCATTTTTGACAATCCGGGACCATAGTGAACAGTGTATACATAATAATAACAAATGTCAAATGACAGCTTCTAATTTTCTGGTGTTATAATACACATGACTTCAAAATTCCAAAGGTATCTTTGATGGAGTTACTTTTTGCTCATACTATAGATTATATCTGGGATGTGGTACAACTTTCATGTACTCATGCAGATTTCTAAAGAATACGTTAATAGTATAGTATGATCAAAAATGTTTTTCATCTGGCATGGTTATGGAATAGTTCCTAATCCATGAATGCAACTATGAGTCACTTAAAAATGAAATATCAGGTTTGACAATTAAGTATAAACATAGTTGATTCATAAATTAGAAATTATTCCATAGCCATACTAGGTGAAAAAAAATTTTTTTTCATACTTTATATTATTCAACGAGCAGTAATCATTGCTATTACTCAAGAGGATAAAATTTGCAACACAAGCACATGCGAGTGTCGTAATTCATCCGAGTAACTAATAGCCATTACTGCGATTAAAATACTATACTTTTTCCACGACTATTATATTGAAATTTTCACTATTTAAATCTTATAGTTTTCATAAAATATATGAATAATTGAAAACAGTCAGGTGTTATGTTAAAATTTAAATGCCTGCTATTTTTATTTTTCATCATATCAGCGATTAACCACTATCCTGATTTTTATTTTGTTTATTATTTACTCCTTACAGTTAGATGTACTATAATAGGAACATGCTAAAAAAGATACAAAGGTACAAAATAACTCAGTTTTTAAATACCATTTTTCAATATATACAGAGCGATTCACAATGAGTGTAACAAAGTTTGACAGCTTGTTGTGGAAGTAATGAAGCCTGAATGCTTGCACGATATCTGCGAATCAAAAGCACGTACTATATGGCATAGTTATTTCGAATTTCATTGGCCTCATTAATTATCGTTTGAAGTCGGTATAGGATATTTAGGCGCAATTCTTTAGGCGCGCATCTTTTGGCGCGCATTTTTAGGCCCGAATGCGTTAGACGCGGACGCTATTAGGCGCGTGAACGTTTAAGCGCCAGGACTTTAGGCGCAGGGACAGTTAGGCGCCATATGAATGAGTCTCACATTGGTCTTGAAATATACTCTATTACCTATCTGATATAAGTTATGTAGCTAGACTTCTTCCCTATGCAGACGTAGAGCAATAATATGATGACAAGTTTTTAAAGATTCGTCCTTCTATTCAAAAGTTATAAATCTTTAAAAATTAAAAGTTTTTTACCGTTGGGTGTGGATTTCATAACAAATTAATGCAACGGCACAGCTGCTCTACGAAAGTTTAAGTTACCACTCGTAACATTAAATATTTGGAAATATCAAAATATTATATTAATTTTTTTAGATTTTACACGAAAATTGTAAGACGTGCAAAATGGATCTCCTTTACTGGTCGAAAACTTTCCGATCTTAAATAAACCGCTCATAAGTTTCTACGTTTGTTATGTAACTCTTTTCAGTTAGGTAATAAATAAGATCCGGACAGATTTAATGATAAGCATTTTCAAACAAATACTTAGTAGCGTACGCTGAATATTTTTGAGAAAATAAAAATATTGTAAAGATTGCCGTCAGTAACATCAACTGTCCTTTGACTTTTCAATATCTAGAGTAATTGTAATAAACACGTGTGCCTTATTGCTTTATTTCAAAAATAGTTTAAGTGTTTTTTAAATAACTATTAAAATAGGTCGAAGTTGCTTGTGTATAATAGCTAATAGTGAGTAAATAATTGAATCATTATTCTTCTCTCACTCTCACACATTTACGTTATTTGTGTGAGACCACTAGTGATAATAAAATCCCACTCGCAAGCCCCTTAATTATTATCTTAGTTTAAAATGTCGGCACAAGTACATATGGTGCAGCGGATCAAGTTATGGTATGATTGCTCTAATACTATTCAATGATTGTCACGATCAACTACTGCACGGCTGCAAATGTTTTCGCAAATTCTGCCGGGATATCTAACTTTTATAAAACTGTTGTAAGTTTACATATATTTTATACTTTTTAAATCAAAGTTTCGTTGGGACAACCATTACAATTTTGTGAAATTATTGTGATATCATTAAATCTGTTCGGACCCTGGTAATAAGGTATATGTCCACACCATGTAGAAACGTGTTCACGTGGCGCGTAACTGTCCCCGCGCCCAAAGTTACAGCGCCTAAACCTACACGCGCCTAATAATACCCGCGTCTAAAGCTTTCGCACCTAAAAGCTTGCGCCAAATTATGGGCGCTTAAAGGTGCGTCCCTTTCCGTTTGGAGTACTGGTTCACGAATATTTATTTCAATACTATATACTATCTATTTTAGGTGACCCCGAAGGTAAAAATCTAAAGGATTTACATCAGGGAACCTCGGAGGCTAAGCGATGGGACCCCCAAGTGCAATCCCTCAGTTGTGAGAAGACGTTTAGCCATCTGGTTACTCGTCTTGCATAGTAGGCTGAGGAATGGCGACCGTGCCAGTATTTTGCTTTTTAAATGGTAACTAGATGTATGGATTTATGACAACACTTTAAAAACTTTGATTTGTAATGAAGCGAAATAGGACCTCGGTTCGTATAACATTTTTCAGTTAGAATGGCCCTCCCAACAAAATGCCGAAGTTTGATACACTCATTATGAATCACTTTGTATATACGCTCATGGTTTTACTTCAGCCATCTACATCAGACCGTAGGAAGCTTATTCCAAGTTCAAGTACAAGTAAGTGTTTACTAAAATTACATAGCAAATAACAAAGGGAGCGATACAAATTGCAGTTTGAAAACACCTTTGAAAATGCAATGTATATGTGTGTATAAAAAAATAGAAATTGATTTGCTTTATTTCTTATCAAGCTTGCATGCGTTATACTTTTAGGTATTCCATTTAGTACCTTTATTTTGTATAATTGTTAATTATCCCGATTATACCACACCCTATAACATCAACTACTGAAAAAACCGTAAAAACGCATACTTACGCATGTACTAACTTTTGATAATGTACATAGCAACGGTGATAATTGACTAATAACTGATAGTCAAATACCTTCACCAACATCGCGTTATCTGCTGAAAGTACAATCGTCATAACAACCACACTAACTGTACTTTTATTATTTATAAAGAAACTGTTAAAACGTTGTTTTAGGCTCATGATATAATCCAGCCGAATACAACTCGTGTCTTCTTGATTATTAAATCATTTCTGTTTTCACTCGGTATATTGTTTTAGGCAATGACGCTCGTTTTTCGAACAAGCGTGATTACCAAACAATATATCTTGTGTAAACAGAAATGATTATTTGATAATCAAGAACACGCTAGTTCATTATATATGATAATACTATTGCTTCCTTAACAGCAACTATGAAAATTGTGCTAGTTACGCTGCTTTTTAGTATTTATTTATAAAATATGCTACGAGTAATTTTAATATTTCATAGTACGAAAACTAAACCTTATTGGCAGTAACAGATGCGATAAAACTAATTTAATTATTGTTGTAGTCTCGTATAGAACTTTGACCATTTTCATAATAAATAGCAAAAGCATACAGGAAACTATGTTAGACCATATTTTATAAAGTTTAGACGGACCAGGAAGGAGATCCTTGAGCTTTAGTGTTTCCACGACGTCGTCTGAGACTATCATTTATTATAATGTAAGGTAATGCTGTACTCGCACTATCTTGCGGAGTTGCGGACTATGCATCTTCCATATATTAGCTTACAGGCGCCTGTACTTTGGATTATCATATGTTAACAGCTTGAAGTAAATATTCGTTCAAGTGAATCTGTAATGTTTGATGGATGCGTTGATTTTCTTTTAAATTCAAGTCATAGAATTTATAGAGTATGAAATATAGGACATTAGTACCAATAGAGTTTCAAAAGGTGCATTTCTCACAGTTGGAACTTGAACTGTATCATTTTAGTAACTGTTATATTCATCAGTATATTTTGTTTGGCGTTTTTA
This sequence comes from Agriotes lineatus, assembly GCA_940337035.1. Taxonomy (NCBI): domain Eukaryota; kingdom Metazoa; phylum Arthropoda; class Insecta; order Coleoptera; family Elateridae; genus Agriotes; species Agriotes lineatus. The sequence goes on along the minus strand of OW679195.1, from coordinate 140,967,642 downwards.
GGGAGGAATATTTGATACATTAATTTTATATTAGCAGTATAATAAATTATAAAAATAACTCTAATAATAGCCATGTCCTATAATAAGAAAAAACATATCTGCTTTAAATGGAAAGCCAATATGGCGACAAACATAATTAATTAAATTTCTTAATTTTATTCCAGAATATTTCAACGCCCAAAATAAACCCAAAAAACCTAATAATATCGTTGCTAAGGAGTAAAATTCGGTGTCCTGCCAGTGGTATATTTTGTTTCATGCGCCCAGTTTTTAGCATGAATAATAAGCAGCACGGTATAAGCTCCAAGTGAATATTGTTTAACGCGACGTTAATTAAAGGTAGATATTCAACTTTTAACATTTACAGAATATCCCAACTATTATCAATACACATTTATAGTCTGAGCTTTTCAAGATAGATTTATTTATAAAATATTAACAGTTATTCAAACTAACGTTAGACCATAAACCAGACACTAGCGTTGAGTTTTAAAGAAATTATGAAAATGCCAAATGTAGTTCATAATGCAAGATTTCAAGCTTTACGCAAGCCTCAGCATTTGTGTCACTTCACTACGTCAAGCTACAGTGTTATTGTTTAAAAAAAACACGACACCAGTATTTTATATTTAAGCTCTGTACTTTAATTGAATTTTTAATACGTTCTTTATCACTGAGGTGTGTTCATCTGTGAACTGGCACAGGCTACAAATGTCTTAAGGGATAGTTCGGCTTGGCTACTCCATTCACACCATACTATTCAACCCTTCATCCTTTCAACAAGTTCCAAACTCCTTCAGTATAATGACCTGGTCCTATAAAACTACAAGTTATGTTTTATGAAGTGCTTCTTGAGACTTGCAAGAAACTTCCACGCTTTGGCCGGTGAATCTACTACCACTACGAAGCTAGAAGAATCAGAGGAATTCCACAAATCAAGAGGCACCTTAGACAGCTATGCTGGTATTGTAGAACCAACAGAGTTTTACAAATACCAGTAACATATTATTACTGATAAAGATAAATTAATCAAATAGAATACTTGTAATGTAGCTCAATAGTAACGACTATTATAAACAATAAACACAGCTAAACTGAAACAACTCTAAAACTTCAATTGACTTATAAGAAACGCAGAAATGTGTACTACAAATCTATTTTTCAATGCAGAATAGCGTACGACGTTTTTCCGAAGTAAAACTGTACTATTTTTGTTAGGAACTTGTGTATTGCAAAAAACATGCTCAAGAAGGATGCTCAAACAGGAAAATAAAATGTAAATAGTAATATGCCTTGGAGTAGAAATTGAGAAGTGGTAAGATTTTAGGATTCTGTATTCTCAAGGAGGATATGGTAGAATCCCGGACAGCTTGAAGGAGAATGCACGTTACATTTGAATACTCACCCTTGGTAGAGTAAAAACGGCGCATTTATAATAAAATGAATAAATAAATAAATGAATACAGCGGAAAGCTAAAGAAGCATTTTTAGTAAAAATGTGTATAAAAATATGTAGCCAGATATATTTGGCTGAGGATAGTAGGATTTATACTGCCGTTGGAACAGCTTACCTGACAGTGCTATTAATGTGCCTTTATCAATAATTCATAAAAACAAACCTATTTGGGAATAGGAAGATTCCTAGTTTTATAATAAAAATAGAATTCGAATCAAATTTACTTTGCTTAAGAGATCAATTACAAGCTCTTGAAAACGATTCAAATGGAATAATGTACTATTTCATTTTAAAGAATAAATGCAGAGTTTTCACTAAAGCTCCAATTCATGTTATTCGAAAATCCTCGGTTAATATTTATCAACTTGGAGCTCTAAATAATAATCAATTATTTATCTTCAATATTTTATTATTTACCATAGTAGGTAATGTCCTGCTACATTTGAACTCTATTACACTCCCAATAATGAGCAAATCAAAAATAAGTGTATAAAACGTAATTGTCTTTTGACATATGTTTACTATATATCACAAGTGATACACGTTACAAAAGTGAAATATTTGACAGAGAATTATATTTTTAGAATTTAGTTACAATAAAATTCTAGCGTGTCAAAATGGCGGAGAGTAGTTTGTAGTACAAAAACAATTACAATAAAACAGCAAAAAATTTGATTTTTCCAAAGCACTTTAGACTTACAATTATTTAAAATCAAATGAAGTCGTTTACGGACCATCCAGAAGTGACTGAGTATTTTATTGTCCAGTGAAATTGTTGCCGGACAATTGGAGTAGGTATTATATTAAAATGTTTACTCAATTTCTGCAGAATTTGTTCAAAAGTTTAAAATTATGTTGCCGGAAATTATGCTGTTTTATGTGCAAAATTTGAATTTATTTTAGTATTAAAGTACTTTAGAAGCAATTTTCAACAACAAAAAAAGGTTAAATATTTCCGATATTTTCTAAATTGTCGTACGAAGCGCATACGTGAAGATTGTTAGTATAGGTTTAACTATAAAACTATCATATACGAGGCTGAGTGTTGCAACAATAGGAACCTTCGTTGAAAAAACTGCAAAATTACCAAAAGTTTTCTTTATTGAGTCGTCTATGCACACATTTGTTTAACAGTTGAAATGTGATGTTTTAATAATACCGGTAATGTGTAAATACGCTTTTCCTCCTTCTGGTGTCGACTACAATTGACGGGAAGATGTACTAGAAGGTCTGGCCAAGGTCGTAAGAAGAAAACGACACAACGTGAAAATCGCCATTTAGGAGTAACTGCTAGAAAACAAAGATTTGTTACCGCTCGTGCTTTAAAGAGCCACTTGAATCAGTATTAGCAAGAATGCGGTGTTAAGAAGGTTGCACGAAGTAGACAATGATAGAAGAGACCGAATTTGGAGAAAACGTGGAGAACGTTGTGCGTCGCGTGTGATCAGCCATTGTAAACAATGGGAGCTTAACTGTTGGAAGATATAGGGATAAGATTATTGTCCCCTATATAGAGCTTCCCCATATACAGCTATTTGCCGAACAATTTGGTCCAGAATTTATTCTGATGCAAGATAACGCTCGTCTCTCCATGCAACTAATATACTAACGGAATACCTTAGCAGCGCTAATATTGCAACGATGATGTGGTCCGCTCGAAGTCCTGTTTGGAACGCATTTGCCAGTTTGCACAGTACTCCTAACAGCAAACAAAATTTTAAAGTCAACAAAATATTCCACTCGTAGAACAACGAAGAGTAAATCGTAAGTCGCCTCAGTGCCACAGATGTCAACGCTTTGGGCACACAAAAAACTACTGCAGCTACTGCATCTCGAAAAGACCACCCAGTATTCACTAATGGCGAAGAAAATTACCTTGGCAACTTGAAGGGATGGAAATATTTCCTAGAATCGAGCTTATATCACAGAAAACCATCCTGAAATAAAATTCACAAATTACTAACTACAAATAATGCACAAGCACCACACGCATACCTAGCCTATATTGATAACTAAAAGCAAATCAATTACCAAGTCGAAACATCTGGGGTTTACATAGAAACCCTATAGAAACGAGAATAAAGCTGACATTCTGGATATCGTTGCAAAAGTTTCACTAAAAAAAAAATCAACAAGTAGTGATAGAATTCGTTTCCGGTCATGTATCTGTAATAATCTCATTTAAATTATCACCCACAAAACACATTTACGAGCTCAGATTAATGAATGAACAAGACAGTTGAAATATTGTTCAATCTACACTCAATTATTGGCCAAGTACCCTAACGACCTTCAACCTCCAATTCAAATCGATAAAACAATCGAACACGAAACTAAAAGCATAGCAGAGAGTATTAAAAACAGCCATTATAGTAGTAAAGAATGCAAGGATGTTAGAGGATGTGTAAGAATTGCAAAAATATATTTAAGGACTGCCAAAATACATGCAAATGCTTACCTAAAAAAATGCATTTGAATAAAGGCAACAAGTTCATAATTATTGTAAATTACATTTCTACATAAAGCATATGAAGAAGGTTGACATAAAACCACAAAAACAGCAAAAAATATGTTAGGTATTCCTCTTAACATAGAATTTCGGCTTAGACCGCGTAGTATTTGTAAATGAACAACCAGCATTCTCTGGCTTTATATGCCTTGCACCTTGTGAACTCGAGCAGAAACCCGCGAGATGGCAATGCTCTTTAGTGGCCCGTGTTATTTGAGTATCTTGAGAACGAGGATAGTTAAGCAGATTTGGCCGCTTTGCTGTTTGTGCATCCATATTCACTAACGTTTCGCAAGACTTTGCAGCTTGCATCATGAAAGTGAAAGTCGCACTAAGAACTGAAGGTCGGTGTGGAGCTATTTATAGTCCTCTTTGCCAGGCGAGCGGAGTGGCGTAACGCTGATTGGTCGTTCAAGTGCAACGTAATGCGTGGGCCATATGACGCGCAGTGGTTGTAATGCTTGGGAGTCAGGGTCGCCGAAATATCTCTTTTCGAAAGTCAGTCATTTGGCACACCGTTAACGGCGTACTGGGTTACTTCCACAACCGTGATTTCGGTACCCAATTTTTAAAGCGACTGGGTGGGCCGCCCGCCAGTTGCGGGTTGCCAGATGTGGGAATTGAACCCCGCATCGTATCACCGCAGTCGAACTCCCTAACCGCTCGGCCACGCTGGCGATCTACTGTTATATAATAGTTACATATTATATAGTTTCAAAAACATATCTTCAAAAATAATGAAAAAGGAGGGTGTAATACGATCATGGTATTTTCAAGAACGAGTTTTCAAAGCTAAAGAAATCTTGTTACACCCGGTATATGGAGTGCGAAACTGTAAAGTAGTAATATAACAACGGCGAGACTCACGGCACGGGCAAAATTATATGTAAGTGTGTCGCCGGCGTTTATATTTTGAAGATTGTTACACAGAACCCGTATACGAATTATGATTTAAAATTGATCTAATAATGCCAAAAAACTTAAATCATTTGTTTCTTGCATTTCTATTTCTAATTATGACACCATCTGCGGGGTCGATAATTAGCACTAGGGAGTTTATCGATTGATAAGTTTCCGTAGAGAGCTTATCAGTTAATCAGTTCGGGATTGGACGATTTTCGAAAAATGCATGGTTCTCATTGGATGATATCAGTCATGTGACAGTTGTGTGTAATAATGAAAACAACACTTGGAAATAGAAGACATCGAACAGAAGTTTTGTGAACCAAGTCATCACCGAATACAAGAAGTTGATAACATCGACTGTGAAATATAGGGTTGGGCTAAACGGTTATTGTTGTGTAATAGCTTCCAACGTTCCAGTTCCATCTTTGTAATAGCTTTAATATGAATCGGTGAACAGAACAAGGCAACAAAGGAAATTTGCGTCGCCAAATACACGGCGAACGAAACAAAGAACTCAAACATCTGTTCACCAGCAAATCGCCTCGATCCTACAAAAATTTTAAGAAAACCGTTACCCACATAAAACAATAAATCGCGGCACGCGAACTCATAGAAGCACCAATTCTCAAGTATAAACCGCTGCAATAAAAGGGCCAACGGCTCGCCGAACCTCAATAACGGAAGCCGACCAAACGGCGCCGAAGCGAACAAATTAATAAACCAAGTTCGATCACTAAAACGCTCTTAAATCAGAGTGCGCCAAATCCAAAACCCCACATAAGGATACCTGCCGATAGGAAAAATCAACCGCCACCTAATAAAACAACGCCCAGAGCGCTAGCACACATACAGGTGGAGTAGATTTTTCCATCAGACAGCAAATACATGCGGCCGGAGCTCGCTCGAGAGAGCGGCCGAAAATTCAGCGGCCCAGCAGAAACGCATCTTTGTAACGGAGAAATCAGGGCCACGACAAAATACAGCGGGCAAGGATACAATATTACAAATTAAAGTATAATCAACGGAAGGAAGCATCCCAGAAAAGCGTAATTGGTCTCAAAAGTCTTATAAAAATAGCGCGCAACCGATCGAAGCATAATAAACTTTTGAACATACGCCATAAGAGTAATGCTTAATTAAGCTTTACGCGGAACACGGAATTAAAAATTCCAAGTTGAGCTAATTTTTACTCAAAACATAGCAAATTGGGTGTCGTTAGAATCGCCATTTCAACAACTTTTGATTACGACTCAAATCAAGTCGATAATTGATCACGCCGCTCAATTAAACGCTATAAATCCGAAATATATCGAAATCAGGCAAAACATCCCTTCTACTTCGACCAATGAGCGTCGAGATCGCGTTGGACAAAGGACTGGCTCCTTTAAATAGTCAGACGCTGGCAGTAAGAAATCACTCAGCCAAGGAGAGTCCACCAGCAGCCACTTCAGCTTCCAGGACTACCAGCAGCCACTTCAGCTTCCAGGACTACCAGCAGCCACTTCAGCTTCCCGGACCACCAGCAGCCACTTCAGCTCCAGGACCAACAGCCGTTTCACTGGACTTAGCTGTCTGCCGTCTTCGTGGGACTTGGAGTTCGAGCCACTTTAGCTTCCAGGACCAGCTATCAGCTCCCGCCTCTCCAGAGCCTATCACCCTCGGGGACTTAGAGCCAATCCTACGCATTGGACTCGGCTGCCTGCCGTCTTTGGAAAGCCACTTTCGCCAGCCGCCGCCTCCGCCCAGGAGATCACCACCGCCGCCGACGTTGCCGCCGCCGCTGCTCACAGCCCGCCGCCCCGTCGACAGTCGCCACCGCCGCCGCTGCTCACAGCCCGCCGCCCCGTCGCCAGTCGCCACCGCCGCCGCTGCAACCGCAGAAGGAAGCCGCCAGCCGCCGCCTCCGCCAAAGGAGATCAGCACTGCCGCCGACGTTGCCGCCGCCGCTGCTCACAGCCCGCCGCCCCGTCGCCAGTCGCCACCGCCGCCGCTGCAACCGCCGAAGGAAGCCGCCAACCGCCGCCTCCGCCAAGGAGATCAGCACTGCCGCCGACGTTGCCGCCGCCGCTGCTCTCAGCTCGCCGCCCCGTCGCCAGTCGCCACCGCCGCCGCTGCAACCGCAGGAGGAAGCCGCCGGCCCCGCCTCCGAAGGACCACACCCGCTTCCAATCGCGGATGCCAATCCGCCATTTTCTTTTCTTTTTCTGTACATATATGTTACCTAGTTCTAAGATTATTTGTATGTTAGTTAGTGTAAATATAATAAACTTTGTTCCAATCAAATCCAGTGTCTAGCTGAGGGTAACGCCCACACCCTCCTCTTCCGAAACCGACGCCATTGAAGTAACCCTACCGCTGAGCATAGACGTAGGCTTGTTAGCTTCCAATAACCGGTTATAAAAGTAACCTATTCCGTTACGGCAAAGCAATACCAGTATTCAAAACTGTAGGTTTGTAACATAATAACTGATTATAAAGGTCACACTTGGCAAATTTTATTGTTTGCTCGTGAAACTGGAAAATATCTCCATAAATAACTAGTTTTTGTGCCTTTTATTCATATTAACAATATAACTGACACCGATTGTTACAACTAGCAAGTGGCAATGCAAAATTCACATGCACGATGCAGATTGCAGCTGAGCGTGCGATCTATTTAGTGAGAAACGAATAGATGGCGCTCAGATTGAACTTATTAATATAGTAATGTAATGTAATGGAACTGGAAACATGGTTTCGACTAAACGATGCAAATAATACTCCACCTGGCATTAATCGATTCCGAGAACCTGTTACAAAAATAACATGCTTAATTCTATACGTGCTATTACAGTAATATCGTAAGTTACATGTTTGGAACGCTGTTATTTTAACTGTTACGTTAAATACCAACAATCTGTAGTCCAATAGAAAGAATTTTAGTGAGAGAAAAACAGTTTAGGGGACACGAAACCAAAACAAATAATTTTCAGCAGTGTATCAGATGAAGAGTTCACATTTTAAAGGGTGCTTTTCATGACCGTTAAAAGAGCGAAGTATTTTTCATGTAAACCCATAGAATATTATTTTAAGATGAATAATGCCGAAGTATCTTTCTCAAAAGTGCCTGTTCTTTTGTCAGTTACCAAAAATGAGAAAGAATCGTCCTTTCTCTTACTTTCTGCACAACCTTCACTATAAAATACTACAAGTATTCTACTACAATTCTTGCATATGAATAACGAAGATTCACTTTGTTTCTACGTAGTGAGTAGAACATTAGTGTGGAAGGAAACAAAATGCGAACTAATTTGGAAAGTCACAATCAACACAACAAGCAAATACACGAAAATAACAAGTCATATAAAAATTTAAAAAAAGCTCTTTTATCCGCAAACGTCACAAAAGTGACAACTTATTTGTCTTTATTGACAAGGTAAAAGTGTCACTTTATCTGCCTAAGCAGATAAAATAGCGACTTTTGCGTACTTTATCTGCCTAAGCACACAAAATGATTGCTCTCTTTCTTTCTTTCTATGTTTGTTCGCCATCTCCTCCGAAGATACTGGACCGATTAAATTGTATGATGGCTTAAAATTTTGCTAATTTTTAGAATTAGTTCGTAGGCCGGTTTTTATTTTCAAAAAAGTACGAAAAAGTTTTAATTTAAATAAACCTTTAAGCAGCGGATCGGAGCATCTGTCGCCGTGGGTTATGGTGTGACAGCTGCTGTGGCCGTGTGCTATTAGCACGGGTGATTCAGTATGTTCATATATCATTACAGTTGCGCGTTATCTGAACAACAGAGGTTGGCGCAGGGGTACAGTGCTAGCCTGAAATTTACCTGAATACGTTTGCGGATAAAATAGTATATATGTTATTCGGAGTAAAAGTGACTTTATGTGGCTTAGCTGAATTATTTGCCTCACTAACGTTCGGCTAAATAAACTTCAGCTTCGCCACATAAAGTATCACTTTTACTCCTAATAACATAATCTACTATTATACACGGTGATTCTTGACTTATACGCATAATAGGGGATTTGCACAAAAAATCATACCTCAATTTTTATTCGTTAAATTAGTAGTATATATGGTAAAGAACCATAAAACTGAAAAAAATAAGTAATTTAAAGCATTTGCTATTGCTGGTAAACAATTATAAATTGTTATAATTTTGAATTTATCACGTGACAAGAAGCTTGCCAGTGATTGGTTGTGACGTAGGATGACGTCAAATAGTGCGTCCGGCGCAGATTAGCGACCACGTGCTTACTTGCAATATAGTCGTATCGTGTTGTGTCCGCGTTTCACGTGTTTTGCGATTTATAATTCGTTATTCGACAGTTGCTTTTTGTAATAATGGCAGATCAAGACTTTACTAAAGCGCAATCTGACAATTTACCAATTGTAGATGCAATTATGGTGGCAGAGTATTTTAAAAATACTGCAGACTTTGCAATAGGAGAATCCAGTGGTGTCAAAGCTGATAAGTAAGTACTGTAACGTATTAATTTTTGCGTTATAAACAGTTCACATAATACAATACTGTACACTAATGTAATAACTGTAAGTAATTGAAATAATTATAAAATTTTAGATCTGGGCGCAGGTCGTACGGAGATGCTGCTATCGGTTGGGTGCAAGTTTGTCACACAATGAACATTTGCACTGTTAAAGGGAAAATTACACTGGAGCATCGAATTACCAAAGCGCAGTATAATGTTACTATTAAAATTAATGAAAAGTCGAACAAAATTCTCAGTGTAGAATGCCATGATTGTGCTGCGTCAGAAGGTTAGTAATTAATTTTATTAAAAATAAGTACTTATATTTATTCAAGAAAAATCAATTGAAAATATCAATAAATAGCATCATTATAAAGAGACTCTTATGTATATGTAGCTCATAAATAGATTCTTAATTTATAAGCTACATGCAAATTCGAATTAAAAGATAAACACTGCAATTTTTAGGTGGCTGTAAGCATTCAATTGCTTTCGTAATGTGGCTTCATCGGAGGAGCGAAGAACCTTCCCCAACTGAAGTGCTGTGCTATTGGAAGAAAAGCCAGCTATCCAACATCAGTGCTTCTAAAAAACAGCATTTAACTTTGTCAGATTTTGGGGAAATGAAGGAACTATCTTCAGATGAAGACAGCAACAGTTTTTTCAGCGAGCTCGTGAAAACCTCCAAGCAACGAAAGTGCAACAGCCAACTTCTCAAACATTTTAGTAGTAATGCAACTATTAGCAATTTGGGTTTATTTCAACTGCTAATAAGCTATACAGGAGAAAAAGATACTCAAAAATTTTTTAGTTATTACACTGAAATGATGTGTGAGGAGTATATTCAAGAAGCCATAAAAAATACAGAGCAACAGTCAAATAATTACCTCTGGTTTGAACTGCGTTATGGTAGAATAACAGCATCAAAAATTTATCAAGCTGCCCACTGTAAAAAAGCTGATGGTGTTTTCGTTGAGCAAATTTTAGGTGTACAAAAGCTACGTGATACAGAAGCAATGCGAAGGGGTCGACTTTTAGAGGATCGAGTAATTCACATTTTGGAAAAAAGATTAAATCGCCAGTTTAGTCGTACAGGACTTCATCTTTCCAAAACTCATCCACTGATCGGTGCATCTCCCGATGCTGTGTGCAGCGATTACCTATGTCGTAGAAATAAAATGTCCGCAGTCAAAAAAAGCATTTCATAATTATATTACTCAAAAGAATACAATCACTGCAAAATACAAGGCACAAGTGCAACTCCAAATGTATTTATGTGGAAAAACAAAAGCCTTGTTTTGTGTAGCGGATCCAAATTTTGAAAGTAATGACCAAATTACATACATATTTGAAGATTTTCAGGCTGATTATACAGATAGCATTATAAGTGCTGCTGAAAATTTTTGGGCTGTCTGTATTACTTCCTTTTACGATAAAGGAAGTATTGGATTCACCCCAAAAATTCGAAATTGAGTTTTCAACAGATCTTCACGTTTTAGAGTCCCCTGATCCCAAAAAACATATTTTTTTTCATTGGTCTGTGTGTCTGTGTGTCTGTCTGTCTGTGTGTCTGTCTGTCTGTGAACAGAATATCTCAAAAACGAAAAGCGGTCTGGCGTTGAAACTTCATATATAAGTTTTGTGTACTATGTATATGAGACAGCAAGCTTTTGAAAAAAATCGCATAACCGGAAGTAGATGTTTACTCTTGTGATTTTTCAGTTTTTTTCGATTTTTTCAAAAACGGCTATAACGATTTTTTTAAACTTTACATTTTTATTACATTTTGAATGTGTATTGATGTGAGATAGGTGATTTTCCAGTTGAATACTTCTAAAATGGGTTTCTTTTGTTTTTTTGTCTATTTTTTTTATTAACTCTTATTTTAAATAGAACACCCGGTATATTATTACATTTTTGAATTCAGCTTAAAATTCTAGAGAAAATTTGTCTCTTCAACTAACGCTCTATTTTGAACCGTTTTTGCAGAATTTGTAATTTTTGAAAATTTTTGACAAATGCTTAAAACATTTTAAATAAAATTTTTGGCTAATTATAAGATCACTGTAAAAGGAAGTTGTGTGCGTGTATCATACCAGATTTTTTTTGAATTATTATACAATGCAGCAAAAAAATAATATTTGTAACTAAACAGCAATATACATATAGTAACAGTTTTAATATACATTTGTAAATAAGAATATATAGTATAAGTGATTATAAGGTTTAACAATAATATACCGTGTGAATAATGTAAGACTATACATTGGCAACTTTATTTTAGTATTAATCAATTTACCCATGCTAGTAACAATTGTCGGTTTTTTCTGTAGTCACTGTGTTGCTATTTTGTTTACAAACACCATGGTAACATTAAGTAAATTCCCTATGTCTAATTTTGCATAATTCAGCCATGTACAGTCTTACATTATTCTCTGTATACATGTAATATAATGTAACATAATAGTCCTACAAATATAATATTTGCAAATAATATAGTCCATTATTTATCTACAATGGTTGCAAAAAATATATTGATATGATTGTACTGCAACACTTATTACCATAAACGATTATTAGGAGGTTGCTTATTTACCCTTTGTAAGAGCTCCTTGTAAATTAACAAAACCACACACTATTTTCATTATTAAATCTGTGTAAGGCAATAATTTGTTGATAGTTCGTGATGTGTAGCGATGGGTAATTAAAAAAAAGTGTAGTAAAAGTTTTTTTATTAACGAAGATAACGAATTAATTATGTTGAAAGTGGTGAAATAGTAAAATATAAAATTATGGCATTTACCTTTAAATTGTGTCTATCACTCTCCGTTACTAGTTGTCAAAACGGAGCTCCTCTTATTCGTAAAAGAAAAATCTGGTGTGATACACTCACACAACTTCCTTTTACAGTGATCTTATAATTAGTCAAAAATTTCATTTTTAATTTTTAAAAATTTGTAAAAAATTTTCAAAAAATACAAATTCTACAAAAACGGTACAAAATAGAGCGTTAGTTGAAAAGACAAATTTTCTCTAGAATTTTAAGGTGAATTCGAAAATGTAATAATATACCGGGTGTTTTATTTAAAATAGGAGTTAATAAAAAAAACAAAAGAAAAGAAAACTATTTTAGAAGTATTCAACTGGAAAATCACCTATCTCACATCAATACACATTAAAAATGTAATAAAAATGTAAAGTTTAAAAAAAATCGTTGGAGCCATTTTTGAAAAAATCGAAAAAAATGAAAAATTACAAGAGTAAACACCTACTTCCGGTTATACGATTTTCTTAAAAAGCTTGATGTCTCATCTACACAGTACACAAAACTTTTATATGAAGTTTCAACGCCATACCTCTTTTCGTTTTTGAGATATTCTGTTCACAGACAGACAGACACACACACAGACACACACACAGACAGACAGACAGACCAATGAAAAAAAAATATGTTTTTTGGGTTCAGGGGACTCTAAAACGTGAAGATCTGTTGAAATTTCAATTTCGAATTTTTGGGGTGAAGCCATTACTTTCTTTATTGTAAAAGGAAGTAAACATTATGGCACATAACTTCGCACCACCCATGGACATGGTATTGACTTACGGGGAAGCACACCAAAATTCAGTAGCTGCCGCTCGGCTTTATGCACAAAGGTTTCCTCAAAGATCATCGGGGTTGAGAAACTTGTCTACGTGTTGTCCAGTACGTACGTGTGGTGCAGCATTGATCCGATGAGCTGAGGTGTTCATCGAAAATAAAGGAAATCACTTAGAACAATTGTTGTGCCACTCCAGTTTAAGTTAAATACTTAATTTGTTATCTCCGTTAATAAAATACTTTTACTACACCTTTTTTTAATTGCCCATCACTATATATCATTCCTTGCAATTATGCGTATAAGTCAAGCATCACCCTATATACAATAACTAGAGGGTAACAGCAGGTGAAATCCGATGAAAAACAAAAGTCTGGTAATTGCCATTTTCCAGCAAACGCTCTAGATCCGAAATCTGGAAGATATGAAAGTTTTAGACTTTTCATGCTTAACGAATGGTATTCGTATATTAATTTTTATTTCTGTGTTACTCGCGGGCTGAATTAGAGAGCGGTAATTAGTAAGTAAAAATTCTGCATTTCATATTGTATTAGGAAAAAAACTGCATTTTATTGTCTACGTCATCATCATCATCATCATCCAGCCCTTAAAGTCCACTGCTGGACATAGGCCTCCCTCATTGATTGCCATTTTTCTCGGTCTTGGGCAATCTGAACCCAATTATTTGCAACTCTTTTGATGTCGTCGGTCCATTGGGTAGGTGGTCTCCCTATACTACGTTTGTCAGCTCTTGGACGCCATTCAAGAAGTCTCTTCGTCCATCTATCGCCACTCATTCTGGCTATGTGACCTGCCAGTTCCACTGAAGTTGACATATCCGCTTTACAACATCAGTTATTCCTGTTCTCTGACGCAGGTCTTCGTTTGTAACATGGTCTCTCAAAGATATGCCCAGCATTGACCTTTCCATCCTACGTTGTGCAATTTTTATTTTTCGAGCTGTTCCAGATGTTAAAGTTAGAGTTTCTGCACCGTAAGTCATAACAGGTAAAATGCATTGGTCATAAACTTTTATTTTTAGGATGTTGGAAGGTTGCTTTTGAAAACATCACGGAGTCTACCACACGCAGCCCAGGCGAGAGATATTCTTCTGGTTAACTTGCATGTTTGATTATCTCTTGAGATTCTAATTTCATGTCCCAAATATGTATATTCTTCCACTTGTTCGACAACATTGTTACTGACCTTGATATGGTCATTGGGTACCAAGTTGGTCATTAGTTTGGTTTTATGGAAGTTGATATTCAAACCGACACTAGAACAGACAGTCTGCAATTCTTGCAGCATCAATCTACGTCACGGCTTTAGTTTTTAAAGTTTTTTATTTATAATTTTAAATATGAATGTTGATTGAAATAGCAATATACTATAATTATATTTGTGTTTTAAATAGTGTTAAATCGGCTGTGAAATAATATATTACATACCGAGGTGGGAAGTGTTTCATTACTGTCGAGAGATTAAGTAGTTTACCGAGACGCGTAGCGTCGAGTTTTACTTTATCTCGAAACAGGAATGAAACTTTTCACCGTGGTATGTATACTATTTTACTCAGAATCGGTTTTTGTCATTATTTATTTAATTAGGTAAGTTTCAAATAATACGCAGTTTAATAAACCACTTTAACAACGGAAACTGCGATGCTGTTGCTAGGTAACATGACAAGTTCATTGAAAGTGACGTTTAGCTAGCCGGGAAAGGTTTTACCAGCTAGCTGGGAAAGTATAGTCAACACTGACTAGCTTTCCTACTGTTTTGAAGGTTAGAAACGTACCTATTATTAAACTATTGTCAGTAAAAATATTTAAATATAAAAAAGAGCTCAATGTATACTTGGAATTTTTTTTGCGTGTGGGTATATAGCCTTAATCCTCAACCTATCGTCGCTTCATTTTTCATTTAAGCCAGATAAAATAATATATTATTCAAGCATTCACTTATTAAATTTTGAGCTATAACAACATTTTAAAATAAGCTTACTAAAAGTGATTGAATATTAGTTTGGAGGTTTCGATTTAGTGTTCAATTCATTTCCATTTACAAATTTTAATTAGGTAATTTGCAAGAACTTTCGTAATGCTCTGATAGTAACTGCTGCAAATTGGACATTTATCGAACTCGAAACTACTTACTGAATTTGCTGCAAATACCACTTCTCGATTTGTGACAGGGTCCATTGCAGTTATGGCAACAATGCATGTTCCGCAGCCTCCCTCAAAGCACATATTTTTCGTGGCTGTGAGGTAGGCTTTGCTTCTGAGGTATTCATTCAGGGTGGTTTCCGGCGTGACATCGTCAATTCTGACTGCAAATGAGAGAGGCATGATTTCATTTCGGTTGCGTGTCTAATTGACGCTATAGTACCTGTGTGTTCTTCATCCTCCACGAAAAATTTTATCTCGTGTGACCTGAAACAATTTGACGTGTTATTTATGGTATTATTAATTAGAACTGGGAGTTATGTACAAGGTTCGTCAGGCTTAATTAAATGGTAATAATAAACTGCTGTTTTTTTCAAACACGTATTATCTCAATGCTTCCATTTATACTATTACAAGGATTATTTTAGTCTCATCTCCCGCCTAACGAGAGTAATCATTATTTGGTTGAGTTGCTAGCTAATAATGATGACAGCATAAATACGGATGATTATATAATTTGAATAAAATGTAGACAAAGTTGTGGTGATTATTGTAATTTATTAAAGCAACCTAATTTACATTTAGTGTCATTTTTAGGCTAGGATTAATGTTTGTAGTTACATGGAACAGAACCTGTTTAGGTGGAAATACCATTCAGCGAAAAAAATCAATAAGCATAAAAGAATTTAAAATTATTATTATTATTATTATGATACTTATACAAAGCGGAGGTTTATAACAACCTATGACACTTTTAAAATAAATATGTGTACAAAATACAAAATTATTGCAAAACATAGATTAACTATTATATCTACACTTGTAAAGTTAGGTCTCCAACACACTAGTATAAACGTAACTTCTCAAAGTAGGTCGATATTCTTCAAAATTTGCGTTCAAGTGTATTAAATACATATTGACTTGTTCGAACAGGAACTTTAGTAAAAAGTATGTTGCTAATACAACACTCCCGCACATTCTAACGCTATTCATACTGTACGACACGAAAGGCGTGTTCTATGCGACCAATCAGGTGTCAACATTAATAGAGCGTAGAAATGAGTGTGGGGGATGGCACCTTTATCTTTGTTCAAAATTGTATTACCTTGATTCTTAAATATGGTCAAACTTTCAAAAGAATTTAATTGCTCTATTGAAGTTATCGCCTTTACCATTTTTAGGTCAGTTTGCGTTGTGTGAATATGTGAATTTTATACTAGGAAATTTAGAAATTAACTGATTGAAGAAGTTATCAATACTACGTTTAGATAGATTGGAAAACGAGGAAAACTGCTATTTCTGGATGTCTTAGTAGTAAGATATAAAAATAAGTTGAAACTTGATGTTTGTAGAATGGAAACAAATGTAAACAGATTCATTTTAGTGGATTCAAACCATTGTTTTCAACACAATGGAACACATGGCTGCTTCTAACCTTTGCTTTAAGAGAAATGTTTAAGACAGCTTGGTTCCCCGGTCACAACTTATGGAATGCAGACAATGGCGCTTACACAAAAAGACATGGAAAAGTTGGAGGTGACACAAAGAGCCATAGAAAGAACAATGCTTGGTATAAGACTTCGAGCTAAAATAACAAATATAGAAATAAGACACGCAAAGATAATAGATGTTATATTGTGCAGATGCAGATAGATTGGCATCTAAAGTTGTAAGGTGGAGACCGAGACAAACGCAGAGGAGCGTCGGTATACCTCAGAGAAGATGATCCGATTACATCAAAAACGTTGCTGGTAGAAATCGAATTAGATCAGTTCAAGCCAGACAAACATGAAAATCCGTTGGAGTGGACCATTCGGGTTTGAAAAAGAAGAAAAGTTATCTTAAATTCCATAGATTTTAAAATGCACTTTACAACAGAAAGTACGTTTCAACAAGGCTAACGCTTTGTAATCCCATTATTAATTGGTGATGAATTTTTCCCCAAGAAATTTATACGAAAATGCTATTTCAAAAATGTTGTAAAATAGCAAAAACATTTTTTGGAAGATAGGAAAAGCACAAAAGACTCGTCACGCCCGCGCACTGGACAAGGGCGTGTTGTGAAAACCACAACCACTGTTAAGTGTGTGGCATACATTTTGCTTGAAGACTGGCATACTTAAGTAAAAGGTATTCAGAGCTTCGTAAATTTCGCATTGCAAATGTTCACACCATTATTAAAGGAGTCGGCATTGAAGAATAACTTCGTTTCTCCAGCTTACTACAGAATTTTTCCAGAAAGGGATTTACAACTTAGTAAGGCAATGTGAGTTGTGTCATAACATTAACAATTTTGTTTTAAACAGGCGTTTAGTATTAAATATAGCATTAAATGCATTTAATTTGAACCGTTCTCCTAATTGTCATGCGATCTAGAAATGACGGCTTAGAGAGTATAAGTAGTAATTCCAACTTTAAATGTATATATAACTACTTAGTAATTCATCTATTATCTATTCATCTATAAACTAATAAAGATTTTTCGAAAAAAATACAGTGATTTGTGAAATATGACTATTGTAATAATTAATTAATATTAGAGTAACTTACCTTAGTATTAATTTATAAATTTTTAAGAAAAAAGATCAGCTATAATCACCACGGCCTATATTTTTATTTATCAAAAACTTAATAATTTGAATAAATATAAAAAACGAATAAAAAAATGAACATTACTTCAATAGCATTTAATATGGAGAAATATGCATTTCAGCCTTAAGCATTTAGACCCCTATTAAGATAATGCTTCAATGGGATGAGCGCTACATAGTGGTACATTGGACGAGGAGTTGGTTTTCGACCAATGCAAGAAAGAAATTGTAAAGAAATTAAGCTGAACGTAACATTATAATAAGAAATCTTGACGGTTTTAAAATATTAGACAATCTATGCATAGGTGCTACAATGCACATGCTAACGAGATGAGATGGTGCTAGCCCCTTATAGATATTTCGGTCAATAGAGTTGGTATGGTCGTTGTCATATTATGTTATACATATGATCGCGCCATGTGCCACCGTTTTAACCAAAGATAATTCTTAAAGTAGGCGAGAACTACTTATAACGAAGCCTAGACGAACGAAATCAGTTTAAAATCAAGTCAACCACTTACCAATATCGTTCTCGGAACACACGAATGGTCAAAGAGCGCCATATCGGATTTAAAGGTGACTAGGGATACTGCTTAACGTCTTTTACTAGTACACCAAACTAAAACACGTACAGGGAAAAGCGACATATCTCTCACAAAAACTTTTCAGGTCCTTGCATTAATATTTTACACAAACTGGCGAAGGCAGCAGCCTTATAGGTTCTGTAGTTCTCGAGTTACCACATTTTCATGAGACCTGGGGCTACAAATATTCGAATATGTTTAAATTTTCAACTTTTGTCTAACGCCGAAACGGTTGCTGTCTTCACAAAAGTTACGAAACCTTTCATATAAATACGGATTGGTCGCAGTTATGAGAAAAATTGTAACTAAAATGTTCGAAAGCAGTATTACTAGTACTGCAGGTTGTACCGAAGTAATATTATATTATATTTACCGAGAAACAGTTGGGTATATTTGTGAAATTTGTAGTTATAAAGAACCTCCAAATTAGTTGTGGGATGCTTTGTATGATGTCAGTCGTGTTTTATAATCATTTCTAAACCAATTTATATTTAATAGATCCGAGACGAATATATGCACCTTTATAAAATACTGTTTTATTTATTACACTTACTTTGAGAAAATACAATATTTCTGTTATTATAAAGAGCAAAATATGAATCGGATATCTTCCCTCAAGCGGCACCTCTCCACATATGTACCTTTAAGCGATACTTAATTGTTGTAAACTTATACTGGAGTTATTTAATTAACAATATTTATGGCCCAGCCCTGCATTTATGTGACTAAATAGTAGAAAGCCCTGTGTTATTGGAATTGTAATGGCGAAGCATAAATCGCTAAGTCAGAAACACGCATGCAATAAAAATTTACATATGTGCAAGATTTCTGACGGTTAGTGTACAAAAATGTTTGTAATCAATTATACATAATAGAATAAGAAAGATATGTTTTTATAGATGCTATTGCAAATAAACAGTTGCAATAAACTAAACAGAGCCAGTCTGCCTCTCCAGCTTCCAACTTACGAGACATTTTGAAGTTATTAATAACTATAAATATTCGTAGGATTTGAGATTTCTGGCTATACATCAATTACAGATATAATTTGTGTTAGAGATAAAGTGGAAGGGTATTGCTATTAACTACTACTCATTTAAATCTGCCGTACTGATTATAACAGCTAAAAAACAGCTAATACAAATTAATGCAGGAAAGCTTTACTTTTGTTGTTTTTAAACGGAAACAGTTAATTGAAAACCAGTCTAGTGCATTGCCTTTGCAACGTATTTAATTTTGCTGAAAGCTGCGTTAATATTAATTTTGTTCGGGGCCTGTGATGAAAATGGTTCTTAGAAATTGGTAAAGGGACTATATTCACGGCTTTTAAATGCAAATCTAATCGGGAAACATTAACCTGTAAGATAGTAGTTCTTTTTATGTAGTAATAATGATTAAACTAGCTAAAATGGAACATCTCTAGAATGTGTTTGTAGCTGTTATAACTTGTTAGCTGCAGTAAAATATACATTCTGATTTGTTAACTTTAATGTATTCGTTTTGTAGATTGATAATGGGAATAGGTTTTTCCCGAAAGGTGTGTATATTCATATTTTGATTTTTTAGTTTGGCGTAATATGCAGAAAACTGCATTAATAGCTAAAATATAGTTCTTAATGATACGAGGGGTCGTTTTTATATTCCCGGATTAGAAAACAAACCAAACAACAACTACAGAACTAAGAAAAATGTATTGTACAATATAACCCCCTCCCTTAACAATGCATGGACTCTTGTTTGGACTCTGGGTCATAATAATGAACCCAAGTCTCATCTCCCGTAACAATTCGTTTAATTATAGAGTCGGGATCTTTCTCACACAAACTCAAAAAGTGATTACAGACTTGAATTCTGTGCTGCATTTGAAAGGGAGAAAGCATTCGGAGAACCCATCTTGCACTTACTTTTGACATGCCCAAATATGCATGCAAAATCCTAAAAATAGAAGTTTCTGATACACCAGTTAATGTTGCTAACTGCCTCTTCTGTAGTCTGGCGTCTTCTAACACTAAACCTTTAACTTTATCCACAACTTCTGCGGTAATCGTTTCAGTGGGACGACCAGATCTTGGATCATCTTCTAATGATTCTCGACCACATCTAAACAATTTGGACCATTCATAAATGGTTGATTTGGAAGGACACAGGTCACCATACACGGCTCTCATTTCTTCAACTATTATTTGAGGACTTTTTCCCTGTTTGGTGAAGAATTTTATAACTGAGCGATACTCAAATTTATTCATTTCGATCTCTTAGCTTGACAGGTCTTCAAAAACCAGAAAAGAACTAAGCTATAAATTTGGCAATTGTTTTATAAATTGCCATATGTTGTTTCAAGGCCTACCTCATTTTAAAAAGTTAAATAGAAAAATTCTAACCAAATTACAAAGTACTTGTTCCGGGAATATAAAAACGACCCCTCGTACATTGATTTGTTGTCTCTGTTTACTTATTCTTATTAATCTGTAACAGTTTTATAAGAAAGTGTTAGCGTTATGAGAGACTTTCATGTAAAATCGTGAGCTAACTCTCTTTCCATTTTATTGGAAATTTCTTGGGATAGAATTATGTTTGGTGTTGAAAATATATTACCCACACTAAAGTGATTTTTATGTTATGAGAGCGTATAACTCGAAACAATTATTACTAATTAAACATTAATCAAAATCATATTAAACTATTAAAAGTATATTCAATAGTTATGGTAGTGCATTATGTATATTAATATACAATATGCAGATCATTTTTATGTTACTTTAGGAATTGAAATTCACTCTGAGCATTGCTTTTTACATAAAATGTCTGATAAAGTAAGCTACTTAAACAAATGTCCAAAGTGCGATCCTTTATACTGAATATCGCCGACAAAAAGAGCCAGTTAGCCAGTTACACTGATATTGTTAATTTCGATGTATAACATTGATGTAATTTAAACAAAATAATTTGCTGATTTGTAATGCTAGTTAAATGTGTTTGAGTAAAATGTAAATGTGTGCGACGCGACGGCGTGAAATTGAATTCGTTTTGTTATCTAAACATCACAGGATCTGATGATGATTATAAGTTACTACATGCATCGACAATGTGGTCAAGGTAATCGCGTTTCCTGTTTTAAATGAAACGAATGAAATTATATAGTTGTATAACTGTACTTCTACACGTAGCGAATAGTATTTTACCTTCACGAGAGCTCAAAATACAGCAGTTAATTGTCCCTCAATATCCAAACCGGAATTTTGTATATGCGACAACGCCCGCAACTGAGGTTGCGGGTGAACAATTTTATGTTTGTGTACAAAGAATTAGAGTAAATTCTTTACAAAACTCTATTAAAAAGGATATAGAAGTCCACGCAATAAATGTATTCATACAGGAATCTCATCAAATTCAAAAAAACTTTTCATTTCTTTAAAAGCACCAACAAAACTAAGTTAAAATTAGAAATAGTTTTACTCTAAAAATGTATACCCTATGGAATAAAAGACCTCTCCTTGAAATGAATACCAACCAAAACTGCATAGGTACCGATTAAACTTTTAGTTAACATCTGGTCACTAACGTACTTTATTAATTGAAGTAGGTAAGTTATGGACGCATTTTTTTAAATCATTTACACTTTTAACTTACATTTGCTTACTGAACGGCTCGTTAAATGTAAAGTAAATGCTTCAAAAAATATATGACTAAACAAGGTGGGTGCAAGATTCTTATCGATACTTAGGTACAGTGTTGAGATGGAGTGGTTTTTGCATGTGCTTTCTGGAATGCTCTGCAAGGGAGACTATTGCCAAGCCTAGACGGTGAATATTGGATTGAAATTGAGTCAGCGATTTATCAATATTTATCGTTGGCAGAAAGTACAAATGGGGTAGAGAGTGCCCATAATATGGCATTTCAGATTTAAAGCTTCGAAAACGCTTCTTTCGATAACTTTTAGAAGAATATTGCCCGTAGCGAGATTAGAACACGGGATCTCTTGCTCAGCAGTCTAGCATCTTATCAACTAGACCAAGTTAACTTCATAGTTACGTTACCGCTTAACTTATATCACTGGTAACGTGAATACCAACCGATTAATAATGGGTGATCCAACGGTTAGCGTGGATGTTGATTGTCGCTATCTGACATATATCGCAATAGCCATGAAAACATTTGTTGACAAACGTCAGTTTAGACTTTGGCAATTGCAACGATGGAGTAAAAGTTATTCAAGCGTACTACAAAAATGATCGTTCCACCAAAAAGACATTTCGTAAAATTCGAGACTACTTCGGTCAAAATAATCGTCCTATTGAGTCGGGATTCCGTGAAATAGTGCGACAATTTGAAGAAACTGGATCGGTGGAAGGTTGTAAAAAGTATTGGCATCCCCGTACAGCTCGTTCAAATGAAAACATTGCTGCCGTGAGTGTTAATGTGCGTGAACAACCAAAAACTTCAATCCGTCACCGGGCACAACAACTACGCATGACCTATAGCACTATGCAGCGGATTTTAACGATGGATCTTGGTTTACATCCTTACAAAATCCAATTAACCCAGCAACTCAAGCCGTTGGACCATTTACAACGCCGTAGATTCGTTAATTGGGTTCTGCAGAGAGGAAATAAAATTTCATCAAAAATCATATTCAGCGACGAGGCTCATTTTCACATCGGTGGATATGTAAATAAGCAGAATTGTAGAATTTGGGGCTCGGAGACCCCCCATGTGGTTTTTGAACAAGCAATGCATCCACTCAAAGTGACTGTTTGGTGCGCTTTATGGGCCAATGGCATTATTAGACCTTACTTCTTTGAAGATGCCGATGGAGCTACTGTTACTGTTAATTCCGAGGGTTACCGTAATATGCTAAGAGAATTTTTGTGGCCTTAATTGAATGAAATGCATGTGAATGAGTTCTGGTTTCAACAAGATGGCGCAACATCCCATACAAGTCATGAAACGATCGCCTTATTGCACTCGAAGTTCGATGATCGCATCATTTCCAGAAACTCTGACGTGAATTGGCCCCCAAGATCCTGTGATCTTACTCCCTTAGATTATTTTCTTTGGGGGTATTTGAAGAATAAAGTGTACACTAACAACCCACAAACACTTCACCAGCTGAAAGACAACATTCGAGCTGCATTAGATGCCATTGATCCACTTTTATTGCGAAAAGTTATCGAAAATTTTGACGTTCCACTAACATCCTGCCAAAGAAGCCGTGGAGATCATCTGAGTGATATTATTTTTCATACATAATTGATACATATTAAACTTTTTGCTACAATAAATATTTCTGGCGTAAGTTTATAAAATTAATTTTTATTTTATGACAAAATCCACTGTTGGATCACCCGTTACATATAAACAAAAGAAAAAACTAATCTCGCTCAAAAGCTTGTCAATTATTTGCAATGATATTCCATTTATTTTGTTATAGTTTTTATCTTCATCGATGTTGTTAGAGACTATTAACTAATAGTAGTTTATTATCTAGAACGAAAAGTGACATTTTAAAAGACGAGAAAGTTGTTTACGGCCGAGGCGTCAGCCGAGAACGGAATTACTTGCGAGGACCTTTAAAAACACTTTTCGTTTGTGGTGAATAAAGCGGTTTATTTCATACTGCAAGTTTAATGAACTATAAATAAAAAGTTGTAAATCACTTCAAATTTCATGTGAACAACCGACGTATAATTTTAAAGTACTTGAACTTTAATATTTTACTTTAAAGTACTAGGACGTTAGTGTTCCATTTTTTGTACCATAATAGTAGTTTATTTATCCAGAACGAAAAGTGATATTTTAAAGGACGAGAAAGTTGTTTACGTCCGAGGCGTTAGCCGAGGACGGAATTTCTTGCGACGATCAGAAAGTAAGAGGAACTTTAAGGTCCCATAACTTTTCACTTTTTTTGTCTGAAGATCGAAGGAAGTAGCTATTGTAATCACAAAGAAATCACCTTCTGAGATTTCTTCAGATCTTCATGTTTCAGGATTCCTAAATGACTAAATACAGGTTATCTCAATTCTGTGTGTCTGGCTGTCTGTCTGTCTGTTTATCTGTTAGCGGAATAAATTAAAAACTGTTTGTGGGAGGAAGGCGATATTTTGCATACACACTATATATTTACCTGGCATGAAACCGAGAAAATTTCAGACAAATATATATATATACAGGGTGGGAACCTTAAAAAATACAATTTTGTGTATCTTTCCTTTAACTGAGAAATAGATAAAGATAGCAATTTACACATAGCTCAGCCGTTATCCAAATGCTGTAAAGCAGAAAACAAAGTCAGAGTTCAATCAAGCCGTATTCGTGAGTGGTTGTGTTTAATCGCGCTTCACACCTGAATGTGAGTGATCTTAGTTAATCACTGCGTTTTCTGTGCACCAGCCAGGTATAAGCCTTTTTTGAACTTGCTGTTTATCAACCCACATCTAATATATAGCTATAAAGCAAACACATCCGGGCACGGCTAGCCATTGGCTACGCCACGTTTTCTTTTAATCAAGTAACTGCATCCTATTATAACAATGGATACACCATTAATTCGGGATTCCACACATATCTACCAAGGTAGTCAAACACAAGATCACAGTCTTATGGAACATCAGTCGTTGGACAATAATATAAATAAACGACCTCTCTCCGACGCCCGAAAGCCAGCATAAGAAATACTCATTGGATTACAAACACCAGCTCACTAAAAATAAATACTATCTTCCAACGAATATTGATCTCAACATTGATGATACCAAATTATCAACTTCAATTCATACAGCCCGCAAAATACCCCAATATTTTTGAAAAACGCTAATAACTAACACGCGGTTATATCAGACATTAAATCTATAATTAAATAAGGTTTTACATCAACTAACCAAGGTTCTGAGAATTAACTTAACTGATGCCGAAGATTATCGCCTGCTCACAAAATTTTACGATGACAACAAAGACAAAGTTGTATATTATCCTGAAAGTACCAAATTATCGGTAATTATGAGAAATCTTCCCACATCTATCAAAACCCAAGAAAAATAGTTCCCAGTACAGACAGTTACTCGACTTCTTAAGAATAAACAGCCAATCCCAATTGCCGCAATTGAACTGACTATAAATGAAAAGGCACGGGAGATATTTCAACTCTCAATTCCACTGTATAATTAACATTGAACCTCATCATAGTAGCAAAAATTATCCTCAGTATACAAATTATCAGCTCATAGGACATACTAAAAAGTATTGCCACCTTCCACGCTTCCAGCCAGATATGTCAAATGTATCGGATTGCATCATTACAAAGAATGCAAAAAGACACGCGCACAAAAGCCACAGTGTATCAACTGTAAAGGTGGACAAACCGCTTATTACAGAGGCTGCCCCTATTATGTGAATGGAAAAAAGGAGACTACACCCAAACAACGTAATGTAAAACAAAACCCGAAATTGTACAACTATGTAACTCCAGGCACTACCTACGCACATATCAGCTCAGACCAAACCTCAATTAATAATCCACAATCTCCCCACAATCATCCTGCTAACCCCATACCATGAACTAATTAAGACTCTCATCTTCTTACTTATCCCTTCTCTCCTCAATGGAGAAAGTCCCATCCAAATTACTATCTCAAAATCATCTACAACTACAACGCCAATGCAATAGTCAAACAAAGAGCATTAATTATTGCCTTCTTAGCAAGCCATAACGTTGATATATTAATTGTCACCGACACATCTAGCAAAAGATGAGCAATTCAAAATACCACAATACAACATTTTTCGCCAAGACCGTATAACAAACTTCTGCAGGTGGCGTGCCTATAATAATTAAATGCTCACTTTCTGCCAACTCGTGCGAACTAGAAGGCATCACTAATCTAGAAGCAGTAGCCATCAAGATGGAAACCAAACACAACCAAAATGTAATCATTACAGCAGTATACAAACAAACAAATAAGCGGCTACATGAAGCTGATATAGCTGCGCTATTCCAATGCAATACTCCTACGTTAGCCATTGGTGATTATAATTCTAAAAATACCGTTTGGGGCTGTATCAGTAATAATCCTAGTGAAGTTAAGTTAAACACCTATCTCTCCAACCGTGCCATTCAACTCTCAGCTCCTACAGAACCAACTCACTATCCCTACCGAAGAGATCATGGCCCAGATATACTCGACATCTGCTTAATTAAAAATTTCTCCGTTCCACTATCACAAACTGTACTAATGGAGTTGGACTCAGATCACCTTCCAGTTTTAATAACGTTTCGAGACACCCCGATATTGAAACACAATTTTCCCAGATTAATCAAGGGATCGATGGATTTGAAACTGTTTCAAGAACTGACAAATGAAACAATAGCCTGTCCCGCCTTAAAATCAACGGAAGAAATTGACGTACATATCAAAGAACTCAACTCATCAATAATTAATGTAGTAGTACAAGCGACTACCACTCAGTGTAATCACAAATAAAAAAACTTCAAACGTTTCAAAACAAAGTAGTCAGGATAATTTCACCTCACCATGTTTCACTCGAAACTCTCAACGTCATCGCGAATCAAGCCTACCAACAGTTCATCAAGCTATTAAAAAACATACAAAAATACTTTAATAACATCTCGGAATTCTTGAGTGCAACAAATTACAACACCGTTGCAAAACATACACACTAGATTAAAACGAAAACTTCCTCAAAACATTTACTTAACATCATCAAGTGAAAGTGAATAAGAACACTATTGTGAAAGTATAATAATACTAGTGAGGTGTTTAGCCAGTAGTTAATATGTAATAACAACCATTTTATGTACCAACAAAACAGTCATGTATAGCGATCTTCGCAAATCTGACTTAAATTTAAATTAAAAAAAGAAAATGAAAACAAAGCACCACGAGAGAAGTGCTCCGTGACGTATGTAGAGAACGGGCGAATATTGCTAAACGTTGGAATCGGATTCGCAGCCGCTGCTGTTCGAATTCGATCACCGGTAATGTTTTTTTTATTTTAAAATTATCAATTTTCATTACTAAGTGTTTCAGTATTACTAGAGACGTGTAGATATTTTGACCAAGAGTTTCCTTTGATTTTTAAAATTATTTAGTGTTACAACATGCACTTACGAGGGAAGTTCTGAGTAAAGCCCTTTATAGATTTTAAAAAAAAATTAATAAGACGCGCCCACTACTGTGTGAAAATAAATGGACAGCATTTTGAACATTTGTTGTCATTCAGTAAATTGTAATTTAGTTTTTGTTTCTATTTTAATTTTGATTTTCGGACATGAGTTAATAGGAATTTTTTGTATTGTTTTATTATACAGTGCGAGTGTAAAGTCTGGAACTATCTAAATAGTACTTTTATCAAATGTTTTTGAAAGAAATCCTGAAACACGTCAATTTTTATTTTAAATAAGACAATTTTACTGTAATTGTCACTTTTAGATTGTCCTTTGTTTTTGAGTTACGACGTTAGCGATAATTTTTTTAAATAGAAACTAGTGATGGGCTTATTCGAATGAAAAATAACCGGTTATCCGGTTAACCTATGTAACTCGGTTTTCGTTTCAAGTATTTGAATGAAAAATAACCTCATGCTGATACGTACTACGCTTTGAATATAAAACTTCTATTCAAAGGTACTACGTGCCGTATCTCAGCGGCCTACACAGTGCTCAAAATTCTGTAAATATAAATACGTCATAACTCATAAACAAAGCAGGTTGTATTGGAAACACCATTTGGTTATCGCGTAACTACCTCCTATCATAACAAACATCATATTATCAAATTCTGGGGACCTGAAACCTGAACGCCTAAAAACTGCAAACGCATCAAGCTATAAAACAATTTTTTATTTGCTTACATCTCCAAAGGGCCTTTAACCCGCCCGATCGATAAAGATAAACGTTTTACCACGATTAGCAAGCACTCCCGCATATTTCTTTCTTTCTACACTTCTTAATAAATACCTCTTAATTTCCAATACATAACACATAATGTACGGTCGACGCCTTAGAAATCGGGCACTACACACTATTATGATATATTTTGCATGTATTTTTTAAGTGTATAAACTGGGTTTTTACAGTTACTATGGTTTTAATTGTTACGTCAGATTGTTTATTGTTTGTCAATTATGAAATGCCATCTCACATTAATGAAGTAACCGGAGCAAGAATACTCCAAAGACTAGAAGAACATATTACGTGTCCCGATTTCTAAGGCGCCGACCGTACATATTATGTTTTGGTTCCTCTGCTATCTGCAAGTTACGATGTCGATGCAGATGACGGTGAACCGATGTCGATGCAGATGACGGTGAACCGCCAACCGGCAAACCGACTGACTTAATCGAAACGAATCGAGCCAAAATTTATTCGAATGATTATTCAAATAATCATTCGGTTATTAATATCATTCGAATGCAAATAATTCGGTTATGAAAATTGTTCGGTTATGCCCATCACTAATAGAAATCCTAAATTCTTATGATGAATTTGGACAGAGCATAAAATTATAAGACCAAATATGCTAAAAAAGTAAGATACTGTATTTTGAAGGTTTCGAGAAAATGGCTTTTAAACCATTAAAACAAAAATCGAATAAAAATCAAGTAGCCATGAAACAATGAGTTAGTCCTAAAATTATGACAGTTCTTCATAGTTTGTTTATCTGTTTTTGTTGTGTGCTCTTAATTAATAAATAATGGTGCGATAATTGAGTGAAAAAGAACGAATTCCAAGTTTTAGTATTGAAGGGATGTGCTAACCGTGCTATGTTCCCGAAAATTTCAAAATACGGTATCGCACTTTTTTGGGTATTTGGTCTTAGAATTTTATGGTCTGTCCAAATTCATCATAAAAATATAGGCTTTCCATTTAAAAAAGTTTCGGAACGTCATAACTCAAAAACGAAAGACAATCTAAAAGTGAAAATTATAAGTAAAATTTGTATTTTTTAAAATAAAAATTGACATGTTCGAGGATTTCTTTCAAAAACATTTGATTTAAGTTCTATTTGGATAGTTCCAGACTTTACACTCGCACTATATAGCATATCGTGTTTCCCCATCTACTTCCTTAGTTACTAAGTATTGAACACACTAAACTGCCATGTAATTTTTATTTGCAACTTGTTGCGTGTCTTAGGGGTAGATCGCTTAAATCTTATTAGCTCATGCTTGGAGTAATTGTCCGTGAGTCTAATGTGGGTTACCAGCGACAAAATAACGGAGCCATATTGCCTACGCAAATGAAAAATGTATAGGTGTTTTCAGGTTGGCTGAAAATCAAAAGTTGTAGTGCAAATATTTAACCATTTAAAATTCTACATCCAACTGAAATGTGACCAGAATTTAATAACAGGGTACGTCCCACAGCTGGCTTTAAACTTGGCGTTGTTTAATTCATGCGCTGAAATGCTA
Organism: Agriotes lineatus; assembly: GCA_940337035.1. Taxonomy (NCBI): domain Eukaryota; kingdom Metazoa; phylum Arthropoda; class Insecta; order Coleoptera; family Elateridae; genus Agriotes; species Agriotes lineatus. The sequence continues at coordinate 140,937,924 of OW679195.1, read as the reverse complement.
TATTATACTGTGTGCTTTATTTTCAAAGTTTTGCATAGGCGTCTCGTTTGTCTTAGAGGGTTTGGCTAAGTTAGGGGTAGTTGTGTAATCTACAACTTAAGAAACTTCCTAGGCATTCCATTTATTTAAATTTCTTGGCCGTTTCCATTGCTTATTTGTTAAGAGTTTTCATAGATTTCTTAAAAATTTAATAGTATGTATAAGTAATACGTATGTTAAGTCTACTGAAATAAACGGATTCACAAAAGAAAAATATTATCATCTTTCATAAATCAGTAAATAATTTTTTTACACTTGGTATATGCTATTCTGCTGAATAGAATAAGTAGAAATTTATTTTAACGATAAATTATTGTAAAATATTAATATTACAGCCGGTCTTATAACGACCACTCATCTGAAATTAACTTTAATTCGTTGCTAAAATAAACAAAAGCGCATCAAATTTGTTTCCTAATGAATAAAATGTCATGACCACTAATTTTTATGCGCTTTTGTTTATTTTAACAATGAATTAAAGATAACGTCAGATTAATGGTGTTTATTAAACCGGCCGCAAAGTAATTTAATAAATTACTATTCCATAGACAGGTTAAATGTACGTGATGACTTTGTTCACATACACATCATTGTGTTTGTCAAGTTAAAATATTAACTCTCAAACATAATCAAAATTTTTTTCAGAGTTACTTTATTTCTACTAAATTTCAAATAAGAATGCAGTAGATGGAGCTCTGAACGCAAATTCAGTTTTACACTAGAAAAATATAAGTTTGTTGGTTTGCCCTTGCTTTAGAATAATTTCATCTTATATAATTCAATTACACCTTGACGGTCAGCCTTTTTTATCCACTATTGATTGTTTTTCCTTTTATATTTTTAGGATTCATATCGAATGTCAAATTGAAATTTTTTTAAAAATATTTGATTTTCAGATGATTGTAATGATGACTTTGTTTTGACCAATCATAGTTATGATTACTGCTTAGTTCCAAGTACTGCATGCTTATTTGAAATTTAGTATAGAAATTAGGTATCAAATTCTAATAAATGTTGAAATTGGCCGCCATCTTCCTGTACATAGTAAAACTGTTCGCTAATCTTTAATTTTTAAAATAGAGCAGCACAATTTAATACATGGAATTTATATAGATTTCGATTAACGGAAAATCTCGAATGGAAATTAATTAAATCAAATTGTATAGACAGCGTGCCCTGAATTGAAATATCTTGCAACTGCACTTCTGCTGCATCCTCTCGAGACTAATGATAGCAATCATTTCTGGAGAAGATAAATTCTGTAGTATTGCAAACCCTAAACCGTATACCGGAAGTTGCAATTCCGTAGAAATATTTGCGGCTTACTACAACGAACCCTTGACATACGACTAATGGGAACAATTGTCTACCTCGTTTTGCTTTATTAAACAGTTAGTAGTTTAATTGGGTTCGAAAGAAATGCTTTGTTTTCTAATGAAGATTTACTGTTATATTAAAATAGCCATATGCACGAGAAAACTATTTTCTCATAGGTATTCGGTTTTAGACTAAATAAATTTAGTTAATGAAAATTTCGTTGTAATAGCTATTTATGTAGCAAGTGTAAAAAGAGAGTGTTTTTGGCACGTGAGATGAAAATTGTTAGATATAATATTTTTTATGCGTTTCAAGATACTGAAAATTTATACTCATAAAATTTCAGAGGACAAGTTTATTTCTATTGTCAAATTATAGAAAATGTATAAATTCCTAAAATGTTACCTACTTAGTTTGCATAGTTGCCAAAATCTTTTCCCTGTACCTTAAATAGTTACCCTTTAACTCAAGAGGGGTTGTTAATGTCAGTAAATATATTATATTATAGGGATAGTTTCTAAATGTGAAGTTAGTTTTACTCTAGATAAATTTTTGGAGACACAAAAACAACAACAGCAGCAGAAGGCAATTAAATTATTGTTAATTTTAAAACAGTAAAGTATCAAATGAGAAGTAGCATCAAATGTGTTTTAGAAGATTTGTAAATAAATAATAACACTTATTGTTTATAATTTTGAATTGTATTTTGTGCCTGTAACTACGATTATATTGCAATTAAATTATGGAAACGCTTGGTAATTTTTTGACTAAATTTGGTACTGAAAAGGCAGTTTCAACTTCCCCTATTTTATTACGATTGCTTAAGACAAGACCGTACGTATTAATTAAGTGGGCAGAAGTAATATAATTATTATTCACTTAACCCTAGAACTGCTAAGGCGGGACATGGGAAGCCCACACTTTAGTATTTTTATTAGTAAACTGCATTTATGTAGAGCAGAAAATTTTACTGTATTTTATTTCTAAGTTTATTTTGAAAAGAATATACCAAACCGTTTTTATAGAAAGCACAAGTTGTAGTTTCGGCGAGGTTGATTATTTTTAAATTTTGAGTGAAACCATAATTTTACATTATCTACAACTTTTTTAATGATATTTTGAGGTATTTAGAACAGAAAAGGGACTTTACCTGAAAACTCTCAAAAGTCTTCAAGAATAATGCTACGTAAAGTTTTAACAGAAATTTATACACTCCTCGGATATAGACAAGATAGATACACAACTATAAAAAACGCGCGTGGGCTACTGGTGCCCCTCCATGGCAATACCAGGAAGCATAAATGCCATAGCAGTTCTAAGGTTACAAAAATATTATGTAGATACTAGATAATTTGTATTTCTCAAAATGTATGGTATTGCATAATCAGTTCTATAAAAGTTCAGTTTTTATAAAAATTGCTTTTTTTATAAATATATTTCTAAGGTACATGCACTTACTCTGTAAACACTGTAGGGGTTGAATATGGAAACATCCATGATGTGAGCGACTCCATTTAGAATTAACCAATTACAACGGACTTGCACTGCCACACACCAGAACAACGCGAGTGCTGCGATTTGGGCAATTTCCGGTTAGCCCCTGTATTATATATTAATTGTGAATTTCAGTAACCAGATAATGCGAAATGACGTGACGTAACGAATGGGGGACGCTTTGCCGAATTCTAGTTAATGATTGTTTTCAACACGTTCCGTCCTTGAATTGTACGCACATTTGTTGGCTCGCTTATTATTTAATTATTAGGCGTCGAAAAGAGAGAACGCATAATGTCGGAGTACGGCTACTTAATCACAGCTAATATTCTAGCAATAAATGTAAAATACTAACTTGATACAATGTTCCCATGAATTATTTTCGCCTTTTATTACTGTAATTTTTTGAAGACTATTTTTAGAGTGAAATCATTAGGGTTTCTCTGTAAGGACTAATGAGGTAAAGTCGTGCATATAAATAGTATATGTGGTACTACAAAGACGTTTTTGTATTATTAATGAATAAATAAAGAAGGTAATTACATAAACAGCGAAACTGTTATTACTAGTAAGTAGACAGGGGCGGACTGGCTGGGGGGCAGGGAGGCAAAGTCCCCCCGGGCCCTCATACCCCACGAATGCGGGCCTCTGCTCACCCCCAGTTTAAAATCTAGGTACATACATACTTCAGAAAAAATATTGTGAAGAAAATATCCATGTATTGTGTCAAGTATTATTTGTAGTGGTAAAATTATAAGGAGGAATACTAAAAATTTATTTAGCTTACTAAGTCGACTATGGACAGTTTCCGGCTAATCTTAAAGTGGGTGGATATTTGGTGAACATGAGCTACCTACTGTTCATGTTCCCACGTCAAAATAAAAGAAAAATAAAAAAAAATAACAAACTGGGTTGTGGGCTCAGGAAAAAGCCCTTAAGCGGAGTTTTGCAGGTGATAATTGTCTACATCCTGCAGTATTGTTTGCATTAGAGAAAATAATGGAAAGTAAATTTGATTTAAAAAAACTAGTTCTGAAGCAAATGTAGTTTTGATTTTTTTTAAATTTGGTCCTACTCGTAGACTACAATATGCTAAGTCTGTAGCATTTGCAAATTTATTTTTAAAGAACGAATATGTATTATTGCTTAGCCGCACACAGGTTTCTTGTGAAAGGGCGCTAAATAAATTTAAAATAAGCACATCGCGATTATGGATGTTTTTCAAAACTTATTAGAGGCCTTTATGATTATGAGTGTTGATAAAGATGTCTTCGAGTCTCTCGATTTTTATCACATTTTGAAAAAAAATTGAATGATTATCCCTACTTTTCGCCAATATTTTAACCTGCTAACTTGGTATTGAAATGGCAAATACATTTTTACTTGCCTGGTCTGAAAGACGAAGGTAGTACTGCAATTGTAAAAAAATCACCTTCGGAGATTTTTCACATCTTCATATTTCAGGGTCTCTATATGACGAAAAACATGTTTTCTTAAATCCATATGTCTATCTGTCAATATGTCTGTTTATCCATCTGTCTGTCCGCCTGTTGGCGGCATTGTTCAAAAATCATTTTTTGGAAGAAGACGATACTAAATATTTGTCATACGAGTTATATGTGTATCGGACTCAAGACACAATATATTTTCGGTCAAATATATACAGGGTAAGCACCTTAAAAAATAAAATGTTGCCTATTTTTGCTTTAACGAAGGAATAGATAAAATTAATAATTTGCACATAGCTTAAATTTTTACCCTTAATGGAAATGGAACCCAAAATGTTGCGTAAATATTATAAAATGTATAGATATGCAGAGATCGATGCATCTCTTATATTTTATTTTTATTTATTTATTTACACCAATAAAACGGGGCATGCCCAATTACATTATTGGCGGTTCAGGCCTCTTACCGTATATACTAGTATAATATAAAAAATAAAAAGTACAAACTAATAACTAAAAATTTAAATTTAGAAGCTAATAATACCTAATTACAAATTAAAAACTAAACATTTCTACTACTGGTTCAGGTTTCATAGAAATGGCTGCAATCAAACTTTATTATAATAATACATATTAACTTTTTTTCTAGAGAATGTAGGCTTTATGTTAAATAGATTGTTTTCTGAATGGTGAACATATGCATTGGTGGTTATAATTATTCTTATCATAGGCGAGTGAAGTCTGTAATTCCTTCGATATGCAGGTACATGGAATATATTTTTTGTTCTAGTTCTATGTGCCGGTATATAAAGTCTGACAATAGAAGTCTGTTGTTTAACAATTTATTTAGAAAACAAACGTCAGCCACTTCTCTTCTGTATTTTAAGTATAAATGCAGAAGTAAATAAATGTAACTCGCACGAGGGAAGTTCCGTGTAAACCCCTTTACAGATTTGTACTAACTACTTTCTGCATTTTCATTAATATTAGGTAAGTATCCAGGTTTTTACGAACGGGCAGGGGCCTTTTAAGGCTGAAGTCCCCCCGGGCCTTTCCCTTGCCAGTCCGCCCCTGTAAGTAGAGCCCAGAATAGGTGGAAAAAGTTACCTTTCGGACAGAGTTTCTACACAAAAGGAAAATAGGTCTGCATAAGAGGCTTGGAAATTTATAGCCTCATCAGTAAAAATAAAGATTAACCCTTCTATAGTACCGAGCTTAAATTTTAACGTCGAAGTTAGTTTAAAAAATAGGAATTTATTTTTAGCTGAAAACTGTAAACATCTTTTTGGAAAATAAGGTTTATAGTAAGTGATGAGTACTTAAAGGTTATATACACAAATATGAAGCATTTAAAGAAAAATTATGACATGGTCATGGATAATACCATTAGTGTTTTTAAAGCATTTATTAACTGTTATTGCTGCATCACTATCATGACATTACATTACAAATTATACGTCATTACAAGATAGTTATGCATTGTATTAACTACCGCCATGAAAGATCTTCCATTTCTCTTAGTTTGCTTTGTATGGAACACCCTGCTAATAAAGTGCATAAAGAAGAAGTTCACTGTTGTTCTATAAATTAGCAAACATTTAATTTAACACCAAGTCTCCATTAAATGGAAACGCTAAACTATGAAGCAGTTAAATAAACTGGCTTCTTCAAATAAAGTACCAAACTAACAAATGGTACCACGCAGGCCATGTAAAATTATTAAGAAAGAGAGCATATATATTATGAAACTATATGCACTACCGTTACACGAGAAGGCACTGATGTTTAAAAATCATGTGCTAAAACGTACAGTTATTTAATATCTCATTCTATCATATGCTGAATACTACTAGATGAAACAATAAAATTCCCAAATACTTTTCGAATATGCCAATGTACCACTTTTAAATGAAGCCATCAAATGCGTGAATGTAAAAGAATAAGTGCATTAGTTTAATTTCCCAGTACTAGATTAGGTCGGTAGCTAAGCATTTATGGCCGAGCTATTACATCACGGTTGAGCCCGTGAGGGGGTGAACTAGCAAGAACATAGATGCGAATATCTGGCGTATGTCGTATAGCAACTGTTTTATACTCAACAAGAACGAGAACTATTTTTATTATTAAATAATTATCCCAAATTATTTGCTTGCAAAATGCTTTAATGGTATTGTACGTTTGGTAGTACTGAAATTTATTGTTGGTGAAACTACCAATTAAGTCAAATTCTGGGTTATGTTTTACGTCTGTCTGATACGCACTGCCGCCAAACCTAACCTACTAAACACGAATTTGACATAGACTGGCAGTTCCACGAACAATACACTCCAGTACTAACAAACGTAAAACCCGTATGGCCGGCGTCGTACCTACCGGACTCGTTGCTAAGCTAGATATATAGTTGCTATCGGACTAGCACACAAAATAGTATAAAATATGAAGTTTTTCTAACATTTTTAAGTATTTTGCTAATATTGCGTTAAGACTACTTCAAAATATTACCGTTTAAAACAGTATCTAGCGAAATAGACTATGGCAACGTGATGATATTCTGTTTATAAATTCTTCAGACTGGATTTTCTTAAACAGATACAAGTAACTTATAAGAAAACTTTTCTAATTCCAAATTTGGTTTGTATTGAAACGTAGTTTCGTAGCTTCAAACAATGAAACTCCTCTACTAGTTACTTAAGAGTGGTAGTGGCACTATTATTGCAAAATATAAGCAATATTAATTGAAGGAACATCAGAAATTTATAACTTATTACTCGGTATTTTCTAGTGTGCTGCACCAGTGGCGATTGTGATAATAATAATAATAATAATAACGCCGTAAGGCATCGCAATCTTGGTTACCATTTCCTTAGTGACGACGCTACAAACCTGGCAGTAAAGTAAAAATGCCTCATCCTCTACATTAACTGGAGATCCATGAATATGGAGAAAAATATATCCCCTCAAACAGTTGCCGCTACCGGAGGAACGCCAGTAATCGAAAGCAGGGACAAAGATGAAACAAGAATAGAAACTGACACGAATTAGAACTACAGCTGCTAGTATACTGTGCAATCATAACTATAGCAAGAATTATAAATATAAAACCAAAATCACAATATACGTAGAGGAATGTTAACAGCAAAAAGAGAAAGTCGCCGTAGATGCTACGTTTAGAAAAAAATAATAATTGAACTGAGTTAAAATAGAAAGAGTAATCACAATATAGAATATAAGTATGAACTAGAAAACTAATTGAAAGTGTATCATAAATTATATCATCTACATATAACTGTGACATCTCGTTCCGCCAAATTGCCCTTATAATTTGTAGGCGCTATCATTGTCACAAGAATGCGTGACGGGCGAACATTTGGAGCCACGCGGAGGGGAACAAGAACTTGAGCAGAGATGCTGCTGATAGTCAAATAAGAGTTCAGGTATAAATCAGTGAGTTGCGCAAGCTTCGCAGCGCTGCTCGAGCTGCGCATCCCTATTTTCCGGCCGCACCGAAGTATCGCGGTTAACCCCTCTTAGAGTTTCCTAGGTAGACGACGTTGAAGAAGATCCCGAAGCACATAAAAGAGTAATGCCCGCTCAGTCTTAGAACAAAAATAACCCATTCCTTTCAGAATACAGACCAGAACCTGAGCCCCAGCCGGAGACTCTTGGCTCCAGATACCTGTCCGTTAAAACCAGAATCCTGCCCCAACTACCTGGCCAGAAACCTCCTTTTCCTCGGTTAGTAAAATTGCCCAAGCAATCTGGTTCATAACCTACCCTGCCCTGTTAATCGTGGAGCGCATAGGAAAAACACCGTGCCGTTCAGATTAGTCGCAGACCTACCCTGTCCTGTTAAGTTTAGAGCACTTTAGAATAACGTCGTGACGCTCAAATTAGCCCCAGAGCTAACCTGGCCTGTTAATCTTAGAGCGCCTTGGAACAACATCGTGACGCTCAGATTTGTCAATCTTTTCTGCCTAATAACCTGTGAAATCGTTCTCTTAATAAATAATTTCTCCCGACAGCTCGCCGCCAAGACAGCAGCCCGAGGCTCACGAGCGGCCTAAATTCACTTTAACTCGCAAGCCCTCGAGCTTGTTTCCTATTCAAATTGTAAATCGAGCGCGCACCGCGACCGCTCAAATTGTGCCGGCGAATTGTTAACGAAACGCCGGAAGCGAAGATCACGCCGCGCTTCTGAATTTTAAAATTCATTTAGCTAGCGTGACGAGCGTTCTCATTTGCTCGGCCTGGGGTGGCTGTTAACTGCCCCAGAATCATTTTGGATTAAGCCTTATCAAGCTCAAAATCTGGAGAAACCTCGGACCAACGATCCGAAACTAAAGTGTTTAATTTTGGTCTATTTTCAGCTTTTCGAATCACAGGACAGGGGGAACATTCCATATCTGCCACTGCAAAATGCCGCCCTTCACCCGTATCATCCGGCCGCACAGCAGAGTCCCTAGAACCTTTATATTTTATTTATTTTCTTGTATACAGTTTAAAGCTAACATTTTTTTTGTAAAATAGTTAAACAGAATAAAAGCCTGTAAACTTGACTCGACTCTTTCTTACTTTACCTGTTGACAACCTTGGACTAGAGCTACCCCCGAGAATTAAAAACGTAAAGTAATGGGAATTTGATCTTGAGCAAAAAAGTAAAATTATTGTTAAAATTATGTAGCCTAACGAACCAAAGAGATAACAATAGAATAAGTGAAACTGTAGAGAAAAGCATACAACTATTTGTAGATATAAATAATTACTACAACTCCAACACAGTCAGTTCTGCAGCAACAAGAAGAAGTTCTACAGAATCCTAAAATTAAGCAACCCCAACTGCAGTTAAGGCATATATAGTGAGACCTTTAATTTCAGGGTCGTGGGTTCTAACTCCATGTTCAGCGTCATACAGACTGCTATAGGAAAGGCTCTAATAATTTATTTGTAATTTATAAAAATAAATACTAGAACTTAAAATCTCGGTTTACTGCAAAAAAATAACTCCGGATTAACGTATACTTTTATTTCGGTCTCTATTGGAATTTAACAGCAACGGTAATGTGATCACTTTCAAAGCTAATCATTTTTTGCACTACCAAACATCTTGTTTCAATAAATGAATAAATACGCATGAACTACCATCTAAGCGTTGTGCATAATTTAAAATATTTCATAATCTCGCTTAAGTTTTATCACGCCGCAATGCATAAATAAATAGGACACTTTATACCAACACAAACCAACAAGTTGAACCCGAAATGAAAAAAATCACTAATCTCCGAACGCAACTTTCAAACGTTCAACACCAGCAGCTATCTTTTGTCGTTAGCGGAGCCACTATTTGTCTTTCCTGCTGGCCTCAAAAATCAAGACTTTTCTCTTCTTCACATCCAAACATTGCTTGAAGCGAAAACAATCATTTTTCGATAAAAATGTGAATTTCTATTATTTTTGTGATCTTGAGCATTTTTTTTCAAACCTTTCTTGATAAACTATGGATTTTTACTTCCTTTTACAATAAAGGAAGTATTGGATTCACCCCAGAAATTCGAAATTGAGTTTTCAACAGATGCTCACGTTTTAGAGTACCCTGAACCCAAAAAACATATTTTTTACATTTATCTTTGATCGCAATAGGCTACTGGTTTACGCTAAAATTATTTAAAAATTTGAAAAATAACTTTCTTAAGGAATGTATAGCTTACCAAAATTTAAAATTGATCATTTAATAAATAAGGAAAATACAGGAGTGTTACCAACACATGTAAGAAGAATGCACATATCTACCACATTAACCACTACAGTTTATAGTTGACGATACAATAACGTAGCGGAGATGCACCAACTACTAGGCAAAAAAGCTGTAAAGATCTTTACTCAGAACTTTCCTCACAAGTGAAACTTGTGACAAAAAGTTAAAGGCAACTAGGCATAAAATATCGTAACGTACTTAATACTACTGTAACAATAAAAGGAAACACCTGGTAATGCAAATTACATCAATTTACAAATAAAAATATTGCAGAAGGTATTCGAAATCAGCGGGATTTCGGCGTCTGCAGAAGGCATTTCAACGGGAAGCAAGAGTGGCGTGCGTAGCGGGCCCATCATTCCCAGCACTCGTGTCGTCGCAATTTGATGGAACTACATTCAATAAGCCCATTTTTATTTCTATTAAAATTACTCTGTATTTGTTCGATTTCATTTTTGTCCAAGGTAATGCTTGAGCTCTGTGCAAATTATTACCTTTATCTATTCCTCAATTTTTACTTTCCTCGTATTTTAGAGAAGGGAAGTAAAAATCTGTAGCCCCATATTAGAAATATGAACTCTCTGACGTGTAAGGAAATGAAAATGACAATATTAGTAGTGAAAAATGAGAACAATTATGAGTACCATAGAATCTGGTAGACCAGATATGGTAGGCCATAATAAATTAAATATGGAATTCATTATCATATATGTAGCTGTACCCTTAAATCTCAATCTACAATGCTCACATACTATTAAAGTTAATAAATACCTAGACCTGCAGCAAGAATTAAATAAATGTGAAAATTAAAATATAATAACTACCATTGTTCCAACACACAAAACGTATGAGCGTACTAGAAACGAGTCAAATAATACCTTCATTCAGCAAATCGATAGTTTTAGATGCGTGCCACATTGTAAGACGCTTGCTACGTCCTGAATAACCTTAACTTGGTATACATCCATTTTGCTTAGTGAAAACACATTAAAAATCATAAAAAAAACAGAATAATAATAATATTTTATATGGCTCGTGGTATGACGCCAGGTTAACGTTGCTCAACTGTCAATACTGCTCGCCATTTTTATTTCCCTCTTCTAAAAGGTAGTATTGTAATCGCGATAAAATCACCTTCCGATATTTCTTCAGATCTTTACGTTTCAGGGTCTCTAGATGAGGAGAAACAGCTTTTCTCAATTCCGTCTGTCAGTCTGTCTTGACGATATAACTATTTGTTGTAGGGAAACGATATTTTGAATGCAGATTATGTGTCTTCCTTGTATAAAACCGAGAACATTTTGGAGAAATTTATGCAGGGTGAGCACCTTAAAAAATAAAATTTGGTTTATTTTTGCTTTAATTGAGAAATAAATAACAGTAATAATTTGCACATAAAGCTGGGAGAAGTCCTCGATAGGCCCGTGGATGAGACGGCCGGATTTAAATTAGCGTTGGCAGGCGTTATAGTTCGAATCCCATAGCCGGTAATGTTTTTTTATTTGAAATTAATTTATGTCACATTAACAAGTGTTTACTCTTATTGTTTCAGTATTATTATGAACGTGAATATGTTTTTATCCATATTTTTCTTTGATTTTGACAATTGTTTAGTGTCACAATGAGTACTTGCGAAGGAAGTTCTGAGTAAAGCCTTTTACAGATTTTTCAACATGGAAATGCAATCTTGGGAAACCATTGGCCATGGACATGGTCACTAAATTGATTTGTATTGGTATATAAGCGTCTGGTTTGATGAAGACCTAAAGCAATAGAGGGGCTAAAAAGTGGTAGGTGAAACTCAACTTATAAAAACGAGTGAACATTCCTTTGTTACTTTCATGAAATTATGTGTACAACTTCAGTACTACCAGCATCACCAACAATAATGGTAAATATCTAAGAACAGAAAGGAAGTGGTGAAGCAGAGCGTAGTGTTAATGATCGAACAGGATTAAATAAAGCTGGACATAGTTCAACAATAATTAAATAATTATCTGGTTTGTTAACTGTAAGATTTGAGAGTCGAAAAAATCAACAAGTTATATAGAATAATTATATGTATTTTTCTGAATAATACTGTAATATTGTATATATTTATATAGAAATTATCCACTGCGATAATCTACGGAAATCACCACCGCTACAACAAATGTTGTATAATCGAAGCTTGATTGGCGAACATGCCAAAAACAGAATATTCAGCTCTTTTACGATTTTACCTGACATGATATTTTTTAACCCCACAGTTAAATTGAAAATGCATAATATTGTGTTATAAACCAAAAACTCTTGATTTTTTTACTTCCTTTTACAATAAAGGAAGTATTGGATTCACCCCAAAAATTCTAAATTGAGTTTTCAACAGATCTTCACGTTTCAGAGTCCCCTGATCCCAAAAAACATATTTTTTTTTCATTGGCCTGTGTGTCTGTCTGTGTGTCTGTCTGTGAACAGAATATCTCAAAAACGAAAAGCGGTATGGCGTTGAAACTTCATATATATGTATATGAGACAGCAAGCTTTTGAAAAAAATCGCATAACCGGAAGCATGGTGTAAAGAATACAAGGTGTAACGTTCCGCAGAATGTGGGCGGATCTCAAGTTCAACCAATAGGACATGGTCCGACAAATGGCACGATTGGTAGTACTGAAGTGTATTGTTGAAGACGCTGTCGATGTCAAATTCGAGGTTAGGTTTTGCGTCAGTTGGTGTCAGATTGACGCAAAATGTAACCTGCTAACCCCAAATTTGACATCGACTGACAGTGCCAGCAACATATACGATCGCAACCATGGTTACACCATGATCGCGGCCGTGATGGATTTCCTGAGCAGGACCATCGGGGATTGGTTGACATCTCCCCTCTATTTTCTGAACGACTGCCCATCGCGGGAGCGTTTCACCTTGTATTCTTTACACCATGACCGGAAGTAGGTGTTTACTCTTGTGATTTTTCAGTTTTTTTCGATTTTTTCAAAAACGGCTCTAACGATTTTTTTTAAACTTTACATTTTTATTACATTTTGAATGTGTGTTGATGTGAGATAGGTGATTTTCCAGTTGAATACTTCTAAAATGGGTTTCTTTTGTTTTTTTGTCTATTTTTTTAATTAACTCTTATTTTAAATAGAACACCCGGTATATTATTACATTTTTGAATTCAGCTTAAAATTCTAGAGAAAATTTGTCTCTTCAACTAACGCTCTATTTTGTACCCTTTTTGCAGAAGTTGTAATTTTTTAAAAATTTTAACAAATGCTTAGAACATTTTAAATCAAATTTTTGGCTAATTATAAGATCACTGTAAAAGGAAGTTGTGTGCGTGTATCACACCAGATTTTTTAATTTAAAGATGCCTCCAGACATGCTAGTTGTTTCTAAATGTTTGTTCTGTAATACTAAATTGTCAGTATTAATACTTAAGGAAAAGGCCTTAGAGTGTTTAATCGATCTTCTGCGTTATTACTAAGCTTTATATAATTCTGTTTAAATTAACGATATATACGGGTAATATTAATGGTGTTTGTATTACTTGCGCTTATATCTACAACAAAGGTGTTGACAGGCTTCATTAAATTTTGAGAATATAGTTGGATATTTTTCAAACTGTTTAAGTTATTTCTATTAAATTTGTCCAGCAAAAGCTTTTCCACAAAATTTCTAAAAATATAAAAATTGGCATTGGAATAATAACATTTTTCATTCTTTATGAAATATTCTTCTCTAATTAACATGAAACGCTTCTAAAGCTTTTACTAAAAAGTTATACTTATTTTAAAAAATAGAACGTGATAATAAAATAGTTCTGTGTTAAAATATCTATTAATAAGCTGAGTATATTATATTGTATGATTGAAAGATATGATTAATTAGATCATAACAAATTTAATTTATAAAGTTTTTATTATTGTTGAAGAGTAACAGAAACAAACATTGTCCTAGGTTTTCATAAGAAAAATCTAAGACGTAGTTGTGGTACCTGAAATTTAATAAATTACTTGAAAATATCTCTACACATAGATTACTTTTACTTTAGGCTACCATCTAAAGTCTCAACCAAATTCTCAAACTGTATAGAATACGAGTAGACAACACATTTGAAAGATTGCGCACACTTGTGCAGAAAATACTTTTGGCAATATACAATGTAAGATTCATGCTTTTTTTTGCTTTTCTGCATAGAGTCAAGCGTGGACACAAATTATGGATTTGTATTTATTAGAGAATTTCTGACAACTCATTTATTGAGTAATTGCTATCATATTCGGAAAATGGTAAGTACTCAGCTCGCACTAAAATGTTTGTTAATAGAAACATTGCCGTGGCATACTAGACCTTATGTGAAAGCTAATATCAAATATTGAAGAAAAGCAATCATGTGCGACCAAACAAATTATTGAAAAGTAATTAAAACTAGCATCTAGGTCATATTGCAATATAGCTTGATAACGTTAGAACATGAAACAAAATTTGTTGGGCTTTCAATATATAAAACATATATTCGTTATTAGTAATTAATATAGATTATCTGCAGTCCTTATTATTTGTTATTATAAATATGATAAAATAAAAATGAATTTTCCATTCTCTAAAATTATAAATACCAAATTTTTACATTCTTCTGCATTTGATAATTTGAAATTACTAAATAACAGTCCGTGATCGCCTAACTAGATATATGATTTCAACGCGATTAATCGATGTACACTATTTGCCGCTAGTGATTCATGAATCACAGTGACGCAGTATTTAATATCAGAGCTATTATTAAACATAGCATGGTATGCAAATTATTGGTAACCAGCTATTTTTCGTACAGAAATTTTGAAATTAACAAAGAAAATAGTTTCTCCAAGACACTACAAAATTTAACAATTCGAATATTAATTTTGATAATATAAAGTTAACATTCTAATTCCCCGTATTGAAGAAATATTTTAAAACACTTGTCGTATTATGCATTTTCCATGTATGTATTTCATTCCACAATTACACTAAATTTCAAGTAAGAATGCCGTAGCTGGCGCTCTAAAGTCAAACTCAGTTTTACACTACAACACTATAAGTGTGTTTGACTGCTCGTGTTTTACAATAGTTTTGTCCTATATAATTCAAACAAACGTTGTAGACTATCCTATTTTGTCCACTAGTTATAGGTTTTCCTTTTATATTTTTAGAAAGATTCATATCGAATACCAAATTGGCAATTTTGAAAAAAAATATTTGATATTCAAATGGTTGTAATGATGACTTTGTTTCGACTATTCACGGCAATAGTTATGATTACTACTTAGTTCCAAGTACTGCCTGCTTATTTGACATTTAGTATAGTGATGGAATGGATATTCTCGTACAGTATAAGAAAAATACAGTTAGCCTTGGATGTCAGAACTGACATTTGACTTGTAACAATTTCTTAGTGAACGTGTATGTACGTTTTGAGACTTAAATGTTGTTCAAACTTAAATTAAAATGAACGAATCAAGTGAATGAGATGTAGAATTTCAAAATAGTGTTTCATTTCAATTATTGTACAAATACTATAAACGTAACTATCAATATAAAATAATAAAGCATTGATTTAGTTCTGAATCTTATTTTATTGTATTTAGGTGGCCGAACGGATCTACTGGGAGGGTCGCGTCCGGTCTGCTGCCAAGCGTTGAAATAGCTCTTGCAGGCGATGAAATCGCGCTGAGTGCTAATCTCACAGTCTGCAATGGTTTTTTAATTTGCAAATTGATGTAATTTACATTACCAAGTGTTTCCTTTTATTGTTTTAGTAATATTAGAAACGTTGAGATATCTTTATCCCTAGTTTCCTTTAATTTTGAAAATTTTGTAGTATCACAACTTCCATTTGTGAGGGAAGTTCACAGTAAAGCCCTTTAGAGATATTTAATAATATTATGTTAACATTGATCGCTATTGGATAGTGTCAATTCTTGGTATTTTGCAAAACTTTGTGAAATTACAAAATAAGATGTACAATTTTGTTAAATTACGTCCTGTAATTACTAATTGAATTTTTAAAGCAATAGACCCACACAACTCTTTTACTATATCTGTACGAATATGAAAGGCTATTTTTAAATTTCTTTTATGTGGAGTATTTCGTGTATAAAAACATATTTGACAGACTGATGCATATCGACGATCTTTTTGAAAATCGGTTAGTTGTAGACATTTTATTAAAATAACGTTTCGTACAATTTTAGTCAAAAGCAATATTTGATGTCGCGTTCGGTCTGCTTTATCTTTCTCTCTCTCTCCCTCTCTCTTTCTCTCTCTCTTTCTCCGGAGAAAACAGTAGATTGTCGTTTTATTTATAATTAGCTTGTGAAGCATCATATTAGTTAATGCCTTTACGAATAGACACTTTTTAAAAATATGAATTGTAGAATATTCTTAAATAAACGAAATTCTGTAAAGGACTTCAGAACTTCTCTCGCAAGTGGACGTTGTGGCAATAAATAATTTTAAAAATCAAAGAAAACTCAGGGTACAAATGTCTTCACGTTCTTTATAATATTATAACAATAAAAAGAAACACTTGGTAATGTAAATTACATAAATTTTCGTATAAAGAACCATTACCGACGGTCGAATTCGAACGGCAGGCGGCTGCGAATGTAATTCCAACGTTTGGCGGAATATTGAAAGTACAACACCTGTTCACTACATGCTTCACGCAACCACCTCGCGTCCGTGTGCCACGGCTGCTTTAAATAGCACGCATTTATCGTTGGCCCCTTGTCCTGCTTTACAGCATATATGCTGTCTCTGTTGGGTCCGGATTTTTTCAAGGATAAAGCCTGAGCTATGTGCCAATTGTTACTTCTATTTATAAAGATAAACAAAATTGCATTTTTAATGTGCCCACTCTGTATATACAGGGTGTTCGGTAAATAATGGGCCGAACTTCAGATGTAGTCAATTTCAAAAAAAATAAGCTGATTTAACCCAACTTATCTTAGTCCAAAAGTTAGTACTAACTACCCTAGTACAAAAGTCGATAATAACAAAGATACAGGATGTCAAAGTAAACTTTGACACCCTGTAGCTCCGTTAGTACTAACTTTTGGACAAAGGTAAGTGGGTTAAATCAGCGTATTTTGTCGAAATTAACTATATCTAAAGTTTGGCCCATTCTTTACCGAACACCCTGTATTTGTCTTAAATTTTCTCGGTGTTATACTAGTGTCTATGCCAAATATCATCTTCCTCTAAAAACTAGTATACCGCCAACGGACACACAGATGGAATTGAAAAATCCTGTCATACGTATAAGGACGCTGAAACTGGAAGATCTGAAGAAAACTTGGAAGGTAATTTTTTTGAAGTTACAATACTTCCTCCCTCTTTTAGACAAAGAAAGTAAAATCATTCTAGATTTCTTTCTGCAAGGGCATGTAATTTAACGCCGATGAATATTCTAAAAGGACAGTTCACATTGGTTACCTAGTTTCTTAGATACATATAAATGGCAAAAATTTGAATTTTCGTTTTTTGTTTACTTCGTTTTTAATATACGATTCTTTTTAGATTTTATAGAAAGCTTGTGGAGATACCTTTATGTTTAAAGTTTAAATAATAAAGAAATACATGTTTTATGCACAAGAGCATCCAGCGTCATAAAAATTTAATACAGAAATCTGCAATTTCGTACATCGGACGTATATTATAATTCAACTTAGTGTAACTGCGGTAATCCGAATTGCACTGATTTAACAGGTATATACTTAGAATGAGTGATTTACATTATGCCCTCAGAAACAGAAAATGTTCTTATAAACCAATACACAATACTTTATACAATACCCGATAGCCCAGCTAAGATAACGACCCTTAACGCTGCGCCGATGCAACCTAAATCAGATCTACCACAGGCACCGTAGTTAATAAAATACAAACAATATTATGAATAATTTAGTATATCTGTGAATTGCATAAGTATCACTAATTGTCATCCATAATACGTTTTACTATACAATTAATTTCAACTTAATAACAACAAAATAATGATCTTGGTTAGACCCCCCTCTATATGAAGTGTTAAATTATAAAATACTACAATAATTTATTACGCCAAAGTAATGAATCAAACTAGTAAAAAAGTGCCCAAACGACTTATAAACTAAAGTAAAAGTATGAGGAAATTAAATGCTATTAAGCATGGTTTGAGACAGGGGGATCCGTTATCATCAAGCTTATTGAACATGCTACTTGGGTGGATAATGAGACAATACCTATCAATGTAAAAAATTGATCAATATTAACTAGAACCACATAAATCCTCGCATATGCAGATGATCTTATCATAATATCTAGAAAAAGTTCAGATTTGCAAGAAACGTACGAACAACTAGAGGAAGCTGCAAGGATGTAAGGAACAACTCAAAATTTATAATTACATCATCAGAAGGAAAAGGTAAGCAAGCCCTTACAGTAATCCAGAAAATATTCGAGAAAGTGACTTTTTTTTAAATATGTACGTGCAATTATAACAGAAAAAAACAATATTCTGAAAGACAAAAAACGAAATTGAGAAAACTTTTTTTTCGTCATCCAGGGATTCTGAAACGTGAAAATCTGAAGAAATTTCGGAAACTGATTTTTTTCACGAATACAATCATTCTTTCGCCTTTTGGACGAGGGAAGTAAAATGTAAGGAACTTAAGTAAAAATGACCGAAGACCAGGCGTAAGAGTATCTAACTTATCTTTGTAGAAATGCAATCATCAGATTGAGTTAACCTGGAGATGGAGAGCCTATAAACCTTACCGGGCTGGCACGTGTCAAGGAGAACTTCATAATTTTCGTATCTACCACAGTTTAATGAAGCACGACGATATTTTTTCAAGCGCCAGCAGCGACAAGAAAATTGCTTGGATAACCGTTTTTTTTTTGCACAGCATCATTAAAAGTAAGAATTGATTGACAGGCTGTGACAGAAATAGTAAATTTTTGTGAAATGGTCAAGGTCGAAAGCAATACGTCGGTTGTGTCGAAGTCAAACAAAAGCCTATATATTCGGTATCTTTTAGATATCTGAAAGACTAAATCACATTTGTTTTGTAGAAAAAGCTCACCATAGGCACCTTGTGTATTTGTGTATAGCTAATTGGGATTACAATTTACACATTTAATATTTTTATTGTCAACTAAATATAGAGCAAGCATAAAAGAAATTAATGTTTTAAAGCTATGGACCAAATGCAGAATACACGTGAAATGAAATAAAATTTGTACAGAAAACATTACCTCTGCATATTCGAAGCTCTAGATGCAGGCTAGTAAATAGTAAAACACTACTGGAGCTTTGCAACCTAGCAGCATAATAAAATATTCTAAAACCGGTTTATTTTAAACAGCAATTGAGTAATTCCGTGCTTGTGATTAATGAATTAATAACTCGCAGCTTTTTACACTGCTTAGAAATTACATAAAGCAGAATTACGCAGCAGTACGACCTTACCTTGCCAAATACGGATGCTGACATTTGACCTCGCATCTCCGAAAAGCGGAATGCGGTTAAAGACAGTACTATCACACAACTCCGATTTTATTAATGACTTAATACATGTAGCAGTTTTTTTCTTTGAATGGTAAATTATGCTTGGTACAAGTAGACAGAACTGATATGCAATGCAGTATGACTATTTCAGCATAGAAAAACATAATCACTTCTTCGTTCACATCTTATGTACGTGATCTGTATGTTATTTTGAGACATCTAAGTAATATCGGTAAAAATTACAAACAATAGTTCATTAGAATTATTTATTTACGTTATTGAATTGTAATTGTATGCGCAATAATGATAATAGCAATAAAGTGTTACGAGAATAACTAAAGAACATTTTTAGGAATTGTAAGTTCACAACACTTTTGTGAAAAAGTTTACAAAATACAGAGCATAAAATTTATTTAATACAAATTTTGTAGCCAGCATTTTTCTTATACGCTAATTTATAACTGTGATTATAAAAACAAACCGAAAATCAATGTAACTTATTCTTTAATGCTGGTTTTCTGTAAATTTTTAAGCTCGAACATTTGAAAGAGTAATCGATTGTGATGTCTCTGATTCTTTTGTAACAAATGAAAATACTGATTGCGCAATATCATGTAACTTATAAAAGTATTGTATATATACCGCCTTGATTTTCTTGTGAACCGTGGGTTCCCTTTGACCATTCAGAGCATGCAAGGGCCATGTATTAATTAAAATAACGATATAATTGCATATACGCCAATTATACTGCAATAACCATTTATAGATGTTTATTTGTTTCTATAGTTAGTGCATTCCAAAAGTCTCACAGCTACAAAAATGTTAACAATCTAGCCTCGCCTTTGTTTGCCTGTATGGTATTCTCGGAGACTTCTGTGTGTCGTTTAAATGAGAACAAATTATACCATTAGCAAAATAGTCCAGGTGTGATTCTTTTTGTTAAGAATTGTAATTTGTTCTTTAATTTTTAGACTGCGTCGTTGGTACAAAAGACAGTTAGTGTGGAAAAAAAATCATGCAGTGTAAATTTTAGGAAAATTAGAAAGATACAGTTTTCATGATGTTATTTATTGTTAATCATAAGTATCTGGATGACTAAAAATAAAAAGCACGACATTAAACTCTGGTCGTCAAGAGGTTTGTAGAATTGAATATTTTAATCATCCTAAAGGCATCGACATGCTGGAACAGAAAACATTCGCAAACATTCCAATTTAAAAAATGAATCTTTCAGTTCCTTTATTTGTAGGAATGGAAATAAATGGTTAAAAATATAAATAATTTGACAGAAATGTCAACTACCAGTTCTCGAAATTCTATTTGCATTACAAGGGCGTCTATCACTTTTATAACCAACTTTATTATACTCGTCTTAAAAAAGTGGAAATGTACATTTTATTAAAACCTACAACTCAAAATTAATAAATATTATAGAAACACTTCGTAAAACGCACCTGCAACATTACTGTAAAAGAAAGAAGGGTTATTCTTTCAAATAGGTTTCTTTTTCATTGAAAAAATTCCGGTTCGGTAAAGGATGTTTAATGTTAGACTTTTACTACTCCCATTGCAATTGAATCTAAATTTTATATATATACCTGCATATAATGAACCATAATTTTTCAATATCTATTATGAAAATCGTTAATACGTTAGAAATTGCAAGAACTTCCAGTTAACAATAGTGCAACATCGACAATAGTTGTAATACTAGTGTGCTAATATACTTAAATTCTACTATCCTCGTTCATTAGCACTGTGTTTTATGGGAACTACAAATGAAAACATATTTTACGATAACTGTTGGTATTTGGTATTTGAATGGATGTACAGGGTGAGCGAAACTCGACGTCTCAGCTCTATTATAAGAAAAGGAAAAACGATAGACAAAATCTGAAAAGAGTAAGGTCCATTTTAAGCCAAATTTTCATATATTTCCACATTTGGAAACTGAAGTAATGAAGTCATCAAATTTGTTTTTCCCAGAAACATATCTATGTTTTGGCATACTTAAAAAGAGCAAATTTTTCTGAACACATTTTGTGAAGCAAAAAAGTTGCTATCTTCTTCCGTTGGAAAATTATAAGCAAATTTGTAAAAAAAGTATTATCAAAAATTCGATATTGTCACGATTTAAACAAGTATCCTTTGGAAACAAATAGCAAAGTCGCATCCAGGATTGTGACTCCAAACCGTAAGTAAAACCCTACAATAAAGATTCGGTAGATAACACTTGTTTCATGGCGCCAAAGGCAGCTGCTGTCGTCTTACTAACTTGCCTAAATACCACTGTCCCAAAATTCTTCTCGTTGATGGTCTCCACACCCATATAATTGAATGGGTTAACATGTCCTATTGACCTGACGTTACCTTTGGGTTTAAATCTAATTGGTTCCTTAGGTACCACCACAGTCTTGATTTAAACTGCATTTATCTCCATATGAAACTTCTTCGCCGTCGTTTGAAATTTATATGGTAGACGCTCAAGGTTATGGTCATGTTCTTATGTAATTGCTCCATATTTGGCTTGACATACTATCTTTATTTGCCATTCTATATCATGCACTTTTATTTTTCACGTCTTGTATGATACTGTTTATTATTAGGTTGAACAACATGAGACTTAAACTATCTCGCTATTTGTATTTCCTTTAAGTTATTTCTTGTGATATCTGCATCTTCTATTTTTAGGCATCAGTGCTATTGTGCAGTCTTCTAAAGTGTTATATCTATTCTTCGGCATTTATGACATTCAGTTTTTTGAGTTTTCGTACGGATTTCTTTATATATTTCAGCACCTTCCACCTTTCTCTCTGTGCGCTCTTCATATTCTTAGGGAAACGTTGCCAGCAATTCTTCTTTATATCGTGTATCCTTGCGTTTGTCCTATTTCTCATTTGTATACATTCTTGATGCTTTCTTTCTTTCGTATTACTTCTCCAGTGTAGGTATGCAATAGGTTTTAATTAACACTTTTTGATTGCTGTAATTGCTATAAAGAGAATTGCCTTAATGAAGCAGTTTTTGTACATGTAAAGTCGGGAGTAAAAGTAAATATCTACTAAAGCATAAATTTGAATTAAAAAATTTACTAAAACAATTCAATTACTGATACATGGTAGTGCCGTTCTTTTATTTCTTGTTTATATTACCTAATACATGCGAAAGCTTTAGTTATAGCTTTGCTCAGTGAACTTTTCCCGATATGAACTACGTATGTTTTAATTTAATAGATATTTTCGAAAGTTCAAAGGTAAATTTAAAGTAATGCCTGTTTACGCGATGGTATTGTGTGCAGAAAACTAAAATAAAAACTTTTTGTTATCACCTGGCTACACTCTGCGGCTGAAGGAAAACTGCTGACATTTTTAATATAACGAGGGAGCTGGTGTGTTTAGCAAATTAATTTAAAATTACTGAAACGTTTACCTTAAAATATACGTGTCGGAATGCATAGTAGCAGATTTGCTTAATATTGTACTATTACCACTTAGCATTTAATGGCAAACGCGTCCTATAGAAGTAATTAAAAATAGTACTAAACAAAATTAATGCCATTAATTGAGTTGGTCTAATTAGAACAATGTTTACTTTTCATAAATTTTAACAATACTTTGTTTCCGTATAGACATCACAAAACTACGAGGCCTTTAAATCATAATACGAATAGTGCAAGAGTCACGTGTTCGTTTGAATGATAACACGTTTTGTTCTCTTGGATTATTTTCAGGAAGCAGGATTTGGCTAAGCAAAATTGATTAAAAAATTCAAAATTGCTATAAATTGGCAGCGTTAATTAAGGCTTAAAAGTCATTAACTCCACGTATTATCAGCTTCGAACACTTCACAGTGCTTACTTGCGTTCACCTGACATTATTCGCAATTCTTCATAGACTAAGACAAATCGCAAGTAGGCAGTTTTCAGCTCATAACATTACTTCCCTTATCTCTCATGGTAGTTAATTAAAGACTCTTTGAATGTTGCAATGAAAGGCTTGGACAATTTATTTCGCATTTTAGGAACCAATGAAAACACGTTCTTCTAATTGCAAGTACCTTGGTGACCGTTAGTTGGTTCTACATCAATAAGATACGTTTAGCTTTTTAAAAGTACGTAATTATAGTCCAGTCAGTACAAACGGTGGGGTAGAAACGATTTTTACATATGTATGTTAGGTTGGAATCCTAATAAAAAATCCAAGTTTTAGACCTTGGAGGGTGGCCACGCGAGCCGCCATCTTGGATTAAGGGTGCTAAAAACTGGTATTTTCCAAATAGCTCCGCAACGACTAAAGCTAAGTCAAAAACGTCTAATTCAAAGTTAAAGAAGACAGGATTCTTGAAATTTTTTGTATATTGGCATGTAATGTTAGACAATCGCCAAGTCTATTAGGCACACACCAAATACTCAGGGCACTTATATTAAATTTTAAAAATGCGAAACTTGCCTGTCAGTATCTTAGTCTAACCAAAATGAAACGTATTTATTACTCTCCAATAAAATGGTTAATTGTCCCGTTCTATATTTTATCAAATTGCAATAATCCCATGGGCTTGCTCCGGCAAAACACAAGACTGATATCTCAAGTTAGGTTCAAATTTGAATTTTATATTAAAAGAATTCTGTAGAATATTTAACTCAGAGTAGCTCAAATACTCAAAATTTCAGTACAACTGCTCTACTCACTTCAATAATTGATAACCTCACAAAACTGACTTATACCACAATAGGTTCGCGGGTGCATGCAGCGTTTTATTTTGATATTCAAAAGCGAAATTTGCAAGGAAACCACAGGTAAACTGAATGGAATCTCCCGCCTAGCAACATCTAACTTGGTTTTGTTTCAGGTTGTGACGTAAAAACGACGCGCTACTATCTTTTGTCTTGGCTTCCTGTGAAAACTGCAAATCTTGGCATAAATCGCATTTTCTAGTGACGCCAAGAGATTTTCTGGAACTTCGAAGTATTTGGATGCTTGGAGACACGATGAATCTCTTCAGCAAGGTGTGTTCTCGCAGTCCACTGGCTTTCCGGACTCCAACCACATAAAAACCTGCCAAATCGAACCTTTTAAAATATAGTCGACCTCGCCTCTGGAGCTGCTGCGGGTGACGCCAACGCCCTTATTTGCTGGAAGTCGCTTCCTTGGCAAAAAATCTTCTTCTAGGATGTTGTTACACCTCTTCCCGACCTGTAGGACTTGAGATCCCTGGCTTCTGATGTTGGAATGGACTGGTATCGCAGTTTGAAGTTTCCAGGTTGTGGGAGCCGAATCCACGCCGATCTTTGCTTGCACAATTTTATAAACTGTTTCGGTGGAGAAACTTTTAATAACACTTCCATTTATGCACGGTGACTTGTAGAATAACTTTGTACACTTTTTAGACTTTGCAAATAACTTTTATTATATAAAAACACAAAAAATCAAGAGCATCATTTGCCCACAAGTTGACATCACTATCTTCTTTTTTAAACAAAAGAGCATCGCGTTACCTAGTAACCGCAATCTAATATTGTTCAAACGAAATAAGTTTTGGTTACAATTTCACATAAAGGGATAACATTTGATTAACATGTTTGTTGCTTAAAACTAGAAACTGTCTTTATTTCTTAAACATAAAAATTGTCCTTTCTTGTCACATAAACTGTTATTTATTACTGATATGTTATGAATACTTTTAAATTGCACTGGCAGTTGAGTTCAATTTCAACCACGTCACTAATTACTCTTCATTTCAGTTGCCCTCGTTTTGCATTGCTGTTTGCAAATTCTATCTCATCTTGCTTCGATTTTCATTTACCTTTCAGCTTGCTTGCTCTTCGCTGGCCCGTACGTTTATTAATAACTCTACGCTCATATTCATTATGCACATAACCAACCTTTTGCATTATTTACTTACATTTGGTCCGTCTTCGAATATGCTCAAACCTATCATATTACTTATATTATATTAGACACCTTAAATCTTTCTTTTACTCAAACTTTAAATTCAATCCTTCTGAAACCTGCTTTTCTTATACTAGCCTTTATCCCTCTAATTATGCTTCTTGCATCTCATTTCCAATGCATTTAATAACTTCAACTACTGTCTAGATTGCAATTAAATAAAATATTACAATTTTGTGCTTTAATTGACTTTGTTCAATATTTTTCTAACCATCTCAATAAAATTATTTTGTCTAAGTCTAATATGAAACGAGTTACAGCGGCGGTAAGATGAACATTTCTCGAAAAAATAGTGTAATTTTTCATTTTAAATTTTTTTCTTGTATTCTTTCGGGCTATTCGTTACGTAGTTATAATAATTTGATAAACGTAAAGTAAACTCATTTTCACATCACTATGAGGTAGAGTTAATGGCGCTTTTTTTATTGTGGTATCCCCAGTAGACCTTATCCACAATGTTCCAGCTTAGCGATGTTTCATATTCGTGATTATATTATTTACATTTTTTTAATTGTCAACGGTCCCGGTAGGTAGATGTTGACGTCTTCATTCGAGTCTTCATCCTCAATGTTATCTTCTCTTGAGACTCGGGACTTTCCATTGATAAAGTCTCCTCATCTTCGTCCCCACTCTCGATGCGAACTTTTAGTGCATTTTCGCATGATTGGCCATTACAGAATCCACACAGAGTAGAGCACTTCATCCCACTTTTTCTACAGCCACATTCTCCGGGCATCCATTTTTGTAATTGCATGAAATTTATTTTAATAAGGTCTCGGGTGCTGGATTATCTGTTACTGTTACTGCAGTGAGCCCATTGGTGCCAACTTTCCAGCCTCAGTATTGTGTTAATTTTTTTCGAATTCATACTTCTGTTGGACTTGGTGGTATGTCCTAAATGCATGATACCGTGCAGCGTCCTTCGTTGGTGGCAAAGAAGCAAGATTAAATGTGTTTGTTGTACTTGATTTTGCGACATGTTGGTAACGGACTTCTTCCAAGGTATTTTCTTCCATGTCGCCACCATACAAAGCAACGAGAAAGCGTGCTCGAGCATCTGCGATATCATCTGGTTAATGATATTTTAGAGAAATGTTCATCTTTCAGCTGCTATAACTGGTTACATATTACACCTACAACAAAAATTAATATTCAAAACATGTCAAGAATTGTCTTCTTTAACTTTATATCAGACTTTTTTGGGGCAGAATTAACAGTTATTTGGAAAATAATAGTATTTAGTACCTTTAATCCAAGATGGCGGCTTGCGCGTCCCCCCTCCAAGGTCTAAAACATGGATTTTTCATTAGGATCCCGACCTGAACAACATATATAATAGTATATTATATCATGAGGAACTAAAGTGCACCATTTAATCCTGCGAGTGTAGTTTGTTGCCTCGAGGGCGAAGCCACTCAAGGGATTTAGGCACTTTAGTCCCGAGGTATATACACTATTTTTTGCACTTTTGGGAACATTATCATCAAACATTTCCAAAATTTGGAATCTGTCAATTTGGAAACTGACAATTACAATTTATTAAAAACTGAATTGCAGCAGCTCCTGGATAGCCTGAATCAGTTGGCAGTACTGACGTGTATTGTCAGTATATGTCAAATTCGAGATTTGCAGGTTAAGTTTTGCGTCAGTGTGTGTCGAATGACAAACAAAACCTAACCTACTAACCTCGTGTGTATATACATTTACCATCATTTTTACTTTAGTCCCTAGGGATTAAATGAGCTACTTTAGTCCCTGTTTAAGGGGACTAAAGTATCAACTTTAGTCCCGGAAGTGCAAAAAAACCGTTTCTACCCCACCTTTTGTTGAGCAAAGGCCTTTTGTGTCCCTACAGACTGGACTACTACTGGATTTACACAAAAGAGTCTATTTAGCACTATTCAGTACTAAAAGTGCAAAATTCTATATTTTTACGCTACAACAATGTTGCAATATTGTTTGCAAATACTTCGACATTCAATTACACAGTTTTCCATTTACTGATTAGAATTTTGAAGCAAACTTTCAACAAATAAAGTGAAAAATTAGAAATATTTGTAAAAAAAAAATCTGTCTATACTTTTTCAGGCATCTACAGAATATCCCTAAAATATGTGAATATGGTTTAATCACGCTTAACATACGCAGTTTTTCTAATTTTTATGCTTATTACGATTTAGACAAAAAAATAAAATGTTTGTGCCTTTTCCATGCTTTTTTTTAAAGAGGTGTAATCTAGTTGTCGTGTATGCTAAGAAACAAATGACGATACTATTCTATTTTATATAACGTTAGAAATTCTTTCTCGGTTTTAAAACTTCTCAATTGGGAATAAACTGCTCAAGTACAGGTCTAAAGAGTAGCTTCAGCACTGCGAAAACAGGTTGACCTTTCGCTAAAACCAAATAGCGCATGAAGGTGCTCGGGACCTTAGCAACAACTTTGCCCCCTTTCAAAATTTCGATATCTGTAGCCGTTCGAAAGTTACAGGCGATCCGGACGGACGGACGGACGGACAAAACGTTCGCATAAGTACGCTGAAGCTACTAATAACGCAGAAGTGTTGTCCAGAGTGCAGTTCAATTTTTGCTAGTTAAAATCAACTATTGCATCCGTGACATTGATGTTCAGGTTCACATTGAGCATTTCCTCAAAATCTATTACTGTATCTACCGATTGTCACTAATAATACTTCGTATTAAATAATCTTTTCGTCATTTGCTGCCCGACATACAAAACAATTAAAATGCACCTGCTTCCAGCTATTACTTCCCTCGTCTGAAAGACGAAAAAAGTATTGTACGAAAAAATCACCTTCCGAGATTTCTTCAGACCTTCACGTTTCAGGGTCCCTAGATGACGAAAAACAGGTTTTCTCAATTCCGTCTGTCTGTCTGTTTATCTGTCTATCTGCCTGTCTGTCTGTTGGCGGTATAACTCAAAAACTATTTGTTGAAGGAAGATGATATTTTCCATACACATTATATATATACAGCCTGTTTTAAACGAAGTGTGCACTATTGCTAACTTTTTTATTATTGGACGTACCATATCGGTTAAATTGGAAAACTAGTAGCATTTTTTCTGTTGATTAGAATGACGAAAACAGAAAAACAATTGAACATCGCCTTCTCGAGAAATTTGGAAAAGTTTACTTTTGTTAAATGGAACACCCTGTATATTTTTATATAAAACGATTGAAAATTGCGATCTAAACATAAAAGTTCATATAAGATGTGGGCCTAAAACTAACAATAACCGAGTTATTACAACTTCTTACTTTTAGACGAGGTGGCTGT
Source organism: Agriotes lineatus (assembly GCA_940337035.1). Classification (NCBI taxonomy): domain Eukaryota; kingdom Metazoa; phylum Arthropoda; class Insecta; order Coleoptera; family Elateridae; genus Agriotes; species Agriotes lineatus. Next base: position 140,909,106 of record OW679195.1, on the reverse strand, counting down.
GTGTTTGAACATTTGTTATAAAATATTTTTTTTAGTAATAGGTTTTTTCTTTTAGTAAGCTGTTTTTTAATTGTCTAATAAATGATGTTATTTAGATTTATTTACAATGTTTATTTAACTATAAATTTTATTTTATGGATACACAGCCACCTCGTCTAAAAGTAAATAATTGGAATAACTCGGTCATTTTCAGTTTTAGGCCCGCACCTTATATGAACTTTTATGTTTAGATCACGAATTTCAATCGTTTTATATAAAAATATACAGGGTGTTCCGTTTAACAAAAGTAAACTTTTCCAAATTTCTCGAGAAGGCGATGTTCAATTGTTTTTCTGTTCTCGCCATTCTAATCAACAGAAAAAATGCCACTAGTTTGCTAATTTAACGGATATCGTACGTCCAATAATAAAGAAGTTAGCAATAGTGCACACTTCGTTTAAAACAGGCTGTATATTGCTATGATATGATATGTGTGCTTTTATTATTATAGAATAAAATAAACTAATTAAGATTGTCTACCCTATCAATTATTTTTCAAAGATCGGTAAATGTTACATTAAACTGACTAATCTTGGGTTCACCAAATTAACTAGTAATATCTATGGTATTTTGCCCTCTTAAACATTGCATATAACCGTTATTGATAATATTTGCTAGCTCCAAAATTAAGAACATGAAAACTCAGCTCTCAGGTGTCGGGTTCCTTAAATTTATTTGAAAATGGCACCACGCCACTGGGAAATAATATCAAAACTGCACTGCGCCGGTGCTCGAGTTGACAGTTAACCTTGACCTACATAAATTTCAGTTTGTGCGACTTTCTGCGTTGTGAAATGACTAGTAAAATCAAATTATGAGCAAATTAAAAATCAGGTGAGTTATAGATTGATTTTGGCGCCTTTGTGGTAGCGTCTGTACATTCTTTTGTTCTAGGAAAACCGGATCTTCGTTGTTTGCGCCTACTCTTTTGTTTCTTGCATTCTAACCTCCAAATTTGGATTAAATTGAGATTTTTGGCTGATTATCGTTGCCTGGACAGAAACTAATGCTGGCCCTCGGTTGTGAAGCTCACGAGACACAGGTAGGCTCATATGTTTCACGCCCTTACTGTCGATTAATGAAAATTCCCACACTAACCTCGCTCTTGCATCGGTAGCTGTTGCGGAAAGCCTTCCCTGGTGCCTGCGGTACCTGCGGTCACCCTTTGATGCCGGTATCGCTGCTGGGACCCTCGGACAGCCTGTCTCCACCTTCATGACCCGTTCGTAGCCCCCCGGAACGCTGGGATCTCGGTTGCAATCTTCTCGGGTGCCTGCCGTTGCTGGTTCGCCGAAGGAGGCGTGAAAATGTTTTTCTCTTTCAAGATGGATCGCCCCTTTTAACACCACTGGTTACACACATAAAACTGCACACTTTGGTAACGTTTCAACTCTGTATCTTTATTTTAACCACATAAAAACTTTAATTAATTGCAGAGTAAAAGGCAGATGCTGCTGGTGTCAACGTTTAATAATAATTGAATATCCAAGCTTCTAAAAACAAATGAACATCAAAAATCAAATACAAGGAAATTAGCTTAGTACAAATTAACAACATTTAACATTAAGTTCATATTTTACAAACATTTAACTAGAACTATTAATACTAAAATTATTGTCTTTCAAAGTAAATTGTTTATAACCTATCTTCTTGTCCATTAAATTGTTTATAACAAATGTCTTTTTGCTCACATCACTTCATTGACTCACTAATAGCACTAAACTTGTCTATTTCCTGTTTACTATTTCATTTTCTTCAAAAATAACTAACTGTGTCCTTTTTGCCAAAATTTCTTTTATGCTAATCTTGCTTGCATTATCCAATTCGTAAATCCTTTCTTACCTTAATCAAATAAGCTCACAACGTCAGTTTTTCTTTAATTACTGTACTAACTAACGCTTCATCTCAATTTGAATTTTTGTGTCAATTTTAACTAATTCATGTCTGCCTTCTACATTGCCAAACTTTTGAAATTATAGATGAAATTCTTTTATTAACTCCAACACTTGAAATTGAGTTCCCCTATTTGTATACTCATTTGAATGCTTTTAAACTTAATCGTCCATTCTACCAGTATTATTCTGATTTAATAAAATTACATGACTTTTCCCAGTTATTTTCATTGCCTCGACTTTGTGCCTTTGTGACTGTATTTTGTATTTTCTGTATTGCAACTAGAGCCGAGTACAGGGCTAAAGACCATCGCAATATATACCTGGCATGAAACCTGTATAATTTCATACAAATACATATAGGGTGAACACCTTAAAATAATAAAACTTTGTTTATTTTTGCTTCAACTGAAGAATACCTAAAAGTACTAATTTGTACATAGTGCAGGCTTTATCCATGCTACAAATGAGAATCAACAAATACATGATAACTGTGGTACGAGACAAAAACGAACAACGAATAAGTGCGTTACGTTAGATAGACCTGGATCGCTAGAACTGCCAGCGAGGGCGTGGAGCAGTCAGCGCAGCCGTAGTTCACCGGGGAATAAATGAATCCAATGTTCGAGCTCGTTCGCAGGTACTAGTTCGAATGTCATTAAAGATAATATTTTTTTATTTAAAAATTTAATTTGGTATTACTAGAAAGATATTTTTACCCACAGTTTCCTTCGATTTTTAAAATTATTTAGTGTCACAAGGCTCACTTGTCTTTATGAAAGTATCCTCATAAAACTATTAACTAGCCCAAAACAATTGGCAATTGCCTTTGCTGGCAGAAAGCGGACCGCTGGGCCAGTGCCCATCTGGAAATTTCCTGGTTTTTCGGTTGTCCCATCCACCCCTAATTAGATAGAATATTATGTCAACAATATTAAAACATTGCGCTGAACCGTCATTTTGCTAAAGGAATATATGTTTATCGAAAATACAGTTTTGCTCAATTTTGTGTAACAACGTCCACTGCGAGGGAAGTTTTGAGTAAAGCCCCTTACAGATTTTTATCTATTGTTGAGGATATTGTACTCCTTTGTCTATTGAGTGTTTGTACTTGTTTCTTTAAGGTTTTCGAGGAAATGAGGCGTGTTTTTGATGTATGAGTTTGTCGTTCTTGATAGAGGGTTGAGTATTTTGAATAAATGTTTAGCAAAGCTGCGGCACGGTGAACTTATCGAACTATGTTCCTAGGTCATCCATTTGGTTTGTGCATATATTTTCGATAATCAATAAAAATGTAGTTATTTAATGTAGCTTCGTATTGGTGTATGTCTTACAAAAGATGTTAACCCTTTTTTGTCTATAAAGTGTAAAATTGTATGTGTTGGACTTGATTTAACTTTAGTATATTGTTATTCACTGATAACATCATCGAAATGTTCTCTGCAGACAAAGGTAACTCCACTGTAATACTCGAAAGAGACCAAGGCAGTAAATAACATATTACCAACATAATAACCAAAGAAAACAACGGAAGGCCTAACGGGCAATATGAGTGACCCTCAGACGAGCAGACTGGGACCGACTCCCAGTACCTACAAACAAATTTAAATATCCTCGGATATCAGGTTAACATATATGGTAGTTTTTGAAATAAGAACTTGACCTGACTCTCCTGAAAGTGTCCGAAAATGTATTTCAAAACACAGCCGATTTGTATATGTATGTTATTTGTTTGCAGTTTTAAGAGGTAAACCTACTTAAATGAGTGAAAGTTAAAAACGGACTAATGTGTTTAAGCAGGCCTCGGTGAAATGAGTACGCAGTTAGAGCTATACCTCGCGAGCATAGCAGGAAGCTTGCAGCAGACGCGGCTGCATTTCTCCGAGCTTTTCAGCGAACGCGTGCTTTTATACGTATATTTTTCTTTTTCTTCTAGTATCGGTTTTCAAAGTGTTCCAGCACAATTTGGGATACCACGTAATATATTTAAATCAACGAATAAATATACGGGAGCTTTGGCTGCCATGGGGTCCCGTGAAAATTAATTTGAAGCCGTTGTTCTTGTGCTGGGGGCCCGTCGAGCTTCATTATCCGTTGTGTGTTAAAGTTACATTTCGTTGATGCATTATGATTTTGATTATTCATCTGACGCCACCACGGACAGGTGACAAACGTTAGTTGTTGGCGAATTTTCTCTTAAGTCCTGGGGTGATTACCCACAAGATGGGTAGTGTGTAAACGTGCCAACAAATAGTCTCCGTCGCTATCGATGCAATTGTTTGCAAGTAACGCCCTGGAGCGGATTCCTGCATGAGAGATTTTACTTACTCGCCAATTATAAGAAGGGTGGTATTTAGGCGTCGAATTACCCTCTTCAAACCTTGCCTCTTAGAACATCTTTACGCTGTACGTTATCGATTGGAATTTATCCGCTACTGTTGTACCGTCCGCACGTGAATTGCGCGACATATCGCAGGAGCCTTTTTTCGTCTGCAAATTTCCTGCTACAAGGTGGTTGGTAAAAGTGAGACGCTCCAGCTGCATCAATGAACAGCATCTCCGGGCATTAAAACAGGTATTGTGAGCGAGTAGTATACAGTGCAGCCTAAATTGTACAGTGTTACGCCTTCACCGACATTGAGTGACGTAGTTTAATTATAGCGCCAGCTATATTTAGAACTGAGCCGCGTGACCCACATTCATTGTAACCTGTGTCCATTTTTGGCCGCATTGCGAAGATTGGTGGTCTGTTTACCTCTGCTAATTTCAATGCAGCGGGTGAACTCCCCTTTGTTTCAAAGTTGATTTAATATTAAGTAATTGAGAATACTATTTATACTATTCATGTCAAGTATATACGTCCAAATTCAACGTTACTAGATTCAATTTCATTCTGATTTCAATGTCTTTTATTTGTGTTATTGTATCTATTTGTTTATTCTTTTCTTTGGTGTATATTGATTGTAAGATGTCTCGGTGGATACAAGGAGATCAACAAAGGTATGTCCAAGGACACTCAAACTGGAACGTCTCACACTAGTACCGAGGTGAAGCAACTGCTTTTTGATTTCGGATTTCTACAGCGGCAGTTTAGTAATTCTACTGAAAATCCGTGACCCTCATTTTCCCCTTTTCTTTTGGTCACAACCAACTACGCCGTGGCGAATAAAACCCCCTCCCACCAAATTTTAGCAGGTCAACTTCTTGTTACAGGACAGTTGAGGCGTGACTAGGGTGGCCTTTGCCTTTTGTTTATTGCAGTGCCTTAGCGACCAATTTAGACTTTAACATTTGAAGTGACTATCTCAGAGTGTGGCCTTTAAGGTCGTAAACGTCGTTTTATCCTGTAACAGATTGTTAGATAAAACTTTTAGATAATCGTTGTAGTTTTGTTTACGACTGGATTATTTACCTCCCACGTTTTCTTTTAGATAATGATCTTCTATAACTATAGTACCTGCCGATGGCTTACTAAGTTTTGTGTCGAAATTATACCCTTCTCATAAAAAAATACTATGATAATTGACACTAATATATTTCTAATCCTTTCTAGTAAAATAGTATTATTATTACACAGCATGCAGTAACATAAAGACATCCAGACGGCTTAATGTGATAAATTACTGGTAGAACAGATTTAGTTGTGGTCTGAGTGCTGTAATTTTGGTTCAAATTGCCAGAAGCCTGTCCATTTATTCACCAATAAATCTTGACAGGTAATAGTCATGTACTATCGACGTTATTAATTAATATTAATAAGCCGTTTATAACTTTATGGAGCAGCGTAGTGTGTTTGCAAAGTTTGATGTATTTTTGTTTGTTTGAAGGTGATACAGGTTTATTCTGTGCAGGTATTTATCAAATTTAAATTTTAGAAATATGAAGAACACATTTCGTTTTCCTGTGTTCCACAGTTAGAAGAAGCGTAACACATTCAGAGAAACAGCATCATTTTAAGACTCAGAAAATAATGGGTTTGGACAACTAATTTCTTTTAGAAATAAAGTAAAATTAATCAAATACACATTGCTGTATGTATCTAAGGAATTATCTCATATTTATAAAAATGCTATAAGTATTATAATCTAGTATTTTTCTATTACTGGATAGCTCTCCAAATCATTGTATGTCCTAATATTATAATACGATTTGTACATCAAGTAACATTGATCAAATCTATAGTATTATTTATTAGGATTAGGTATTATAAACGTCAAACAGTAATGGCAGATATAAGTGTGAATGTGGTTGTTTAGATTATCCTAAGACATCACTGATTTTCTTAAAAGTAACAGCACTAAATTATCGTTTATTCTGTCACCGAAATAGGCAAATTTTAAGCAGCAGTGTATATAGCTACTGCATGTTTTTTCTGCAAAAGTTATGTATAATTAGGTCTAAAATAATTTGAGGGACCAATAATTTAGCATATGATGTGTCACGCAAGTAGCTCTCGGTATATTGCTGTTATTCAAGTCGAAGCAGTCATTATTCATGCCCAGTTCTCCATTATCCAAGCCCACTGGATCCCTAGTAAATTTGGAATTCACTACGTTTGCCGACACCGGCCAGATTACTGCATTCCAAAGCTAAGTTGAAGATGTTAATCTGGCTAGAAAATTATCTCGTTATATTATGTTTAACAAATGGAATTATACCACGGAATAACACATGTGCAGCTATTTCGTTGTATACCGCAACGTGACGTCACGAAGTAAGTAAATTTCGTAAAATTATTGGTTGTGACCTCAACTATTAGATGTGTCTTGCGATGAGTATATTTGTGTAGCTGTCTTTAAATTTAATGTTCTGCAATTTATTTACGAAGCGGAATGGGAACTGGACAAATTCCTATACTCAAAGAGAATTGCTATTGAGGACACCGCTCTTTATCGCGAATTTGTTCAGGAATCTTTAAGATACAACTTCTCAAAAGTATGTTAACTGCGGCAAGATACATGAGCTAATTATGACAACCTTTTTTACGCGAATATTTTGATTGCAGGGCCATTAGTAGGAATACTGCAACACCCTGCTCCTTCCCCTTTCTTGTGATATGGTTGTTTTGGACTTTTTCGTATGGTCCTGTTTGTAAAACACCATATTTTTTTAACGCTCCGGTTGTAAACACTTTACATTCCACATACCTCAGTTTATTTGAATGTCTTATACGTACGTATTATATCGTAATAATAAACTACACAGCACATGAATTTTCTGAAATAGTATATTAAACTGTTAATAAAAATCGGGACTTACATCCTTATTAGAAAATTGGTGATCGCGGGTAATCTACAATCAGTAAAAACGTCAAAATAATAATTATTAGCGCTTCGGTTATCCAGATGTTAAAGACAATTAGTGCCTTTATTTAAATTAATTAGTTTTATTGTTACTGCTATTTTTAATATTACTTGCATATCTAGAATACAGAAGCTTCAATGCTCGCATTGGCTCGTCCGAAAACGTAAATGATGTGTTGAAGATCCCACATTAAACCTTCTATAGATGGGTTGTTGCTTACAATCGCTGAAATAAAAGCTTGCCGTAAAAAGTTAGTATAACGACTGTTGAAACTGATAACTTGAGATAAGAGCAGTTTATACGTATAATGCCATGGGAGAACTTTTGGAGAGAAAAAAGCGAGTATTCTAAATCGTTATTAAGCCAATGATTTATTGTAGTTACCTACCGTATTTTCCACACCTTCACAAGTGAGAAATACTAAGCAGTTTTTTCTCGTTAACTTTGCGTGCATTATAAACTCATATAACTGAAATAACCCAATCTTTCATAGTTTAGCACTAATTAAGGGACGGTTTCGAGAGTTGGAGTTGAAAGGAAGGAAGACATTTCAACGATAAGCTTGAAATTGAAATTCAAACGACAAGCAAATCCCACAAATTTATTAGGGGATGTATTGATTTTTCAATAACTGCTTAAGGACGTTCCACTTATTCCGTTCAATTTGGGAAAATGTGATTATACTAAAGGCGATGCTAAGGCGAAGGATAAATAAGTAGATACTTTGGCACCAATAAATTTCAAGTTTATGTTCCTTTAAAAATATACTGTTATACCTGAACTATTTTGAGTTTTACTATAAAGTGATACAAAATGCTTCCTCAACTGACCTATGATTTTTGCCAAACAAAAAATGTCACGTCACAGCTTTATTCATAAAATACTGAACATTAAACAATGTCAAAAGCGTTTCCCTTCTATGGAATTCTACTTAAAAGTAATCGGTAAATGTACAACTGCCATTAAAAATTATGTTTTTAATTCCAGCTAATTACCATTAAATATTACGAGAGAGTACGCTAAAAGTAAACACTTTTGTATTGCAATCAAATGTCAAAATTAACAAAAATTGCATTTAGTCTATAATAGTTATTTATGTATCAAGGGCTATGTCAGCTGTTTTTGGCCAGCGGCGTTAAAGTTATAGTAAGAAGCGGAGCACCGAGGGATATAAAATGACAAGGGCCAAAGAAGCTGATTACGCAATTTATGTACGATCAAAATTTAGTTTAATGATGGAAGTAAAAAGAAAACTAGACAATATAATATCGCTGCCAATAAAAACAGTGCAATTCTTAAAATTATTTTAGCTGAATAATATCGTTGTAACAATGGTTTTTATGAAAACGCGTTTATGAATAATAACTATCGGTAACCAAATAAGTTCGTGCGTTTTTTTATGGTAAAATATAAATATTTATTAAGAAACAATAATACACTATTATTCATCGAAGTAATTACCATCACACTCAATGACATTTTGCCAACGTGACACCAATTTTTATATGCCAGTATTGTAGAACTTTATGGATTTTGAATAAAAAAATTGACGGACTGCATTTATTACATCAACTCGAGTTATGAACTGCCTATGCCTCATACAGTTGTCAAAAGACAAGAAAAGATGGTAATCACTTGGCGAAATGTCAGGCGACTATAAACGGTGTGGTAACGTTTACCAGTAAAGTTCGCAATTTTTTTCCCGGGTCACTCTTGCGGTATGCGGCCTGGCGTTATCCTGTAAGATCACCACTTTCTTTCGATTGATCAAAGAAGGCTGTTTTTGGATAAGTGCTGCTTGTACTCGCTGAAACTGTTCACAATACAAGTTAACAGTGATGGTTTGACCAGTTTTCAAAAACTCATAATGGACAATTCCGGTTGCTGTCCACCAAACACACAATAAAATCTTATTTGGATGCAAGGAAGCCTTGGGAGTGTGTGGTACCGAATCAGTAGGCGCGGCAACCAATGATACGAACGCTTAGAATTTGAGTACAATATCCACTTTTCGTCGTAGGTTAACAATGATCAAGAAAAGGTTCATTATCGTTGCGTGAAATGTTTGCCGAATAAATGGTAAGACGACTTAATTTGTTATCATTTGACAATTCATGTTAGACTCATTTGCTTAACTTCCACGTCTTTCCTAGCTGATGAAGGTTCAAACGAATGATTTCATCACTCACATTGAACCTTTCTGCAAGCTCTAGGCACGTTGTCCTGGCATTTGCCTCCACAGCCAGTTGAATATCCTCTTTGTTAATGATCTTCGGTCTCCCAGAGCGTGTTTCATCGGTCAAGCTGAGATCTCCCAAAGAACATTTCTTGAACCACTTTTCTGCTGTTAGATCACTTACGGCATCATCTCCGAATGCAGTATATATTTTTAGCGCCGCCACTGCAGCTTTGGTAACGAGTTTGTGCTCATAGAGTAAACAACTTCGAATTAAAGCATCATTCGTTGCAATTTTCAACTATTTAAAACTAGGAATAAAACAATTGCCACCAAATGTGTATGTATCCGATAAAAGAAGGATTCATACTAAAGTAGATGACAGATAACAAACAAGTGCCACCGATCACCAACGTAACAAATATTCATGCACTCTGCTGTATACAAAAACCGCACGAACTTATTTGGTTACCTGATAGAATGGCGTGCGCTGGCAAAAACCCTGTCCGTAGGGATGGAATTTAAAAAAATTTCTTTCAACCCATTTAATTGTGAAATGGAACTTACAGCAAAAAAAATTAATAATTTTACCATCCTACCCCTTTTCAGTTTTTCCTCCTTTTAACCCTTTAGGGTTAACATTTTCAAATTCCCTTAAAATCCTTTCTAAATATTTTAAAAATACATCTATATGCCAAAAAAAGAATGTTTTAACTCAATAATCATAGGAGATACGAAGGGTTCTTTAATTCACCCCCAACCCACATTTGTACCTTTAGGGGTTGATTAGGGCAAAATTCTAAAATACGTTTCTAGGTATTTGCATTGATTATATTTGCAAGTAAACACCAAGTCGCTATCTCGTCGTGTTTAAGAGATATTGATGAACTCGTAAAAACATATTTTACCCCTTCTCACCCCATTAGGGGCTGAATTTAAAAATCGCTTTTAACCCATTTTATTGTGAAATGAAACTCAACAGCACAAAAAGTTAATAATTTTAGCCCCCCTACCCCTTTTCAGTTTTTCCTCTTTTTACCCCTTTAGGGTTAAAATTTTTAAATTCCCTTAAACCCCTTTCTAAATATTTTAAAAGTACATTTGTATGCCAAAAAAGAATGTTCTAACTCAATAAACATAGGAGATACGAAGGGTTCTTTAATTCACCCCTAATCCAGATTTGCACCTTTAGGGATTGATTAAGGCAAAATCCTGAAATACGTTTCTAGGTATTTGCATTGGTAATCTTTGTAAGTAAACACCAAATCAATAACTTATCGAGTGTGAGAGATATTGAGGAATTCGTGAAAACACATTTCACCTCTTTTCATCCCTTGAGGGGTCAATTTCAAAAAATCCCTTCTTAGCACTACCTTACGTAACAAATTGAACCTTGCACCCAAATTTCAAGTTTCTGCGTTGATTAGTCAGGGTTATGACTTTCCTTTATATATGTACTAGCAAGATGCCCGTTCTTCGTACAGACTACAAATGTTTGTTTCTTCTAAATCTGAAATGAATTCTACAGTCGTCCCCCTCCCCTCCCCTCACTCAATACGCTAAACTAACAAAGGCTGCAAAACAATATTCTAGGTAAAAAAAAACAATACTCTTCCGAAAAAAGTTCTCCTTAATTCTTTTATTCTTCACGTACCATCTAGAAATGTGTATGTAATTGTCGTTACCCTTGTATTAGATTGATAAAACTATAGTTTTAGTATAACAATGGATAAAATAAAAAATATATGGACTTATTAAATTAATGCTGTATTCATATATTATTGCAGTATACCCGTTTCCACCATAGGGGGATGGATTTTCAGAAATTCTTCTAGTTTATTCTAAGCGATATTGACAAATTCGTGAAATCACAGTTTACCCGTTTTCACCCCTTCGGGTAAAATTTCTAAAAATTCTCTTAACCCGTTTTATCCTGAAATGAAACCAGAGGAGAAATAATTAATAATTTTAACCCGCTACCCTTTTTCAGTTTTTCCTTTTTGCCGCTTTAAGGGTGAAATTCAAAGAACCTTAAATCCCCTTTCTAAAAAGTTGAAAAACACATCTACATGACAAAAAGAATGCTTTAACTCAACAAACACAGGAGATACAAGAGGTTCTATAATTCACCCCGAATGCAGATTCGCACCTTTAAGGGCAAAATCCTAAAATATGTTTTCAGACATTTGCCTTGGATACCCCTGCAAGCAAACACCAACTAGATATCTTACCGGGTCTAAGAGGTATTGAGGAATTCGTGAAAACACAGTTTACTCCTTTTCACCCTCTTGCGGGCAAATTTTAAAAAATCCCTGAAATTTCTTTTTAAATATTTTAAAAATACATCCATATGCTAAATAAGAATGTTGTAACTCAAGAAACATAGGAGATACGAAGGGTTCTTTAATTCACCCCATATTTGCACTTTTAGAGGTTGATTAGGGCAGATTCCTGAAATACGTTTCTAGTAATTTGCATTGAAGATCTTTGCAACGAAACACCATGTCGATATCTCATCAGGTGTAAGAGGTATCGAGGAATTCGTAAAAACACATTTTACCCCTTTTCTCCCCCTTAGAAGTAGAATTTCAAAAAATTCCTTCGTAGCACAACCTTACGTAACAAATTGAATCTTTCACCCAAATTTCAACTTCGTAGTACCAGTGGTTACGGCTCTGCGTTGATTAGTCAGGGTTGTGACTTTCCTTTATATATGTATATACAGGGTGATTTTTTGAAAACGATCCACCTGAGATATTTCAGAAACCAAAAGGAAATTAAAAATTTCCGAAAACAGGTCCACTTATATGTCAAGGGGGAAACGGTTTGACCTATGATTCACACTTTCGACGTTTACCCCTGCGCCCCCACGAATACCTCCCCAAAAATTTTAAATGGAATGATCCATCGCGTGGTATCTCAAATAAAAGCTTATCTTATAAGGATTATGGTGATGTGTCACTTGCCCACGTTTTTTATTTTCTCATACATTTTATGAGAAAGTTTATCATTGCCACTTCAGGAGAACGGTGAGCGCTATCGAAACCTAATTTTCATCAGGTAGGCGTGGAAAAAAAAGAAAGCAAGCGGTTGACGTTTTGCCTAACAAACTGTCACATTAGTTGGTAAGTGGACCTGTTTTTGGAAATTTTTAATTTCCTTTTGGTTTCTGAAATATCTCATGCGGATCGTTTTCAAAAAATTACCCTGTAGATAGATTCACCATCCTTGAGTCTCCAATGTAAGCCCGTTTCGGTTAACAAAACAATGACGATTTCATGATTAATAATGTAGGTAAAAATCTGTCAATTTTGATCGTAGTCCTCTAAAATTTTGGTAAAAAGAACATACGATTTACAAGAATTACAACATAAGTATTCCGCACGGAATGTATTAGTTTTTTGCGTTGGCAACTGCGGGTGCGTTTACCACTATAGTTGGAGTTTTATTTATAAATATAATTGTTTTGTTTGTCAGGCCCTCCTTGATTAATTTATTTAATCTATTTCCTACCATCTCAAAATAATCCCTTTGCTTTTGAGTTTGATCCAATGAAATCTTCACGTCTTGTTACGCATCTTTTCTTTACTTTTTAGTAGCTGTATAGTAGAAATGAATTATTTTCACCGGCTTCGTATTTCCCTGGTTGAATTTGCCCAGCCTGTACACCTTTCTCTTTCAGCTACAATGTTATTTAGTCCGACGTCAGTAAGCAACCCTGTCACAATTTTGAAGTCTTCCATGATATTCTCTTCAGCAGCGGATTTTTAGACTCCGTGGAACATAACGAACTCCCGAAAGTAAAATACTATTCTTCAAATTCTTCTTCCTCTTATTATAGGCCAGTGGCCTGTTTTTAACTACAAAGTGCATCAAATTAACTCATGTAAAACGTAACGCAACGGATCCGCGAGTAAACCAAATTTGGGATGTGATAGAGAAGGTGGCGAATTGAAATTGAGGTTGGCGGGAAAGAGCAGAGACTCAGCGGAAGCGAAAAGCTCACAATAGATGGAAATGGTATGAAATGGAAAAATCCTACATCCAACAGTGGATTGTCATAGTGCTATTTCACTGATTCGGTATTCAAGTAACATCGAACTGAATAGCCTTCATAAACGGTTTTTTTTCCTTCTACAAATACCAGACAAGCAAACTGACTTTGTACTAGCGACAAGCATTCGAGAACAGATCTTACCAATATCGCCATACTAGAAACTGCGATTGTCCACCACCGGTACTTCGTCCATATATCACATGGAAAGGTTGATCGTGCAGAGAAAGGTTGAGGAACATACATTCAGGGACATGGAAAAACGATCACTGGGGAGCTTTGTGCGAAATTACTAACAAAATATTATGGGGAAAATACAAGAATTATTGTAAAAAAATGTCCTATTGTTTTAGAATAATGAACTGTATCACAAGGTTCAAACTTAATAGATTCTGTATATCCGTTTTAATAATTCCTAAAATTAGAAAATTTAAACAAAACAAATTCTTGTCTAACATAATCGCTTCAGAAAAAAAGTTTGAAGACCGAAGCTTATGCAAAAAAAACCTATTTTGGTAAAAAAAAAAGTTTAATTCTTACTGTTTTTCTTCTATAGCGAGGAGAGAACTTACAATACAGATTCGTATATGTGTAGGTATAATGATACATGTTCTTATAGCCTTCTTCTGGCAGGACGATTAGTTCTACTTGTCCTACCAAATTGAATCACGTATTTGGATGTTTTACATTCTGCTAGCAGTTCAAATTTGCATCAATAAATAAGAAACAGTTTTGCATTTTCATGCATGTTTGAATCCGATTTCTACAACGATTTTTAACAGCAATGGAGGAATGTTCAAGTAAATCGCGTGTTACCATCAGTAGCGTTGTAGGCAGTGGCATCTCGTAGAGCAGGTTGCAGTTTAGAGAGGATTTTGGCATTAGTTTGTGGAGGGTAATTGAGAAATGTGATAAAAACATTTTAATTTTGTTGTGGGATATTGATGACCACCAGCATGGGCGTAACTTGGGGTATTGCTTTGGAGGAGGCAACATCAAAACTCTTCCGAATGTCTACCACATAAAAATGTAAACTGTCAAAAGCAGGTTCACTTCAATTTGTGCCATAAAAACTAATGAGCTTTAAGCAAGAAGCTACATAAATAAACTAATAAATATATCAAATAATTTAAAATAAAATTATTTTGTATAAGACGTACCAAATTTTTGAGCAAGAATATGAGCTTAGGTGTAGGTCCTAATGGAGCTGTAGTCTCCTTTCTTGAAGACTTGTAGTCTAGTAGTGTTGCGTATGTACGTTTTGAGTCTTCGAAGACAGGAAAAAGAGCATTGACTGCTTGCTGAACTCATGCCCACCATTAAGAATAATTTATACGAGGTTTGTACCGTAAGCAATGCCTGTTAGCCTGGAAAAGCCAAACAAAATAATCAATGAAGGCTTTGTTTATTTAACTGACAGGTACATTCGCGTTGAAAACTATTTTCAGTATGAATAGTAAATTAAAACAAAGAGTTGTTATAGAGGTTTTAGAAAAAGAAGGTGGTTCTACCTCTGAAATTCATGGAGTTTTTAAAAGTGTTTGGAGAGTCGACAGTTGACGTTAGTAATGTGCGTAGATGGGTGAGCAAATTTAGGGCTGGTGAAACCGATCTTTTTGATAAGCGACGCTCAGGAAGACCGGTTACTGTTAGAACTGATGAAACAAAATTGCATATTGGTTGAATGATTCTTGGAGATCGACGTGTAATTGTAACGAGAAATTTTTAGTGCTTTGGGATCGGGATGCAATGTTGTAGAGAAAATTATACCTGATCTTGGTTATTTTAAGATGTGTGCTAGGTGGGTTTCTTGCCTGTTCAACGAAGCACTAAAAGAAAAAAGAATGGAGATTTGTGCTGATCTCCTTCGAAAAACGAGGACCATCTTTTTTTGATATTGTTGTGACTGGTAATGAAACATGGGCGTCTACATATGATCCAAAATCCAAAAATCAGTCAAAAGAATGGCGTCACACACCATCGCCATGCACAAAATAATTGAAAGCGCAAACACGAATGCATTTTTTTTCAACGTGGATTTGAGCGGTGGGTTTCAAGGTGGTGCACAGGTTTAGAAAGAGAGGGGGATTATATTGAAAAATAATGTTTTGCAGTTCAAAGTTTGAATAAATATTATACTGGATTTCTTTCAGATATTTCTTAATTTAACGGTATTACAGGCCAACAGGCATTACTTACGGTACAAGCCTCGTATTTATTTAAATTCTGTTCAATGAAAAAATTAAGCTTAAGATCAAAATCATCAGCGATGTTCCTAGCTATACATATGTGAGAACACATTCGGTTCTGAAATGAATTTCTTCTGTGTCTTCTTCTAGGTGGCACACACTAAGATCAAGTCTTGCTCACTAATTTCATTTTTACTTAAAACTGAACGTAATGATTGTAGCACTTTCAAGTGTCTATAACAAGAAAGTACACATTTTATCTACAGAAGTCTGCAGTTGATTAATAATTTCCATCAACGTTGCCACCACCAAGTTTTCCCAAGGACTTTTGTTTTCTTGGAATCATTGACATATCACACCCTTCCTTCTCCGTCATTTCTTCTGTTTCTGTCCACATTTCATTATACTTTTCGTAGCTTCGTAGTTGCTGAAGTGTAGTTACCGTTGATTTGGTTAGTAAAATTGCCGTTGAATAATTTGCAGTTTTCTTTTGAAAGTGCATGTTTAGTAATCTCCAGGATTTTAGACCTAAGGTTTAGGAAAAAGAAAAAAGCTAAATCGGTCACACATATCAAACGCCCATTTGTAGCGATAGCTCCGAGAAAATTTTTTGGCATAAAAATAATTTAAATATTTCCAATTTGCATGTCGCAATCTTGCTACATTTTAACTCGGTACTTTGTTGCACGTTTTTAGTGGAAGTCACGTGGTGCTCGCCTCTGCGGCGTGCCTCTTCAACGCAGCCATTTTCCCCAATAACCTCTCCTAAACCCGAAGAACCTACCTGGGTTGTGCATAAAGCGCTGGTTCAGGTGACGTGAATAACCACCCTTTCCTAAAACTCCCACAGAATTCGGCGCTGACCTGCGACGAATTCGGTTTCAGCCCGCATAGCGTCCTGTCCGGACCTAGTGAACGCTTCGACGCCGGTTCATGTGACGAGCATTCACCCAACACCCCGATTTGGACACTGGTGCTGGTCTAGGCGACGTGTTCATCTTCTCCGTAGTTTCTCCCGATCACTTGTATAACTCGAATCCCTCGAGGTGA
The DNA here is from genome assembly GCA_940337035.1 of Agriotes lineatus. NCBI lineage: Eukaryota > Metazoa > Arthropoda > Insecta > Coleoptera > Elateridae > Agriotes > Agriotes lineatus. Next base: position 140,892,402 of record OW679195.1, on the reverse strand, counting down.
GTTACAAGTCTGGGGCGCTAAACAATATACGAATTATCCGACTTCCTGGAGGCTCCCCGTATAAGTTCAGAATTTCACCATAGACACAAATCCATGCCGAAGTAAACAAATCCGAAAGTGCCCATTACAAAATTATAGGAGTATAATCCGTATAGAGATAAACTCACCTTTGAAATTCTCGAACTTTAGAGCACTCTTATCACGCTCGATCAATTATTTTCAACGCAACACAGCAGTTATTGACACCGGTAATGTTTGTTTTGTTTGCAGGATTAAAGGTTACCATCTTTAAAATCTTCGCAGGAGGTTGAACGAGGCATCACCTATAAGCCACTCGTCGTGCCCCCGACATAGATTGCAGCGGGCCTTAGGCGTTTAGCCGTCCATCCGCTCGCGTACATAATTTTACATTTTCTTATCATTTATAAGTACATTATTTTATTTTTTAATACAAGGATATTGACATTTATTTCCGACTACTTTTCTTTGGATGTGTTCACAATAACAAAGACCAAGCATAGAGCTATCCGAGGCCCAACGCAACTGGGGAATTAAAAAGTAATTTCCTCCGCTGTGTTATATTTTTGTAACGCCAGAGTCGAGACCTTACACGTTTGTTTCGAGGTCAATAACAACGTCATTATTTGATGTTGATTCAAGAGTATATAGCATGACAGTGAAATTAATTAGAACAAAACGTATGGCTTCTAAACGACGTAGACAGTTCCATCTTGTATCAGACAGAGACTCAATTGTTGTAGACTTGCATGCTTCAGTCATTTCGATATTTTCAAAAACAGAATGCCTTCTTGTAGATGTGTCAATAAAGATTTGAAGCCTATTCAGCACCCCAAATATATTTTTCACAGTCAGAACAGAAATGCTAACATCAACAATATATAAATTCAACACATGCGCATATCAATATCAGATTGTTTTGATCCTTCACTCCCTTAGCAACTCCCGAATGTTGTTTACGCATGGCAGCAGCCTCGTCGTAACATTGGCTTCTCAGATTTTCTATTTTCAAAGCAAAAGAACTCAAGAGTTTTTCAATAAATTGAAGAGTGATTTGCCATCAGTGTTTTAGTGCTATAAAACTTTAAGCGTTTTTAAGTCCCCTGACTCCGCATTTAGACACCACCAACAATACAATTCTTAATAACCCGCAATTTCAACAACAGTACCGGTAATGGTTATTAACGTATCTAGAAATGTTATGAGCATCATAACTGCCACAGATGTTGTTTTGAAATCCGAGCTCGTAGAGCGAGGATTTTTAGATATCTAAGGCTGTTATGATTGATAACATCCGTGGTGTGTTCAATAGTTTATCGGTTGAAGTATGGTAATGGCTGCCATGTACTGTAAAGGAATATTACCGTACAGATACAGTTGTTTCAGTATGGTAATGGTTGCCATGTACGGTAAAGGACTATTACCGTACAGATACAGTTATGGCTTAGTTACCAGCATACTTTTGTATATGTAAACAAAGGCTTAATATCCTGCAACCGATAAAATAAAATAAATTGCGAAAAAGATAACAATGGAAATTAGGAAGTACTTTTAACGGACTAGAACTAACAGATCGCACTTGAATAAAATTGACAACCACCGACCGACAATTAGATCTGATCAACGACTGCTGCAGCAGATTAGACGGCTTGAACCTGGATATGTATGTACGTTAGTTCATGTCGTAGTTACTAAAGTATATCGAGGACGAACCAGTAACAGTAAACCATGCAACGTCAATAGCTCATACACCGAACGTGAACCTTCTGGAGTTGTGTCCTTGAGTACAAACCCAGTTTAGGAGCGTCTCTTTATAACGGGTGTTCATAAACAGTCGTCATCCCAGTAGGTTTTGACTTCAGAAACGTATGTCTATTAAAATTGAGAAATAATGCGCTATGACAGTACTCAATGACGTTTCATTGTGTTGTACGAATTAATCAAAGACATAACATTTTGTTTTTTAAGGCAACTGGGATGACGACTGTTTATGAACACCCGTTATTTCAAAAACGATGGCGTTCCAAGGATGGCCAGACTAGTTACTACAATAATAATAATTCTGTTACAAACTATTTCGGACACATCCTACTAAATACTTTATATCTTAGTACAATTAAAAAAAATAAAGCCAAAACATTGGGAGACAACTGCTCCCTCCCCTGCTTAGCCCCTACCCCTCCTAGTTACGCCTATGACCACCAAGGTGAAGGTTTCAGATTTTTACATTTACGTATTACACTTATTTGCTTTTGGAAAGTGCACCCACTTCTAAAACTGTTGTAAATATCAACCAAAAGTTTAGAAACATGTTTACTAGGTCTTCTTCCTTCAGGGGACGCCTATGACTCAAGCTGTTTCAATTCAATTTCAATCTGGGAAGTCCTGCTTGAAGAATCAGCTCATTTAAAACCAACGTGGTTCTAGCAGGACTCTGTATACAAAGGTATTGCCGGAAGCGCTTCCAAGAGAACAAAAGGTTGTACGTTTTATCATTAAGTTAAGTGCAATGTAATATTTACAAAAAACAATTTAACTGTGAATTTATCTAAGAAAAGTAGTGCACAGTTAGTTCTTGACTTATTATCTCATTATTTTAAGATGCCATAATAAAATAACTGGCGAACTGGATTTTTATATCCAGCCTGACTGTAACCTATGAAATCGTTACAAGCGAAAATGCAAGTACATCATTGTCAGTCATTGGCGAAGAAGAGCCAATTAATAGTCAGTCGGTTGCAAATATTAATTAAAGTGGTCTGTTTCTGATATTAATGTAATAATAATATTTAGTTAACAAAGGGGAAGCCACACGTATTCACACGCCCTTAATCTTGTACATCATCATATTAGCACCTTCCGGTGCGAATGTCAGAAAGTCTGAAAACTTATAGCTGCATCCATTAAGGTTAGGGATATTCAAATTAGAAAGCCTTGTTCATTTACAAATTAGCCAACCCTGGCCCTGTTTATATTTATAACATCGTATAACAAGGCTACATATGTAAGCAGCAGAAAAGCTAGGTCTCCGAAATTCATGCAAAAGCTGAGACATTTTAAAATTTTGGTTTCTATAGTAAATGTACCATCGAAGAATTAAAAATCGCGACACCTACAGTTCAATCCTGTAATTGGGAATTCTGAGTGTAATACTTGATATTTCTTATACTTGTGGATATATTGTTTCACCATGGCAACCTATTTATATTACAATGAAACCTACTGTGAACTATAACAAAAATTACAAAATTCATCTCAGTATTTGTCCCGATTTTTAATTCCTCGGTGGTACATCATAACGTAGTATTTTTTGAAATATTAATATGTAATAAGCAACCATTATAGATGTCGGTGGTTACACATCACTAATAATGAAAGCTTTTTTTTTAAATTACAGCTTATGCCAGGTCAGCAGTATGCTATTTCATGGCAGAGTTGAATGGTTTTTGACAACTAATTACTACGTCTTTATTTGATCACTAATATAATCACTTCCTTAATGGTTTATTAATCACTCTGTGTTAGCACTATTCATTATCACTGATTAGGAGGTCAATGGGTAGTTGTCTCTTAAGTCTTGTATGCAGTGATCTGTTACCAATATTATAGAATACTGCACCACTGCAGAGTTCAATGTTTTGATAGAAGTTCCGATTTATTTTATTAATAAAGTCTTCAACTGGGGGTATGTCGGTTTCTCTTTGAAGTTGAGAGTTTCTTATAAACCATTGGGCATCTGTTATTATTCGAAGCACCTTATTTTGAAGAATTTGGAGTTTGCGTTTATTTGTTTTGGAAGTTGCGCCCCAGACATTGCAACCGTAGGTGAATATCGGTCTTATTAGGGATGTGTAGAGTAAGATTCCACATTTTATTTTCAGAGGCGATTTTTTATTTAGTATAGGATAGAGCATCGCTAGTCTTGTGTATGCTTCGCTTAGTTTTTTATTTACGTGGTAACTCCAGGTTAAACGACGATCCATGTATATGCCTAGGTATCTGACTGCGCTGTCTTTTGGGTTCCATGGGATTGGGTTGTTATCAATGAGGATGTTCGGTGGATCTGGTGGACGGCGCAGAGTGAAAATCTTAGTTTCGCATTTGTTGGCGTTAATTTTTATGCACCATTTTCGGAATCAAGAGTTTAGGACTTCCACACTCATTTGGAGGCTGTTTGCTGCTTCCTTTATGTTATGGTTTTGGGTTATAATAGCCGTGTCGTCAGCATACATGGCTATGTCTGCGTTGGGTAAATTAGGGACGTCAGACATGAAGATGTTAAATAATGTGGGACTTAGGATTGATCCTTGTGGGACACCAGCGCCGATTTGGCGAGTAGAAGAGGAGTGTGCGTTTATTCGCACTTGAAATGTCCTGCCGTCTAGAAAGGATTTGATAATGCTCCATAGGTAGTCGGGAATATTCATATTTTTTAGTTTGATGAGTAGGCCGTTAATCCATATCCGGTCAAAGGCCTTAGCCACGTCGATGAAGGCGATGAGGGAATGCATTTTATTTTCGTATCCCTTTTCTATGATTTCTGTAATCCGCAGGATTTGATGATTGGTTGAGTGGGCACTTTTGAAACCAAATTGGAATTCTGGTAAAGAGTTATTATCCAGGAGGAATTGGTTTAATCTAGTTTGGATGGTTCGTTCGAGAAATTTTGATATTGTGGATAATAAACTAATAGGGCGGTAGTTGGTGGGGTCATTACGTTGTTTGCCCGGCTTGGGTATCATTAGGACTATTGCTTTTTTCCATTCAGTAGGGAAATACCCTATTCTTAAACAGGCGTTGAATATAGAGGTTAAAAAACACAGGGCTTTTGTGGGTAAATTTTTTAGGAGTATATTAGGGATCAGGTCATGGCCCGTGGCTTTTTTTGTTTTCAGGCTATTTGTGTACGATTTGATTTCTGAAGGGGATATTGGATTGGTTAAGAGTATCTCGGTGGGATTGTTGGTGACAGCTTCATGTTCTACCTGCCGAACGTGATTCGGGTCATTATCTTGGTAGCTGGTGGTGAAGGTATCTTCTAATTGTTGAGCGAAGTTTTCACATTTCTCCTTGTCTTCTGGAATTTTGTGACCGTCGAGTATTAAAGTGGGGATGATTGTCGGTTGTTTCAGAATTCTTCTGGTAGCTTTCCACATATTGTGGTCTCCTGGTTCTAGGGATTCTATATAATGGTTGTAGCAGTCAAATCTGTACTGATCCAATTCGTTTTTCACCAGTCGTATCAGTGAGTTTAGGCGACATTTATCTGCTGGATTTCGTGTATGTTGCCATAGTCTGCGGGAAGCGTGTTTTTGTTTTATTAAGCTTAGAATACGTGTCGGTAGGGGTTGATTGTGGGGATGACTATTTGGGCGAGTGACTATTGTGGATTGTTGTATTGCAGAAGATGCCGCTTCTGTGAAGGATTGAATTGCCTTGTCAATATCTGATTGAAGCTTAAGGTTTGCTGGGCAAGTTAAGAGATTTTCCATGTTTTTTTTTAATTGATCCCAGTCAATAGGACCGTTTATTAACCTTGGAATTTTTGGGTACTTGTACGGAGTATAGTTTAGATTGAATACTACTGGTAGATGATCCGAATCCATCTCGGTTAGTACGGTCTGGTTTATTGGGTGTGCTAGGTTTTTACTCAGAATTATATCCAGTATGTCTGGTAATTGGTTTTGCCTATAAGGGTAATAAGTGTATTCCTGCGGGGCTTGGATTTGAAGTGCTAATTGGGAGGCAAAGTTATTAAGCTTAACTCCATTGGGATTATTTACTCTGCAGCCCCAGTTTGTATGTTTACAATTTATATCTCCTACCAGTAACGTAGGCTGGGAGCTTTCGAATATGTTCATTAACTCTTCCAAAATAAGTTTGTTAGTGGGTGGTTTGTAAGCGGAGACAATATTAATTGATGATCCATTCTGAAAAGTTAATTTGATTGCGACGGCCTCTAACTGGGAAATGTTTGTTAGTACTTGTTAGTACAATAGGAGTTGCTACAAGGTTTCGTCTAATGATTATTGCAGAGCCTCCCCAGCCTATTTCTGATTATCTGTCCTTCCTAAATATTTGGTATCCCGGTATAGTGAACTTTTCATCCATTACAAGGTGAGTTTCCGTGACGCACGCGATATCAACACTGTGTCTGGCTATAAAAGATATGAAGATAGATCGCTGTGTTTTTAGCCCATTGGCATTCCAATTTAACAGAGTTAACTTTTGTGGAGTGATATATTTATTTGCTGCCATTTTGGAAAAGCATTGGTAAGAGAGACATGAGGAAGTTTTTAACTTTATCCATATGAGGAGTGATCAGTTCGAGGAGGGTGTGAAGGATTTTTGTTATAAAGGATTCAGAGTCAGTTGACGTTGGGGTATTATCGTATTTTGCATTGTGGGTAGAGGGACCGAGATTATTTTTCAGGATTTGTGCGTAGTTTGGGTTGGCAGTAATATTTCCGGTAATGGTAGAGTTAGGATCGATAGGGCGGATTGTGGGCGGGGAGGGTTTTTTGTTGAGATTTCTTATATATGGACAACCTCTGTAATTTGCAGTATGTTCGCCACCACAGTTGACACAGGCTGGTTTGTTTTCTATCGTCTTGGTGCATTTCGAGAAATGATGATGTTGGGTACATTTGACACACCGTGACGGTAAACGGCAATAGTTTTTGGTGTGTCCAACTAGTTGGCAGTTTGAGCACTGTGGGATGTCGCTATTGCGTCGTCTTGGTTCAATTGAAATGATGCAGTGAAGTAGTTTGTTCAGGTTGAATATTTCTTTAGCTTTGACGCAGTTTTTGAGTTCTACCGCAACCAATGGCATAGGTGCTTTTTTATTGTTTAATAAACGGGTTACTTGTACTATTGGATATTTTAAATTGGTTAGTTCAGATTTTATTTCAGGTTCCGTAATTGAAATAGGGATACTGCGGATTATTACCGATATGTTGGAGTTTTCAGGGTCACGGTAGGTGTAATAATGTACCTTTTGTTCGTCATAGTACTTGGTGAGTGATCTATAATCGTCGATATTGTTTAAGTTTATTTTTAGTTAGGAGTTTTTATAGTTGGTAGAGAAGTCTTCTTTGATTGTTTTCTTTATAGCATTGATGACGTTTTGATAATGTGTCGCATTTGGCAGGAGTATTGGGGGAATTTTTGGTTTTGGCCTTTGGTTTATTTCTGCTTCGTTTGGTTTATCTAGAGTTTCTTCGTCTGAATGATTTGGCGGTGTAGATTGAAGGGAGTAGAATTTATTTTGGGTGATCAGAGATTGAGAGTTAAATAGATAACGTTTATTTGTGTCACTTTCATCCGGTGATGATAATGGACGCTTGTTATTAATGGTTTCAACATTTGTGTTAATTTCTTGTGCATCCATACTTGTTTGTGCGTTTGGAACTTTCTTACCTTCTAAAATTAATGTCGGTGGTTGTAGACAGGAATATGTTGTTTTTTCCATATCGTGTTTTTAGTTAAAAGAGATGACCGTGAAGGTAATAATCAGTAAATAAATTCAGGGTTATTGTTCGGTTGATGTGGGACACCGCAATCAGTCGTACTGATTGCGGCGTATCTCACTTTATATTGCACTTTCACTTTTGTTAGCACCAATATTTATTCGCATTCAATAAATAATAATTTTTAGGTAAATGTAAATGAGCGTGAAACAACTAATTTACAGATACTACAGCTGATGGCTGATAAAGCGCCCGGGTTCGTGATAACGCTGCGGTCGCTGCACTAACACGACCGTTCAGTAAGACTGCTCACGCCGGACCCTAATAATGAAAGTAATTACTTTCATCACTGAGTTGTGCAAGTGCCTACTTTCTTTTCTAACTTGAGTGATGGAAATGCCATTTTTATAGGCGACGTTGAAAGAAAATAATAATTTGCATATAGCTTAGGCTTTACGATTGACAAAAATTGGATCCAACAAATTCTGGGTAAATATTATAAAAGAGACAAAACGGGCAACTATAAGCGCGTTGTATGTAATGCAGCCTCATCGCGCAAATGCTAGGGGTTTTTCGTGGCAAAATGGGACAAACGGCTGAGAACTCGCGCCGAGTTTGAATCCCACCGCCTGTAATGCATTTTTTAATTTGTAAACTGATTTAATTTGCTTAAGCTTTAACTTTTGTTCTTTCAATATTGTTAGACATTTTATGATATTTTTAGCCCTAGTTTCCGTTGATCCTGCAAACATTTTCAGTGAGAAGTTCCGAGTAACAACCAGATTTTTTCTATATCGTTTCCTACATTATTATTTCTAAGTAAATTTAGATACGATCATCTCACATATTCAATATTTAATTTAGCTTTTCACTAACTGACGTTTGTAAGATTACACAAACTAAAACCTTTAATTCAAAGATTATTTTAAGATTCAAACCTTCCGAAGAAGCTATATCATTATTTCGAGAAAAAACCTTAGAAATTAACATAAAAATTGATATTGCAATACTCCAATGTATGACTAATACAATGGGTCATTATGAACGTGAGTAAAGCAGTCCTTTTAGAGCCCATAATTCCCGACGATACAATACATTTCTAAAAATTTATAAAGGGCTTTACTCAAAACTTTCCTCGCAAGTGGAAGTTGTGACACTATGTATTTTGAGAAATCAAAAGCAGCTAGGCGTAAAAATATCTAACGTTCCTAATAATACTGAAACAATAAAAGAAAACTCTTGGTAATGTAAATTACATCCATTTGCAAATAAGAAAATAGTGCAGACGGGATTCGAATTCGGAGCGATTTCAGCACCTGCTGAAGGAACTATAATGGGAAGCAAGCGGGCCGCTCGTACCGTGCCCGCCGTTGTCATCCTACCACGCAGGGCCCTTCGCATATCTGCGATGCAGCTATATTAAAAACTACGCAGTTATTCGTTGCCCATTTTTGTCTCCTACAACATTTGTTCTGTATTTATTGGGTCCCATTTTCATCAAGAGTAACGCCAGAGCTATGTGTCAATTATTACTTTTATCTATTCCTCAGTTAAAGCAAAAATAAGTTACATTTTTTAAGGGTGGTCTCCTTATATATATTTTTTCGTACACTAGCATTGAAAGAGCTACTTTTCCGTACAATTTATTAATCAGAAAGTTGCACTTTGCGGTATTCGTACGGCAAAGTAGTATTTTTCGGTATTCGTGCGGCAAAGTAGCACTTTTCCGTAAGTTTCCTTAGTTACAACACATATAAAACGTTACGTACATAATAATATTACTCTACTTATTTGCTATATACGAGGATAAATTTAGTATTCCATTTTGTATGCTAGTGTACGAAAAAATATTGTACGAAACTCGTATGAAAGTGGCTTTTCCATACTCGTCTCGAAATTCCGGACTCGGTCTAACGGCCTCTTCCGGAAACATCTCACTCGTACTGAAAAGCTCCACTTTCTATACTTGTTACGTAAATTACTATTACTTAAAATTTCTCGGCTTGATGCCAGGTAGACATATAATTCGCATACAACACAGCATCTTTCTCCAACAAAGAGTTTTAGAGTTATACCGGCAACAGACAGACAGTCGGACGGAATTGAGGAAACCTGCTTTTCGTCATCTTGGGACCCTGAAAAGTGAAGATCTGAAGAAATCTTGGAAGGTGATTTTTTTTTATTGTAATACTTTCTTCGTCTTTTAGACGAAGGAAGTAAAAGGGAGCCAGAAATGGCACGTTTTAAAAAACTATTTCAGATTAGAAGTATTTACTTTAGAATATTTCATGTGCACGTGTAAATTAGAGCTGTATTATTAAACTTCAGGAGTTGATTTTGAAATATAAAATGTTAACAGACTTTCGTCCGAATTTGAACTACTTAACTTTTATTAGTTGTATATTTATTCACTTTACCCGTTCTTAATGGTAAATTTTAAATAACAACTACGACATATGCTTAAATGGTAAGAATTCTTAATAAGGCTCCAATTTATCCTCCATAATGTCGTAATTGTTAAGAACTGTTCATACAAATATCTAGTATCTTCTGCTTAGGGTAAAGCCCCCCACATATATAAATAAGTTATCTAAATAATTTTCATTTAAAAATGTAATTCGATCATTACATAACCACCACTGAGTAAACAAAATATAATAATATAGTGCATTCCAATATCTACTACATGGAAATTTATAATTACATTTAAAGTTTTGGAAATTGGCATCGCGCTGTAATAATGGTATTTGCCAATTAAAAGCGAAGTAGTTCACTATAATTAGAAACTTCTTTGCCTTACAATTTTTTAGTAATTACTGTTTTACGTTTCAGGTAAGTCGCATAATCTGCTCATTCTAAGAAGCCGTTGATAATCCAATAAGAAACAGTGAGTATATTTGCGTTTAGTAAAAGTTATATTACGGGAATTTGTGATAGTAACTGCTGTGATGAAACCTCTTTGCACGTATTATAGCATTCAACAGTGATTTATTTAGTCACTTTGAATATATGTAGTTGGGTCAGAGGTACAGTTTCTGGTTCTAGACCAGTAAATATGGGTTCGCTTTCGCTGACTCCAATAGCAAGAAAATCTAGCGCAGATTAGTTAACATCTTGTTTTGCTTTAGGCAGATATTTATAATACAATAGTTAGAAAATAGAAAAATCTGAGGACATTTTTCCGCTTATCCACGAATTCAAACCGAGGACTCGTTTATTGTAAGCTTGGCAGCCCACCTGTGGGCTATCAAAGCTTCTAAAAGGGCATTTTTTTTGGTTTGTTTATTATCTACAAGGGTTACGCATGCAGACGAGGTACCTTAGAGATAGGCCGCTGTGGTCATGATCAAAGTTCCTACTTCGAATTTTATCAAGACTAACCAGTTTCAGCCCTAGTAAGGGATCTTTTACATATTACACATCGTAGTAACACGGGACACACGGCTTTACATCACTTCCGAATGATGATATTCTGTAAAGATTAGCATCGGCATTTTTATTTTTAAAAAATTACCAGGGCCGGAGATCGAACACGTGTCCCTTACATCAGTAGTCAGGATGTTTAACCTCTGAGCCGACGTTTACATACTTTAATTTATTTTTTGCAATTTATCGGTCAATCAACATAGTGGATATTTATTGCAAACATCTCCATAGAAGTGTTAAAAAAGTGCAATCCACAAGCTACCTTTCGTTAACAAGTTCAATCTTGTAATATGATACCATTTTATTAAAAAAAGTGGTTTTGCGCTAAGTTGACTTTATGATTGTAAAATGTGTTGCATATTTGCAAACCTTAGGGGTGAATATAAAATGGTCACTATATAATTATATCCCTACACTGTCTTTAATTATTTTTTAAATTTATATTTTAAGTAACAATAATGTTGGATCTGATTAAGAAATGGGCGTAAGTGCCTACCACAGAAGTAAGAATAAAAATGAGGGCTTGCTAAAATTAATTAATACGAAATGTACTTTTACAGCTAGTATACATATTAATTTGTAGTGATATATACTGCATAAGATCGTCGTTTAATTTCCGAATAACAAATTAGGCAACGGAAGGAAGGGTATTTAGGGGTGTGCAATATTAATCGCTTTACGTATGAATTTCTCATTTAAGCTGACCGCACATTACCGCATCCATCTAGATACATCATTAGCGTTTATGGCGCATTTGATGTCGCCTTCGAAAGCAAGAATTCCACAGGCCTTCGAAATCGTATGAATTCCACATTAGCAAAACCATAACTTCTTATTGATCCAAAATGTATACCACACATATGTATTGTATGTGCTGAGTAATTGTATACAAAATTAAAACTATCGACAGCAATTTTATGCTTCTATGAAAATCATACAGTACGTCGTAAAACTGATTCGCTCTTTTTTCAGATTTTTAATGAAATTTATTGATTCTTGTACTAAATCTAGTAATAATGTAAGAAAGGGATAAAACTGTTTAAAATGGAGCGACCGCTCTAGGTACTATCAGATTTTTTTAGCTGCAAGAACCCAAATAATAAACACATTTTCGTATTGAAAGAAGCAGTGGTATTAACAAAAGTAAAAATTGCAGTTACAGCGGTGTAAAAGGAAGCAGCGGCAATTAACTCGGTTTCCACTCTTCACTCGGCAAAATTAAACTTGGAAAACTGACGTGAATTGAGTATAAAAACGGATTGGCTATAATCCTCTGCTTAGAATTGCACGACGTTATTAGAATATATAAAAATATCTTAAAATGTTACGGATAATCGCAAATTCAAATTGTCATTCGTATTCTTATCGCCTCTTTCAGAACGCGAGCTATTAAAATTCAAAGTGGCACATTCCAGATTTTGTCTAAACTCTCAGCTTGAGTTCGAAAAGTTCATAACTGCACGAATTTCTAGCGATTAACGTACGATGGTCTGTAACAACCATTGGTGATCATAGCATTATTATTGAAACATCGAGTAAAATGGTATTGTATTGATACAAGCACAGAAAGGTTAAAAAACTGGTGTGATATACGCACACAACGTCCTTTAATTTCTAAGCATTTGTAAAAAGTTTTCAAAAATTACAAATTCTACAGAAACCGTACAAAATAGAGCATTAGTTAAAGAGACAAATTTTCTCTAAAATTATAAGCTGAATTAAAAAATATAATAATGTACCGGGTGTTCTATTTAAATAGGAGTTAATAAAAAAGAGAAGAAAACAAAAGAAACTCATTTTAGAGGTATTCAACTTGAAAATCACCTATCTCACATCAGTACACATTAAAAATGTAATCAAAATGTAAAGTTTGAAAAAAATCGCTAGAGCCGTTTTTGAAAAAATCGAAAAGAACTGAAAAATCACAAGGGTAAACTCCATATTTCCGGTTATGCGATTTTCTTCAAAAGCTTGCTGTCGCATCTAGATAGTACACACAACTTATATATGAAATTTCAACGCCATAGCTCTTTTCGGTTTTGAGATATTCTGTTCCCACAAGGGCAGACAAACCAATGAACAAAAACATGTTTTTGGGTTCAGGAGACTCGAAAACCTGAAGATCTGTTGAAAACTCAATTTTGAATTTTTGGGTGAATCCAATACTTCCTTATTGTTAAAGAAAGTAAAAACGTTTAGAAGCCGAACGAGCATTTTGTTAAAAAATGTATTCGACATTCAAACCAGAAGATTCAAGTACTTCTTTAAAATGAATATCAATGTCATACTAGAACATCACGATATACAGGGCGGTGTTTCTAAAATTAGGGAACATACATTATAGAAGTATTCTATGATCAAAAATAGATCGAAAAGTTAAATCTGTGACCGCATACCCATTCTTTCTAAGATATTTCGCTTTAAAGTTTTGATGTGGGTCGCTTATAAAGTAATATGAAATATAGAAAATCGTAATTGAATGGTTTACATTGCTTGGAAACGTAGATAGTGTTACATAGGGTGCCTTGATGTCAATTTGACGTATTTGTCCTTTCCAGGACAGTACCAAATCAACCGGTTTTGTTCTGTTGTGTTTATATACCGTGTGTTCACAGAGTTTCGCACCATGGAATCAGAACAACGTTAATTTATCCCAAAGATCAGCTCTTGCTTTTACGAAACCAGCTAACAACAAACCCTATTATATTTATTTTTCTATGGCAATAAACGATTAAGTGGTATTCAACTTGAGGTATGGTGTCAAATTCGAGGTTAGCAGGTTAGGTTTTGCGTCAATTTTGACACAGACTGACGCAAAACCTAACCTGCGAAGGTCGAATTTGACATAGACTTACAGTGCCACCAACATATTATTCATACGTTGTATAACCATGACCATTCAAAACCATTCGATCATTTTTGAAGGCACTTTATTTGTTATTTGCAAATTCAATGTTAATGGTCAATGCTTAGCAACCGCTTGACTATCAATTGCAACCGGAAGAGTAGATCTTTAAAATAAACTGGCATCACTCCAACGCCAAAAATGAACTAGCATCGCACTCGTGGACGCACGGTATATATATTGTAATGATACACGCTTAATATGCTTTGAATTAAAATTTGTTAAAAAATTACAAATAAAATTGGATAAAATACAGTTTAAAAAATCAATGACAAATGTTAATTTCGAAATAAGATAAAATTAAGTAGGTTTAACTGAAATACATATTAGACTAGAAGGGATAAAGATAAAAATGAGGCAGTTAGGAAATTTGTTTCAATAGACGAAATAACAAACTGAAAAATGTAGTAAACTAATTTTTGATATAATTAAAATATGGAAGATAACCCTGTTTTATTCATGTCATGGTTAGGATAAAAAGGGCAATTAAAACAAATCTACGTAGTGATTTAAAAATGGAATTGTAAAAGACTAAGCACAAGAGAAGAATTAACTAAAGAAGATTATTGGAAAATGGTAGACAAAACTAATGGATAGAAGAATTATTATATACAAGTAAAGTATTAATGAAACATACTGGGTTAGCTTTATTTGGGATATTACATTTGACGTATATCAAAAGTAAAATGGGATTACGTCAACATATGTATTGTTGAGTGGAACTTCAAAGGGGGTGTCATAGGAAAGAAGAGGAGCTTTCCAAGTAGCAGTTGCCTTTGGCAGGTGGATGTCCAGGTTCGCTGGTTGCTGACAGGAGTTTGGGGTTTGCTAATATTGGACAATTGGAACGAGTGGTCTGTCGGTAAGCGGAGCATTGCAGTAAAGAGCTTAAAGGAGTCTAGTTGGGGAGCAAGGATGGGTTGCTGTCTTGAATGTTGTGTGAATAACAATCCAAGGTGCGTGATTTCTTATCGGATCCTAACTAGAAAATAAAGACGTTAACAAGGTAAAATTCATTTTCAAATAAGAACTTATTATTATTAGAGAAGATACACAGCAGAGAATGAATCTATCATTGCTCAAAAATTAACACAAGGTATGTGATTGAAAACATATACAGAATGAACACTGAACAATTTATAGAGTAATAAAATTAAAATAAAATTGATATTAAGTACTTAATAATTCGTCAATAAATGACTTGAACTTGTTGACATCACTGACAGCAACTACTTCACGGGGTAAGGAATTCCAAGAGTGAAACACTCTGTTTGTAAGAAATAATTGCCGCTGTGTTATTTAATATTATAATGCACCATTCAAAAGATTGGGCATTTGTCATTATAATTTGAAAACTGACATTTGGTTGACATAAGTTGTGACTTATGATTTACGTGAAATTTTAAAATATTAGAAACTCAGTTTTTCAGAAACAAATAACTAGATAACGGAACCCACCTATGTATAGTTTTCAGAAGCTATTAAAAAAGTAATTATTGACATTGTTATCTAAACGAGGGCAATTTGTAATTAAAATACTTCATTTACATCAGAATCTGCAAATTCTACACAATTAAAAGCACAGCAAAGCATAAGCAGTGCTATATATAATATTTTTTGTACTCACTGCGTAGGAAATGACATTCCACGCACTCTAGTGGCAAGCGAAACGTCAATTTCCCGATCTACTTAACCAGGAAAAATAGCAAAAAGCACTGGCCCTCTCATGCATTTTAGAAAATAATCGTCTTTACAATAATAAAATTCAATTTATGAAGTACCATTTCCGCGATTTTCATTTATGAAATGTAACAAATTGACGACTAATCATTAATAATAAAATTTACATATTTACTAGTGCCATCTATTGGAAATGCGGCGATTTATTTGATAAACTATTTGCACCAATTTGCCAATTTCTGATTGATTGCAATCAAAGCAAAAACGTGATAAAACTAAAGAAATTATTCCTAATTGAAATTAGTTTATTGAAAATAAGGTAAGTGCTTTTGAACTACACTATTTTATATCATTTTATAACAATTTGATTACTATTTTAGGTTATGAAAAAAACGTAAATCTTAACAATAAAGTTGGTAAGTAAATAAATATCAATTACAACGTGAACATTGATAATAGACATTTATCGGACAATTTGTACAATTTGAAATCGAAATGCCAGGATAAGTTTGATTTGTAACGTCGACAGAAGTTTCCGCTGTCTTCGTTTCAGCTGCCGAAGATGGTCCTGCCGCTGGATGCATTAATTTTTCTGCCAAACTTATTTTGCCTTGAAGAGAGTCCTCTACGTAACTTTCAGCTACAGCTGAAGATTTCCATCCTCCTAGCCTTTTGACTGACAATAAATCGCCACCATGGTTTGCAAGCAAAGTGGCTGAACTTCTTCGGAAGCAATGCCCTGTATATTCAGCAGGACTATCTAACCTGAGATATTCAGCTATTTTTGATGGAATTTTGCCGAATGTGTTGAGACCAACTGGAGAATTAATACATTTACCATCACGGTAGGTTAAAAAGAAACGTTTATTTGTCAGTGGTCTTACATTTTTATATTTTAGGAGTAAGGCAATCCAAGAAACATCAGTAACTGCAAATCGTCTGCTAACGTTGGTTTTTGTGACAGGTATGGTCACAAATACTACGTCTGTTTTAAACTCGATGTCATCAATAGACATTTTACACAATTCCTCACGGCGGCATGCTCCAGAAATGCCCATTATTAATACAACCTAAGTTGAAATGTAATATTTATGTTAATGTGTGAATAAATAAATAAAACAAAATGTTTACCTTCATTAACAGGAACGAAGAATCTGGCGATTCATTAATAAATTTTCGTATCTGTTCATCATCTAATACTTTTGACTTTTTGAGGTTTTGATTTTCTGTTTTCCTCTTTAAAAAGGCTATAAGCTTCGCAAATTTGGAAATGTTTATATTGTTGTGGATTATTAAGCACGATTTTAACATTGAATAGTGTGACCATAATGACTTCTTACTTTGAAAGGCTTGAAAATAAGCCAGCAAGCAATTCTCAGTATAATTTACTATATTTTTTGATTTGCACCACTGAACAAATTTGGAATGCACTAGTTCATACCTGTGCTTTGATTTTACTGGCAATAAATTTTGAATTGCCACATTTGCAGCTTCCCGAATTTCAGGAGGTGTACAAGAAAATTCATCTGCCATTCTTCAAAATTAAAAATACGAAATGTCAGTCGACAACTGCATAAAACAATTGCTATCAACCTACTTTGTTTTTTAGCTACCTCAATTGGCTTGAAAATACGCGCATCCGCTTGAAATTCTAAATTACTAATTTCAATTTATGAATGTCTTTTTGTTCGTTACAAAAAATATTGTACAAACCTTATGCGAAAAAGCTTAAACCGCGCATTCGCGCATATGAAGGCATTCGCTCGCTAGCGCTCGCTCATGCTTCAACACAGCGCTCATGCGGGGAACATCGCTTTCCCGCATTTGGTTTGTAAATTACTATTTAAATGTTATTTGTCACATGTAATTTAGGCAAAAGGCAGCTTCTCTAAAAAATGTTTGTATCGTCATCAATCTTCTTTCATATTATTGAAATTTTCCTACCTATATACAGGGTGTTTCATAATATATGCGCAGGAGTTCAGGATGTGATAGCTCGTCCAAAAATTTGAAAAAAAGTTTCTATTAACTTACCCTCTAAAATGCACAATTTTCGAGATACAGGGTGTTGAAATTGAAAAAAAAATTTCGTTTTTTGCGAATATCTCCGGAACCGTTTATCGTACAGAAAACAGCTTTTGTAAGCATTTTCTACTCATAATAAGCTATGTTTTGTGCGAGAAAAAAATTTTTTTAAAGTCATAATTGGTGAAGATTTTGAAGGAGTAGTGAGTGTTTTTCTCCCCAACTTCTACGCCACTGGTAAAAGTACGGTTTTGAGACGCCCATTTGAACCGCCAATGTTTTCTACATAAAAAAGGTACTCTTGGTCATAAGCTCTAAAGTTGACCGTTTTCGAGAAAAATCAACTTTTATGTTGAAAAACATGGTCAATTTTTTGAAATAAATTTTTTTTTGCTAATTAAACGGAGGACATTTCCAACATTTAATTTAACTGTGTATGATTTGTTATTTTTTTTTTAATTTTGCAATTATGAAGTTAACGTTTGGTTTTGTTACTTGTTCTAACGTTTAAATAAATTTTGTATAATTAGTAAAAAAAAAATTATTTCAAAAAATTGACCATGTTTTTCAACATAAAAGTTGATTTTTCTCGAAAACGGTCAACTTTAGAGCTTATGACCAAGAGTACCTTTTTTGTGTAGAAAACATTGGCGTCTCAAAACTGTACTTTTTCCAGTGGCGTAGAAGTTGGGGAGAAAAACACTCACTACCCCTTCAAAATCTTCACCAATTATGACTTAAAAAAAAATTTTCTCGCACAAAACATAGCTTATTATGAGTAGAAAATGCTTACAAAAGCTGTTTTCTGTACAATAAACGGTTCCGGAGATATTCGCAAAAAACGAATTTTTTTTTTCAATTTCAACACCCTGTATCTCGAAAATTGTGCATTTTAGAGGGTAAGTTAATAGAAACTTTTTTTCAATTTTTGGACTAGCTATCACATCCTGAAGTCCTGCGCATATATTATGAAACACCCTGTATATCTGTACTTTCGATGATGGCATTGTATATTGGTTTCTTCGTTGTTATTTGGTTTTTTGTCGATCCAATGCAGTAAACTTAACATTTTAATGGCTCTTTTCCATTGGTTCATTTTGCATATTTTTTAAATTATTGTACCTTCGTTTCTTGTTGAAACTCCAAGATGTTTGAACTCCCTTCATTTATCTGCACTTTTGTTGCTCATATCTAAATCGCGACCATCTCCTTTTACAACAAGGCATTGGTATTGTCGATGTTTATCGTTACACCGCATTACGTGTATTCGTCTATTCGTCCATTAATTTTCATATGTACGTTTGTATATTTCTTTTTCTAGTTGGGGAGTCAGTCTGCTAATATATATATTAAAAAGCGTTTGGAAAATATAGCAACTTTGTTTAAGTCCCTTATTGACTGCCATTTCTTCGGATGCAATCCACTGATCCAAGTGTATAGGCCAATTCCCCAGTAGTTTTTCAGTTATCATTTTTTATACTTTTAAATATTTGAATAATTAAAGCTTGTATGGATTCCTTCTAATTTTTGCAGAACATTTATTAAATATCTTCACCAAGTTTTAAACCTTTTGGGGTGCATATTTGATCAAAGCGATTGGTGTACTTTTTGAGCTTGCAGCTTTATCATTTTTCAGACCTCTTAATGATTGCTCAATTTGAGTTACATACATTTGGTATTAACTATTTGTAATAGTTTTCTATGCTTCTTTCGTTCTAGTACCTACCATTACACTATTCAGATCTGGAAATTAAAGCACGTTAGTAAACATACAGAAAGCTATAAGGTAGCTATTGTCCGTACACCGAAAACTATGAAATCCTTAGTTGGTGAGAATCTCGGACGGAACGTTATACTACTGACCACCAGATGGCGGTTGAACACACGCACAAAAAGACCCACTTAACCTCAATGTTTGACCAAATTCGTCGTATATTAAAACAGACTGATCAGTTTAGTTTGTCAAACTAACTAATGGTGTGACAGGCTTAAAAGGTGAGGCATTTACTCCACGAGTTTAGATGCCCCTTTAAAAATTATACAGTGAAGCAGTTATAGCTATCCTCGTCGAGATTTCTTCTGGAATTGAGACAGCCGCGGCATTTTCTATTCTTATTAAACTCACTAACACCAGTAACATATGCAATACGCAACAACCTGCCGATTTTTATTCAAGAGAATCTACAAGTATAACTTTGACCTACCTGCAACTAAATCTGTCAAAATACTGATGACGCTAGCTAAATCTAAAAATCAACGAACTAACGGAACATTATTCGTCGGCTGTGTCTTCTATTTCATATTCCAGCACTTGTGCTATCTTACGGTGAATAGAATAAACGTGGTTGCAGTAGCACGGCAGTAGTTGCCGAAGCTTCTATGACACGCCACAAGATTAAGGTGCCGCCACTCTCCACTGAGGTAGAAATTTGAATATATCCATTCAACAAATTTGATTATTTATGAAAATGGACCGCATTGTTCCATTCACTTAGAATAATATTGTAATATTGACCAACACGCTTATTCTTTGACGTTGATTTAGGAGCGGCATTGAAATACAATAAAATTATGCTCAGTTTTCCAACTTTTTCGTCGCAGTAAAACACCTATACATTCAAAAAATTACAAAAAATTAGGTTACGTATAAATGCAATAATAATAATTGGTGAGAAAAAAACAACAGGAAGAATTGTCCATTATTTATGGAGTGAATGGAGAAAAAAACCTGTTTTTTCAGTATTTTTGATTATATTCAAATATGAATGGCCAGATCTATGTGAAAAAAATATATATTGCATGAAATCAATGCTAACATAACATATATTTTTTTAAGAATTTTTGAATGTAGGGTTCAAAAAATGTGGGTTGACTTTAAACGTTAACTTCTATATGAACTGAGTGGTTTCTTCTTTCAGGCTATTTATGCTGTATCAAAGATTTGTTTTGTGTTTCTACTCTTGCATTCTTTGGAAATGGTTTCATTCGTTATAGTTTTGTTGCTTTAAGCAGAAAATGGTTACTGTCGGGCATTCAATACCTATAGATAATATGTACTCTTACATTTTGTATTGTAATGTTTGATTGTTGTATTTGTTTCAACTATTGTTTCTAATTTTATCGTAGGCTGAGTTCGCGTGTATTTGTGCATTTCTTTATACTATTTAAACCACCCATTTGTTATTCTCATGTCAAATCTTTCACATAGGTTGATAAGCCGCTCTCCATTCTTGTTAGATGCTTTTTCTCTATACCTACCAACTATTTCAAATCCAACTATACCATTAAAGTATTTTATTAGAATTGCCTCTTTCTTTCTTCTTAGTTTTTCTAGTAGTTTCGTCAAATTCTCATCTTCACAGGTTTTAATATATTTTTCTAAATATTTATATAGTATGGATACTCCACATTTTTATTTTGGCACACTCCACTATGAAAGTGTAATTAGGAATCGCACTTTGCATTTCCTTTATCTATTTACTTATTGTGTGTCAGTAGTTTTATATCAATTTATTTTTTTTTAAGTTGTTCGCAATACTTCATTATACCTAGTGTTTTTCATTATTTCAGATCGCCATATTTATAGTCCTTAATCGTAACTTTTGTCATATTTTAGTTTTTCGCCCAGTTTTTGAGGCTCTGCGTTAGAGTTTTTGACATTTACAAAACTTTTTAAGTGCCAAAGTGTTGCCCCGACCCCAACCGCCTACGTGGAGGACCGAGTAATGTTTTCTCAGTAATAATGTATTAAGGGCGAATGGTTTTGCTGGTAAACATTTTTCCGAGCAAAATCATGTTCCCGAAGTACATTTTACAGACTATTTCATAATTATCGGTTCATTTTGTATCGATGCGCGAGGGATATGACATTTCTTCTACTCACATATGTAAATATTGTGTTTTCACAATCAATAAATGGATAAACAGGCAATTCTAGTTAACTTAACGAATATGATTTGATATCCACACACGGACGGATATGAAATCCATCAATCACAAATCACGTTCGTCGTGATTATCTAGGCAACTTTCATTTATTGTTTGTTTGTTTGTTATGGACAAGGTAAAATGTCAATTAACGTATTCTGTCAAACTAATAGTTAAAAATTCGTTCAATGGCTAATGAAACGTACCACACGTTATTGTCCCAAAAATCCAAAAGTAAATACGAATTTATCTACAACAGCAATATACCCGTCGTAATAATTTGCGTTTGTTTGGTATCCCGGAAAACAAGAATGAAAATACAGATGTACTTATGATTGATCATTTAATCAGACGCTTGGGTCCCAACTGCATATCGTTGGATGATATCGAAGGCTCCCATCGAGTGGGCCGACCTTCTGGTGATAAACCCCGGGCTATTATAATCAACTTCTTGTCGTATCGAAAAAGAAAACATGTCTTCGATTTAAAAAAACGTCTAAAGGGTAGTAAGCTAGTTATCAAAGAAGATCTAACTGGGTATAGACTGTCGGTGCTCCAAGCTGCAGCAAAAAAGTTCGGTGTGAAGAATGTCTGGAGCAGCGATGGAAGGATTTTCCGGAATGTAGATGGCCTTGTGAAGATTCTAACATGTGAAGAGATGGACAATCTATTATCTGCTGCTGCAGTTTAGACACGTATGATTGTCTTTCCTTTTTTATTATTTTACTTTTGTTGTAAGCCACTTTAATTACTCGCTTTACGAAGATGATTTATTTCAAGTTAAAAAATATGTTACTATTCTAATGTCGCTTGGGCTGCAAAATTGTGCCTTTACAATGCAGTTTTGGCTCCTTAAACTATATTTTAATTTAATTTTCCTATTACATTAATTTTTATAAGATTATAGCCACAATACAGAAATTTTACGATCAGTTTGTGGTTAGGAGCGCTCTTACACTAATTGCTCGCATTATCTGTACTTATCTTAACTTTTTAATTGTACTGCTTGTTTTGTTTGTATTTTGTTTTGTCTTGAAATTGAGTTTGTAGACGTACATGCCCTTAAAATTGCACACTTCAATATTGAATCGATTGGTACGGGTTTTTATGAGTTCAGAGATCATGTGTACCGGTTCGATTATGATATTATTGCTCTGTCTGAAACGTGGTTAAATCCTAACATTTCTGATAAAGTTTTTAAATTAAATGGTTATGAAATGATAAGGAAAGATCGCATATCGCGAGGTGGTGGCCTAGCATACTATATTAAAAACAATATCGTATTTACCGTAATTAATACAGAAAATAATATACATTTTGAACAATTTTGGATAACATTTACTTTAAAGAAAAGGCGATTATCTCTGGGTGCTATTTACAGGGCTCGCTGGAAGGAATATGATGATTTCTTTAATGCATTGGAAGATTCTTTTGCATCTGTGATTCCGTTTTGTGATGATTTGTTATGTGTGGGTGACTTCAATATCGACTTGTCTACCAATAATTCAAACTGCTTAAAATTTTTAGAATTACTTGAAGTTTATGGATTTAAACAAATCATGACCGAACCAACTAGAGTCACTAAGTCCTCCTCCACACTTATCGATCTAATTATTACATCTAATTCCGAAATTATATGTGATAAGGGTGTGAGGAGTATGCATGGAATATCCGATCATTCTTTAACATACTGTTATCTGAATGTCGGTCATGTTAGTACTGCAGTAAATTTCAAAACGTACAGAGATTTTAATAATTTTAATCGTGATGCATTCACCGTGGCATTGGAAGCTGTACCGTGGGATGCAATGTTTCGGCTTAATGACATTGATTCGAAAGTAACTTTTATCAGCAATAATGTATTATATTTGTTCAATTCTTTCGCACCTATTCGCACTGCTAGATTTACGAAACCCGAAGCTCCTTGGCTGACAGACAATATCCGCCTACTCATCAAGTTACGTAACAAAGCTCTTCAGAAATTTAAAAAATCTAAAAACCCTAGTAACTGGGATTATTACAAAACTTTACGTAATTTCACCACCAGTGCTATCAGACGGGAGAAACGCGCTTATTTACAATCAATCTTGACCAAAAACAAAAATAATATATGGTCGGCTCTTAAAAAACTGGACCTTAATGTTCAACCAAAAAATCGTGTTATTCCCGCTACACTTTGTGACGCTAACGCTATTAATAATTTTTTTCTTGATGAAATTGCTACAAAGAAAATACAACCTGATCCCAATTTAAAAATATTTTATGAAAATAATTTAAAAAATAATGTTACTCGTTTGTTTGGCTTCTCTCTAGTTACAGAAAATGATGTGTTGGATTCCTTATGCACAATTAACTCAAATTCTGTTGGGGCAGATAACATTAGTATCAATATGATAAAAATGTGCTGCCCTTTTATAATTAGATATTTACTTCATATTATCAATTGTTGCTTAGAAATCAATTACTTCCCTGATAGTTAGAAAATAGCACACGTCATTCCTCTTCCCAAGACCAACTCTCCTTCTAGCTTTAGGGAATTACGCCCAATCAGCATTCTTCCCGCAATATCTACATTATTAGAAAAAATTATGGAAAAGCAAATTCGGAATCATCTCCATTATTTTAACATTCTTCCTATTGTACAGTCAGGTTTCCGGAAGGGGTACAGCTGTGTATCTGCTCTTGCTTGTATCACGGACGACATATTTAATGCTTTGGAAAATAACTTCGCTACTATCTTGATTCTTTTAGATTACTCCAAGGCATTCGATATGATCGACCATGAACTATTATTATCTAAAATTTTGGTTTTGGTAATAATGCAATTGAGCTTGTAAAAAGTTTTTAACTCGAAGAACGCAACTAGTTATAGTCAAAATTATACCCATTCGGAGTCACGTGACTTTTGTCTGTCTCTGTTCATCTTTAGTAAAATAGATGAAATGGAAGAAATTTGAAAAAAGGCATGTCGATTCATAAAATTAATTTTAAAAATTTGACGTTTCTAATCTGTCAGATTATATTTTTCGTGTAAGTTATTGAGATAAGGGTAATAAAACCTAAAATTGTTGAGCCGAAAACTGGAAATTAAAAGAAATCATCGGACATGCGGTATAACGAGCAGTCACAACAATTAATTTGAATATTATGCGTTTTTTTTTTATGAAGAGTACAATATTAATAATAGTAAATCAACAGTTTCACCCTCCAACGCTGTTCGCCGTGCTTCTCTTGCGTTAAATATCTCGGAGAGCACAATTTACCGAAAATATGAGCCAGAAAGTGAAGAATGCAAAAACGGAAGTCGACGAAGCAGTCAAGACACTGTATATAAAATGTATGTAGCTAAAGAATTTGTAACCATAAAAAATCTAAAAAATGCTTGGTTGAAGAATCTGGAGATTTTTCACATTCAGTTTCTTCCCTAAATAGATTGTGCAAGGAAATAGGCTTCAAATGGCAATGTTCTATAACAGAATATGCATGCACAGAAATTGACTTAAAATTGGCTATACGCAGCAGGTTTTAATGTAGCAGCTGACATATCTTTATTATATTTACATTTTACGACATGTTATGTTTTCTTTAACCTGTAAATTCAGTTTGATTTCATATAAGAGAATAAACCCGTAGCAACCTTGTTTTAGAAATTGGCATATGTCAGGATAACCTACAAAACGGAATGTCATTTATTTCCCTAAAATTGCATTTTTAAGAATCGACATACGTAAAATTACTAGATTATCACGTGACTCCGAATGGGTATAAATTTGACTATAAATTAAGTAACTCAATTTCAAACGTGAAAGGTGTAGAGTCGGGTGTCCCGCAAGGTTTTATATTGGGTCCTTTATTATATATTATTTACACTGCCGATTTTATTAATAATGTAAAAAATTGTAACTGTCACTTTTATGCCGATGATACGCAAATCTATTTACCATTTAATCTCAACAACATCAATGAAGCTAACAATTTAATCAATACTGATCTCTCAAATTTAATAGCGATATCTGAACAACATTATCTGCTTATCAATCCTATAAAATCTACTATTATGCTTTTTTGCAAACCAAAAGACAGAGATAGTTTAATACCGTTAGTAAACATTAACATTGCTGGGACAGCTTTACGTGTACAGGGTGTCCCATTTTCGATGATATTACGGGGTATCTCACTTACGAGTAAAGATAGCGAGTTGCGGTTTTCGCAATACTGTGCTACTTTTTTGTGAAAACAAAGATGGTCTAAACAAGATTTTCATAGCCCACTTCGTTTTTGAGATACAGGGCGAAATTGAAAATATTGCATTTTGGGACCCTCTTGTATCTCCTTTATCCTTTAACATATCGCAAAGCTAAAAACTGACTCTTATACAGTTTTTTACGTAGAATCCAGTGGCGTAGTCAGATTTTTGCTGTGAGCCGTCAATTTTTAGTTATAAATTAAACTTATGCGTTTTTAACGAAACACTCTGTATATATTTTTGTAAAGCTTATAAAATTTCCAATCAAATGAAAGAAAAATATACAGGGTGTCCCGTTTAAAAAAACATATGTTTGATTTATAGCTAAAAATTGACAGCTCACAGCAAAAATCTGACTACACCACTGGATTCTACGTAAAAAACTGTATGAGAGCCAGTTTTTAGCTTTAATATATGTTAAAGGATAACGGAGATACGAGGGGGGTCCCAAAATGCAATATTTTCAATTTGGCCCTGTATCTCAGAAATGAAGTGGTCTATGAAAATTTTGTTTATACCAACTTAATTTTCACAAAAAAGTAGCGAAAACCGCAACTCTCTATCTTTACTCGTAAGTGAGATACCCCGTAATATCATCGAAAATGGGACACCCTGTACAAAACTCCGGTCGTAATTTAGGTTTAACTATAGACTCTAATTTAAGATTTGATCTTCATATTAGCAATTGCATACAAAAAGCGTTCAGCAACTTAAAAATCTTGTACGTCAACAGACATTTTTTAACTCCAGATGCGAAGAAAACCTTATGCAATGCTTTTGTTTTGTCTCATTTTAATTTCGCTGATTTAGTTTATGGACCTTGTTTGGATAGTTCTGATGCCAGGAGAGTTCAACGAATTCAAAACTCTTGTTTAATGTTAATTTATGGAATTAGAAAATATGATCATATTTCACACAAACTGAGAGACTCTAAATGGTTAAATATGGGTAATCGTCGCTTTCTGCACTCGGCCTGTTTTGTCCATAAATTATTAATTAACAAAACACCAAGTTATCTTTCCGACAGACTGACATTTAGAACTGATACTCATAATATTAACATCCGGAATAAAGGACTATTAACCATCCCACCTCACAGATCTGTATTTTTCGAACGTTGTTTTTCATATAGTGCTGCTAAAATTTATAATTCCTTGCCATCCTGTAGCAAAGATCTTTCTATTGCTTCCTTTAAACGATACGTGTCATCTCATCTTTTTGAACGACAAGACAGTGCTTGAATGAGAATAAAGGATAATTTAAAAAAATCATTTTAATGTTTGATCAATTTAATATTACATAATATTGGCGGGTGCGTCGCGGATTAAATTTCAGACAATTATATTCAATTTTAGTTTTTAATTTTCAATTTTGAATTTTTGCCATTACAAACAATTTTTTATTCGTACTTATTTTTTGTCGGTTGAGTGTAAGAGCAGATGTAATTTATTGCATCGGAACTCCGCCGTTGCCACATAATTTTTTAAATTCTTATATCTGAATGTATTATTTATTTTTGTTTTTTTGGCAATAAAGTCCTTTATTATTATTATTATTATTATTATTATTACCTTCAGTAAAATTTTAGAAAATCCACGATTTCTATTTTTCCTTTCCTCGTTGATAGGGCGTAGAAAAACTATACTGTACAACTCGAGTGGAATGTCCATACGCTAACTTCATCCTCGTGCGATATGTACACAAAGAATCATTGAAAATGAACAGGGCTATGCAATCAATATTACAGTAGTTGATTATGTTTTCTGAATTCCTCTTGTCTCTAAAGTAGAATCGTGTTGTTCTAACTCTCTACCCATCGTAATAATAAAATAACGTTGCACGCAATTGCAAAAACGTCGGTTAAGTCAATTTGAAATATATAACCCTGTTCATTTTCAATGATCGCAAGTGTACATCACATCCAATCTCGCTGCTATATACTGACGCACAGTGACAGTTTAAATGGAGTTTTTAAAATGCCGTCTTGATTAAAACAACATATTTGGTGGTTGCCATGCGTGCAAACTGTAAAATCATACCTCTTAAATAATATACAACACTACTTGCCGTGCTAAACCGGCAAAAGTACCAAGACTTCATTCGGCGGTTTACTATGTTCGGGTTTTTGTAAACAAACTTCCCATTACTTTTAATAGGGATATTATCACAGAAAACACAGAAAATGTGTTTGTGTTTTTTAACTCTACGAACACATTGCATTTAATAATAAGGAGGGTTCAGTACTTCATTACTGAACGGGACCCACGCATACACCGCAGCTACAGCTAGTAAACTGATAAAACACTAAAGGAAAATGTTTTATTCTTTACCACTATAAAACGCATCATTGGTTAAATTTTGAAAAATCATGGTATTCTATTAAAAAATAAAGAATGCCAAAAATAGTTAAGGTTGTTTTCCACTAGCCTAGGTGGTTCAACGTCCAACTGTAGGTAATCTGGATATATTGAGTAGTATTTCTGTAGCTGCGATAGGACTGTAGTAATTAATCCAAGCGATAGAATATATACTCGCAAGTTTTAGTTTTACCGAAGTGACTATTAATTGTTATCACCTCTTATAAATAGAATTTACATATCTATAAAAAGTTCTTCTAATGCACATTACAATTTCGTCAATTTTATCTAAATTAACTCGGCCTATACAAAGAGGGAAATGAAGAATACATATTGCTCATAATGTTATCACAATACGTCCCAAGCGAAAGCAATTTGCAGTAAATGGGCGACCATTGTGTTAGCTAAATATTCCAACCTTTAGTACAGTAGCGCACTTACGATAACAAACAAACTTGGGCTAAGTAACACTTCCATCAATTTAATTTACAATGGTTAGAATATACGTTTCATAAGCATTTATGGAATCATATCACTTAACTAGTTTATTCTTAACATATAAGACTTGTCTGTAAGTGATAAACATTTTGTTGTTTAAATTAACATTTACATCTATTTAAATAATTTAATAAACGCCTTGTTATTTTTTTCTACTGGAAATAAGTAGTATTCGTTAAACATGCGCATAAAAGGCCTACAAGCGATTTTCACTGGTTAAAATTGAAGGATGCCTAACAAGTTTTGCAGTGACATCCAGGATTAGCAGAGCAGCGGGGCAAGGATTTATAAAGGATATCTTCGCATCGACTATTTGCTCCCTTCCTGCCACTCTTTGCGGTTTCTCGAAACAAGAGTGGAGAGACGAGTTATGGATCCAATAGGTCTTTCATGAAAGACAACTAATTATGTAGTAGAAACAGTTCTGGAAGTAGTCCCTGGCAGAAAGTAATTTAATTAAAAGCAAATATTTATAGCGCCTAGTTTGTCCCCTTTCTGTGCTCGAAACGAACTTATGTAATTTAAACTGGCTAGTAAAATGTGTTGGTTAAATTTAAAATGAAATTATATATAAGTAAAGAAACAAATCGAATGATAGTTGGAAGAATCTTATTAAATACTACATGAACTTCATTTAACAAGATGTAGCACAATTCTAGGCAATAACTGTGTAGTATTCCAAGCAAAAATTGGAAAGTTATTTAAAATTAAGTACATCATGTTTGCTTTTAGCACATGTGCTAAAAGTAAACAGCGGGTGTTGAATTTTGAATTTTAAACAGGAAGTGAGGTTATAAAGTTATTCTAGTTACTTCTTTCGTTGGAAGTGAAGTGGTTTTTAAATAATTAAAGCATTACATAATCAATAAAGTAAAATGTGTGCTATTATAATTACCTTTGATAACTAACTTTAACAGCTACCGCAGAAACCTGCGCCGTCACGGCCATCTCTTTACTATGACATAAATCATAAATGCAAACCTTTGTTAAATTGACATTTATGGATTAATAATAGTAAATTTAAGACCGTAGAAAAAAAATTTGTGTGCAAACTCGTGCTAAAAGTGTTGATGCACGAGACATGTTATGAAACTCAGCCTTCGGCTTCGTTTCATAATGTTCATATCTCGTGCATAAACACCCACTTTTAGCACTCGTTACACAAATAGCTATTCTAATGTCAAGCAGCTTTCAAGTAATGAGAGTTCATCTGTAAATTGTACATGTAACTGTTTTGTTACAGCATCATAACATTTTGCATGATTTAACTAGTTGTTTAACCTCAGTTTTTAAAACAGTATATTTGCAGAAAATGGTGAATGTATGTATATGTCTTCAAAACTTCCCAATGCATCTGTCAAATTTGAAGGTTATTATCGAAGTATCACTGAATGACAATCAAACAGTAATTTTATGAATTAAATTACGAAGTCACTTACTGTCCTCTATGCTGGCTTGATTTTAAATAGCTTTCCAATTTCTGGTGGGAATACTATACTTATTTTGAGTTTCTATTTCTTGACTATGGATAGGTATCGCAGAGCATAGCTAATATTTTTTTTCCGTGAGAAGTTTATAAACGTGGGCAAGTGTAAAATAATGTATTTTTTTACCCCTGTAACTAAAATGGTATTTAACATACTAACATTCACGTCGCTAAGTGATCTTTTAATCATGCCTTCATAACCTGTCGCTAAAGAGCCTCTTAGTCACGAGCTGAAGTTGGCAACAATCATGGAGTGAAGTTAGGTTTAAACAGTATTTGTTTTATTAGCCACAGCCAAAACTAAAATCAAGTTAGTTTTCAACTTTCAACAGTCAACTTTGAAGTTTGTCAAGCTAATTTAACCTAACATAATATTCAAAATCTTAATGAAATAATATGATGTTACATTGTCTAAATTTGTGGTCGTAGAAACGGTATAGTATGTAAGATATTATATAAACTCGTCTAGACAGTCGTTTATTAGACACTCGTGACTAAAGTGACGTTCATAAAACTTGTTTCATAATATATTATTATAAGTGGAGATAATAAAATTAAATAAAAGGTGGATGCCATTAACACTGCCAATGCCAAAATAGGGTCAGATTTGACCCAGAAATTAATTTTCTTAATTATTGCTAAAAATTTTGTTCCCATAATCCATTTAGGAATCCTGCTATAGTAATGTTTTACACTTATTACCGAAGTATAATGTAATTTGTATTGTTTCTCCAAAAATTAACTTTGAAAAAGTCGACTGGGTCATGACTCACCCGATTATCGCATTTTATGTAGCAATTTTATTCACTGATGCGCACTGAGACAATGCAGCTAGTCATAGGATTTATAATCAGCTGATTTGCATAACGTATACCTATAAGGTAGCGAAGTGGTAGTTTTTGATTGCGCTTTCTGATTGTGTCGTGAAAATAAAAATTAAAAAGAAAAAAACTAAAGTTTTAGGTACTCATTCTACCTGTCTTCCATTCGTATTATTCCGAACTGTCTACTATATAGAACTAGAAGGTATGTAATTTAAACTATAGTTATTAAGTAGGTAAATTGAATAAAAGTTACCATATGGTCATTCTCAGTAAACAACTTTGTCGTGATGTGTGGTATCTTGATAATTACAGAACGTGGCAGTGAAGCGTATGAATATTCTTTGATTGCAAACAAAGAATGCTACTTTAGTACTTTTCTATATTTTTACGTTGTATAGTTTATTTTCGATTTGTACTTTAGCTTTCTTTCAAAACCTATTGTGTCGAGGTTTTGTGATCTACGACAACTATTTATCTTCTTCTTGAGTAACTCAATCCGAAGACTATCGTCACATCCTACATACCTCGATAGACTCAGTGCTCTGGTTAACTCGATTCCTCGACAATTATACGGTCGTGAGCACCTTGCTCTTATACAAATGACCATATGGTAGCTTTTGTTCAATTTACTTCATGGCTAAACTAAAAGTTCAAACTACATACCTTTTATATAGTGTAAAGTTCCGAATCATTCGAATGGATTACATGTAGAATGAGTGTACATTCATATAATAGTCCAGGCATCATAGACATCAATCACAGAAAAAATAATGTAGTTTTAATTTTTGCACAAAAAATGTTTCTTGGTGACCTAGCTTCTGGGGTACCGGCGTCATATCAAAGAGGCTTTGGGAGTAGTTAAAAAACATCTATTGTTCAGGTAAAATATCTCTTCTGTTTTCAACACCTGAAAAATTATTAAGAAAGGTTGTCAGAATCTAATATGCT
Organism: Agriotes lineatus; assembly: GCA_940337035.1. NCBI lineage: Eukaryota > Metazoa > Arthropoda > Insecta > Coleoptera > Elateridae > Agriotes > Agriotes lineatus. The sequence goes on along the minus strand of OW679195.1, from coordinate 140,860,590 downwards.
GCCATGCAAAATTTCAGAAATATCGAATGACTTTTATGAAACTGTGTTTGTTAGGATTTGGAAGAGAGCTTTTTCTCATTCACATCGTTTCATAGAAGTAATCTAACATTTCTGAAATTTTGCACCAGGTTATAATTTTACATTATGAACAACTTTTTCTGGGATATGAACGAATAAGCTACTTTATCGCGATTCTTTCTAATAAATAAGAGGATTTTTCTTCTGCTTCTTGTCCCAAAAACTAAGATACCGGCATCCCAGAGACGAGGACTTTTAAAGGGTCACCTCTACGCCCTAAGGGGCACATTTGTGCTAAAAAACAAGGACTACATTTTTATTTGAGGTTTCTCTTAAAATTTATTTATTATGCCTGCGCTAATAAGACGCTACCTGTTTTTTTTTTAATACAAGGTACCCTTTTGCTTAATAAAATATTAAAATTCCCAATGTATTCTAGCAAAAGTCTAAAAATTTTTAATTTTAAATATCTATCTTACAAAATAACCAAAATGTAGTTTAGGTCGTTCATTCCCTGTAGTAGTAATTCGTTATTTGACATTTTCTTGTCAGTAATATTTTCTATTATGTTATTGGAACCTGCATTGAAAGAAAGTTCACTTCGAGGAAAATGAATTTGAGTAGAGAGCATTTGCAGGCCAAGATCTATTATGAGATATGAAGAAACTATTGCTGTTGTTTGTTCCATGAATGAAAAACACATTCGAGTAATGTATGATTTTATTCGGACAACATTAGAGGTAAGTCTGAGCCAAAAACAAAACAATGTACTTGGGGGAGAAGAGTTAAAAAAACTGTAAAAGGCTTTACTCAGAACTTTCCTCGCAAGTGGAAGTTGTGACCTCAGAGAAAAAGATGTAAAAACGTCTTCACATTCTTAGTAATATCGAAACTATGAAAGGAAACACTTGGCAATGCGCATCACATCAATTTTCAAATAAAAAAGCCAATACTGGCGGATTCGAACGGCAGCGTCTGTGAACACGGTCTAAACGTTTGGCAATATCTATAAAGCCCGCGGAGAACCTCTTATATTATTGCGTTGCGGCTGGCTTAAAAAGAACGCATTTACCTATTGTTCACTGTTTTCTCTAATTTACAACATTTATCCTCTATCTGTTGGTTACCATTTTACCCAAGAGTAAAGCCTGATCTATGTGGAAATTTTTACTGTTATGTGTTTCGTAGTTAAAGCAAAAGTAATAAAAATTATTTTTTAAAGTGTTCACTTTGTATATATGTGTCCAAAGTTTCTCAGGTTTATGCCATGTAGATATATAATCTGCATCTACAAAATATCGCCTTCCTCGAAACAAATGGTTTTTGACTTATACCGGCAACAGACAGACAAACAGACAAACAGATATACGGACAGACAGATAGGCAGATAAATTTGAGAAAACCTGTTTTTCGTCATCTGAAAAGTGAAGATAGAAATCTCGGAAGGCGATCCTTTCACGATTACAAATCTTCCTTCGTCTTTTCGACGAGGGAGTAAAACGGTGGAAACCTTTTTATTCCAACATTGGTCACGCAGCAACGCGTAGTTAACTAATTCAGATTGGTATGCATCTGTTTGTCTGCCAAGGGTGGTTTCAAAGATTGAAGCAGCGTAAAAAGAATTGTTTTGTAGTATTATATTGCGCTTTCTTAACAAACACTGAATGTTTGGAGATTTCGAACGTGAGAACATTGAACGAACAGCCTTATAGTTCTGGACTGGCGCTTAATGATTTTTTAAATTTTCTAAAATTAGGAATTTGCAATGTAATAACACATCTCTAATTTATTATTTTTGCTGTTTAGAATTTTTTTAAATTTAGTGTTTAATAGTGCCTCAATAACTAAGGTGTGTGAAGTTAATGAAAATTTACAGTCTGTTTCTTGTTACTTGCTTTTAAGAACACAATTGGTTTTCGTATTTCACTATTGTCTATTCCTCATATTAATTTGATCTCTTCGCTAAGTTGAGCTGCATTCCTTTCTCTCGAATGATTGGTACAATAGAGGATGATATGTGAAACAGTTAAGTTGGTTTGACAGGTAGTCGTGAGTAATTTTCGTGTGTCCATCCTCAGTCTTCCCAGTTTTCAGCTCAGGGATGAGGAGGAGCAGGCCCGGGGAGTTTTTTTAAATTAATTAACATAGGTACAGACGCATCAACCACTAAGGTTACTAGCGATCTCATAATGGGTATACTAATAGCGACTTCATTTACCTGCGCGTGTAATTAATCTTTACTATCCTTACTTTGCTCCACAGGAGTGGTTTCGGTGTTTTTATCTTGTGTGGTAAGCATTGATTCGGCACGTGTACTTTGCAGAAGACGTTTGTTTGCATTATCTCTTATTATGCATATTTGCAGCGGTGACTTGCAATTTAACGAGTTATGTCCGATCTGTTGACATTTCAAACATTTTATTCTCTCTATTTGTAAAAAAATTCGGAATTCATATCCATCAAAATCCATCAATAAGGAATTAGGAATGGGATTATTTTCTTCAGATATTATATTGACAAACTTGAGGAAGCTCTGAATTTGGGATCATTCTGCATCAGTTAACCCTGCTCTTATCAGTAAGTACATTGGTGAAACTACTTTGATTCCTTCATCTCTGAGCAATATTTTTAAGTATTCGTTAGTTATTGATCGGCAAATATTAGAAACAATAATTTTTTTAGTTGGGGTTATTAGTTTTCTGCATTCTACATTTTTATATAAAATTTTTAGTGTACATTGACTATTTATAAGATCGTCTGTAAGTTCTTTAGAATCCTTCCAGATAAACACAAATGCACACATTTGATAACTTCGAAGCCGATAGAATATTTTTTGGGTGCACTCGTTTTCCAACCGCGTAAATGTAGTCTTAAGTTGTATGCCATTTATTGCTTCTAAAACTATCGCCTGAACTTTGCGAGGGTAAGTTATTGCATGGACCTTTTTTGTATAGCATGGCTTGGCAAGATGTTCAGTATTAATTGAGGATTCCGTTAAACTCCTGTGACTAAGAATTAGATTAGGTAAGTTTTTCATTGTTATTAATATTAAAACGTCGTTCCCCGGCAAGCTGGGAAACAGAGAACATCGGTTAAAGGAAATGCTACTTTAGCATACCTGTGTCGATGTGATACGGTGTTATCAAATTTAAACAGACTGGCACTTTTCCTAGAACAATTCGATCCGCACAGTACAATAACGTCCGATCCCGAGAACGGCAGGAAAAACACTTCTTTACAATCTTATATATTATAAAATATATTTTCCAACGTGACTTAGTCTACTCTTACGCCTTTTTGTTATCACATCTTCCTTTTTATTACACTGCATATCTTGGCTTAATTGAAACTAGGGATGGGCGCATGATATGAAAACAGTCGGGTCACACTGGGTCACGACGGGTCCCGTCGTGTACGTGAGTAATATTTGAAAATCGGGCGTAAGTGAAAATTTCCAAGGCGTGATTCATGTTCCACGTTAATTTCAAGTTAAATACTTAGTAACGAATGAAACACTGCAGGGTGCCCCGCTCCCCTTCTGCCCACCACCACCATGTGGAAGATTTAGAGCTGGAGCGGGAGGTCGTTGTATTTCTGTGTGGCAGCCTACAGCGACCGTGCTTCGCACCTGTGTTGTGTTGTGAATGTTGTGTCTACAGTCAATTGCGTGTGTGCGTCTATAGGCGACCAAATAGAATTTACTTTTAATTCCTTGGACGTAAAAGTACTTTTAAACCTAAGAATTAAAAGTGTTACCTAGCAACATATACCTTCTTGTACTTGTATCAGTAAGGGAAACGTCAATTCTAATGACAGTTTATGCTATTAAAAGTAATGTCTTTGAGGACGGTTACAAGAAGTGTTGTAAGGTATTGTAGTCAATTTTCATTTATTTCTTTTGTGTCTACTATTCTGATTGCAACGTATCACGTAAAATATTTCAAGTGCAAAACATATTTAATTTTGTTGCGGGAATTTTTGTTGGTTTTAAACTTGAACATTCTGTTCTATCTTTGTTTGAATTTTCAAATAAAAGCTGTGGGTCACGTCGTGAGCGTGAGAGTGCGTGAACGTGAGCGGTTAAAGCTCACTCACGCGCACATCTCTAATTGAAACTGCTTTATAAGAAATGCTTTGAGTGAAGTGATAGAAGAGAAGTTAGCTAAATTCAATATCCAAAAGTAAATTCTCTTCTAGATAAAATGCTGATACATAATTATTCGATGAGGAAAGGTATAGTTCTACTATTGACTTTGATCAAAAACTATTACACTTTTGGAATTTTGTAATTAGTATATTAAAACCCAGTACATATGCGTAACATAACTTGTGTATGCATTATCGTAATTCGAATTTGATTTTGTTGTCTGACATCGTTAATTACACCATTATAGCAAATATTACGTTCACATATTTCCATAGCTCACATATCTTTAAATTGTATGGATTGAACTGGAAAAGCAGTTTTTGATTTTTTGAACTGATTTGTGACATCTTTAGAAGTTACTGTTTCAACAATAAGTTTTAAAATATCGCTATTTATAATTATAGGCACACTGGCAATATAGGCTATATATGATATTTTAAAAAATATGTAACTGCACATATTAATTGAATTGGAAATTTCAAATAGTATCATGTTAGTTATCTCATCCAGAAAGAAAACAGAATTTACTTACGTAAATGGTCTCATAATATGAGAATGAATTTATTATTATTATAATTATTATTACACGAGGAATGCGTTAGTTCGCTATATGTAAACAATGTATTCAAGCAATCGTACTCTTTTCTAGTGAGACTTTACAGATTCTTTAATTGAATAGTTTATATTTGTTCAAGAATTATTTTTATAATTTTAAAAGAGCATTATTTATACCATATGCATACTCTGACTACGCCATATAGGGAATCCCACGTTAAATGCTTAATGCTAAAATATTGGATTTCCCATTAATCCTGGAGCCAAAGTATGTATAAATGTTTGTATTGTTTGTAACCTCATTTTACCTTGCGGTGTAGAAGCTGCTGCGTTATACGCTTGCGTCTGGCTGTACAATGCTCAACTTGCCCCGGATTCAGATTACAAAGTGGGAGCGTTCCTTTTGTACTTGCGCAGCAACCATTGTGTGCGATGTGTGTCTTCGTGATGTGTTGACCTTGTTACTTTATCTTTTAGGTCTGTGGTTCTGAGTACAGGGGCTATATAAGAACAGTCGCGAAAATTTGTGCAATATGAGGTGGTCAAAAAATGTGCAGTGTAACATTAATTTTACAAGAATGTCAATAATATTACTTAAACAGAATTAAACGGCAAGAGACGATGTGAAACGTAAGGAATCGCTGCCAGCGATTAAAAATCCTCGTTAACGAGCAACCTAATATTGGAATATAAGTCAAGGTGTCCTTTTTTATCTTCTTTATTGTGTTTTTGTACATAGAAAACGAAAATTGGCAACATTTTGCGTTGATCGACACAGAGATTACGTACAAAAACTCAACAATTTTTTTTATATATTCATAATCGAACCGTTGTATTTATTCCACCAGTAAATTTAGAGGAATAGAATATTCAGTGTTACGTAGCCCATAAATTCTTTTTAATTTGATGCAATAATCTTTGACATTAAGACATTTATATAATTTATTATAGCTTTTGATTTGGACTAATGCGCAATTTTCGCAAAAAGCATTTTACTTTAACTCGTTGACATTTACTTATGCAAACGAAAATTCGGCATTCGCTTACACAGAACACTGTAGAATTTTATGAGGATTATTTCATTCCACTTTATATTGGGGCTACTCTCAATAATCAAGGGCTTAGAAGCAATTTTGTGTGACTATGTGTGATTTCGTAAAACGCCTTATAATTTTAAAACAACCAATCACAAGCAGGGCCAAAATTGACCACACTCTCCTTATATAGCCACTGTAGTTCTGAGTATTAATTTGGTGCCCAACTGTGAATGGTCTCACCAAGCCCGATTTCAATCGCGAAGGTTGCGAACAAATTCTGGCCCCCGCAGGATTCGAACCGAGGACTTGCTTATTGCAAGCCTAGCGCTTTCCCAACGGCGCTACCCTAGAGCCAAGGTATACATACAAAAGTTTTAGGGGTTAATTTAGTCTGTCTAATTCAGTTATTATCTTACTTTAAAAGTTGTTCTACAAAGCAGAATAGTTTAAAATATGCAATCAAACTTTAACAAAATAAAAGAAGCCGCCAAATCAAGATGTTATTGCAGAATTGCGTTAATTCACTACTATGTAAAGAAATCATCATATTTCCTTATAAGAACAATTTTGTACACAGCGTATTGTACTAATAATTATTGTTTCATTGATAAATAAGTTAAATCATACAAATAAACTTCAACTTTAAGTGACGTTTACCAGCTAAAACAACACACCGATGACGATCATTCCATGGCAGCTAGTAATTTTTGATTAAAGTTTGATTGCATATTTTCCATTTTTTTGCTTTGCAGAAAAACCTATAACCTAGAGTAATAACTGAGTCAGACAGTCTAAATTGAACCCTAAAGCTTTCGTATGTACACTTTGATTCTAGGATCAATATGGAAGTCATTTTAGCATTAGCATTGAAAATTTAACATGGGAATTCATATGTTGCGTATTCAGCGTATACACGTGGTATACATGATCAAATCTGGAAATAAATATATATTTTTTTCTTAATTAAAAGGTACAGTTTGCTACTTTATATGAATATAAGGGAGTTCAATATCGCAGTTTAACTAAATTTACATTATTCAAGTGATTATATAGGAAAATCCATCGAACGGTGTACTAATCTGCCAATTACATCACTAATTCTTGTTAAAGCACCTTTACTCCAACCTTTCCGGAAACAATCTCTAAGCCCAGTTTGCTTTCCAATAATATTATTTTTCCTTTGCAGTTTTGATCCTAATTTTTTCTAAATTTCAAACGACATTGTTGTAGGTTCATTTTAGCAATTTTTGTACTTCAGTCTTTCCTATAAGTTTGGCACCAAATTATATATAAATTCCATGCTTTCCATAAAATTACCTGCACGAAATCTCTTTAAAGTAATAAAATATTTTCGATTATTTAGTTGTAACCCATATTTTCGAAATCATCCGATAATTGTATTAATTTGTAGAATTTGGGAAAATGATGCGTAATATAATTAATAAACAGCATCCCTTTAAAACAGTATATAACATTTTAAAAAATATATAAAGCTGCTAAGTATACTTGCATTGACAGAGATTGTGTCACGAAAACAGTAGAGAATAGATGCCCCCGTTTTCTCAATCCATCCTGGATTAATGAATTAAGCTTCTTTCAGTCTTTGTTCATTAATGTAGGAAGTGTGATACTAATGAGTTTAACTTTGCCTGATAGAAGCTTGAAAAGCTTGCCAGATTAGATCACAGTACCCGATTGTCAAAGCAATCGAGGCTACACAGATTAGCTTTACACGTTTAACACAGGGAGAACTGGAATTTTATAAAAATTTTGGCAATCTCAGTGAATAGTATCTTTTTTTAAAAGGGGTATAAGTATCATAACCCTATAAACAAATTTTGATGTGTGGTTCCTGAAGTCAAAAAATTCAACGTAATCAAACTTTCCTACATTTAAAAGTTATTTGTTTCAGCGGCAGCGGCTTCAAAAGTTCTTCACTGTTTTTATTAATAATAACAAAAGAAATTGAACTAGCTTCATATTCGGTAGGTACATGACGTATTATGGCAAGAAAACATGTTTTAGCTTTATTTGATATGTTATCACTGTTGCGCAAGAGATCGATATTTAGCTGTTCTTTAAAAAATTGTATTGTAATAGTTTGAAATAAAGATTAACTGACAATCTAACTGTCACATCTCTTGTTTGTGGCTTCTCTGCTCTGCGTTGTGCGTATGGCATAAATTAATGAAAAACTCGGAAACAATATTCCTTGAGCGAGTAGAAAAAGTGGCCCTTTACTACAGTAACTCATACCTTCACCACTATGAAACGAAGCGTTTTATTGCTATTAACAAAAACCATATCTATTCATGGTTTGGGATTCTATCTAATAGACCCTGCATACAGGGTGTAACTGAAATGCTTAGCTATACTGTAATGGCGGATTCTACGTCAGAATTGGCAAAAAAGTGTTTATATAAACATAGGTTTAATTCAAAATATTTACTAAGATATTAGAGGGGGGTTAAAATTATATTGCTAAAATGAAAATTGGCAGATTATTTCTACCAATAGAAGACTTTTTAATGAAATATTTTTATAGTATTTACGTATGTCTTTAAAGGGTTGTAATTAGTAACCCATAATGTATTGAGTTTTTCGCAAAAGCTTGTGGTTTTAAAAAAAGATGAAAGAGCTAATAAAACCTTTAAGTAAACTATATGCCTTTCAGTACATATTTTTTACAACAAAACGTTAGCCCATTAAAAAGATTCAATAAAAACATTTATATGTTGCTAATTTCTACTTCTTAAAGCCATACGTGAAACGATTTCATAAATACGCCTTCTATTAGTGAAAAAGGTGTCACCAGTTTCATTTTACTATCCTTTCCCAGTATGTCGTAAAACAGTATCTCCACAAGGGTTGAGAACTGAGCATATGTTTGTGTAAACTTATTTTGTCAATGTGTGACGTAAAATCAGCCATGAAAATATAGCAAAGTATTTCTGTTACACCCTAATGAAGTGTGGTACTCTACCCTCAAAGTATAGAGTTTCTCTATACAAATAGTTACGAAATATACATTTAATACATTAATAATAATAATACCAAAACCATTGATCTACGATCGATAATCTCTCACTGTGCATGTCGTCAAACCGACAATTGAATTTATATTATGTACTAGACTAGCAAGATGCCCGTTCTTCGTACGAGCAACACATGCTTTTTCTTCTAAATCTCAAATTAATTCTAGCGCGCCTCCCCCCGCTCACTCAATACGCAAAACAATATTGTAGGAAAATGGAAACAAAATTCTTCCGAAAAAATTTCCCCACAACTCTTTTATGCTTCATGTACCCCCTGGAAATGTGTACATAATTGTCGTTCTCCTTGTATATATTGATAAAACTATAGTTCTACTATATAAATGAGTTAAAACTAAAATATATATGTACAAACTAAATGTTGTATTGATAAATTATAGCAAGATACCCATTTCCACCCCTTACGGGTGGAATTTTGAAAAATTCTTTCAGCCCATATTATTCTGAAATGAAACCACAAAAAAATAATAAATTTAACACCCTACCCCTTTTCAGTTTTCCCTTTTTACCGTTTTAGGGGCAACATTAAAATCCCTTAAACCTCTTTCTAAATATTTTAAGAATACATCTGTATGCCAAAAAACAACGTTCTGGCTCACTAAACATAGGAGATACGAACAGTCGTTTAATTCATCCCGAATCCAGATGTGCGCTTTTAGGGGTTGATTTGGGAAAACCCTGAAACGTGTTTGTAGACATTTGTATTGGATACGTATGCAAGCAGCCTTATCGGCCTAAGAGATATTGAGGAATTCGTGAGAACATAGTTTACCACTTTTCACCCCCTTAGGGGTAACACTTTAAAATTCCTTAAACCGCTATCTAAATATTTTAAGAATACATTTATATGCCAAAAAAGAATGCTCTAGCTCAATAAACGTAGGAGATACTAAGTGTTCTTTAATTCACCCCGAATCCAGATTTGCACTTGGGGGTTGATTGGGGAAAAATCCTGAAATGCGTTTTTCGGCACTTGTCTTGGATAACTATGTAAGCAAACACCAAGTCGATATCTTATCCGGTCTAAGAGATATTGAGGAATTCGTGAAAATACAGTTTACCCCTTTTCACCCCCTTAGGGGTAACATTGTAAAATCCCTTAAACCACTTTCTAAATATTTTAAGAATACATCAATATCCAAAAAGGAATGTTCTAACTCAATAAAGCTAGGAGTTACAAAGGGTTCTTTAATTCACCCCTAATACAAATTTGCACCTTTAGGGGTCGATTAGGGCAAAATCCTGAAATATGTTTTTAAATACTTCTGTTGAACACCTATGCAAGCAAACCAAGTAGCTATCTTATCGAGTCTAAGGGATATTCAGGAATTAGTAAAAACACAGTTTATCTGTGATCGAAGCCGGACAACTCGGCGCCGCCATCTCGGCGCCGCCACTTCGGCGCCGGCATCTCGGCGCGGGGCCAGCTCGGCGCCGGGACAACTCGGCGCGAAGCCATCTCGGCGCCAGCCAACTCGGCGCGAGGCCATCTCGGCGCCGAATTCAAATTTGCAAACTACATTGTGCACTACGTAAAAAAATTATTATCAAAAATGAATAAATAAAGTGATTGCCAAAAAACTGTCATCAAATGAAAAACAAATATTGAGAATTTCTTGGAAAATCAAACACTGACGACCAGAGGCGGTTGCAAAGTGATTACAAATGAGCCAAACAAAAGTTGTCACATGACTTCCGTTATCAGTAAAATTTTAGGTTTTTTTTAAATAACTACGAAACATGCATTTACTTGGTAAGATAGAGACAAATCTTACGAAAAAAGTTTTCTGGCCTTGAGATTGTTCAGTCAGCTAAAACTACCACACAATAAAAAATCTCATTAAAATCTTGCTTAAATTCCGAAAAATAGCACTTTTTGGATTTACACAATTTTGAAAAACCCCATTTTCTAAGTAAAGTGGTTTTTATATGACAAATATTTTTTTAATGTTTATTTTCCAAATCAAAACATTTTGTTTTTAACATTTTTTTATTATGAAATAAAAAACCTTTTTGAAAAATGTTTGTTTTTCCATAGCCGTCTTTGTTAAAAGTAAAATTCTTTGATATGGGACCTAAACATAAAAGATAATGTGAGAGATCAAAGTTGGCAGAGGATTTTCAAATTTGATGTAGGAACCTAGATGTTGATTCTAAACAACTTCTCTTAATAACTTTTTGTCCTATTTGCTACATAAAAGACACGCTACTCTACAGTAATAGTTATTTACCTAATAAGTTCGTAATTTTCCCGAATGAACACTTTGTTCTTCCCGAAGGAGTTAGGTACAATGTTTTTTGTAACGAATAACTGAAAATATTTTAAAAAATGAAAATAGTTATTTATGTACCTAGAGCGAAAAATGATGCATTAGGCGTGAGTTCGAAAGTTTCGGGCCGAGCGAAGCGAGGTCCGAAAAAACTCGAACGAACGCCTAATGCATTTTTCGCTCGTGTTGCATACAAAATTTTTCCTACTACTGTAAAATTTTCGAAAATAGGTTTAAACTGGTGTTTTTTGCCATTTCTAAAATTTCCAGCGACGTACAAAATTTTACATCAGAATTGGAATTTTATCGCCCATTTCTTATTTTTCTTGACACTTAAACACCGACAATACACAAAATAAAGCACAAGTAACTTTAAATCGCGAAAAAAGGTTTAAATCAAATTCACAGTGACAGCTGTCAACTTTGACGTTTTCAAATAGCTGACCACTAGCTGACTTAGGTATATAATCATGAAAGTTTATATAAAATTTATGTATGTTGCTATGTATTACGATTCACGATTATATACTTACGTATGACGGCTGCCGCGATGAACAATCATTTTTTGACGTATGTCAACAAGGCGGAAAGCTTGATTTTAGAAGCAGTCGTAGGAAAAATTATTATTTAGTGTTTTACTAATTTACTGAGTTGACAGCACAAATCACTAATCCCGAGGGCCCCCTTGGAGAGGGGCAGAACCCCGAGGGCCCCCTTAGAGATGGGCGAAGCCCCGAGGGCCGCCTTGGAGAGGGGCGAACCCTAGGGCCCCCTTGGAGAGGGGCGGAGCCCCGAGGGCCCCCTTGCAGAGGAGCGGAGCCCTGACGGACCCCTTGGAGAGGGGCAAAGCCCCAACGGCCCGCTTGAAAATGGGCGGAGCCCCGAGGGCCCCCTTGGAGAGGGGCGAAGCCCTGAAGGTCCCCTTAGAGATTGGCGGAGCCCCGAGGGCCGCTTTGTAGAGGAACGAAGCCCCGACTGCCTCCTTGAAGAGGAGCAGATCCCCGGGGGGTCCCTTGGAGAAGAGCGGACCCCCGAAGGACCCCTTGGAGAGGGGCGGAGCCCCGAGGGCCCGCTTGAAAATGAGCGAAGCCCCGAGGGTCCCCTTGGAGAGGGGCGGAGCCCCGAGGGCCGCTTGGAGAGGGGCGAAGCTCCAAGGGCCCCTTTGAAGATGGGCGGAACCCCAAGAGCCCCCTTGGAGATGGGCCAACGTAATAGGCCTAAAAATGGTGGTAAATTGAATAGAATAGACCGCGCAATAGCGCGCGCAGCCCCGTTTGTTATAAAAATTTACAAAAAACACAATTCCCCTAGTTTTTGTTGAAAAGTAAAAAACACCGCAGTGCGGGAAATGTAGCTTTCGGCGTATGGGCAATGACCGGGAAATATGAATTTTGAAGTCATGAGTACAAAAAATCGTTTTTTTGAAAACTTTCAAGGCATACTTGAGTTTTCAAAACTGAAATGCTGTTAGAAATTTGCCTTTAACCAAGCAGGGCTGAACCCCAACAAATGAAAATTTAAATCGGGAATTTTTTACCTTTTACAAGAGTCGTTCCACCTATCCGGGGACACACTGTATATACAGGGTGATTTTTAAGTTGATTCTTTTCTTTTTCCAGGATATAAAGCTAAAAAAAGTAAGCCATTTACCACTTTTGCGAAATATTAAAACTAACGGAGGTACAAGGTGTTAAAGTTTCAAAGTATGAACTAAAATTACTTAACGAAAATTAAACTAAACTTAATCTAACTTAAATGATCAAAATTATCAGTATTCGCTTCTACACACACATTCCGCGTATAAGAGCGATGCGGCAGCGGCATTTTGACGACACTCCCAGTAAATAATAAGCATATTCACTCATTCATTATTTTCATAAACATCAGCCATTATTGCAGCAATAACATTAAGAAAATTACAATGGAAACTAGTTGACAGATCATTGCTTGACAACAGAGATAAGCAAAAATAAAATTGTCCAGCCGCCTTTGCCTCAAAGTTTAGTTTTTAATTTGAAACTTTAACACCCTGTACCTCCTTTAGTTTTGATATTTTGGAAAAGTGGTAAATAAAAAAATACTTATTTTTTTAGCTTTATCTCCTGGTAAACGGAAAGAATCAACTTAAAAAAATATTGGTAATGTTTACATTTCACTTTATACAGGATGACAGCTTGTCCGAAAACCTATTTAGCCCGTATTAGATATATTGAGTGATTTTTACTTAGTTAAAAATGGCGTTTTTCGAAGTTGTGTAAATCCAAAAAGTACAATTTTTCGGAAATTAAGCAAGATTTCCATACGATTTTTATTATGTGTTAGTTTTAGCTAACTCAACAATGTCAAGGCCAGAAAACAACTTTGTTTCGTAAATGTTATCCCTATCTTGGGTAGTAAATGCATTTTTCAAAATTATTTTTAAAAAATGTTGAATTTTACTGATAACGGAAGTCACGTGACAACTTTTGTTTGGCCCATTTGTAATCACCTTGCAATTACCTCTGGTCGTTAGTGTTTGATTTTCCAAGAAATTCTAAATCATTTTTTTTATTTGATGCCAGCTTTTTGGCGATCACTTTATATATTATTTGTTTATAATAATTTTTTACGTAGTGCACACTGTAGTTTGCTAATTTAAATTCGGCGCCGAGATGGCCTAGCGCCGAGTTGGCTGGCGCCGAGATGGCTCCGCGCCGAGTTGTCCCGGCGCCGAGCTGGCCCCGCGCCGAGATGGCGGCGCCGAAGTGGCGGCGCCGAGATGGCGGCGCCGAGTTGTCCTAGACCCCTTTAGGAGCTGTATTGTCACAGGAAGGCAAACCAATTTGCTATGCATCACGAACTTTGAATGATGCAGAACAAAGGTACACCACTATAGAACCAGAACTTTTAGCCATGGTTTGGGCGACTAAACTATTTAGACCGTATCTATTTGGAACTAAATTTATAATGTATACCGATCACAGATGGGTCTAGGACAACTCGGCGCCGCCATCTCGGCGCCGCCACTTCGACGCCGCCATCTCGGCGCGGGGCCAGCTCGGCGCCGGGACAACTCGGCGCGGAGCCATCTCGGCGCCAGCCAACTCGGCGCTAGGCCATCTCGGCGCCGAATTTAAATTAGCAAACTACTGTGTGCACTACGTAAAAAATTATTATAAACAAATAATATATAAAGTGATCGCCAAAAAGCTGGCAACAAATAAAAAAAATGATTTAGAATTTCTTGGAAAATCAAACACTAACGACCAGAGGTAATGATGCATGGCAAATTGGTTTGCCTTTCTGTGACAATACAGCTCCTAAAGCGTATTTAGATGTGTCTGTCGTTAATTCAAAAGTCTTTTCAAAATTGGGGTATTGAAGTAGGGGTTCATTTGTTAAAAGTTGTTTACAATAGTCGAAATTTTGTAAAAATTCAGGTGTATATATAATCTTGTTATCTTTCTTAAGACATACTGTTAGAAATGTACTGATTTTGGCAAAGTTTTTAACGAATTTCCTATAGTATCCAAAGGGTCCTAGAAATGATTTTATTTCTGTTCTTGTCTTTTGGGGCTGGAAAGTTTTTGATGGCTGAAATTTTTGATGGATCCGGTTTTATTCCATCCGGGGTTATTATGTGTCCTAAATACTTAACAGATTTGTGCAAAAATTCTGATTTATCGAGTTGGATTTTAATATTGGATTCTCGGCATCTATTGAAAACATTCTTCAAACTGTTTATGTGATCTTGGAATGAGTTTAAGTAAATAAATAATAATGTCGTCGAGGTAGAAAAGACATTTTTGGGGTGTTAAACCTATTAGGGCATTTTTTATTGCTCTTTGAAACGTTAATGAAACGTTTCATTTGAAATATTTATAAGACTAGTTTTAATCCAATTATTATGAAGTTTGACTACTGCTCAGGGCATTATGAGATTGTTACCAAAGTTTAGTTTTGGGGATAATTTTGAACCATTGTTTCCGACTGCAGGAAGAGTTATAAATAACTCTATTCGTGGGAGTATTATAATTTGTTTTAATAAATTTTGAGTAGTTTTTAATTTGGAAGAAATGCATTAGTTTATTTTCTGAATTTCTTGTTTGGTTTCAGAAGGGTTATAGTAAAATGGTACAGTGGTGCTTTCTGTCTGGATATGCATCCATTTGTAGTCTATTGTTGCAGGTAAATTGGAAAGTAAGTCTGAACCTATGAGTCCTACGTATTCATTATGAAAATCAAACAAATAGCATGTATGAGTACCTTCTTCTTTAAAAAGATTTGGAATAGGTAAATCTGCTACAAAATTAGGTCGAGTAGTTCCGTGTGATGTAGTTATTTCGAAATTGCATGAATAGATTAAATTTGGATTATATTTTTGTGCAAATTTGGGGGAAGTAATTGTTTTAGAACTGCCGGTATCTATCATGAGTTTGTCGTCAGTGGTTGGTATAATAATATAAGGGATATTGGATTTTGGGCTGATGTTAAAGTTTTCTATGACTTCCGAGGCTGTTATTGAAAATTTACAGATTCGTCGGGATCTTCGTTGTCAGAGTCTGCTTCAGGTAAACAGAAAAAATCTGTGGTTGGATCCAGTGTACTGAAATCGTTTTCACAATTTTCTAAGGTGTCTTGTTTGTAGGGGTCTTGTTCATATTCGGCGAAATTTGAAATTGATTGTTGAGACATGATATTTTCATTGAATAGTTCTTCGGAATGAAAGTTTCTAGGTTGGCTGGACTGTCTTATTATATTTTGGGAGTTTTGAAAATGTCTTGTTTGATTAAAATTTCTATTAGGATTGAACTGTGATTGTTTGAACTGCGATGGATTGAACTGCGGTTGTCTGAATTGCGATCTCATTGTATTAGGTGTAAAATTGTTGAATCGGGGTGTATATAAATTTTTGGCTTGAGAATTTTGGGTGAAATAATTTAGTTTATAGCTTTGGGCTATAGACTGAAGATTTTTGATTTACATTTGAAAATTATCTATTATTTTGGGTTGGAGAGTACCTAATATCTAATTCTTCTTTGACCATTGCAAGAGGTTCTTCTAAAGATTTGGAGTTATGACTCCTAATGAAACTATCTAAGTCCATTTACAAAAGTTCGTAAAGCTAAGGCTTTATTAGCTTCTAATTTATGATCTTTTATTACTTGATCTTCGTCACCTAATGAAACTTTAGAATTATATATAGCTAAATGTGTTCTGACTTTATAAAAAAATTCAAGAGGGCTATTTTTATTTTGTTTTAATTTTGTCAAATCTGTAAGTAAATTTAGTTCGGATCTCTGGTCTCCAAAATTTTCGATAAGCACTGTTTTTAATTCATTCCAAGTAATATGATATCCGGTAATGACTTCTAAAGCTTGACCTTTAAGCTTGTTGCTGATTGAAGAGATTATTAATTTGTTAGTGTAATCGTTTGGTTCGTCAGTACAAAATTGAGTAGTTATTACCTCTGTTGATCTTATAAATTCTGAGTGTCGCTGGATTTCCGTTATAAGTTGGGACTTCGTTTAGCAATGATACGCTAAAATGAGCGGGATATACTACTGGGTTTGCCATGTTTACTCTGTTATTATTTAAAAACATTAATCTAGTTGTACAGGATTTCTATCACGGTGTGATCGTGATCTGTCCCTTGACATTAATATTCAAATATTTAAAGAATCGAAATAGCACTAGTTTTATTAAGGTTTTATTTTACGTTAGCTTATAAGATATCCTAAGTTGGGGTTCCTAATTCAAGGTTTGTTACTAAACCTCAGGGGTAGGAACCCTACGCACAGGTACGAAGTCGGTTGGCAAGATTAAGTGTACCTATTATACACAACAGACCTTCATCTCATATGGCACCTGCCTGAACTTAAAATTAAAATTCTAAAACTATGTTAATATGGTTTAAAGTTATTATTTAAATTCACTTGATTTTAATTCTTTACTTCTAGCATGTAGCAAGTAAAGTTAGAAAAAAGTAATAATTGGAATTTTCTTACTTCATTCCTTTGGTCTTGATCTCTTAGGATCGGAGGCGGTTTCAATAACCAGGTGGTTTCAATAACCAGATGTCCTCGACGGACTGGTGATCTCGATGATCAGAGGGTTCTGCCAGCGGCGATGCTTACCGGGGCGATGTTTGTCCCGTCGAAGACTTCGCTGCTCAACAGGGGTTGTTTCGGGTTCACGGCTTTGCGAGTCCCAGGGGGTTGGTTGACCTTCGACTTGCTTCAGGGCGATGCTTGTCCCTTCGATGGCGTCGCTTCAGGATCTTCGGAACGTTGGTAATCGCAGCAAAGTATTAAAATACACGGAATTTGGGGTATTTAATTTTTGAAATGCTCAAATTCCTCCACGAATCCACAAGACTGTTCCAGTTTCGTTTGGTAAACTACGAAACGAGTTTTTAAAAAGCTTTAGTTAACCATGAAGCACGTATAAACATGGGAGCTTAAGACTACTTGAGATTTCTTTACACTAGCAGCATCTTAAGACTGATGCATACAAATCATGCAAAGCAGGAAGCTAAAAGTTATCTTATCTAGGTTATGCTAGATTGCAAGAGATTAGCGGCAACTGCCGGTGCATGTGGTGCTGAGTAAACTATTCTAATAATATAATTAGCGGTCATTATGCAAAAAAATAATGTGTACAACACCTATGAAAACAACTTTTATTTACTTATTTGATTGTATAAAAACTGAAAATTCGTGAAAGAAGTATGAGTTTCATAATTAGTTGTACAATATACTATTGTACAACTGTCATTAAATTGCTCATTTTTACTGACTAAATGTAACTTTTATTAAATTGATTATAATATAGAAAGCCGTGGTAGACATTTTTCAAGATAATCATGTTAGTTTTGACATTCCATTAGAATACAGAAAGCCGTACTAGATTTTTTCAAAATATCTAGCTGTCGAACAACTGAAAGTTATTGATTTTTCTTAGTTACCTGACAAATATTGGTTTACTAAGTATTTTTAACGTGTTAAAAGTATGTACTTTTAAGGTGCTCTCTCATAACATTAATTTTGACATATATAAGTGTAGTTACCTGGAATAAAAATGTAATTTTTAATGACAGTTGTACAAAAAGTGATTGATTTTACAAGAGTGGTAATTTTATGAGGGTAAAAATGACTGCGCTATAAAATAAAGATTTATTAGATAGTTTAGCGTTTATAAAGTAGCTCTTTATTTCACTCTACAGATGAAAGTGCACGTTGCCATGGAAATTAATAATAACCAGTTGTTTGCTCGAAAGAATGGTGGCTATTTTGTTTATTATGGCTACATTAAGTAAGCCAAAAACGACCAGATTCTAAATTCATTTGTAGTTTTTGCAATACATAATGTAAATTTATTTTTTATATTCGTAGAAAAAATAACAATCACTTCTTGCGATAAAATTTTTCGCTAGTAAAATTACCATGTCGCTGCTCGTGAGCAAATCTTCATCTCCCGAAAAGAAAACTATACTTTTATCTTTCGGCGAAAATATAGATATTATTTATGTATATTAATGTTTTAATGTGTTTATTATAACACCGCTGTAATGGAGTCTATCCAAACACTGTTTTTGTATTTTTGTTTTCATATGAAAAACATTGAAACGGTCTACCTTGTTTCAGACAACTGACAGATTGTCATATTTATGAAATGTCAAAATTAAAAGTTTTTGATTATTTTTGTTGAAAGTAAATAAAATTAGTGTATTATCGTCGTTGAATAAAATTCATTGCAGCTCTAGTTCTATTGGAGCACTTCTTGCTGCGCAAGTCATGCCCCAAACCCACTCGTGCTACAATAGGCCCTCTTATTAAACTACATAGTATAATAATTTGCTACTTATACGACAGTGCAGAAAGAACTCTCTTTCTGCACGCTCATGTAAGAATCATACTATGATTGGCTAAAACGGACAACTTTTTAACAAATGTCAAATTAAAAGATTGAATTTGTTGTAGAATGTGAAACCGTCGAAGAAAAAATGGTATGTAACACACGTGTGGGATGGCAATCGGAAAATGTATGTGAATACATAACATGTAGTCATTCAAAAACAACTACATCTCGTTCCCATTGAAATCACTTGCATAATTTGTATGTGCCGCTTTATTTTTTATAGTTTTCAAACAAGCCTAAGCTGTCAATACTTACAAATGACAATTATGTCTAGTTCGAGAACAATAAAAACAAATAAAAAGTACATGCTTATTGCAGGCGATTTAACAAGGCGAAGCCGAGTTGGACTACATGATAAGTACCATAACTACACTTTTTACTTGTTGCATACATTTTTTTACGACACAACAGAACTATAAAAATATAATTCGAGAAAACTTTTTCTGCCATAGTGTATTAGACAATCTAAGTTATGTTGACATACAAATTTAAGATAAACCCTGCGATTTATGGTTTTATCTACGACAGTGTGTAAAATTGCCTTTTAGTTGGCAGTTTTAAGTTTTTAAAACCACTGTTTAATAACATGTTTTCATTAGTTTACGTCGTCAGTAGTAACGTGTTTAAAAGATTTCATTAGGCAAGTTGTCAGTCACAACGTGTTTTAAAATTTTTAAAACACGCAAAATTACGACCGGTTTCTGGTAATCCTAATTTACATTAATTTTTTTTTATATTTACCGTGTTTTCTAGATTCTATCGTAGATCAAATATTTTACGATACACATGCGTAAAGCATCTGGCTCACTCGCGTTTTAACTCTACCCCACTCGTGCCTAAAGAGTAGCTTTACGCACTTGTATCGTAAATTACTATTAATGCACTCTACCTTGGACTAACTTTTACCACTAATGTTAAAAATAATTCCCTTAGGACACTGGTTCAATAAATAGTTATTTTTGTATGTGCAACGCAATAGTATATTGTACAACTAGTTATGAAAGTAATACTGTTTTTCACGAATTTGCAAAGGAGTAAAAATAGTATATTATATAATGACTAAAGTGCACCATTTAATCCCGCGAGTGGAGTTTGTTGTCTCGAGGGTGAAGCCCGAGGGCAACAACCACTCAAGGGATTTATGCACTTTAGTCCCGAGGTATATACTCTATTTTTGCACTTTTGGGAACATTATCATCAAACATTTCCAAAATTTGGAATCTGTAAATTTGGAAACTGACAATTACAATTTATTAAAAACTGAATTGCAGCAGGTCCTGGATAGCCTGAATCAGTTGGCAGTACTGAAGCGTATTGTGAGTATATGTCAAAGTCGAGATTTGCAGGTTAAGTTTTGCGTCAGTGTGTCTTAAATGACAAACTAAACCTAACCTACTAACCTCGTGTGTACATAAATTTACCATAGTTACGGTATCATTTTTACTTTAGTCCCTAGGGATTAAATGAGCTACTTTAGTCCCTGTTTACGGGCCTAAAGTATCATCTTTAGTCCCGGAAGTGCAAAAAAGTTGTTTTTATATGTGTTGCTCACGTTATTTTTTGCATAGTGATCTCTTGTAACTCGAAATTTTGGTATAGGGACTTCAAAATTTGCAACTGTCAAATAGACAATTCACCATTTCAATAAAATAGTTAAAAACGTGTTACTTTCTTTACAATTTGTTGTTAAAAAAGTGATACTTTCTTTACGATTTTTCGTTAAAAAAACACGCGATACAAATAAAATGTTTGCTAAAATTGAAATAAAAATGACAGAACTGTCAGCATGAATTCATTTGATAGATTATGAATAATAATTATAAAATTTGTCATTTTAACATTGGAATTCAATGTACAGTTACGGACACCTCAAAGTGCACGTTTTTTTGTTACTATGGTTATTTTTGCGACTTTTCGGCTTATTAAATGAGGGTTTCTCCAGTGGCGTTGCTTGTGATTATAAGAATAGGTACTACTTTTTTAATGTTTGTATTTTAGCAAAGTTTCACAAGTAAACAAACTATATAATAATATGTATTTAATAAATATGTATCAGTATTCAATTGCTCCTAAGCTTTGCAGTTTGTTTCGCATAGGCTAGAGTTGACCAATGTTTCCATATTGTATCTCTCTCTCAGTTCCTTCCAAGCATTTCTTATTCTTTCCCGTAATTCATCGGCTTTGTTTGGTGCAAAATCCCTGGTATACATTTTTGTAGTTAAATACCCCCAAACACTTTCGATGGGGTTCAAGTCCGGACTTGTTGCAGGTCATGGTAATAAATTGATATTATTCCCATCAAACCATCAATGAACAATCCCTGCTGTATGCACAGGACAGTTATCCTGTGAAAATAATATTATCAATTACGTTAACATAAACAAAATTAATTAATTAGGTAATATCTTGCCTGTTGAAAAGTAAATTCATTAGGAAAGACCTCTCTTACAGATGGCAGCATCACATTTTGCAAAATTTTGCAATAATTTTCAGCATTCAGTCGACCATTAATTCTATACCATGCCCCAGATCCGTGAACATGGATCCATCCCCATATGTTTACAGAGTCCACTACTCCTTAAGGGTTGAACATAATATTGCTCCTCAAATATTGAATTTTGTTGTCTATACACCCTTAATCGTCAGTTGGTACATTATTGAAATACCTTTTCAACTGAGAAAACGGTTGTGTTCCAAATAGTCGGTTGCAAACTGTACTCTTCGTTGTTTGTTCTCTGGTGTTAAAAAAACTTTTCTCGCAGAAGTCTCTGCTGCCAACGATTTTTAATTTTGAAAATGCAGCTCTTGCTCACATGCAAATCTGCTGCGACTCGACTCATCGACCAATTCTCTTAGAGTTTTGTAATAGCTCGCATTTTCTCTGTTTCTGACAAATGTCTGGAACTTTTTCGAGTTTTCAGTTCTATGACAGTTGATGACAAACGTAAACGTCAAAACTCGACGTCTATGATTAGAATATCGTATTACAAGCTAAAAATCTGCCGTGCACTTTGAGTTGGCCGTAACGGTACTTACATATAGTAATTAATTAACTTTAGTATAATGATAGGGTTAAAACAAACTGTTTAAGTTAAAATAATAAATTGGTAAATATCCTGATCCATTTTATTCACTAAATTAATTCA
The DNA here is from genome assembly GCA_940337035.1 of Agriotes lineatus. Lineage (NCBI taxonomy): Eukaryota > Metazoa > Arthropoda > Insecta > Coleoptera > Elateridae > Agriotes > Agriotes lineatus. The sequence continues at coordinate 140,838,465 of OW679195.1, read as the reverse complement.
AACGCCGCTGGACGCTTTTTAGAACGTAATAGTAGATTATGCAATGAAGGAGAGAAATGCGTTATTTTGCTGAGGTAGATTTTCTGACTCGACGGCGAAGCTCGAGAGTCAGAAATTGCACTGAAGCAAAATAGCATTCTCTCCGAGTTGCATATACTATTTTTTTCACGTTGCAGGAAGATTTAAAACGAAAACCCGTTTTTTAAACGTCATTTATTGACATTTTAGTTACAATTATTTTAAAATTAGTAGCCTA
>OW679195.1:140457673-140838109 GCA_940337035.1 Agriotes lineatus | reverse complement strand
AAATTTGTAAAGCGTAGTCTAAATTTGTAAATTGTAAATCTGAAGCGTTGTTACAATAGATTCAGCCAACAATTCATAGGCGGACGTGGTTGTCAACAAACGTCGAAACACTAACCTGGGGGTGATAAAAACGTTGCCGGTAGGCACTGAATTAGTCCAGGTTTATTTTAGAGATCCAGCCATCAGCAGCAGCGACCTCGTGGCCAAAGTTGATAAGGGGACAGACGCTCCGTGTTACAAACGGCAAGCCCAAAATGGCATTCCAGAAAGGAGTTGCGGGTCCAAATTATTAATTATGATGCCGATTAGGACATCTAACGTGGCGTCAATCCAAATAAGAAGTCGCTTAAAAACGGCGTTTAAAAGCGGTACTTAAAAGTGGTAACTAAAAGCTGATAAGAAAGGGAAATTACTAAACTTGAATATCAAACCAAGGGGCGTAAACATACCTGATTTCAGTCATCAGCCCACAAACAAAATTAATTATCGAGGTGCAAGATAGCACACGAGATGCTTTCTTGGAACGAGTTGTTCCAACCAAAGCGAAAGTTAAAAATGAGGTCGCGGACGGAAAATGACCGCGGCGGCTGGCGCAAAGAGATAACAAGTGAATTTCGGAAAAACCAAAACCAACACTTTTGTGCGAACAAGATTTGATATCGTTTGAAATACAACGAATAATAATTCAAGTGGGAATATACAGGCTGGCTCGGAAAAGACTAAATGGCGAAACAAATAGCAGGAGCTAAAGATTTGTTTCAATTATAAAATATTGTTTACGACTTTGCGTCTGGGCAAAGTTGTGGCCTCTGGGCAAGGTTGTAAGGTTTTACGGTACTCATGTTTAGACAATGATGCAATGATAATCTGTAACGTAATACGTACCTAATACCAAACGTAAATTTAATGTAGGTTACAGATACACAAAAATATTTCACTCACAATAACAACTCTCAACTTCTAAAACCATTTACAAACTTCTCGCGGCTAAGCATGGTGACTCACGATTGTGAGTGCATGGTCTGCAGGGTTATACATGTAATTTAAAAAACCGAATCAATTTATCATTGATAATAAAGTTATTGGCAATCTATACATATATAAAGGAAAGTCACAACCCTGACTAATCAACGCAGAGCCGAAACCACTGGCACTAAAAACTTGAAATTTGGGTGGAAGGTTCGGTTTGTTACGTAAGGTAGTGCTAAGAAGGGATTTTTTGAAATTCGACCCCTAAGGGGGTGAAAAGGGGTAAAATGTGTTTTCACGAATTCCTCAATATTTCTTACACCCGATAAGATATCGACTTGGTGTTTACTTGCAAAGATTATCAATGTAAATACCTAGAAATGTATTTTAGGATTTTGCCCTAATCAACCCCTAAAGGTGCAAATGTGGATTGGAGGTGAATTAAAGAACCCTAAGTATTTCCTATGTTTATTGAGTTAGAACATTCTTTTTTGGCACATAGATTGATTTTTAAAATATTTAGAAATGTTAACCCTAAAGGGCTAAAAGGAGGAAAAACTGAAAAGGTGTGGGGGGGGGGGGGGTTAAATTTATTAATTTTTTTCACCGCGAGTTCCATTTCACTATAAAATGGGTTAAAAGGGATATTTTGAAATTCCTCCCCTACGGGGGTGAAAAGGGGTAAAATGTGTTTTCACGAGTTCCTCAATATCTCTTACACCCGATGAGATAGCAATTTGGTGTTTACTTGCAAATATTATCAATGCAAATACCTATACACTTATTTTAGTATTTTGCCCTAATCAACCCCTAAAGGTGCAAATCTGGATTGGGAGTGAATTAAAGAACCGTAAGTATTTCCTATGTTTATTGAGTTAGAACATTCTTTTTTTGGCATACAGATGGATTTTTAAAATATTTAGAAACGGGCGTAAGGGACTTTGAAAATTTTAACCCTAAAGGGGTAAAAGGAGGATAAAGTGAAAAGTGGTGGGGGAGGGGGGGTTAAATTTATTAATTTTATCGCTGTGAGTTCCATTTTATAATAAAATGGGTTAAAAGAGATTTTTTGAAATTCCTCCCCTACGGGGGTGAAAAGGGGTAAAATGTGTTTTTACGAGTTTCTAAATATATCGTAGACCCGATGAGATAGCGACTTGGTGTCTACTTGCAAAGATTATCAATGCAAATACCTAAAAACATATTTTACGATTTTGTCCTAATCAACCCCTAAAGGTTCAAGTCTGGATTGGGGCTGAAATAAAGACCCCTAAATATCTCCTATGTTTATTGAGTTAAAACACTATTCTTTGGCATGTAGATGTATTTTTAAAATATTTAGAAAGAGGTGTACGGTATTTTGAAAATTTTAACCCTAAAGAGGTTAAAGGAGGAAAAACTGAAAAAGGGTAGGGGTTGAATTAAAGACCCTTCGTTACTCTTATGTTTATTGAGTTAGATCAGTCTTTTTTGGTATATAGATATATTTTTAAAATATCTAAAAATGGTAACTGATTTTGAAAAAAAAGGGGTAAACTATGTTTTCACGAATTCCACAATATCTCTTAGGCCCGGTAAGATATCGACTTGGTGTTTGCATGAGTAGCTATCCAATGCAAATGTCTAAAACTACATTTCATTGCCCTAATCAACCCTTAAAAGGTGCGAATTTGAATTCGGGGTGAATTATAGAACCCTTTGTATCTCCTGTGTTTGTTGAGTTAGATCATTCTTTTTTGGCATATACAGGGTGTAAAAAAAGTCTGGAATATTGCAATTATTTCAAAAACTACCGGAGATGAATTTTTCAAAATTTCCAGACTTATATAGGTAAAAACTGCGCATCTAGGAAGGACAAAACCGTTTCTGTAACTATACAGGGTTAGTCAGAAAAAATACCAACTTTTGTATTTTAAATTGGACACCCTGTATATTACCAAGGAATCAAATAGTCCTTCAAAAGACAAATTCAACGATATAGGGTTTGACGGACTTATCTGTCAAAATGACAGATGTGGGGTGACTTAAAGAACAAGGTTTACAACAATAGACCGGTTAATATTGAAGCTTTAAAGGATCATATTAGAAATGAGATACGTCAAATTCGATGGGATACTTTTGACAACGTCTTACGAGAATTTAAAGACAGTATGCGATCGAATTTGAGGTATCTCATTTCTAATATGATCCTTTAAAGCTTCAATATTAACCGGTCTATTGTTGTAAACCTTGTTCTTGAAGTCACCCCACATCTGCCATTTTGACAGATAAGTCCGTCAAACCCTATATCGTTGAATTTGTCCAATTTAAAATACAAAAGTTGGTATTTTTTCTGACTAACCCTGTATAGTTACAGAAACGGTTTTGTCCTTCCTAGATGCGCCGTTTTTACCTATACCGGGTGTCCGTTCTCAAAGTCGAACATAGGCGATTAACATTGTATTGAACGTTTTTGCCGATTCCTGCTCGCCAATTCAACTTACAGGGAAGGTAATGGTATCAATAGAAAGAGAAAATTATTACGCATCAAATGATATCAATAATAATATTCAAGATGCGATTTTTATTTTAATATACTAATTTAAAACTTGAGAATTTTTAAATATGCCATGCCTTGTTTTTCAGGTTCGATAGCATTTGTCAAAAAAATTGGTAATTAGTTGGCTAAATCAGGTATTCTGTCAGCGTCAGTCAAAATTATCTACAGAAAAATGAATTATTTCAATGAAGAACGAGTGAATGCACTAATGTTAATTGCATATGTTCGACTATGTTCGAATAGGCAATTAATATTAGTGCATTGGATTTGCAGGTATTTTACCATAAGTTCTGTGCTACATGAATAAATATTAAAGTAATAACAGTTTTCATTATAAGCTATGAAAAATAAACAACAATAAATAAAGATAAGTTATAATAAATATTCAAATAGACCCCCGTTTTGATGTAAGCAATACCCCAATCTGTTGTAAAAGGCATTTCTTACATTAGCCAACTGCCTCTCAGTAATTAACGCGCACTCAGCAAGTATTGCTTCTCTCAAAGAATTAATATCTGGGTGGCGTCTTTTATAAATTTTGCTTTTCAGGTGGCCCCACAGGAAAAAGTCACAAGGTGCCAAATCAGGAGATCTTGCTGGCCAATTTATAGCACCGCCTCTACCAATCCAACGATTTGGAAAAGAATCATTTAAAAAATTTCTAACATCTAAGCCAAAATGCGCGGGACAGCCATCTTGTTGGAACCAGATCTCCTGATTTTCTCGTGCAACTTCTTCCAATGCAGGTCCTACCTTAGTGAATAATAAGTCTAAATACAGTGCTGAATCTAAATTTCCTTCAATTTCAAACGGACTGATGATATTGTTATTAAAAATACCACCCCAGATATTAATTTTTTGAGGATACTGAGTTCTGGTAGAGATATTAAACCTAGGATTTTCTTTAGCCCAATATCGTGTATTTTGAACATTTGGTTCGTTATTTAATGTAAAAGTACATTCGTCTGTGAAGCAGATTGACGACAGAAAGCGACGATCATTGTTAGCACGCTCTTGCATTTCATAACAGAATTGGCCCCTACTTTCTTCGTCAACAGCAAAAATCTCTTGATGGCATTGTGTCTTATAGGGATGAAATTTGTGCTTCCTGAGTATATCCCATATCCGCGATTTGCATAGCCCTACCTCAACAGAAATATTTCTTACACTGCATGTTGGGTCCATATTTACCATGGCCAAAACACGCTCTTCTGTGCGGTCAACTGTTTGTCGATTTCCTGGGATATAATTATTATTTTTGAATGTTTTGGTTTAACATTAAATCATATTATTACTTACCACCTCTAGCTTCTGATTCTACAGAAATATTTGCACATCTTTCAAATGTTTGTACATATTTCCGAATTGTACTTACAGAAGGTATAGGTCTGTTATTAAATTGAACGGCAAACAAATCTCTAGTTCTCCGCAAACTAACGCCACTGTAAAAGGTTTTCACCATAAAAACTCGTTCTTCATTGGAATAATTCATTCTTCTGTAGATAATTTTGACTGACGCTGACAGAAAATACCTGATTTACGCCAACTAATTACCAATTTTTTTGACAAATGCTATCGAACTAGAAAAGCAAGGCACGGCATATTTAAAAATTTCCAAGTTTTTAAATCAGTATTTTAAAATAAAAATCGCATCTTGAATATTATTATTGGTATCATTTGATGCGTAATAATTTTCTCTTTCTATTGATACCATTACCTTCCCTGTAAGTTGAATTGGCGAGCAGGAATCGGCAAAAACGTTCAATACAATGTTAATCGCCTATGTTCGACTTTGAGAACGGACACCCGGTATAAGTCTGGAAATTTTGAAAAATTCATCTCTGCTAGTTTTTGAAATATTTGCTATATTCCACACTTTTTTTACACACTGTAGATGTATTTTTAAATCTTTAGAAAACGTTTTTAAGGGTTTTTTAAATTTCACTCCTAAACCGGTAAAAAGGGAAAACTGAATAGAAGTAGGAAGTTAAAATTATTTTTCGCTGTGGTTTCATTCCAGTATAAAACGTGCTGTTTTTTTTTTAGAAATTGCACCCCTAAGAGGCGAAAAGTGGTAAACTGTTTAGCGTATTGAGTGATGGAGGAGGGGGACACTCTAGAATGCATTTGAGATTTAGAAGGAAAAACAAACATTTGTAGTCCGTACGAAGAACGGGCATCTTGCTAGTCTACTATAACGTGCTGTGTAATATGCTCTTAAAGCTGAACCATCCTATATATTGGCTGAATTGGAGCAAAGTAAGCATACTCGAAAAAAGGTATTTTTTTTTAAGAAAAGGTATTTATTACTTTTTAACAGCTAACTATAAACTAAAATTTCTCAACTGCTTTGAAACTAAATATCTTAGCCAACAGTAAAACTAGAACATTCTAAAGAAAAACGTTAGTATTTTCTGGCAATTTGTAGTATAAGAAAATCCTTTTCTGTCTTTTGTTCTATTTTGAATATAACACAAACTTTTTTCTTTTAATAAATTGTTAGGTAGCGGCTTAACTAACTTAATAGATTCATGACCTTTAAGTTTTGAAAATGCACAACTGTTTAGCAAGATGGGTAATTAATATTGGGCTGCTGGTTACTAGCAACATTAGCTCGTTTATAGGTCTTCTGTTGATACCTAATTGTTATGTAAGATTTGAAGATAGGTATCACAAGGAGCATATGATAAAACAAGAGAAAATAAGCTTTGTAGTGAAAATAAAATTAACTATTGCTTCTATTAGAAAAACACATTTTTTATACCTCAAATATTTAATAAACGTCAATCACAGAAATAGTTTTTTTCTTATTAGCACCTAAGAATATTGAACTTTCTCCTCTACATCATTTTTGCTATCAACTTAGGCGGCCAGTCTGGGTTCGAATCCCGGCGACTCTAGAGTTTAAAAATCGTACGTTCCCCGGCTATCACGCCAACACCTGCGGTAGCCGTTAACCGCTAAATAAGGGAACTCTTCCTCACTTTCGACGGGCAAAGATAGCCACCTACCTAAGGGCAAAGAGGGCACTTTGTGGTTAAAACAGGCCACTGGCCTACAATAGGAGCAAGAAGACTATCAACTTAAAAAAGAGAAATTCTAGTTTCTCCTAGACATCCAATAAACTAGTATGTATAATTAGAGAAAAACAAAATCAATTCTAAGAAGTGCTGCCAAATTTACAGCTTTGTTCCAATTTAACTGATTTACTATCTCTTTAGTTACCGAGTCCAAATGGTGAATCTCGAATTCGCAACACCCTATGTTATATACATACACAAGTCACTAAACACTGCAAATAACATAAAAATAGCTCCATTAAAAATTTTTATTAAGTTTATTCCAAAATTTGGCAATGAACATGAAAGTAAACAATACATAGAATAAAAATAAAAACTTTAACAACTACCTAGTTCAATGACTAAAAAAAGTAGAAGTATATAGAAGGAAGAATCTACTGTTGGGATTTTAGCTGCCGTTGATACCTCTGCTTCGCCATTCGAAACAACTCTTTTACAACAGTTTCAAATTCGGCGTCCGTATTTGAACACTGCTGCGTAGTAGCTTCTGAAAACACAATATTTACTTGAAATATACATACCTACAGGATTTTATAGCAAAGTTACCTTTCAATAAGCCAATCATAGCCAAAGCTGACAAGCGGTGGTTGCCTTTAGCCCCTGTCACAAACAGAGTCTTGCAAATGATTTGGTACGGTATCATCTCCTTATCGTTTTCCCCCAATTATATGCAAGTAGGACATCTATATAAAATTAATGTAAATATCATTTGTGATGAATAATTTTTATCAACCAACAATTTCAGCAGATCGGTTCTCCTTTAAGGGATTCTCCTCCAGTTTTTGAATTTGTTCGTATGTCTTTAATGGAAAATTAAATGTTTTTCTTGCGTCTACTGCTGTAGTAGGTGTAGGAGCCCGTTTTTGGTTTACTAGCAATTCTTCTAACAGCGTTTGGCAAGCACATATTTTCGAAAGTTGATGTACAAAGAATACTTCATTCGTCATTTGATGCTATTACAATTTAGCCAACCTAAATTCTCTATTTATACATATATATTTGTCAATCAAATGAGTATTACAGAGAATTTACAGCATGACTCACTTTGTAAGAAACTAGAGACACGATGTAATAGTTGGAAAATATGGTCAAGTTAATGACGAATTCTTTATTAAAACTTCTTAAAAAATTATTTTTGTGCAAGTGAATATAATATTATAAAAAATACTTATTTAAACATTTTTAAATTTTTTTTACATATTATATATTGTGGAATATTGTATCTCTAACAAATAAAAAACATAATTGAAATTCTAATATTGAATTTTTTAAAATTAATTTGATTACAATGCCCTGACTACAGAGGTCTTAAGACATTTAATTTTTTATGAGTATACTAATACAGGGAATAGCTACAATAAGTTATATATTCCAGTGACTTTAATAAACTCCAACAAGTGAGATGAACTTTTATTATAATATTATTAATATTATAATTTAAATGCATATTATAAAAACTAGAAATGCCCATTTTATTAATTTCATATGGAACTCCTCGAAGCAGGGTTCCAAACAAAAACCCGCGTTACAATGTCTTTCCTTGTACCTTTTTCACTACAGTTTTTACATTTTTTCTTAGCATTTTTTTATTTGGTCCCGTTTTACATTGTCTTATAAAATGAACTGCGTTTTTAGGCTTTTTATACATATGTTCCGGTAAAAAAAAGAGTTCTAATAATATCTAGCCTAAAATCATAAAAGCGCATTCTAGGCGCCTTGTATTTTTTAAATAACAGAGTTTAAAAAACATTAAATGAATTATATGCAGACCACGGAATAGTTTTTCTTGAACAAGGATAGTACGCCAGTAATTAATATTGACGGTCAATACCTCCCATACATTTATTATAATTAACAATTGGTAACAGCTTTTCCCTTTAATTTCCCCGTTTATCGAAATATTGTACTGGGTTGTTTTCAGATTCGGTCGAAATATAATTCGCATCCCTTTTATCACGCCATGTTGCGATCATCAGTCCATTTGTATATCTGGTTTCTCCATTTTTCAATTTAGATAGTTTAACCTCAGGTGGTGCATTTTACCTATCAATACGGCGAGTACTGTAGTACATGTATTTTCAGCCAATAAATGTCGAGATAAATTGTAACTATTATAATAGTTATCCATGTACAACGCATATTCAGCTTTCAATTTTTCTTGAATTAAGTGTTAAACTACTTTAAGAGGCATGACCTTTTCCCCCAAAATCATATAGAACACCAGTGTACACAGAAAACTGCAATAGAAGGCGCAGGATTCTGTCAACATATAAAATTTAACCCCATATTTGTGGCGCTTATTTTGAATGTATTGCCTAAATACCAATCTACCACGCCAAAGCATCATGGATTCATCAATACACAAATCCCTTTGAGGATAATAAACTTCCGACATCTTATTATTAAAATAATTAATCACCGACCTTATTCTAAATAATCTATCATATGTATTCTTCCGTCCTTGTACAGGATTCGCAGCAAAATAAGGGCACCGTAATATCAATAAGAATTTATCACGGCTCATGTAACTGGAAAAGTAGGAAAAATTAAACAAACGGTCTGTTTTTCAGTAATGCTGTGCCGTGTCGGTTGAAAGTACCCATGTGGAAAAATAAGCCCAAAAATATCTTTAGTTCGTCTACAGTTAAATTTTTCCATTTCGAGATTCGCAAATGCCCTTTTTCTGCTTTTGAAAGAAACAACTCTTCAGCGTACCTGTTGGTTTTATTGACAATTAATTGATACAGGCTGTCATCCAACAATAGATTAAAAATATCCATTGGTAGTTGCCTGTAAAAGAAAGAAAGACGGTGTATTATCACAACATACACAAGTTATGTAAATATAGTTTATCTACTAAACTACTGTTTATAAATAACGATACTACCGAGAATGCTATTTTTTCGCTACCTTTAGATTTTAGAAATAAATGTGTACGTTAAAATAACCACTGTAATTTTCATATATTTGATAATATTCTACATTATATAACCTAAAAACTTACGGAATAAAAAAAATACTAAAATAAACTACATCATAAAATAATACAATGTATTTTTTTTATTGACCCTGTCTAAAGGTCCTCAATGCTACCGCAATGTTATTCATAGCCGCAGTCCTTTCTTCTGCCACTTTCTTTTTCTCAGTCCAAATCTTTTTTTGTAGCACATCTGCCTTCCTTTGCTCCATATATTGCCCTAGACTATCGAATTTCCTTTTCCTTTCTCGCCTTGGAGTCTCTGGGATCTCTTCTCTGCTAGGCGACACTGCACGAGGGGTTCCATTAAGTGCAGTCTTGTTATTCCGAGGAGTAGCTACACAAGACGTTTCTGCACGAGTTGAGGAGGAGGGTGTAGCTACAATTTCTTCGACGTCGATTGGCTCTGCTTGACAAGGTGCTGAACTTTATAGCTTGAAAGTGCTACCCAGTGTTGAGGGCAGAGGGTTCACACTTTTTTTGTTACCCAACACTGCATGAATTTCTACGAAATATGGCCACATTATAATGCCCTCTCCGGTAGTTCTCATTTTGTCTACATTCCTATTATACGTGACCAGTACATTTTTCCATTTATTGGAAATTTCTGTGCTACTACATTTGTACCCATGTTTGATGAAACCCTCCCTCGCCAGCAGTGTTGCCAGACGTTCAGTTAAAGAGGCGGTAGATTTGAACTTGGAAGCGGTGGAATACAAATAAAAACCAAATGACAAAATTAGTACTGATTTTTATATTGTAAAAAGTTGCTTTTAACATTTTCTTCTACAATGACAATGACATTAGGCGTAGCCTACCGAGAGTATTTAGCCTGGACACGCTAAGCGTGACGTCACAACTGAAGCAGTACGCGCTCATAAGAATTGTACGGGAATGAGCGGAATTTAGTCTCTTTTATACAATTTAACATTTATATTACTATTTATTACGTAACTTTGGTAGTCTAAAATATATTTATGTTATGGAATACGGTTAATATTTGAGTTATGTAATTAAAAAATCATCATTTTTTGTTACATATCGTAATTTTGGTTTTAATTAATCAAACTACATCACATATTTTAATACATGCTTTATTATGCTGTTGTAATTTAAACTATTAAATCGACATATTATACATAGTACATAACATTTATGTACTAACAGAATAAAACATACTAATTGTGTCAAAACAGAAATGAATCTAACGTTACGCACTACTTAATTTTTTAATAGATCTGGATTTTTTTATTTTTAGAACTTTTTTCCTGTATTTCATTGTTTCGGACTTTGGAATAGTTATTAAGCAAAATATTGCAAAAATTATGGATGCATTTCTCACCCAGTTTAATTTTAGACATGCCGCAATCTGTGCAAGAATCAAACGTTATACTTCTGAAAACAAGCATTTCAAGAGACAAGTGATGGAGTACATTAATTTGATTGTTACAATTTATAAAAAGTTTCTCGTATCTTTCTGCAATAAGAACTTTAAAAAGTAGAAGCATATTTGTAATAATATGTACAAAAATGTCCTTTGGCCATTTTAAACCTCCGCGATCTAAACAGGACAGGTACCTACTGAAAGTGTTTTTCTAAATTAACATGTAGATCTACATCCAGTATTTTATCATAACATGTATAATTTTTACAGCTTTCACAGGTAATAGTTTTGTTCACAGTTCTTACAATATAGCCAGCAATATATATTATAACATGATGCTCATTATCGGAAACAGCTTCATCGTTCGTCAATATTAGAGCGTCATAGAAAATTTCGTCAATATCTGCATCGGTTTTGGTCAAATTGGTAACTTGCTGGACACTATTTAAAAAATCCTTCAAATAAAATTCTCCAATTGAGGACGACTGAAGTTTTATAAGACTAAGAAGTTTTAATTTCCTCTCAGATTCCAATACCTGAACGACCGAAATATGATAATTACCTCCGTTCATTTCTCTGTACCTACCAAACCGCCCTTCCAAATTTTCAGTTTGAAATTTTCCTAGTAACACGTAATCAAATTTCAGTTCTTTGAGTAAATATTTAGACAAATAAATTATACTGTTACATGTATGGGTTAATTACAACTGTGACTGTTTCGATAACTTTCCATTTGTTGAAGATGTGGATTCTCCTTGTATAATTAAATTGTTCCACTTATTTATCCACCGAATAAAGTTTTCTAGGAAAATCAAATTTTGTCGCAATCAGAACTGCAAATTGCGTCAAAATGAGAATCTCTAAATCGGGCACCTTAGAATTTTGACTTACAATTGACTATTTTCCACCACTTAGAAATCAAGTTTATAAATTTTATAGTACCATGCACTGAAGTCAAATTGTTTGTTATTTAATTCTAATGCAACAACATTTTTGTTGTCAAATAAACGAACACATAAATTTACGTTCTGTCTTTCAATTGATGACGGGTATAATACCTTACGAGACAAAGATGGTGCTTGTTTCAAAATAGCTTTTTCTTGTGCCAGAAATAGTTGTTTTAAATCGCTTACACACGCAAAAGTACAAAAAAGTTTGTTTAGAATCTTTTTGATTAAACCAATTGTTCCTAATTGATTTAAATACATGTACAGTATCAAACAGTATAAATATTTTTTGTTTGCCTTCATTGTCGTATGGATTAATGAAGTATGTTTGTAACGTACCGCCACATAAAACATCAAACATTTTTTTATTCACGCCGTTGTTGTCGGATATAATTGAAACGACATAATACCCAGCATTTGCTAATAATTCTAGAACTTTAAGAGTCAACTGGTGCAAAAAATCATGCTTTAAAGTGGATACCGGAAATAAACCGACCACATCCTTGTTTTTAGAACATATTGATGAAATCATAAATGCCTGTATAGTGGAAGCAGGACACTATTTTCATCAAAAGCGAATCCTTCAACTTTTCCGCCTTTAAAAGTAATGTTGTTTTTTACATATATTTCGTCCAGCATCAAAATTACGTATTTTTCATTTGGACTGAGTTTTGTCAATTTATCGGTCAAATATTTCGTGTGACTCTCGTCTATCCCTGAATTTTTTGTACCAAGCTTCATTAATAGACGTTTCAAATGCCTTGGCGTGGGAAGCGTCAATAATTGGGTTTTCTCTATAAGACAATATGCACCTGGAAACATAAAAAATATGCAGCTTGCGAATAGTAGCGTTTCTGGAGAATACCGAACAAGTTTCGTATCAATTAAATTGATCTGTTCGTGCAAAAACTTTATTTTGGCAAGTTTTTCCGCGTCTTCGGTATCATTTTCAATTTTATTTAACATTTTTGATACGAATTTCAAACTGTCTTCACTTTCATCTCTGTTGCATACTATTTTATAATCTCTTATATATTCTAAAAATTTTAACAACATAGTCCACGTTTCACATTTTTTTGTTTTTCCTAAAATTTCTGTAATATTTTTGTTTATTTCAACATTTTTATAAAAATAGGATATAGTTAAATTGTCGTTTATAAGTGCGCTCTTTTCTATATATGGAATATGGTGTGCCTAAATTGTTTTCATTTTCAACTAAATTGTATATAAATATCTTTTTCTCAAATATTTTATAATTAAAATAAACGGTAAAGTTCTTAATCTTCTTGGCAAAATTTGTCGTTAAATTTTCAAAATTATTAATCTCGTCCGCCACTTTTGTTTTCATCTCTTCTAACTTCACACGCTTTTGATGTTCCAAACGTCTGGTATCAGGAGATTTTCGTTTAGGTGGTAAATCAGTACTTAAGTATGAAGGTTGATTTTCAAATATTGTCGGAAATGCGTCATCGGTCAGTTTGAGTTGATTTCTTGGAACAATTAACACAGAACCATCGGGTTTTGTCATTTTGTCTTCTTTAATTATAAAGTTATTAGAGAAGTATTTAATACAAATTCTGGTAGCATCTTTAATGATAAAATTTTCCCTATGGATACAATTTAGCCATTTTTTTCTACGCAACTCATCCTTAGGAAATCTAAATATTGAGATACGTTCGTCATTACTGTAATTACTTTTACATCCGGGCACACAGCAGCCTGCTGGCATACCTATTGCTAAAATTTGACATTTTAAAATCTTACCTAGATAAACAAATGTGCATAAACTACCTGTGAGTAGATCTGCTGAAGAAATAATTAAGGGAATACACCAAACTACTTTTTTTGCGTTAATAAAATCACGTGTAGCCTGTACTATCTAGTATCTAAGCCGGTAGGTAGTTACTTGATAAGAGAAGGCTTACTCAAGCGTTAAGGGTCGACCTGCTTCAGTCGTGACGTCAACGACTTGAAGGGGATACGTGTCCAGGCTAGATACTCTCGGTAGGCTACGAATAAATAGACCTTTTTCTGCTTTACACTATTTATTGACATGATTTTTTTAAATCCGCGGTCAACTTCTTAGAACGATTTTTAATTTTCCTTGTCAACGCTTTATTACTCCGTCATTATTTAATTCGAATACGATCATAGAGCTTTATTACTTCCTTTTACGTTAAAGAAAGCATTGGATTCACCCCAAAAATTCGAAATTAAATTTTCAAGGGATCTTCACGTTTTAGAGTCCTCTGAACCCAAAAAGCATGTTTTTGTTCATTGGTCTGTCTGTGTATGTGTCTGTGAACAGAATATTTCAAAAACGAAAAGACGTATGGCGTTGAAACTTCATATATAAGTTTTGTGTACTATGTAGATGAGACGGCAAGCTTTTAAAGAAAATCGCATAACCGAAAGTAGATGTTTCCTCTTGTGATTTTTCAGTTTTTGCAAATATGACTTGAGTGTATAATAATTTGATAAAATCCCAAGACCGTAGGAATAATTTCTTTGGAGATATTGGAAATAGAGACAGCCATATCGGCGAATTCAAAAACATTACCAATATCCAAGCAGACTTTATAAATTATGATGCAACTGATTTTGTAACTTACAGTTGTAAGTTGATATTTAACTTTTAATTTAGTTTGAACCAGAAAATCTTTGAGAATGGTAAAAAAATCGAAGCATGTCAAAATCCCCTGCCATTATTGTTTTTCCACCAAGCAAGCGCTTCAGTTCTAATAAATTTTATAGAACTTATTATTTTTAACATAACTACTTTTTTAGTAATAAATTTGAATCTGATTATTTATTCACATTCTACTGAACATGTAGCACTATACTGATGCAGTCATACTTGAATATAATTTTGCTGCAGTAGAAGATATAACACCTTTCATATTTCTTTTTTTTAAGGATTTTTAGTGCTATTTTAAAGGAAGTTTAGATTCAATATTTTACGATATACACTCGAAGCACAGTACACTTCCATCTTCTGCTTTAATCAACAACAAGGGAAACGAGACTCAGCCTATATTGGATTAAGAGCTCCAATTGCAAATTACTCTCAGAGTCAATTCCGTTTTTATACGAAATCCGGAAGTCCGTAAATAATCACATTAATCTTACGGATTAGAAATTTGTCGGCACTCTTGTTCTATATTCGCTAAAGGCCCCCTCCCAAGTAATGCATCTCCATTAAGAAGAGGACCCTGCTCGATCTCTCTCGATATTACTCTAAGTGATTCTACCTTAGGGCATTTTTACGGTTGAGCACTCACGCAAGTCTTAACGCTTATTAATGAATTAGGTCCCAGAGACATAAACAAGGTTTTCATAATAATTTGCGGTGAATGCTTTCCTAGAAATGGGACCTTTTAAGCATAAATGTTGCTGACAGCAGCGTAGGAAGAATAATCGGCACGCGTTAATAGAAGGGAACCACATCCGTCCACTGTTTTAAAAGGAGGTTCTAATACTCCTAATGGCCGATGAGCTACTGTTGGGTCCATTTGCAAATTGGTATGTATGCTCGGGTGGTAATCAAAACAGTTTGACTTCAATGTATTCTTAAAAAGTTTCTAGTATTTCTGCGTTGTACTAATGCATAGAGAATAAATGGGTTGAAATATAGGTTTATTCTACTATTACTATTTACGATTAAATGTAATTTATCAATTGTTGAGTCCTTGGGTATTAGAAGAAAATTGTTCTACGATGTCTAATTTAGTCATGCTGACTAGCCATAAAAGCACAAATCTATTATACCTTTCCTAGGACATAAAAAAGCGGTGTATTTAACATAGTGGGCCAGAAAATTGATCATTTTTTTTAAATTATTATAACGTTCCTCTATGACATGACAATGGTACAGTTTACAAATAACGTGTGACAGCTAACACGAAAACATATGAGTCATTTTCTGTGTACCATGAATTAATGTGCAAAACTTATATATAGAAAAGTGTTTTTCCTGTACTCATATACCAACGGTTCAATAGGAAAAACACAGAAAACGATAAAGACCGATGAGTTTCCAAACAGGAACACTAGTGAACATTAACACCATTGTGGAACTTTTAACACTATAATACAACCTAATATTAAATTACACTCTACATTTTACTAATACATTTTAACCCACCCGTTCCCATAGCTTTTTTCTTAATTGTTTGCATTATTTATACTATCTTATCGTGTTAGAGACATGGCGTTAAGTGTAGAATGTGTCTATTTAGATTTAGTGGTCAATGAGCACAGTCTAAGTGAATTTTGGGTTTCTGACGCATAGTTCAAACTTCGCGCATAAGCCTTCTTCGTCTCGATCGGTTTTTGTCTGTGCCTGAAGCAATAAAATGGCTGTTTTACATTATTAGTCGGGGGGCATACTTGATGAAATATATACTCCGTGGGAAATTTGATTATGAAATTGTGGGACTAATTTTAATACATTCCTTATACCCTCCACAATCATACCTTACCAGGTGCTTTGCTTGAATTTGCGGCAGACGACCTATATGACGTCATATATCCAAGATGGCAGCCAACCTAGACATCATCGGAAGTTTTCGATTATAACTCTTACCTTATCAATATTTTGTACCGAATGTGTTTTGTTTTAAATACAATTTTAAACAAAAAAGGTTGTAAAAGTGATTGTGGTATAACCTGCCAGTTATCGGTTATATCCAGTTAAAAAGTGTATTCACCAATTTTGTATTTTTGGTTTTAAAGGATTTTTAGGTTGAAAAATAACTAGTTAAGAAATTTATATTTATTTCAATATTTTTATTGAATTAGTTGCAATGCTCTATTGTACGTAAAATGTTTCAGCTATTCTTCATTTTTAACGGTAGGTATTCGATATCAAAATGTTTGCCATAATTTCCGACTCAACACAGACAAAGCTCAGTGCATAAAATGTTTTCGGATTTACATTTATAGGATACAGGATACTCATGAACACCAAACTAAGTTTAAAATGGTTTGAGGTGCACAAGGCGTACACAAAACAGTTACATAGTAATTATCTTACATTTCCCATTCATAATCAGAAGATGTTGGTAGATTAGGGTGCTGCTGGTCAGCAAGATGCCATTCCATAACCGGATAATGTGCTCTACGAATAAAAAGAGACAGTGACGCTTTTGTAGGAGGCAGATTTTCACTTTGCGTCTCGTGCTTGGAGAACATTCACAAACGAAGCTCCACAACGTCTGATGTATTCGTCCTTTCGTACCTTACAAATAGATTTTTCAATGATAGTTTCAGCTTCATCCCCGAATTCTTCAATGGATTCAAATTTCCCAAGAGCATCAAAGATGTCATTAACCGCGGTCTTATAAACCTTTCAAAACGACATTTTTTGCAAGAGAACCTGTGACATCACATCTTGACAGAGCATGTAGACCTAGTAATCCTTTAATCTTTTCTGGTCCTAATGGGGTACAAATTCTGCCAACGTCAAGTAGTCTTCGATTATTTCCTACACCAGTGACAAACATGCCATTCCATCAAGAACAACGACACAGTGGGATTTTACATTCAGATGATTTGTTATATCAGAGTCCACCAAAGGTGTGGGCAAAGAAGTTTGTAGAGTATTATCAATTTTTGCAGGTTGTTGCTCTTCTAAGGTGTTCATTAGTTTACATTTATTTGTAGACAATTTCATTGATCCATCCAGATTAAACATAGAGAACGGAACTGCCGAGAATTCATAATGACTTAATGATGTTTTTAACTCAATATCAGTACGGCTTCTCGATATGACTAGCAATAGTGTGAATAATGATCGATCGACTTTTAACTGTACTACAGCGTCAGCTAACTTCTTAGTTTTAAAAGTCTTGTTTACAGTTTTAAGTAAATTAAGTTTTATCTTCTTCACTGGGTCCCAGAAATTCCTACTGTGTGTGGTGTACATTTCACAACCCTCTTCTAAAATTTTGAATGTATCCGTTTGTATAGTATCATGAAATACAGACTTTGTTGTTGTGTTGATCAGTTTATTGCCTTCATATGTTATAGGGTTTGTCGATGTTTTGATAGTGTTATAGATACATTGTACATCTTCATGTTGTCGCTTTCTTGGAAATTCTGTAAAATGGTGATGTTTTGTTTTACTTCCTCTGCAATTCCAATCATTGCTTTGGTCTCTGCAGAAAGTCTTGAAAGCTCAGGAGAGGTCAAAAAGAATCGTGTTAAAGTATTTTTCTTTTGTGCTATGTTTACAAGTCCTCCAAGTACTTTCAATCTCCTGCTTTCGTGTTCTAATGCTGCATCTGAGCCCAAAGCACAAAAAGGGACTGAAGGCTTATTAACAACCCAATTATTTTTCATGAATTCACTCCACAGATCTTGACGTTGGTCTTTAAGACATTTCATATCAGCTAGGTACCATGATATCATGCTTGCATAGTTTGTTAAATCCAGAGCAAAGAAGTAGGGGACAAAAACTCGTAGTGAAGCAATATGCAATTCCCAGTTAGCTGGCCGAACAGATCGTATGAACATAACCATAGTGTTAACCATAAGCATATATTCCATACGTTTTACCCAGCAAGGTTTGTGATATAGTTAGAATGTCTTTTGCATGAAGATCTTCTAGATCTGTACAATCACTAAATCGATTTTTTAGGGCTTCATTTTGTGACTTTTCAATTGCTTCTTTTTAATTTCAAACCGACAGAGTTTGTTTTCACGGTAATTAATAGATTTCTTCTCTTTCCTTCTTCCAGACAGAAAAATCATTCATTTTTGTCACTCGCAGGGGTTTTTGATCTTGAGCAATCTACATTACTATCTTTATCAGCGGAACTAGAACAAGAAGGCTTATTCGTTTCCTGTTCAAATAATCTCTCACTTCGCTCCATTTTGATTTTGAGTATGAAACAATTTTTTGGCTTCGCCAGTTACCAATTTCTTTCAGGCCTAACCTGTATATTTTTATTTGAATTATAAATCCTTTACGTTTCGAATTCGTAAATTTTCCAAACCAGCGCATTTTGTACCTGGATTGAGTTCGTTCGCGCGATGCTCTTTTGACCTGTGCTATCTCTTATCACAGGTCGTTGTAGTGCGATCTTGCTTTTGAAAACGAATTTTTTGTCCTCGCTTTGGCCTGCCGCCACCGGCGTGGCTAAAGTTTGTGTGTTAAAGTCAAATTACGTGCGCTCAATTAATTTAATGAGCAGTGTGTTTCCTGGGGCTGACAATGATCAGGTACGATGGCGTTTTTCTGTTTTATTATCTCCATAGTAATTACATTTTTTCTTAGCTCTTAATTATCAGTTTCATCCACGAGTTTATTTCGGAGGCCAAGTTATTAGCCTAATCGGATTTTCGACACTTGCTGGCGTTCTGCGTATTTGCTGCCATTTGATGATGCTTCCGATGTAATTACCGGGCATTCACGGCGATTTCGTTCATTATGTGTAGCAATTCACGACCAGCTATGTTAAACCGCAAGGTGTAGCAACCCCCGGCCGGAATTTACATCTGTGTATTTTAGACCCGTGAATATTTAAAATTTAAATTCATACGTTCCGCAATTATTAGCATGTAATGTTCTTACATTTCCCCTGTTCTAATATTTAAATTTTTATGCCTATATTTGATTATGCTCAGTATTTAAAGCTCCAATTTTGATGTGTATTGACCCTCTGTAAAAGGTACAGTCACGCTTTTTTATTTCAATAGCCTAAACAAAAGAAATTATTTAATGAGTGAGGTATGCATATCCCATGAATAATTTGAATTTACAGTTATTAGAATAACCCGAAAGGGGTTTTTGATTTTATGCGTGTCGCAACCTTCAGTTAACGTACACAACTTTGTTATCACATTATTTGCATTTTAATTATCCTGATTATTTATTACTGATACTTCAAGATTTCTTATTATTTATTAATTAAACGCTAGTCACTTGTAGTTCATTTTAATTATTTGAAATCATTTGATTTCTGGCGCCCATTTCCTTTTCCTTTTTTGAAGACATTCCAGGGTACACAGCTGATGATTTGAACCTACGATCCAAGGCCGCCGAAATTTGAGTTAACTAGGGCCATCGCGGTAAGTAAAGAGTTTTCAGAGCTGCCGTGGTGTATAAACTGTAGGGGGGTTGATCTGCGATTTTTTACTGCCATCGATTATTTTAATTAGTTAATCGCAGGTCGGCTTCTTTATTGTTTCAAGTACACTTCTTACGGTAATCTGTATGCCAAGATGCGTTTTCTTTTACCAATTCTTCAACCGTTACATTTCTTAATCGATTGTCAATTTACACGTGTTCACTATCATTCCATTCTGCTCTATTTCTAACATACTCTTAACACTGTATCATAGTTAATAGACTTAACCAATGGTGGCTACTTATTTTGGCATAAATACACAGCTCGTAATTAGTTTGCAGTCTTGCCTTTTTTACAGATGGAGTCAGGGACACTTGGAGACGAATTTGTGGTGGAGCACACATTGTGTCCAAAGTTAATTTTAAACTATTGAAAGTATTCAACTGCCCGGCTTGCGATTATCAATCAGTTTTTATCCGAATCAAAACTCCCCGAACGGTAAAAGATATCGATAAATTCCTAAGCACCCTATTCAGAGTTATAATCGAGAATTTCACATGATGTCTGGGGTAACCGCCATCATGGATATACGACGTCATACAGGTCGTCTGCCACAAATTTAACCAAAACACCTGGTAAGGTATGATTATGGAAGGCATAAGGAATGTATTAAAATTGGTCTCACAATTTCATCATCAAATTTCCCACGACTTTTCGGTGTTAACTTTGATTTTCCAACGTTGTAGCCAGTTGTCTAATTGATCCAGGTGATTTTGTAGCTTTTCGGAGGCTATGCCTGGATTTGTATCAGATGACATGATTGCTGTATCATCAGCAAATGTGGCCAATGTGGTGTCGTTAGGGTTGGGTATATCCGCCGTGAAGATTAAATATAAAAACGAACCGAGGACACTCCCTTGAGGTACTCCAGATTTTATGGGGTGGTAGCGGGATAAAGCATTGTTAACCTTAAATTGATAAAATCGCTCACTAAGGTAAGACTTTAGAATAAGATATATTTGGCTAGGCATGTGTTTCTTTAGCTTAAATAACAGTCCTTCATACCACACCTTGTCAAAAACTTGTTGTATATCCAGAAATACTGCAACACACATTTTCTTTTTTTCTAGGCTCTCTTTGACTTTGTTTACTACCCTATGGCACTGTTGTATAGTTGAATGCTTTTGACGGAAGCCAAATTGGTGTTCAGGGATCAAGTCGCTATTATTAATTCTAGAGAGGAGAAGTCTCTCAAATATTTTCGACATTAGAGGCAACAAGCTTATGGGACGATAGGATGCAGGTTCCGTAGGAGGTTTGCCTGGTTTTAGAATCATTATGATTTGGGCATATTTCCATTGCACTGGATAGTAGCACAGTCGTAGCATGCTATTGTAGATTATGGTTAGGAGAACGATTGCTTTTCTGGGTAAGTGTTTCAGGATTTCCCCGACCACCAAGTCATATCCAGGGGCTTTAAACGAATTTGTTTTGTTGATTTCCTTACGGACTTCAGTTGGTGAAAATGGATCTGTAGGCAGCGAAAGTTGACATTGGGTGCTGAGGTAGTTTTCTATTTCTTCATGTTCGGCGTTGTTATTAGGAAGTGAAGTGAACACGTTTGCCAGATGCTCAGCCAAAATATCCGCTTTCTCTTCGTCTGATTGTGCCCAATTGCCATCTGCCTTTCTTATTGGTGGTACAGCTACTACAGGTCTTTTGAATTTCTTTGTGGCTTTCCATAGGGAGTGATCTTGTGGTGTTAGTTGAGTGATGTAGTATTTAAATGTGTCGTTGCGAGCCTGTTGTAATGCTGAATGGAGTTGGTGGGTTAGTCTGTTAAGATGAGTTTTGTCATAGGGATTTCTCGTCCTTTGCCATTTTCCACGCGCTCTTCTTTTTTCGATTACGAGTTCCGTAATATGTAAGGGTATGTTATGGTAGTGTGGTGTGACTTTCTTTTTTGTAGTGGCTTCCCATGCTGCATGCTGTATTGTGTCTGTTAGGTGATTTACAACTTCTTCGATCTCGAAGGGTTCTTTTATTCGATACCTAAGATTGATGTTTTCATTAATTAACTCTTCGAATAGTTCCCAGTTTGTTTCCTTCGAGCATAATTTGGGTATTTGTTCATTATATATTACATTCGTGCTTAGTGTTATTATTAAGCTGCTGTGTTCACCGGTTAGATCAAGGTTGGACTCAATGGTGGAGTAAATATCAGATATCCCTTTAGTTATAGCAAAGTCTATTAAATCCGGTAGTTTATTTCTGTCGGTAGGCCAATTAGTTGGCTCGCCTGTAGATAAGAAATTTAAGTTATTTTGTTGTGCTGAACGGAGCAGGTTACGTCCTTTTGGTGTAATCAGTCTAGATCCCCATACTGTGTGTTTAGCATTCCAATCACCAGCTGCTAGAAAGTGAGATCCAAGAGCACGAAAGAAGTGGTTGTATTCTACCGTAGAGATGTTGTGTCTTGGGGGACAGTAAATGGCTGCTAACGTAATAGGCATGTTAATTGCTTCTAGTTTTACTATCGTGGCCTGAATTTTATCAGTGACGTAGGCTTGTGTTACATAGTGCCTCATTGCTGTTCTAATTATGAAGGCAGAGCCTGCATGCGCGGTTCCATCAGGGTGATGAGCGTAATATATCGAATAGTATGAAATTTCGTTGTGCGTTCTTTCTGTTGAGTGGGATTCAGAAATCACATTTACTTTGAGGCGGAATACCTGCCCTCAAGTTTACTTAAATGGTGCTCCAATCCCAGTAAAACCGGTCGTCAAATATCTAGGCCTTCACTTGGATCAGAAGCTCACCTGGAAAGAACACATAAAGGCAAAAAAAACACAACTAAACCTAAAAGTGAATCAAATGCACTGGTTACTTGGTAAAAAATCGCAATTACTGCTCCAAAATAATTTAACCATCTACAAAACCATCCTAAAGCCGATCTGGACATATGGTATTGAGCTCTGGGGATGTAGCAAACCGTCCAACACTAAAATATTACAAACATTCCAATCAAAAACGCTTCGCATGATTGCGAATGCCCCTTGGTACGTTTCCAACCAGACTCTCCATGATGACCTTGGCATACCGTTCGTCAAAGATGAAATCAGCACCCATGCCAACAAATCTAAAATGCGTAGTATCGGTCATAAAAATCAGCTCGTAAGAATACTCTACCAGCAACACCCTGAAAGGAGACTCAAGAGAAAATGGCCAGAAGACCTCACTAACTAGGGACGTTTGGAGAACCATCAGTGGATGGTACCCACCTCAAGTCAAGCACCGTTCAAAACTTTTACTTATTACTCTGTATTTATATTATACATATATATTACTGTAGAGTAGATTGTAAAACAGCAACCAATTAAATAATAAAAAAAATCCCACGGGATGTGTTATGCCCCCCAACTATATCGCTGCCTCTTTCGTTTGAGCAACGTCTTCAGTTCAGCTTCCATTTTGGTCATCCAAGGGTCGGCAGGCTTTGTGGGAAGTTATGTTGTGAAATATTAGGTTATCTCTCGCTCATTAGCTGGCCGAATTTTGAAGAGTAATTTCTTTTTCGCTGATTGGCGGAATATTTGGTAGAGAGCTGTCGGAATTAGTTTTGCATGTGGCTCATTTTTGAGGTAAGGTGGGTTAAGCTTCTTTTGTGCCGCGTGTTTAGGCAATTTATAGTATTTTAGCCGTGCTTTCTAGCTGTTAGTGTGGGCCCAGATATTCGAGCACATAGCATCTGCAGGTGACGTGTTTGACCAATAATGAGAGCAGTCGTGTTTTGAGTCCCTCCTGCTTGGATGCGAAAGATCCTGCAGTAGTGTTATTTCTGCAGCATTCGTGTGTCCTGCCCTTTTCTTTGGATGGCAGATTTCCTACAGTAATTGACCTTTACCAGATCTTCCTTCTGCCGTGCTGTAGATCGATGACCTAAAGCTATTAGTGCCATTGGAGCTCTACAAAGGAGCCGACATAAAATTGTGTATTGTGTTATCCTTTGGATTTTGAACTGGTGTACAGTGCTACTGTGCGCTTGGGCGAAGTCCGTCATACTTTCCCGAGAATTTCTGTGCCTGTTTAGTACTTGCTTTTGTTCCACTATGTTGCCAGAAAGTTCTGCCTGGGCTCCTTCAGAACTCCGTGGGTTTTACGTTTGCTATCGAACTCTTGCCGTCAATTGTAGTTTGCTTAATGATCTCAATTGGCACCCTTCAGGGTCCATTCTAACGCTTAAAGTATTTCAATTAATAATTTTTACCCTCGGAGCCTACTCTTCGTCTCCGAAACACTTTCAAAATGATCATTGGGATGACAGCAAAGAGATACGGCAAAAAATAGAAAAGCAAGAACAATATTCTTAAAAATGCAGGATGTGCTTTCTAGTAATATTCTGAGTGTACCACTGCGTTTGAGAATAGTTACGTGCTACGTGTACTCAGTTTTTCTGTACGGCGTCAAGGCCTGGACACTCACGGAAGCTAGTCGCAAGAGAATTGAAGCATTTGAAATGTGGGTGTTCCGACAAATACTGAAAATCAGCTGGACAGAACATGTAACTAACAAGGAAACTTACATATCTACGGCACATCATGCGTAATGAAACATATGCCATACTTCAACTAATCATTCAAGGTAAAATAAATAGCAATAGAGAACAGGTTGGAAGAAGAATATCCTGGCTGAAGAACCTATGCCAGTGGTATGGTAAAACATCTAATGAACTCTTCCAATCAGCTATTAACAAAGTCTCGATAGCTATGATGATAGTCAACGATCGTTAAGCGAAAAAGACACACAGAGGAAGAAGAAGAACACTTTAAAATTGTTTGTTGCATATAATTAACGTAGTCTGCCTGTTTTCATATATTTTAGAATAGGAATTATAAATGCATATTCGTTAGTAATATTATTTGAGTTTCTGTTTTGAGGTGCACCTGACAGGTACATTTATGGAATAAACACTGTGCTGGCTTTGTATACAGTTTATTTTCTGTGATCATTGCACATTGCTACTATTACATCATCTTCTTTATGTTTCTGCTACCTAGTTTTGTGTGATTTCTTTCAGAGTTTTGTGCTTTTGGAACTACTTTATGTATGTAAATACATGAGGAAAAACATTTGCCAAAGATATTACTTAGAACTTTTCTCGCAAGTGGATATTGTGGCAAAAACATTTTAAAAATCAAAGAAAAAGAGGGGTACAATATATTCACGTTTATAATAATACTGACACAATAAAAAAAAACTCTTGGTAATGCAAATTGCATCAATTTAAAAAAAACATTACCGCAAATGGGATTCCAACTTGAGCCCCTGGGAATGCCCCTGTGAATGCGATTTCAATGATAAAAACCTGAGCTATGTGCAAAATACTACGTTCATTTAAGTAATAAGCCTTAAATTATAGCAAAAATTTGCAGATGTTTATTTTGTTAAGATTTTTTCAGTGTCATACCAGGAAGGCGTATAATCCGCATGCAAAATAGCGTCTTTCTCCAACTTTTTGAATTATATCAACAGATAGGCGTCTGACAACGGAATTGAGAAAATAAGTTTTTCATCATCTAGTGACCCTGAAAATTGAAGGTCTGAAGAAATCTCGGAAGGTGATTTTTTCGCCATTACAATATTTTCTTCGTATTTTTATCGAGGGAAGTAAAAAACTAAATAGGCTAAATTACAATGTAACTACCGTCTTATAATCTTGTCGTACGCTTTATTACTTACAATTTCTTTCTGAATATCCATAGCAGTCCGATAGGTGGTGAACCAAGTATGTATGGAGAACGAATTATGTGAAAAGTAGATTTATAAGATAATTTATTTTCTAGATTAACCAATATTTACATTATTGTACATATGTCAATATTAATGAACACAAAAATCCATTACTGTTACTTTGTAAGTTGGATCTTTTGTTTTGCTGTGTAGTTAATTGCTATCTTCAGCTAATTAGTTATCGACTCAATTGAATATATGGGCATTTCTCTTTCAATCTATTATACCGTGTGTCCACAGGAGTACGCACCATAGAGATAAGATAATGCTAATAGAATATAAATATCAACCAGTGCTATGACCACCGTCCCTTTTCTTGTACCATTTATAACAATATTGTTTCATACAGTGGCGAGTCAGAAGCCAGAAAACAACGTTTTAGCGTCCCGGCGATCACATTAGCCGATCTTTCTATTCTATTTGGTTATCCCTATGGTGCGTCCTCCTGTGGACACACGGTATACAGTTCGGCCACAAGCATTTTTGTATTATTAAAAACCTTTAATACCTACACTGGTACTGTGTAATGTTAGATTGTTAATGCTTCCACTGGTCGTAATGTATCTGTATCTTTTAAATATACTTTGACCGTAGCATTCCATTTTATATTGTTTGCAATTTAATTACCTTTCAAACTGATGTTATGTATAGAGAATAGTTTAATTTGGGATTTATAAGTTAGCAACGAATATAATTATGCTAATCTTGTATAGCTTTGGTGGGTTTCCGTTTGATAGGAAGTTTAGAAGTGAGCCCGTTATACAACAAAACTTTTAAATATTTCTAAATTTATGAGAGCTACATAAAATTTGTTTAAAGAAAGTTGTAGGTACGAAGATAGTGCACATTACTAAATATGCCTTTGATTATACAGGGTGGTTCAAAAAGTGTGACAAATCAAACTTACTTTTTTATGTGGTTGCAAATCCCTTCTATATTGCAACACTTTCTTCTCGGGAAAATGGCAATGTTCCATGATGTCCCTAGACATAACATTAGCCTAGAATCTATTACTGTTACTTTGTAAGTTGGATCGTTTGTTTTTGTTGTGTAGTTAATTGCTATCTTCATCTAATTAGTTATCGACTGAATTGAATATATGGGTATTTCTCTTGCCAATCTATAATATACCTTTCGGCGACATGCATTTGTATTATTAAAAATTTTAATACCTGCACTGGTGTGTTGTTAGATTGTTAATGCTCCAACACCTCGTAATATATCCTGTATCTTTTAAATATACCTTGACTATAGCATACCATTTTATATTATTTGAAATTCCTTCCAAACTGATGATATGTATAGAGCTAATAGTCTAATTTAGGATTTACAAGTTAGCGATGAATATAATTATGCTAATGTTCTAAAGCTTTGTTGGGTTTCCGTTTGATAGGAAGTTTAGAAATGAGCCCGTTAAAATGTTTAAATATTTCTAAATTTATGAGGACTACACAAAATTTGCTTAGAGAATGTTGTAGGTGCGAAGATGGTACACATTACTAAAAATGCCTTTGATTATACAGGGTGGCTCAAAAAGTGTGGCAAACCAAACTTACTTTTTTATGTGTTTGCTAATACCTTCTATATTGGAAAACTGTTTTTCTCGGGAAAATCGCAATGTTCCATGATTTCCCTAGACATAACATTCGCCTAGAATGCCCAGGCGACTACTAAGTGCAGTAATCTTACTCATTTGCCAATCAACGAGTAAAAATCTATTGGGCTGATGCATACGTTCGTAGTATTTTTGACTTCTTCAACTTCAACCACGGGATTGGTTCAAGCATGGAATCGTAACACTAGCAGAACGTTGGTAGACAATCCTATTTTATGTATTTTGTATCGAGAGTTAAAAAACGGATCTTCAGCAGGTTGCTGGCACTATGTCTATGTCAAATTCGAGCTTAGCAGGTTAGGTTTTGCGTTAGTTTTGACACAGACTTTACCACTATTTTGGTTCTTTTAGACTACTCTAAGGGGTTTGATATGATCGACCATGAATTGCTACTGTCTAAATTACACTACTTTGGTGTTAATAAAGATGCGATCAAATTTATAAGAAGTTAAATAATTCAATTTCAAACGAAAATATTGTTAATAAGTCCGGAGTTCCTCAGGGCACTATCTTAGAAGGGCTACCATATATTATTTATACTGCCGACTTTACTGATATTATTAAAATCTGCAAATGTCTTTTTTATGCGGATGACACCCAACACTACATGCCTTCTAATTTGTCGGATATTTAAGAAGCAAATGATATAATAAATACAAATATTACTAATCTTACTACACGGTAAAAAGAAATCTTTTTATTAACTCATTAAATCGTCAGTTCTGCTATTTTGTATATCAAAAGATAGAAATAGAATAGTAAAATTTGCTTTACAGCTAGATTATTTAAATTTAAAATTCTTGCTGGGTTATTACAGCAGCCATTAATGTTGTTTGAATGTTCTATTTAAAATTTTCATAAACAATATATTTTCGGCTACCATGTGAGCCTTCTTCGGTGTTAACTTGTACAAGATCACATCAATATTAATGGCTACCGTTATAACCCTACAAGAATTTTAAAATTTAAATAATCCAGTCGTAAAACAAATTTTGGTATACTGCTAAGAATGAATAGAGTTATAATTCAAATCAATCAAGAGTGGATCATATTGAACCAAAAATCAGCATATTTCAACAATTTACTTTGCAAGATTTTACTAAACCATGAAAAAAAACCTATCTACCCACAACAAAATGGAAGATACAAAAACATTTTCAAAATATTAAAAGAAAATAGCATATCATTTGTAAAGGTGAGCGTAAATAAAAAAACTTAAGTCACAATACAAAAAAATTAAAAATACATTCCAAAAACTTATTAGAAACACAATATCACTAGTAATCAACAATTCATCAGTAAATTAAAGTATTTAAAGCCAACAATTAACAACAGCAAAAAAGTTATAGAAAAACGTAATATACCACAAACTTTTTTATAGCATTTTTAGCAAATTTAACTAATAAAATCAATAAATTAAAAATAAGGAGATTTTTTTTATCCAATTACATGTTCTAAACAATTTCCTTATTTAGACAACTGTAAAGCAACATTTACAGGATTTCTGTAACAGTAATTCATTAACAGGGCTAGATTAGCTTTCTTGAAGCTATTTAAATCGATATTAATTAGAATTGAAACATATTTCTCCTAAAAAGCGCCTTGCATAGAAAACGTAAAAAGTATGCAAGCATACTACTTTTCGGTAAATAATAAAAAATCTAAAGAGGTAATTAACATTGTATATTATATTCACCAATTATAATTCTTTAAAGTGTTCACTTACAAAAATTTGAACTTTAATATTAATTCTTTGTATGTGAAATTTTGAAAAATATTTAAAAAGCTAAAAAATTTATTTTTAGCTAAAGTTAAAAAAATTAGGGGTTTCTGGCATTGAGATTGTTTAGTTAGCTAAAAATTACACACTCAAAAAGAATCTCATTGATATATTGCTTAATTTCCGAAAAATAGCACTTTTTGGATTTTGACAATTTCGCAAAATTCCATTTTCTAAATAAGTAAAAATGACTCGGTATATATAATAAAGGCTAAATAGATTTTTAGACAAGCACAAATTATTGACGTAAAAGGTTTTGTTGAAAAATCAAAAATAGAAAATTTTCCCATATTATGCTGACTTTTTGCCGGACACTGTATATTACCCAAAAACATATTTAAAAAATTAAACTCCTAACAGAAAGGGAAGTAACTGATCCAAACAGCAAACTTAAAACACCTAAAGTGAAAGGAAAATAACTTGATAACTAACTTCAGTTACATAAAAATACTAGAAGTACAGAATATCTTAGAATTAGAACCGAATTTTAACTTGTATAACTCTAAAGACAAAATTCCAATTAAAAATACAATTGCAAATATTGAACATAAAATAACAAATCGTAATGAAAATAACCAAAATAGAATAAGGTCTTCAATATGCAACATCTTACCAAATTGCAAAGACAAAATAATATATTAAACACCTCAGAGCAAAAAACAATAATGACTTACTAATAAATATCCAACAAATCCTCAACTCTAAGTATTTTTAATACAATAACCACATCTACAAACAAAAAATTGGAGTAGCTTTGGGCCAACCACTTCCTAGTGCAATTGCAGATTTAGTAATGCTAAACATATAACAAAAATAATAAAAATTAAATATAATTTTATCAAAGGTTTGTAGATGATATAATAATAGGTTTATAACATTATAACATTTTTAAAATAGTTAATAACATTCACCCCAGCTTGCGATTCACAATAGAATATTAAAACAGTAAAAAAACTTTTTAGACACGACACTAATAAGGAAACCAGATGGAAATATAGAAACTAATTGGTACAGACAAGAAATAAAAACAGACCATTACCTATATTTCAATTCTCTCACTACAGTAAAATACAAAAATGTTTAATAAATGGCCTAACAGAGCGAGCGATTATAGTATCATCAAAAAAATGTCACCAAAACAATTTAAAACAAATTAAAAAAGTGTGACAAAAATAACTATCCATTGCATTTCATAAAATTATAACAAGAAGAATATAAACATTGAAAAATAAATGATGATTCCATTAACTTACAAGCTATTTTTTTGGAAAAAAAATTAACAATATTCAATAAAATTGTGAACAGAATGTAATGACTTTACCACATAAAAGAATTTAAAAACTTAATTTCAAAATTGTTTATAAAATTACTAAAATTTGAAAATTAAACTAATACAATATATCAATTAAATTGTAATAATTGCGATGAACAATACATAGGCCAAATAAGACAAAATTTCAAAAAAAGATGAATCAACACAAAACTATCAAAATAAAAATAACAACTCCTAATAAACCCAATATAGCTCCCTCCGATCACAGAATAGAAACATTTCATAATTTCAATATTAATACACCAGCAGTATTACAAAAAGAAAACATTTTAAGAAAGAGATTATTTTACCACATGATTCATATTAAAAAGAGCCCAAAATGCAATAAATTACAAAACAGACATTGATAATTTAAATGTGATTTATTATAACATATCTTTTTTAAATAATAATCAAAATAAAATAAAATTCAAAATATAATAATTTTGGTGTTAAATCTGAAACTTACTGTACCCTTAGAAAATATAATTATTGGAAATACTGTTCAGGGTGGAGCTTGTAATGGACTGTATGAATTTAATTTGGACAGTTGCAGGAATATCTTAGGGGTGCAGGAATTAAAAAGGGGTGCAAACCAACGGTCTCGTGCGGTCTCACACGAGATGATGTACCAAAAAAGACCTGGGGCCGTTGGTCAGCGTGACACAGTGAAACAAAACTTCAAACTGTATATTTATTGACTAGAATATTTTTCTATTTATACATATAAAAATACTGACTTAGCTTACAAAGTTTAATATTTGCCCTAGTTTCAGCTCGCATATGCAGTTGCGTATTCAATTTCATAACAAACAAACTCGCAGAGTGCAGAATTGCAGGCTGTTCACCGGTCATTCGAGCACTGATTACATTACTGCTGACGCTTTGTTAAGCATTTTCCGTATGCAATATGTGTTTGTGAAATATTCGCCTAATTAAATTAAAAGGATTAAAATTTATGTTTGGTTCCTAAACAAATACTGAGGATAGTGTGTAATAAAAACACTTATTACTGAAATATCATATAACAAATGAATATAAAAAACCAATCCGTCATAATAACTTAACAATTAAGATTTGGTGTGTTTAATTGCACCACATAAATTGTCCACAAACAAAACCTAAGTAATTAATTTTCCTAATGGTAAGATAACGTAACTTTTAAATAAATTCACTCACAATGCTAACTCAACATTTTGTTTCAGATATATTTTAAATTTAAAATGTTATATTGTACAATTTAACACTGAAGAAACCTCATAATGATAGCCGAATATATAAGTTTTAACCAACATTAATGACTACTGTAATAACCCAACAAGAATTTTAACATAGAGATAGAATATTACCTTTAATTACTATCAACGTTGAGGGTGCAGCTGTGCCTTTACAGAGTTCTTGTCGAAATTTGGGATTAATAATGGACTCCAATTTAAGATTTAATGGCCATGCTAATAATTGTATACAAAAATCTTTTAACAATTTAAAAATTCTTTATATAAGCAGACACCTTCACACTATTAATATTAAAAAAGTTCTATGCGATTCCTTTGCTTTGTCTCACTTTAATGCAGATGGCCCTTGTTTGGATAAAACAAATACCAAAAGATTACAATATTCAGAATTGATGCCTAAGATTAATTTATGGTTTGCGGAAATTTGATCACAAATTGCGAGAACATGAGACATCGTCGTTTTATGCACTTCGCATGCTTTATTCATAAATTAGTTTAGTTTAAAACGTCAACTTATCTTTTTGATAGGCTTAGATTTAGTACAGATGTGCAGAATATCAACATTAAGATCAAAAGGCTCTTAAGTATACCAATTCACAAATATGCACTGTTTGAACGCCTTTTTTCATATATTGCGACATATATTTATAACTTTTTGCCATCTCGCATAAGAGACCTTCCATTTTTTTTCTTTTAAACGACGTTTGTCAGAGTATCTCTTTGAACATCAGCGCAGTTCCAAAGAGTAAAAAAATATATTAAAATTGTAGATTAGTTCTTAATTTAATCTTGTCAACCACAAATCACATACAGACACATTTGTAATGTCTACTGATCGCCTAATTTAATTAAATATGATTGCAGTTACAATTATCTACACTGAGTTAAAGAACAGGTGTTTACATAACATCTGGACTTTACCTTTGTCACATTATTTTTAAAATTTTTGTGTTTTAATATATATATATATATATATATTTTAACTTGCTGGTCTTTTATTATTATTATTATTATTATATATTTTAAATAACTCTGTGTAACATGCGAATTTGTACTCTATTACTTATGTTTCTTATAATAGTAATTAGTACTGAGTTTTTTAAGTGCGATACTAGATGAAAATACTTTTTGATCATACTATATTTAGGTTAAGTAGTATATTTTTATAGTCCTTTGTCATATGTTCGCTACTTATGTTCTATACTTTTTCTGTTCTCGTCTGTCTTATCTACAGGATCTATTGGAGGGCATGTCCTTGCTCAGGCTTTGTTTCTTGCTTTGAGTTTTTGGTTTTTTTATTTTATTCACACTACCATAGGTCATCAGCTACGTGCTAAATTTTTTTGTATTTTATCATTTTGTCTATTTCTTTGTTCCGCCATTAGTTCTTTAGCTTACTGGAGTAGTATTTACTGTAGAAACATTCGATATATACGTTGAACAGTAGTGGTCTTTCTTTCTTTTGGTCATAACACTATGGCCGTAATATTTTTAATTCCGCAACAATGTAATACTAGACAAAGTAGTTTGCTGGTTAGGCCAGATTTTCACAACTAAGTACGGTGTTTATCTTTGTTTCTCATACCAGGTAGATTATATGCGAATATGCCTCTAGATTAATAATTCATTTTGTTGTCATTTTGAAAATATGTATTATCTTGTTTTTTGACAGCCAAAATTAGCAAACTCATTTCAGCGAAGGCCAAATTTTTACGCAGAATAGCGATTCACTGAATTTTGACTGACAAGTACCGCAGGGCATTATGAAAAAATGATACTTAAGAATTTAGGCAAGCGAAGCGGAAACCGTGGCGGCACATTCATGATCGATTAAACCCGTGTATTAATATCGAGCTCCCTTTTTATTCTCGGGGCTGCGAAATTCCCGAAGGTTAAAATTTTGATGAAAACTAATTTGTAACGCCAAATCTTTTTCCAGATATACCCGAGTTGGTGGTGTACAGAACTGTTCCAAGCACGCTGCCAATCGATACCATTTACTTTACCCAGTGCGAGCCCAGCTGGTCCGTCAGCACAGACAGAAACTGGATAATAGTCAAGATGATTCTGCTCTACGCAATCCCTCTCATATTTATGACGGTTGCTTACTGTCAAATTATACGCGTCCTGTGGAAATCGGGAAATGTTCACCAGCATTCGCTTGGTAAGTCTGGTTTTGATATATCACGTAAAATTGTATGCTAATTGAAATAAGAGATCCAATAAAATCAGAAGTAAAATAATAAAATATTGTTACTAGATTGCGATTTAGGCTGCTAACATTACACAATAAGGTCCACAGCATTCCCAAGTTATTTACTTAGGATCAATTAACGTTAGTTACAAATAGAACACTTCATAACTCGTTTACGCGTTTGTGTTTTAATCAGAAACTCCTAGGAGTAGTGAGCCTTGGTATAATTTACAGTGTAATCAATCACTTCCAAGAGTATAAACAGAAAGGGTCAAGGGAGCTTGACAAGTTTCCTTTTTACATCTTCAGTAAGGACTAAATACGTTTGCTCTCGATGTTAATTTAAGACTAGGTTTTGCGATGGAGATAACGATTTCAAACTAGCGTTTATTGCTTTTTATTCCAGAATCTGGATTTTAAGGGAAAAGCTAGTCTGCGTTTTATTGCTTTCGAATTTAAAAGCACAGTAAAGTTAGTTTCAATGGCTTGGGCGTGTGACACTTTTGCATTAATTACTGACTATATTGGTAGCTCTTTATTCAGAAGACAAACACAAAAAGTTTCATTTGTTACAGTATTGGCTTTTGTCACACAGAAGCAGCTTCTGTAATTTCGATAAATATTGAAGATTGGGCTAACAGTTTAGAAACTATATCTCTTTATCTCATTTTCGCAAAGCATAGCTCAATATGTAATCAACGGACTGTGATGAATTTTGAAATACGGTTATGTGAATATCACAGATAAACAGCTACAGAAGGTGAAATCTGTTACAATAAAATACTTTGGGCGATTGTAGAAACGGACAACTGAAGTAAATTATATCACCAAAACTTAACTAATAATCAAAGTTGAACTACTAAAAGTACATATATGCAATAAAATAATAATAATTATATCAGTATCAAAACATTGTCTATTTCGAATTATTTCAAATAAAGGCCGTATATTTTAGCTTATTTGTATATAGAGTTTCCAATTGAAATGCGGTTAATAGAAAAATGTAAAAAAAATCTTAATGTTGACAGATTGAATTTTCAATTGCTACGAAACGCATTCTTATAGTAAAAACTGATCTTTAGTTGAATATGATAATTTAAAAACGGCAAGTTGCAATTAACTCTCTCTGTAATTGATCAGCATTTTTTTGTTACATGACTTAATTTTTCATTAGGGCCACCTGACCAAGAGCTTCATATACTATTAGATACAGTAGAAGATCATAGAATCAATTTAAGCATCTTCTCCTTTTTCTCGTTTCAGTCCGTTTCGGATGTTGGTAACCATAACAGCAATTCTTGCCTTGTTTGCGGCCATTTTAAGGAGCTCTAGTTTGATTTGACTTTTAGGGTCTCCCTAGTTTCCATTTTCCTGCTACTTTTTAAAGGGTTTCGTGAGAAACGAAAGTTTACTCGGCCTCGTTCTTGTTCTCGCACTAAGGACGAGACCGAGAACGAAAATGGTAAGCCGAAAGCGAGAGAAAAAAGTAGGGTAACCGAGAGCGAGAACGAGATTAAAAATTACTAAAGCGGACAAAAAAGTTATTTTACAGTATGTTATTGTTTAAACGAATACGAAATAAAACAACACGATTATAGATATTAACGACACAAGTTTGATTACGAGTTTCGGTAGACGCATATTGTTCAATATTTTATCTTCATCAATGAATTCTAGCTGAATTTATTTATTGTTATGTAAAAATGTGTGCATTAATGGATATTACCGCACTGAGAGCGGTAATAACTTATATAACCGTACTAAGTGCTTTAATAAAGCTCTTAACGATACTCAAATTTATTTGGTAAGTATTCTGTAACAACACCGATGAAGACAAAATATTAACAATATAATAATTATAACTGCAAGAAAATATTACATATTAAACCCAGATC
The DNA here is from genome assembly GCA_940337035.1 of Agriotes lineatus. NCBI lineage: Eukaryota > Metazoa > Arthropoda > Insecta > Coleoptera > Elateridae > Agriotes > Agriotes lineatus. The sequence goes on along the minus strand of OW679195.1, from coordinate 140,802,320 downwards.
TGATCTTTCAGACCACATTTAGCAACGGAATTTAGGCAGAGGAAGTATTTACTTGAGTAATTGTTAAGACCACTAGTGTGATTTCTGATGATAAGTGTAGTTTGGGGAAACAATTCTTCAACGGAGGCCGAAGTAGCATTTATTGCTAGAAAACTGTCGTCATTCTTGTAAAATTGGTAAGTATCGATATAATGTTTCAAGTGTGCCAAAATACTCTGATCTTTTGGTGTTAAATATTCATCAATTTCCAATTTCCAGTTTCTCCTTCAAGTAGGGACGTGAAGTAAAGACCATCGTCTTGATGGGTTTTTTCTTTAACGTTTCATGTTCTTGTCCAGCAACTGATGTTCTCTTGTATTCAACAGGTATTTGCTAATGTTTGGTTTTGAAAATATTTTCAAACATGGCATACTAATATAATCCTTCATAGGTATGTCTACTCCAAGTCGTTAAATTAAATGTTTCTTGGATCTAATATCAAAATTACTCAATAAATTCAGTTACTCATGTTATAATGTTTTATCAATTTGTTTGTCCCGGATAAGTAAGCTGATAATATAATTCCTTGTACGTTAGTCCTTTGCTTTTCCGAAAGTTCTGTTGTGATATTGCCATTTCTGCCAAATAGCATGATAAATTCCATAATTACAAGAGGATTAGTGTTGCCCTCATAGAATCTGTGAACATTGTTTAAACGGGCTCACATATTTATAAATGGTGGCCTTAAGCTCCCACTCACTATCAGATAGTTTGCATTTTTTGACTTGTTCTGCATTGCAATACAGCAATTTGAGGGGTTCTATAAAGCACACTGCGCTTTTCAACATGCCATGCATACTGTGTACTGTAGCGATTAACGAAAACGAGAGTAAACCGAGAGCGAGACCGAAAACTCTCGTCCTCGCTCTCGTAATCGAGAACGAGATCGATAATAGATTTTTCAGAATTTACGAGAGCGAGGACGAGAGAGACCACTTCTCGCTCTCGTTCTCGCTCTCGCAAAACACAAATTTGTTCACTAACTGCAGGATACCACATCTTTTGTGTTTTCCATAATATGTCCGTCCTAAGCATTATAAATTTCGTTTTTGTACATTAATTACTTCAGTTTTTACCCCAAATCTGTACAACACTTCTCTATTGGTAATATGGTCGACTCAGGAAGTTCTTAATATGCGGGGTTACCACGACATTTCATAGGCTTCTAGTTATTTGTGTCAGGGTTCACTATTCTGCTCAGTATAGGAGTACAAAAAAGTAACACCTTAGGAGTCTTATTTTTGTGTTAAGCTTTGTTCCACGACTAGAAAGCACTTTAATTATTCAAAACAATTAACTCAAACAGAAAGCCGGGGAGGGAAGATGGGTATGACGAATACGGATAAATTCACGTAGTTATTATGAACGTTAATAATCTAATAGATAGGGGCGCCAAGTGCCACAACTTACCGTGATACCCTTCACAGAACCAGGGGAGTAGATGGGCTGCTGCATAAGACAGACGATGAAAAAAGTGCAAGAAAATCAACAACGGCTAGTGTCAAACAGCAACAATAAATTAATTCAAAAGGACGATATTAATATTCTAACTTTACGACACCGAAAGGTATTTTTGACACCAAACTCAACAACGCAAAATGAATCCAGAAATTAAATAATATTAACACATCAATTTATTGCGACAGGTTCAATTAGAGAGTTGTTAAGGAGTCGCGCAAACAAAAAGATCTGACTTGATATGAGTGAAAGGAATCCATGGAGCGAAATAATAAAAGGGCATTGAATCAAACGGTATTAAAAATATATATAGGTTAAGTGACCCACGAATGCGATCGTTAACAAAACTTCCACGCACACAACACTGTTACGGTGTAAAATGGCATTTAGCATCCACATTCATAATTCACGCGTCGAGTTATCAGCTCTGCTCGAGGATTTTCGTATTTGCGCGTAGTAGGGCTCTTTTTCTTCGTTTTATGCTGTAATACAGTTGACATCTCTGCGGTTCGTCGTTACCTGGAGTCTTGGGTGTTTTCGCCTTAGCGCCAGCTCTTTTGTCTTTGCCTATTTCGCTTTCGACCTTCTTGGGTTTTTTGGGCTTGTGATGGCACTTGTTTCTTAGTAGTGATTGTTTTTTTCTTCATTTTATTTAGGGTGATTAGTTGAGAATTGTAGGGAAGATTACCGTAGGAAGCTATGTCATCCAGGCTTTTCTCTCTCAACGCTGGAGTAGCATGCAACGTGTAATTAATTCATATTGTTAAGTTTACGTATGATGCATTTCGAGTTACTTTGAAGCACTTTCGTTTTGTAGCATTTTGAGGAGCTTCTGCTCTTTATTTGTTGCTTCAGTCGTGATTATCTTTTTTTCGAACTGGAGGTCGACAGTGGGAAAAGTATGTCTTGCCCCGTTATACTTTTATTAGTGGGTGTTTAGTTTTAGAGCGTCTTGGGGAAGTTATTACTATGTAAAGTCGCATTTGGCTAATATTTATATTTGACGCGTAAGGTATTAGCTTGATTGGGATTTTCATTTTGAGCTAGACCTTTGGTACTTGCGTATCGCGTGGTTTTTTTTCGTTTTATGCTGTAATATAGCCAAGATCGCTGCGGTTTGTCGTTCCCCAAAGCATTAGATGTTTTGGCATTTCCACCTTAAGTTTGAATTGAAGACGTTACGTCAGTCCACGCTGGAAAGTGGATTTCGGATTTGTAAGCGACGTTTTGGGAGCCTTCTTTTCAGCGAATTTGGCTGGAATTTAGCATTTCTTAGCCCACTTTGAGATGAGCCTGTACATCTTTTGTTTACGTCACGTCTTCTACGTATTTGCTCTAATTTGTGCTATTCGATTGCAGCCGCTAGTATCGAATCAAAAGGATACGGTCAGTTTTTCCGATATTGAACGCCTCTTATATGATCGCCTGGCCGTTTTTTATGTGTCGGCGAGGCCATTATTTTATCGTGACCTTGGCACAGTAACCATCTTATGCAGTTGGTTGTGCCTACAGCTTTGTTACTTCCCTGGGAGAAGTAGGAATCCTTCACGGGGGGTGCAGGGGAAAGTTTCACTTTGCAATTTAACCATTACCGAATTATTTTTGTAACTTTTTGAGTACAATGCTGATCTATGCTCAAATGCTGGCGGCCGTAGTTGTTGCTTTAAATTTTAATTTTAAGTTATTTTTTGGGGCCGAACGAAACACCTTGCGTAGTTTCGAAAGTTCTATATACAATGCTTGAAATTTTCCAAAAAGGAAATTAGACCGGAAAATAACTCCACATTAAAACTGAGTTTGGAAAGTTTTCAAAAACTAAATGTGGCAACCCGTAATCAAAAGTCGCTAAACAGAAGAGGAAATTCTAAATGACACTTTTAGATCGTAACAAGCCCGATCCCGTTCATGGTATTATCTCTTCTATCCTTCAGTCCTTTTTCTTCTGCTGATTTGAAGAGTTTCTCGCTGGTATCTTTCGCTGTTATTATTTTAATTTTAAATATGGATACAATCAACAAAATGACATGATAAAGAAATGTAGGAAACCATGTATTACATTTTTAAAGCTTCTTTTGACAAGAAAATAAGTAATTAGGTAAGATACCTGTTAATCTACATGAAAGTTATAGGTCATTTCGTCACCGAAGCAGTTAGTTTGGAAATGTTTATTACGTTTATTTGAAATGTCAGGGAAAAAAATTAAACTTCTAAAAAATATAATTTCGAAAACTTTTATATTAGGTAAAATAATTTATTAGTTTGATCATTTTAGATATCACGTTTATATCAGGCGCTTTATTCTAAGACATATAATTTTTTATACGATCATTTTTATTGTACAAACAAGAATATAGTAATCACGATGGAAGAAAGAGCACACATCACGTAATAGTAAAGTTTGCGCCATTACCCCCAAATGACCCTAAAAAAGTGACATACGCCGGCAGACAGACAGGCACAACATATGTTTATCTAATTTAGATAATATATGAGGTGGCATTAGAAAAAAGTAAAATTGAGCGATTTTCAATTTCACGCACAGAGGCATCAACAGTTATTGTACCCTAAAGCACCCATGGAAAGCTTCGTTGGCGTATACTTAATCCATCAATCACTTCATATTTCTGCCCGTCTTCTTCTGAGTACGCCTCATAAACATGTAAAAAATAGCATACATCGTTATCTCTGAAGACATTCATTTACAGGCGTTTGCAGAAATTTAAGGTTTTCCACTGCCGCGTTATGTTCCGATTACTTTCTTTTAGTTTTAAAGCAATTGTACTAATAATATAAGCTATTTCAAGAAGCGTTTTTATTCCATAACAGTTTGTAAGTTCTATATAGTTCTGGTGTCACTCTTATCATTTTATTTGAAAAGTAAAATTGTATTAATTCTATTTAAAATCCATACTTCCATATTTAAGAACTAATTAAATACTAATTAAAAAGTCCAAAATAAGAATATTAGGATTACCCTGCGGCACTTAATGTTTAAATCGGTCGTCTAAAAATTAATAGGAATTGCAAAAATTCGACTGCAACGTTTTTTATCACAAAATTAAGCATGCAGTTAAATTAATATAAATGAAATAATAAATGTTAGAGTTGTAATGTTACATGTAGTCTGCATGTCACATGTATTTATATAAAAGATATCCAGATAGTTAATTTAAAAAAATTTGTGTACAGTCGTTGGATTGTGAATGGTTACTGGTAACCAAAGAGAAACAAATAAACAGAATAATAAAAAAAGTTCAATTTGAAACTCGACTTGAGACGGTCATATTAAAACCGATGGTGGTTCAATCCGAACCAATTGGTATTTTCAACTGAATTTAATTAAATAATTATTACACAGAAAGTATCTGGTAATAATATAATGTAAAATTCAGCAAATCATACTGTCTAACGAGTAGACATAATTGAAGTGCTTTCATTTGCATATTGAAGTTATATTACAAAGTAAATAACTTACAATAATTAAAGTAGAGCCAGTGATTACGTGTGTGTTGTGCAGTTAAGTGAGAAGTGCTATCTGAAAGATAGCAATCACATCCAAAAAACTTTTTAGAGAGGAGTTAAGGTTGCAACCAGCCAGGTTACTGTTACCTGACCTGCTTCATTTGCTGAGGGGATTGCATAGTCTGCTGATCAAGTACCCTAAAGCGACGCTAAGGTCAGTGATTGTTTAATAACTTTTACGAACAACATTTGGAATACTTCAAAAAAGATTTAAGTTGTGTATGTAATAATAGTAAATTTGTATTTAGAACTAAGAATTACTATTAATTATCCAAATTTAATAGTGTTCTGAGTACTCGGCGAGTTTAGATCATTATACCTAGAAATTTTACCTTTTCATCTAATTTAAGATTGGGGATGTAAATTAAGGATTTTGGGTTTTAATATTTATTGAAAGTTATCCAAAACAAACTAGACTATCCTTACGTCATTGAAACGTCAGTGAACATATCTAAATGTCATTGAGATACGTAGAGTATCAGTAAGGGACCTGAAAGAAACTATAACAATCACTTTATAGTACTCAATTATGTAAGCAATTAGCTATACTGGTTATAAGAAGCACCATTCAGCTGAGGGTAAAGAGTATTCAAATCAGTTCTACTGACTAGCTGGAGCAATATTTAAAATAATTAGTAAAGATATAACTTGACAATATTTGTATGTCAAATATTGACGTTTGTGAGGTAAGTTAATATAGTTCACGTCACAACTTATAAGCGAGATATTTTAGAAATATGATAATATAACCTTAAAGGGGGGTTATATTACCGAGTGAATATCAACTACGGTTCAAGATGTAGTACCTATACTGTATTCACCAAATCTAGTTAGTAAAATCTGCAACGCAAGTTACAAATATCAGAAATAAGTTGATTACTACTTATTTGACTAATATTTAAATAATGGGATGTACGTATAACAGTATAGAGGTTATATTTTGTTGTGAAATTAGACAACCGTTTTTGCAAAGCTTGAAATTTTCAAATTGTGTGATGTCTAGCTCAAGGAATTATGCTGGATCTGACAATAAATTTGGTCTCTTAAAAAACGTGATCTGAAGCAAGCAAATATAACAAAAATATATAAGGACATATCATTGACTATGGTATTCATGAATTACAGCTGATATTTGCAATTTTAATTGCACATCTTATCCGATTCGGTGAATGAAGTGTAGGTGCTTTTAGTTTAAGTGATATATGATCATATGAACAAAATCTAATTCCAAAAACAGTATTTGAACTTATTACATAATCAATCTGGTCTTTGGTGACTGAAAATTATTTGTAACAATTTAATTTTATAACTTTACATATAATCATAAGGTTACTTACACACTCATTCATGCAGTAACACAACATAACAATAAATTGTTGAGTATAGCCGATACAGATAACTTGGTATTTTGAATCCAATAACAATAAACTTGAAATAAGATAAATATAAACTTAACTCGTCACAACTAGAGCAGGAAATCTCTTTTAAACAATATAAAATACAAAAGCTATATTTTCCCTTCAAATACAAAAATCTGTAAAAGGCTTTACGCAGAACTTCCCTCGTCGACATTGTGACACTAAATAATTCTAAAAATCAAATTAAGTTAGGAGTAAAAATATCTTCACGTTTCTAATAAATTTTCAAGTAAAAAATTTATCCCGCTGGGGTTTGAACCCGCCGCATCTGCATAGCGATCGTAACCGCACCTGCGTAGAAATCGTAACTGCGCCATCGAGGCTATTTGAAATAAGTGCGGCGCGCGCCTCTATTTAAGGGAACGGTGTTATTGTTGAAACTTTTCGACTCTTTTGTGACATTATCTTGTATCTGTTGAGTCCTATTTTCGGCAAGTGTAAAGCTTGACCTATGTGAAAATTATTACTTCCTTCTATTTCAAAATTAGAGTAAAAATAAACAAAATTTTATTTTTTAAGGTGCTCACCTTGTATACATTTGTCTAAAATTTTACCGGTTTCATTCCAGGTATATGTATATAATATAATGTGTATGCAAAATATCATCTTCCTCCGATAAATAGTTTTTGAGTTATACCGCCAACAGACAAACAGACAGACATACAGAAGGAATTGAGAAAACCTGTTTTTCGTCATCTAGGGACCCTGAAATGTGAAAATCTGAAGAAATTTTGGAAGGTGAATTTTTCGTGATTACAATACTTCCTTCGTCTTTCAGACGAGGAAAGTAATAAATTAATGTAACTAAATGCAATGATGTGCATCGGTAGGATTATTTCACGAAGAGGGGGAGCATTAAAGAAAAAACGTTTAACTTGTCACAAATGTCATTCTGATTCCCTAAGTCAAGGCGAAGAAATCAAGAAATGATCGTACTCTGCTCTTCTAATATTAACATCTACATAATAAAATATTCTATCTGAGAACATTTCACAGATAAATGTTGAAACTGTTTACTTGTATCGTGAGACAAGCGTACGATCACGTTTTCTTTATTAGGGTGATTAGCTCCTTGTCTTTTCTCCCTTACTTTTTAAGGTGGCAGTTGCTTTTGTTCTGTGTATTGGTTCGGATTTTACTTTAGCTGTGATATAATTTTGGGTTTTGAGTGCTTTTGATTTGAGTATTGGGGTTGGATGTTTTGGTCTTCTAATTGTGGTTGAAGATTGGAGTGGATGATTGTCTTTTGTTGCGGACATGAAGAAGTTAGTCACCGTGCAAGACTTTTCTATCACCGAAATGCATCATTGGTTCACAAGCTTGAACCAGCACTTATGCAGTAATTCTCTCTAGATTATTTTCATTTTACATAAAATTTGGAAGGTGATTTTTAGTGGGTTGTATCCTTGAAATGATCTCAAACTTCCTGTGTTTTGTTTTTACATTATTTTTGCAAGTCTTGATAAGTATGGAGTAGGGTGGCTTGCCTACGCTGCTATTTCAGTTTTCAAAATTGTGAGGTACCTTGAGAAATTTCGTAATTTTCGATTTGTAATTGGTAGGCACATCCTTTCTGAAAATTGTCATATTTATGGTAAATTATTTCCTGTCCTACAATCTGATTAGTTAAACCTAAATAACACGGTACTTAAAGATCAACTGACTTTTGGCCACTTGGCGCTTTATGTACTAAACCATTTTGTCTCCCTTGTCCCACTTGTTACTAAATTTATTTCAGGCGATGGTACTCTTCCCGTTACCTTTAAGTGTTTATCCTGTTAATTCATATAATTATTTAAGTAATTCTTCGAGTTTTATTTTTGGTCGTAATTAATCCTTCATGGATCCTTAAGCAATCAAACCGAACGATCAAATCATCGTGAAACCCGATTTTTTAAAACTATGTTAATCTGATATCAATATCTTTGGCGGTTACATACATCGTACGACAGTAAACAGATTGTATGATTTTATATATAGTGTGCGTAAATGCGGGGACTATTACAAAACCATTTTTTGTCGATTATACTTATTCGTTAAATCCTTTTTCTATAAAAGGATGCTCGGGTTTGTAATGTGCTAATTAATAGTTTTAAATATGATATTATGCTCACACCAATTTAGGACTCTATGCTTCTTTTAGTCGATTCTGAGCGCCCTAAAATAATTTCTTTACTATAAATTTTCGTACTCTGTTGTAGTATTAAATACTATATAATTACTTTTACTGAATATTTGGTGCAATGTGTATCACACAGCCAGTATCATTTAAATTTTGAATTCTATGTAAAGTATGATCAAAAATTATTTTCATCTAGTATGGCCATGGAATAGTTTCTCATTTATAAAGGCAACTACGTTTACACCTAATGTCAAAATTTGGAAGTACTTCATGGCCATATTAGATGAAAATTTGTCGACGACCACCAAGTAGAAAACAGCGAAAGCTAACCAGATGCAAACCATAACGAGAAGCCACAGCGGAAGCCAGGTGTCTATGAGCATGTTACCAAGTTCAGCCTTACGACAGCGAACAGAGCCAACTATCAAGATCATCTACCTATACACATAAAGGCAGTGTCTACAAGATAATTTCATCAACTTTCTAGTAGCTTACCGTTAATGCTAAATATGTTTGATTATGAACCTGTACTAAAAAATTATTAAATTCTTCATTTGGGAATACTTTAATTTTTGAGGGCAATATCCTTTCTCTTTTCAAGAACGCAAAATTCATTTTGTCATGTTTATTGAAATTCTCAACATTGAATACCTACTCTATAAGATTGCAGGAGTTTCATCCTTTGCTTTGTTTTCACGTTTATGAAAACCACATAATTTTTGAAATGTAGGTAAATTGGTATACCTCGTACAAATCGAAATAGCTGCATTGGCATCAGTTTGAATATCACAGATTTCTGAATTATTCATTTCTTCTTTAGAACACACTTTTATGCATGGAATAATTTGACTAGAAATTAAAAATTGACTGTTATTTACAAATTATAACAGAAACAGATTTAAATGACTGGTTGTTATTTACAAAGATTGTTATGGTGATAGGTATTTCAAAACTTATATATTCAGGTAAATTTAATAATGTAAAGACATTAGATCAATTAAACATATACAAATTATTTTCATTATATTTTGCAATAAGATATTAATAAACATTGTATGCAACACCTTGCAAAAGTGGCTTTTTATCACAAGGGGTGTTGACAATCTTTGCACCTATACTAAATTTCAAATAAAAATTCAGTAGGTGGCGCTCTAAACGCAAACTCAGTTTTACACTAGGAATATATAAGTTTATTTCACTCCCCGGATTTTACAATAATTTTGTCCTATATAATTCAAATAAACATTATAGGACAGCCTGTTTTGTCCACTATTTATCGGTTGTATTTTTATATTTTTAGGATTCATACGTAATGTCAAATGGACAATTTTCAAAAAATGTTTGATTTTCAAAAGGTTGTAATGATGACTTTGTTTCGACCAATCACGGCCATAGTTATGATTACTAGTAAGTTCCCAGTACTGCATGCTTATTTGAAATTTAGTATAGTGATAGAAATATCCCTTTTACCTCATGTCGCGTAAATAGTTATTATATGTATGTTTGACACTTCTAATGATGGCTTTGTTTCGACCAATCACGGCCATAGTTATGATTACTAGTTAGTTCCAAGTACTGCATGCTTATTTAAAATTTAGTATAGTGATAGAAAATATCCCTTTTACCTCATGTGGCGTAAATAGTTATTCTATGTATGTCTGACACTTCTTCAAGAACTTTCACTTAAAAGTTTTAGTCTTAATTTTCCTACTGCATTCCTTTATTTTATTCTGACCTCGTTTTCATTCATTTTAATCACTTGACAGACAAATAGCTGCCAGTTACGTCTCGATTTCCACTTTCAACCACTCAACGTCTTTTGATTAAATTATATCTCAAACTTTTCTTATTAGTGTCACCATCAACTTCATGAACCAAACTCTCACATTCATTGCCGTACAATTAGTTTTACTCCAAATTACATTACTTTCCCAGAGTTTTTTTAATCTAAAAAATACCAATAACTGTGGAGCAATATCTGAGTTTCTTGTACTGCGTAATAATTTGGGCAAACTATCAGCAGATATAAAAGGAGTAATTAAATTTTAAATGGATTTTCTTTAAATTACACGTCAATCTATTACATCAGTTAAAGTAGTATTTTATTATATGGTAAAAACTCGAAGCTGTAGCTAGCATGCTCTATAATGCTGGATTAAGCTTTTCAGTTTATACGATCCTGTACGGCAATTTTGCGCTTTACTTTACAACACTGTACTGCCCGCTGTTACGTGTGATTGGTATGATAATACGTTTATCTTCCGTTTCATGCCAATACCTTTTATCTCTGCGGAAGCGCTGCGCCATACTTCATTAAAATATAGCTTTGCGTGACAGGAGACTACTTAAATTTATTGAGGGCGCCGAAAGCGGGATTCGTTTTATTTTTAAATCAAATCAAACCGTGATGAATAATAAAGTTTCAGATGGACACTTCATTCCCTCTTATCAAGCAAGCAGGAATTAGGAAATGCAATTTGGCGTTTTGTTTCAAGATGCTCAGAAAGTGTACTTTGCTTCGTGCAGACGTAAAATGGTCTGGAGCCGGTGAGCAAGGATCATTATTTGTTATAAAGAATGTTGCAGAGGGTGTAGCGACAATCTCCTCGGAGCAATTCGATTGACAATAACTTCAATGCGATCTCACATAAAAGAACCTTTTATATCGATAAGTACACGTCTCGAGCAAGCTTTTGTGTGTCTTACCTTGAAAGACGACGTGTATAACATATTTAATACTACATATTTAGTATACTATATTACACAATCTAAAATAGAATTTTCTGAACTTTTAGTTGTAATCCTTTATATAGATTGTACCATACTAAAAGTACATCATTGGTGTTATGGTGATCGTTGTTGCCAGATATACTCTAAAAATTGTTTGCTCAGCAAAAGAACTCGTACCTGTTAATTATTTATTCACTCACCGTACCATCACTATGCAATATTGTAGAGTTTAGGCACAAATTACGCATTGATTATTTTAACAGTGACATCCAAACAAATTTCTTGTAGAACTTTAATATAAATGCACAGAGTGTCACTCCATTAATTAATTTGAAATAAACGAGTTTTAAACATTACCTCAAATAATAACACTGAACTACAAATAAAAATTATTCAAAAAATAAAGTCGACGTTATCACAATCTATTTTAATAAATATTAAAATATAAAAACAGAAAATACAAATAAATTCTTTCGGATGAAAATTAGAAATTTACTTCCAAACTCGATATAAATATTGTAATATTTCACAAATAATTAAACATTTGATTAAATGAGAATTTTAAGAATTAAGAATTGAAACAATAAAAACAATTCAAAACTATTTTTAATACTTCTGCATTACTATCACAATATATTTCAATTTCGTTGTTACTATCAGCACTATTTGTGTTTATACTAAGTGGCTGTACGTCTTCAATCAGATTATTCACTTGCCACAATTTTTATTTGATCTTCTGTGTGTGGCTTCCCTAATTTGTCCAATTTTCTGGTATAGTATTTGTATACGCATTCTTAATTAAATAGCGAACATCTGCTTCTCTAAATGTGTGTTAGGACAATTTGACGATTTATCACGTTTCCGTACGTTTAAGTTCATTTTTGCTAAATTTGATAACAGTTCAAATCCCTAGTGACATCTTGTTGCTTCACACGTCGTTTAACTGTATAATTCTGTAGATATAAAGGTTTTGTTTTATTGCCGAACTCGTATAATTTTCGATTGTTTTTTAAAGATCCCGACAAGTGTAACGTTAGGAATTAATTCAGCAGCTGGCGCTTAAATGCTCTGTCATACGAACTTCTTTGAGCTTGTCTAACCGTCTTGTGATGGCTCGCACGTACACCGTTGCGAAATCTGATGCAATTTGTTGAAACAGGTGAACTGAATGTGGATGTATGAGACAAATGTTGAGTTGTTGCGGTATAAACCTGTGTTTACGACACGTCGGGGTACGAGAGTGCCACAATACTTAACACTTCCGGGAAATGCCACCACTTGCCCTAAAATGCTTGAGAACAGATTAATAGCCAAGGGTGAATACGCTCAGGGAGATGGGCGTGGTTCTACGACCGGGACGTCGTAGAGATAAGCGTGACGACACAGGTTTCGGGATGAGGCCCACGGCTGAGAGAAACCCTAAAAGCCAAACGGGGCTGGTGTGTGTGTGTTGTACCTTGACGCTGACAAAATTCGTCGAGGATCTGCTGTACACAAATCATACACAAGTCGCCAATCGGGCGACAATACTACAATTACTTAAACTGAAACACAGCATTTAACTTAAAGAAAACACAGCTGGAACATTTAATACATGGGTCTATTGTTCATTAGGCACGCAATGCAAAACATTATTACAATGTGAGTTACAGAAAAAGGAAGGGGGGGTGCATCTTAGCGATTACATAGAATGATAAGAGCCTGCAAATGGCACTGTATAACAAAATTCCACGCACATTGCTTGTTGGCAGGGCGTGTTGAAGTTTTAACAAGTGAAACGGGCCTAGCCCGGCAACTTTATACAACTTTATTAAAATACAGGGCAAAATGCCCACAAACTGGTTCTGTTCGAGAGTCAATCGAGTGCAAACGCCGCCACTCGAAAGTCAAGTTACAGCTGGAGACGATCACAAACGCGGAAGACGCGGGGCCTTCCTTCAGCGCGCACTTATTTAATTAGCGCGGAAAGCTTCTGAGCTCCGAGCGGGCAGCTGAGACATGCCGTTCGCATCAATCTAAACAGTACAGTATCTTAGCTTCTCCTGAAGTTAGTCGGTTCCAAGACCTCCAGCTGGCGAACAGACAAGCTTCTGAAGCTACGAAACAGGACTGCTGAACATCATTGCGGGGCAAAGAGCCGCTTGGGTGCGTCGGCCGCTGAGCGCTGGCGATGATGGGGGGGGGGGGCACTAGTTTCCTCGTTATGAGAGTAGAATGCACCCGGGACATTGACGGGGTACGCCGGGATACAATTAATTTGCCCAGGGAATCAGCCGCCTTCCGTGAGATTATTCTCGCGACCAGTAATGTGAACCAAAATGGCCCATTTTGAAACGTCAAAGGAAGGAGCCGCCTAGCTTCATCTCTCGAAAACCAGGCCACACTAAACCCCGCCGCCGTTGCGGGGCGGGGGAACGCTTCGGTGGGCTCGCATAAAAAAGTGTCTGATAACAATCGCTTGCGGCCAAGGCAGCACTTTTAACAGTGGGCTGAGAGGATTCGAGCTTGCGGGCCTACTGGCTCTCGCAGGACGGGCATATGCAACGTGCTCTAAAAGCAGAAGACAACTCTCGCTTTCTCGGCTGTCCCTAACAGAGTAACGCGTCCAAGTTGTTGGAAGCTTCCCCGCGTTTAGATTCATTCACGCTACCGCTTTATGAGGGTTGACAGCAGTTTTTAATTCGTGTCCCGGCGGCCCCGTGTTTCCGAATTGTACAAGCATTTTGGGCAGCGTCATCAAATTCGTTGGACTCTGAACAATAGCTGCTGAACCCTATAAGGTACTGTGTCATTTTTTTGCAATTTTAAAGCGTATAAGTTGCATTAAAGTGGTCATTTATTTAACAAAGTTCCCTCTTTTTACGTAACGTAGTTGATGTCCATTAATTAATTAAGAATTTGAATAGTTGCTACCGTTGTTAAGTCAATTTTTACTATTTATCGTCAAGGTTCACTGTTAAGGACTTTATAAACGTTTGCCGCCTCTCTTGCATTCTGAATTCATACTGTGCGCAGTGGACTGCCGGGCGGGTCCGATTCTAAAAACTCACTTACGTTCCATCTGTCAACGTGGCAGCATGCGAACAGGTCCGCTCTGCGAAAGTAATTATTGTTCACATGTTTAAATGTTAAACTGTTCGTGTAAATTTATGGCAATAAATTACTTCCTTTGCTTTCAACGAGTGTATAATTTAGTGAAGAAAATAAATCCATACAGTCCATTAAATTCCAAGGCGAGCTGGCAATCAGGAATTTTCCAAATAACGGAAAACTGAGAAGGCTCCCCAACATTCACCGTCTTTTAATTACTTTAATAGTTGCGTAGTTAGGGTCACTTCCGTTTTATTCAATTAATGTCTAATATTTACATATATATTTTCACGTTAATACATTTAATTTTAAATTAGTTGCGCTAGGGTAATCTATGGTACTGACAATGGGCCTGAGAGGAATGTCTTGTTTATGAATTTTGGGAAGACCATAGAGCCGAGGAGGCTTTGAAGCGCGAGGAATCAACCTCCGTTGGACATCAGTGGGAAGATCTGACGATTTTATGAGAGAAGTGACTTCCCGTTCGGTTTTGGAAGTTGGGTCTCGAGAAAGTGGGGCAAAGAAGAATCTTGAAGTAAAGACTTAACCTTAGTGGTGCACTCTGTTCGATCCGTAACTACCGTAGCATTATCTTTATCAGCGGACAAAATTGAGATGTCGGAAGTGGAACCTCAGGTTGTGAGAGCAATCCTTTCGTCTTGTGTAATGTTACTTTTACGAGGTGTAGATGATCGTAAACACCTGACGGTTTCGAAGCGGATAAGATCAGCAACGTCTTTAGAAAGCATTCTTACAGAAGATTCTACCGAACTAATAATCTCTTCCGTAGGATTTTTCGCTAGCCCCCAAACGCATTCCACATTCCTACGGAAGAGATTATTAGTTCGGTAGAATCTTCTGTGAGAACGTTGTTTTGTCCTATTCTGATACATAAAACTAATCTCCAGCAGCAATCTGTACAGCATCAAATCCGGTACAGCGGTATCGGCGTTGATACTGGCTAAAATAGCAGGAGGTATATTTTCAAGAAAAAACCTGCACCGTTGTTGGAACAATACTTTGAATTGCTTCGTCATATTCGTTAGCAGGACAACACCAAATATGTTCAGTTTTGGCTGTTTTTTCGGTGGGTGAATCCCACTAGTCGACGTAGACTTCTTCCGCACTGTACACAATGTCCTTTCTGATACACCTGTCATTTCCGACTCCTTCTTTGTAATATAAGCAACGGATTCATCTTCTACCCTATTCCTTAGATTATAATTCGGCACATTTACCAAAAACTGTTTTTTCGCATGTGCTTAACATTTAACCCGGTTTTAATTTGGTTATTTCATTCAGAACTTTCAATAAACTTAAATACTTAACACAAAAAGAAATCAACATATTTGTAGAAAATTAAAAGAATCGTTTACATGTACTAGTAAATTTAAGATTAACTTTCAAAATAAATTACTAACATTTAAATTATTAAGGATCCGTTAATTGCACTGTTGGTCATTGGAAAGAACTTGGTTTATAAAAAATCAAAAGGATCATTTTTAGAGCTTCTCATAGGTTACAGATTAAAATCAACGTGAAAAATAAATTACTAACATTCAACTTATCAAGCATCCGTTAATTATACTATTGGTCATTGAAAACCACTTGGTTTGGTAAATCGCTTTCCTAATACAATAATAATATTATTCTAGGAAATAACAAATTTGAATGATCCTTTGTAATTTTATTAAGCAATCGCGGAGTTTATTTAACCATAATTTGTCCGATAATATGTCAGTTACTGTGAATAAAAAAGAAACAACCATTCCGTCTTAGTTGAATACAAATAAAAATCTCTTTAATTTCAATATAATAACGTTGTTTGACAACCTTGACCTTTCGCCAAGGAAAATGTAGATAAGTGTGTAGCGACAACGCTGTGCCATCTTTTCCCATTTAAGAAGCACTCGCGTATGTTCGCCATACTGCACTCTAAGTATGGTACACTCTATAATAATATTTTTACTTGTCTCGTCTAAAATACAGAGAAAGTAGTGCAATAGCAAAAAAATCACCTTCCGAGATGTCTGGAGATCTTCACGCTGTAGGCTTCCTAGATGACAAAAAACAGATTTTTTCAATTTCGTCTGTCTGTTTGTTGGAGAAAGACAATATTTTGCATGCGGATTATACGCATTCCTGGCATAAAATCGAGAAAAAAGTCGGTAAAATATATACAGAGTGAGCACCATAAAAAGTAAAATTTTGCATATTTTGGCTTTAAGTCAAGAAGTATTACTTAAAGTAATGTTTTGCACATAGCTCAGGCTTTTACCCTTGACGAAAAAGGTCATATTTTGGACCCAACATATATAGGGTAAGAGTATACTTTAAAAAATAAAATGTTTTATTTTTGCTTTAACTGAGAAATATTTCAACGTAATAATTGGCACATAGATCAGGCTTTAACCTTGACGAAAATGGAACCCTACATATGCAGGATAAATGTTGTAAGAGACAAAAGGGGGCAACGAATAAGTGATTTGTGTTTAATAGAGCTGCATCGAAGAGATCCGAACAGACCCGGGTGGCAGCGTGCGATAAATGCTCGAGCATTGAAATCGTATTCACAGGCGCTGACTTCGAATCCCACCGCCGATGGTTTCTTTTATTTGAAAATTGATACCATTCGCATTATCAGGTGTTTCCTTTTATTGTTTTGGTATGATTACGGACGCTAATACATTTTTACCCCTAGTTTCCTTTAATTTTTAAAATTGTTTACTGCCATAAAGTCCACTTGCTAGGGAAGTTCTGAGTAAAGCCCATATATATTTTTATAATTTGTAAGTACTTCTACTTAAACATCAACTGTACAACTGTGAATACTTTACTATACCTCAAAATTTCAATAATCAAAAATTGTTATTGTTTGCAGCAAATATGTTAAAAATGTATTCCCTAAAATATTGACATGCTTTTATTGCTTATGTACTGGAATAGAAAGTATAATAAAATAATAATTGATACTTTATTTAATTCTCAGACTGTAAGAATGCACAACAATGCCAATTCAGTTAAAGAATTATTGAGAAAACATTATTTTGTGTTCAATCTTACAAATACTGTTGAAATTCCTATAATGTATTATGAACAAATCCTTCGGGGCCGGGATTTCTTTTTGGCATACATACGTACTTTTATTGAAAAAAATAGTTGCAGAACATTTTTCTAAATATTTCCGGAGATTTTTCAAGCACTTCTATTCCAAATAAGAATTTTTAAACGATGTAATTTGGAAAATATAAATTTATAAGTGTCACACAAGCTTTATTGGATTATTTAAAGCGTAACTTAAATGAAAAGAAAGTGCATTATTAACATTTGTAAGAAATAAACTAATATTAAATAGAAGAAAATATTGGGGAGCGTAAAGGTAAACCCTTATTGATTATTAGCTGGTTAAATAATTAATATAACTGGTCTGAAACTGAACATAAAGCGAGAACCGGTAGGATGTCCGTTGTAGAGGACAAATAGAAGGACCTTTGTAGAGAACGAGTAAGGGGTCAATTAGAGAACGAGAAGAAACTGTTTGGTTGCACATTTTTGAAGATATAGGGGGTAAATATCTTGGAGCAAGACAAGTTTCAGGTGTCGAAGTAGATAGCTGAAGGGTATCCAATTAATTTCGCAGAGATCTTCTATATGACGAATAATTATTATCAGTAGCCAATATTAAAATCTAAACCAGTTAAGAAGCGATACGCAGTTATCTAAAATAAATAAGAAGCGTTCTTTATTTTGTATATTAAGGTGAAATCTGTCATGAACTGTCAAAGTTTAATTTAATTGCAAGGATAATACAAACTGATTTTGGATTTGAACAAAATAGTATTGGAGTAAAATATATACCTAAATAACTATACTGGGTTCAAAATTATTTTGAAAAATGTACATACGAATCAGTCATTTTGAGTTAAGTGTCAGATAATAAATAAAATTGCATGCATTATTATTTGAGAGATATTTCGATAACACAGAATTGTGTAGTTTAATAAAGGGCGTTCTATTAAATTTTACCTAGAAATCGGCACTGAGTTCATTGTGAACGTACCACATCAGCTACTTGATAATTACACGTCTTAATGACAACCAAAAACCTTTGATGGGCATTTTAAGGTAAACGGTTGCTTTTAAGAGTAAGAACTAAGAGTACGTTATTTTGTGCTTTTTAATTAGCTTTCAGATAATAACCTAAAATTTCAAAAAATATTACAGATAACGAAGTTAGAGCTGAAAAAAGTTTTGAAAGATAGGTAAAATACCCCTTACAGTCAAGTCTAGTTTATGAAATTTTTCCTATTAGTGCACTACAAAATAGTAAGCATGTACACCAAACTTCAAATCGACATCTTTACATTTGTGGAAATTAACAAAAAAATAAAAAATTTAACTTTGAGGCCCTATAACTTCTTACTGAAGGGGATTTGTACTAAGGTATATTACGTTTAATCGATTTATTATGACGTAGGGATTCTATGACTAATCGGTGTTCCATTATTTTGGGGACACCCTGTATATAAACGAAAGTCAAAACCCTCACTAATCAACGCAGAGCCGTAACCAGCACTAAGAACTTGAAATTTAAATGGAAAATTCAATTTATTACGTAAGGTATTGCTAAGAAGGGGTGTTTCGAAATTCAACCCTTAAGGGGATGAAAAAGGGTAAAATATGTTTTCACGAATTTCTCAATATCTCTTAGGCCCGATGAGATACGGTGTTTACTCGCAAATAACGTGTTTCGGGTTTTTGCTCTAATCAACCCCTAAAGCTGCAAATCTTGATTTGGGGTGAATTAAAGAACCCTTCGTATCTCCTAAGGTTATTGAGTGAGAGCATTCTTTTTTGACCTAAAAGTATATTGTTAAAATATTTAGAAAGTAGTTTAATGGATTTTGAAATGTTACCCCTAAAGGGGTCGAAAGGGGTAAACTGTGTTTTCACCAATTCCTCAATATCTCTTATACCTGATAAGATATCGACTTGGCATTTGCTTGCAATAGTATTCAATGCAAATGTCTAAAAACGCATTTCAGGATTTTGCCATAATCAACCCTTAAAGGTGTGAATCCGCATTCGGGGTGAATTATAGAACGCCTTGTATGTCTTGTGTTTGTTGAGCTAGAGCATTCTTTTTTCTGCATATAGATGTATATTCAAAATCTTTAAAAATGAGTTTTAGATTTCTTTTAAATTCCACTCCTGAAGGAGTAAGGGAAGAATTTGTCGAAATTCCACTAAGGGCTGAAAAGTGGTAAACTGTGTTTTTACGAATTGCTCAATATCTCTTAGGATAAGAGGAATTCTGAAATTCTACACCCAAGTGGTGGAAACGGATATTCTGCTATAATTTATGAATACAACATTTAATTTGTACATATTTTTTTTACATTTATTTTTATTGTTAAAGTTCAACCGTAGTTTTATCAATCTATACAAAGGAAACCACAATTACTTAGAAAATTTTATTCTTAACATAACCCTACAAATAAAAGCCGTGCGGTGTAATATTAGGTGACCTGACCTTGGGAGCCACCCTAAATGAGCCCTTTTAAGGGCATTTGCTCTTAAAATATCATTATCCGCCAATTATAGATATTAACGATACAAGTTTGATTATGAGCATCTTAACGAAACGAGTTTGATTGCAACAACGAGGCGGTGAGCCGAGTTTTGCGGCAATCAAACGAGTTTCGTTGTGTGCCATAAGCAAACGTGTATTGTTCACTATTTTATCTTCATCAATAAACTCTGGTTCACTGTATAAAAGGAGTGCGGTAATATTCATTACCGCACTGAGTGCGGTAATATCTGTCCATTACCGCACTGAGTGCGGTAATATCCATTACCGCACTCAGTGTGAAGCTCTTAACGATACTAAAATTAATTTGGTTAAGACGCTATAACAACACGGATGAAGATAAAAATATTAATCCTTCCTTTTCAAAATGTCACTGTCAGTTATGCCTAGAACAAGTTTAGTTTCAAAAACTAGGATTATTTCTTGCAAGAAAAGGTATAATTATGGTGTAAATTGCACAGGATTTCGGTTTCAACAAAAATACAAATCTTTCAATCAAAAGTTGTTAAAATTTGATATATGACAGGTTAGAATTATTCGTACGACAGTCAAGGTCACTTAATCACCTAAAATAGTAAAATTTCATGGGTAATGGATTTCCAAATAACCTTAATATTTTTTGTAGCAATAATATTTCGGCCGATCTCCTTGTTGGTGTTTTTATATGGGCATCTTTTACTGAACTACAGTTTATATCTTTATTATCTTATTTGTATTGTTAAAATAGAAACGCTGGGAAATTTTATTGGGAGATGACGAGCCGCCCCTAATTTAACATAAATTACATAATAGATATTCTTTGTTCCGTATTTTGAAGAAACATGGCACACTAACATTTGTGAAGTAAATGTTGATATTTGACATTTTCATTTTTTATGTAGCTTGATCTATTTAGTTAGTATTATTTGCTAACGAAGTTGTGTACCTACTTATGGCTAACACTCGAGCTAACACTATATATAGGAAGTGTACGATTTTTTAACGAATAAAAAAATGAATCTCTAATATCGAAGATTATTATAAAAATACACCTTGGACAGGTCATTTAATTAAAAATGTTTCACGGATGACCACTGAAATAAGCACCACTATGTGTTTAGAATTCATTACCATCGCTCTATCATTGTCAAGGCGCATTGAATTACAAATTACATTACATTACGTTCAATTACAGAGTAATTAATTACGTTATTGTTCATAGCTAACTCTTACTTTTTCATTTAACATCCTGTGTCACAAATTATTCAAAAGTTTTTTTTACAGCGATCATTAAAAGATAATGAAGGTTTTTGACAACATTTAAATTATCAGTTAGGTAAAGAAGGTAGACGTTAAAAACATTTTACTCTTTTTATATTGCGAAATATCTTTTACACATCAACATTTGGTTGAAATTAACCTCATAAAGCTGTTAAAAATATTTTACCCCAACAATAAAAAAATATTTTGCTGCGAGGCGAACGGTGAAGATGCGTAATTCTATCATACGCTTCCTTTTAAATGAAGTGTCACTAGTTATTTGATGTTTTACTCGAACCTATAAGTTACAAGCCATTTATAATGCACATATGCACATGTTTCCTTTTGAACATTTCTAAACTTCTTATGTTGTTTCTTGGAAAACGTGGGTGGTGCAGCAGGAATTTCAGTTTAATTATTCTAGATATTGTTTATCTACAGAGAAGTTCCCGATTATTTTATGTGTCACTTAATATGTCGAAATTAAGTTCCGAAATAAACGTTAACAGATTGCCAACACGGCTTTACTGTTTTTCTTGGAAATAAATAATTTCTACTAACGTCGATATATTTATTAAAGTCGAAGGTGGTATTTCAAATATTACGGGTTTTATAAGATCCAAATGATTTCAATATTCATGTTCGTGTACAAAAATACAAAACAAACTGACTACTGTATCGCTTAGAAAGCGATTAGTTAAATTAGATGTAAAATACGTTTTGTTAAATTTTAAGCAAGTCACTGCATTACAAACAGCATCTGTTAAAAAATATTTAATTTACTAGGTGCCATTTGCTATAAAAATAAGTCTTATACTCGTATTTAGTAAATTTTGGTAAATAACATATTCAAGTATTTCTTTCGATACCAGTGATAATAATGCTTATTTGTTGATAAACGAAAGGTCTGCCGTGAAATAATGACTGGCTTGCAGTATGTATTGCATTATTAATATTTAAGAAATTCTGTGTTTTGTCAGACAACCAACCATCTTTACATCCATGTCGACTCTATAGTTTTCATGCCTTCAAACGTTCACCAGTAAATAAGCAAATGACTGATAAAATATTTTATTGCGTCATTGCTTTACCTGTAGTTATAATTTAACTAAAGTTTTAGCTCACTACATAGGTGGTCTTACTCTAATTAAAATGATTTCTCTATTTTATAATTGAACTGAAAGTGTCACCAGAAAGAAACTGTTTTAACGACTTTAATAAAAAAGACTTAAATCTGTTAATGGCATGCTTCTGCATAATGGGTTGCCTACAAGTTGTTACATGATAAAAAAAATCAGCCTGTATATCCGGGTTGGCGTTTCGTGTTCTCTCAATTAAGACTTGAATGCTGATGGAAACTTCCCTAGTGCCCAAACCGTTTCTGAATCCGAACTCGTCATCGCCAATGTTCTCTTCCAGCTTCCTTTAAACACGTCCGTGGATGACATTCAGAACGATATTTCTAAGCATGGCTTATTAAAAGATTATTCTGTAATCTGTGCATTTGGTGACATTTGCTTTCTTTTGCAGTGGTATGAAAGTTAATAATAGCAAGTTTTTCGGAATTGACCACTCTCATAAACTTTATTGAAGATTTTGGTTAAGATCTTGGTTGTTCAAACTCTAGCAGTTTAAACACTTCGCCATGTATCTGATCTGGTCCAGGAGGTTTGTCATTCGTCAACCTCGTTATTGCCATATTCACTTCGTACGTTGTTATTTTGGGACCAGACGAAGTTTATATGATGTTTGTGTTAGACGGTGAGTTTGATCTTCGTTATCTAATAGATCTTCCAGGTATTCTTTCTACCTCAGAAGTTTATCATTGATATCGCAAATCACACTATTATCAGCGCCTAGAATTATATTTGTGACTCGCTCTTTCCACATTCCTGCAGCTTCCTTGATTCTTTTAAGCAAGGTAAAAACATCATGTTTCGCTTCTACGTTTTGTGTTTCCAGCATTTCTCTTTAAGCCATAATCCTTTGCTTCTTTTATTTTTCTTAAGACCATCTTGTGAAGTTGTTTGTGCATACATATTTACATTTTTGTTCCTGTAAGGTCTTCTTTTTTCTATAGGTTCAGAATGTCGTCTGTCATCCAGTTTTGTCTTTTGACTATTTTCTTTAATTTTAATTTACGTTCAGTCAAAGAAACAATGGTATTTTTAATTTGGTACTACAAATCGTCTATATTGTATATATGTTAAGGTTAGTATGATTAATTGAAAACTATTAATAACACTGGCCGACAAAAAAAATTTTTTTGTTGTAACATAAAGCTGAAGCGCCAGCGTGGCTCTGATGGTTAGAGCATCGGACTGCGGCGCGGAAGTCTGGAGTTCAAATCCCAGATCGATGCCTGGCGGGCGGCCTACCCAGTCGCTTTAAATAATTGGGAACCTGCGTTCGAAAGAACAAGGGGTAATAATGCGGCTGTCTAATGCGTGGTGCTCACCACATCACCACGTGTCATGAATTTGACACGCGACAGCCGGGTGTGAGAGCGAGGATACGGAAGCTCTAACCTTCCGCCTTGCAGGCCAAGCTCCTTCATGGGGTGTTAGTGCCTCACCATTATTATTATTATAACATAAAGCTGAATAGCATATTACAGTAGAATGAACCTATCTAAAAACGAAAATGGCAAAAAAAAATGTGTAACACGTAAGGTTTTCTTGTTACATTAAACAAAGTACATGTAGAACGGTACCATTTAGTATTTATTGAAAAAATGATTTTACACGTTCTTTAACCCTGTATATCGACTATATTTATAATTTATAATAGGTTAACTTCTAAGAAAAAGTAACATCAAAAATATTTATTTGAAACATACTAATTCTATTTTTTTCGTTTATGGTGATTCACATCTTTTCTCTTTAAAAACCAACAGTAATCACCCATCATGACTGGATCCCATCACCCTTGGTAACGAATTTTCATTGTCCTAATATCTTGATGGAATCTTCTACCCTGCTTGTTGCTGACAGCGCCCAAATTTTCAGGAAAAAATGGTAAATGGGAATGCAGAAAGTGAATTTTTAACGACATTCGGCAACCAAGCAATTTGTAGGAGTCTAAAAGTTCATTAACTAGTTGTTCATAGTTTGCATTCATACTGTTGCTTAAAAATCCCCCCACTACACTTACAAATGAGTTCCAGGCTCTAAGTTCTTGCGTGGTGAGCTTTTCTATAGAATTAACATCGTCCAGCAATTTTCTAATTTGTGGCCCAATAAAAATGCCTTCTTTTAATTTGGCGTCATTTAACTGGCGAAAGACTTGTCTTAGGTTTTTAAATCCTTCATCCTCTTTATTCATAGCCTTCACAAAGTTTTTTATCAGTCCAAGTTTAATGTGAAGAGGAGGCAAAATGACATCTTTTGAATCTACAAGAGGCACATACTTAACATTTTGAGATCCCGGTTGAAATTCAACCCTTTCCGGCCAAGTTTTCGTTACGTAATGTTCATTCACTGCACGACTGTCCCACAAACAAAGAAAACAGCAATATTTTGTAAATCCTCCTTGAAGTCCCACTAAAATTGCTATAACTTTTAAATCCCCACATATCTGCCATGTGTACCGGTTGTAGTTTATTTTATCTAAAAGGATGCGCATATTTTCATAGGTTTCTTTCATTGTCACTGAATGAACAACTGGTATAGATGGTTTTTAATTCCCATTATGTAATAACACAGCTTTAAAACTATATTTCGATGAGTCTATGAATAATAGCCATTCAGAGGAAGAATGCTAGATATTGAGTTCCTGCATTAAACCGTCGATATCAGTACCCGCACATAAAGAATTTTCCATATTGTAAAATTCAGAAAACGTAGCATTTCTTTTCCTAAAAGTCGTAATTTTTGTTTCTTTGGCTAGTAAGTTCCACTCCTTAAGACGGGAACCTAGAAGTTCCGACTGTTGCTTTGACAACGCCAAATCACGTACTAAATCATTTAACTCGCTTTGAACAATCAAGTGTGGTTCGCCGGAACTGGGACCCGGAGTAACAGTGGGGTCGGTACACTGTTCTTCGGAGCTGCCTGATGATGCGTTATTATCTTCCAAAACAATGTCTTGCCAATCTAAAGGCGCAGTCGGCATTGGTAAGCCGGAATTTTGAGGAACAGGTCTTATGGCAGAAGGCAAATTCGGATATTGAATCTTGCTCTTTTCTTTTCTGTAATAACCTTCAGTCTTTGTCATGCAAAAATAGCAATCGTCTAAATGATTGGTAGGTTCTCGCCATACCATTGGAATTGCTACAAGCATACTTTTTCTCTTCCCTTTCATCCACTGTACCAATAACACGCTACAGCTGACACAGCACACTTGGGGAGCCCAGTGCTTGTCTTGATCTCCGATTGAAACACCAAAATACAAAAAATAGGCTTTTTTCACATTAAAGAAAATGATCTGGCTTGTGACTTCACCAGAAATTCTCCACAAATATAAAAAAACTTGTCAGGGGAATTTTTGCAACTCCGGCGCGTTTGACTTGACATTTTCGCCGTTGAAAAAACTTTCTTAACTACACAGACCACTCAATACGAATAAGTTAAATGTTGCAAACAATCCATTTTAGGTTTTAAAGTGCACCCCTTTTAAATGGCCCCTCATAAAATTTACTACCTGCCAATATAAAAGGGTCCAATGAGCCCATTGAAAAATGGTACGTATTAGGGCTCTATGAACATTTTTTCTAAAATTAGAAAGGTATTAGCATTGTGAAAATAATGGGCTGAACTGTGTTACAAAAATCGTGTCGGCCAGTGTAATTAATTGAAAACTATTATTAATTACCGGCAATTATTAATACCAACGAACTAGTTATTATTAAAACTTACCGGTAATTATTAAAACTTGACGCATTTATTACTCTGACCGTAACATATATATATATGATACGAGTTCATGCCTGAGAATTCAAAAACCGAGTTTTTACAGGCAATAACTCTTACGCCCTAGAAGAACCAGATGTTAGTAAGATCGCCCACCCGCTTCAATTAAATGCCTAACAGCGGCCGTTGAGAGGTGTTCAAATTTCAATTTACCGAAAGCCGCTAATTTTAAAAGATTAATGAAAACTACACCGCTAGAGCAAAACAAGTCGAGTTTGGGCTCATTGAAAAGAGATAAAATTAAGCTACCTAATGAAAACATCAAATATGCCCAAACAGTTCAGCTAGCAGAACGCGCCCCGATTTAGGAACTTGAAAACAACCGATCAGAGCCCGGGCGGCCGAAAATAAAGAGGCTCCACCAACCGCCAAAGCAATTCATTTTGGTGTTTAAGAAAAGAGAGATTCAGCTTGCAAGCTGTCCCGGATGCCATAAATTAAACTCGCAGGCCAAAAAGCCGCCTGTGGCTCACCGAAGCCAAACTAACCGTCGCCTTTAGCTGGCAAAAACAGCCCTTAAGTGCGTTGAGGTTATTTGAATATGCAGAAATAGCTGTATTTAAATTGACTAATTGCCTAGCGCTCAAGTAAATTATCAATTCTTTTGTCCCAAGAGACACACAACATTACAAGAGCGGCAATGGACTTTAGCCCAACGCTGAATCAATTGAATCGGCGGAGCGCGGGATAAAAAAACGTCCGGAAATTATATTACCCCGAATTAGAACAGCACCGGCAAATAACAAGCTAAACCAATCTTGTTTAGTATAAAAATTCGTGTTTCTTTGTCAGGAAGCCAATCCTTGAAAAATCAAACCGCTAATTAGACGCGCCAGATAATTAGCATTACGCATTCACAATCGCCTAAATGAGCGCCCTTCCAGAAATGTGTCTTTGCTCCATGGGCCAATAAGCACAGAAGAAGCGGATCACAAAGGGGCTGGGCCCTTTAAATAGAGAAACCCACACCCTAGAAGATTACCGAGTTCCGTGGCTTAGTGCGTAGCACGTCCACTTAGTATTCGGGAGGTCGTGAGTTCGATTCCTGCGGCCGCCTGCCTTGATTCAGGTTTTCAGGTGGTTTTCCTGAGTCAACAGGGTACCTTCTCTGAGGTGAATGCCGGGGCAGTATCTCTCCACCTTTCCTGACCTTTCTTCCAGTCTCCACTCCTCCTTTCTCTCACCCATCCCGAGTTTCTCGTACTTGGCTGAAGAGGGACGGATGGTCCCTATAGCAGCCCGCCCCCAGTTGGGGGAATTGAAATAACCTTTACCTTTGTCCTTTTTTTTCCTAGAAGGTTACTCTGCCTCGGCGGGTCGAACAAGCAGCCACCCCAGAATCAACAGCTGCCAACTCCAGGATATTTCAGCTCCAACACTCTGCAGAGCCTGCCGCCTTCGCTGGACTTAGAGCCTGCCGTCTTCGTGGGACTTGAACGCCGAGCCACTTAATCTCCTTAATTTTTTATCAGCACCATCACCTGTTCATCTTCTTTTTAATGAAACTATATATCAGATATAATTAATTGGGGATGTCACTAGCAAATATTCCCTTGCGTAGGTTAGTACTGATAGGATACATTGATTAAAGTTTACATACGGCGCAGAAAACTTCACTCTCACTAAAATTCTACAAGAAAGTTAAGTGTAACGCAAAAGAGAATAAAAAGATTTATGATAGGTTTAAGCTTTAGAGATGGTGTAAAAAACTAGGAGATATGAAGCAAAACTACGATAGACGACAGCATAGAGCGTATCAGAATGGTACTGGGATTCTTCGATTGAAGACCAAGAGCCAGCAGTCGTGGGGAGGAAGATCTTCTACCCAATGAAGTGATGACCTGAAAAGAATTTCGACGAACTGGATTGCAACTGCTCAAAAAGGGGAGAACTGGAAACGCCTCGAGGAGGCCTATATCCAACAATGGACATAGAAGCTGTTTGAATATGATGATGATGATGATGCTTCTTTGTCTAATGTTTCAACTGACGTCTCAGTTTCGTCTTAAATTCTGGCTGCTTGAGCATTTAGATCTCGCCTGACCAGGTTGGTAGTTTACTTTTGTTGCAATGTTTATTAGGATGTCCATATCTCTTAGAAATTCTATTTTTTGATATGTTGTTCAGCTAATCCGTAGCAGTCCGCCAAACTCAGCCCTCTTGATTTTGTGTACATTTCCATAATTTTAAAGAAAATTTAGTTTTGTTCTATATTATGATAATGGTATAATCAACAGAACTGAGATTTAAGTTCGACTAGCTGCCTTCCTAATTTAAGTCTGTAGCGACAAACTCCAAAGCAGTTTTGAAGATACCATATTTCCGAGTTTCACTCCTCTCATAACACCTATTAATGTTCTTTATTTTCAGGTAGTTTACCGTAGAGCATATCTATATCATACATATCTTTAATAATCTGTTTTACCACCACTTGATTCTTGCGTCTTTTATTACGCTTATTGCAATGTACCATCATCCATCTTTTAAATTGGCCATTTCCTTCATTTTCATTTTAGCTATATTAAATATTTCTATACTCTTAACAATTAATAATTTCATGACAAGATTTTTATTTATATTGATTGATATTATATTGGCCATTATTTCTATTGCTTTAGTAGTTCAACGTTTTCTATCATGTCTTAGTTATTTTAAATTGAATATTTTCTTTCTTGAAACACTGTTGTCGATGCTTAATTTAATTCTCCCAACTTTTTTACAACATGCTCTTCACACGTGATAACTTCTTCTTTTATAGTATTTACGCATACTATAATTTAACAAATCCCTGTTCTTCTCATTAAGTCTAGCTGCGTTTATATTATATAGTTTTTCAATGTGATCTCTACATTCTACATAATTCTTTTTAAATTTTTTATTTTCTTTCTTACCGAACGCTGGCTTCCAGAAGTTTCTGATTTACTGACTGATTATCATGGCTAAAGCAGCAGTTATTTATTACTTTTATGACTAAAACAAGGTGTTTGAGATTAAACGGCATCACTCAATCTCATTTCGGTTTTGTCCATTAGAATTTGGCCTGTTACAATTTGTTCTAGAAGAACGTAATTATACCAACTCTTTTTTGTCTGATGCCCAGTCTGTACAGTCCTACATATTTATGTCATTGGTTTTTTAAATCTCTCTTAGCATTAAAATCTCGAGCTCCTACAATATACCATACATATGCTATAGATCTCTTCTACAATATATATCATGGTAGCCACTTTAAAATTCTCTTAATAATTATCTAAACATTACTCTTTTGTGTAGTGGTATTCGTAATTGAGTGTTGGATTAATAATTTTTAACGTTGTAAAATAACGCATGTCTATTTTGCCTTTCGTAGAATCCTTTGTCTATCTTGTATTAGGATATACCCATTACTTTCAATTTAATTCGTGCTATTTCGCTTTCCAACTCTTCCATTCTGTCATTAGATGAAATTGATCCTACGATATGTGTTTCAACCTACACTTTAAGTTGTTTCCTTTTGGTACAACATTTGATTTATAACGCATTTTTGTTGCTGCGTAAGGCTTATTTCAGTTTAGGATTGTGGTTTTCCAGCTCTAACCACCTGAGGTACATTTTCTTTAAAATTTGTCATTCTTAGATTACAAAACACTCTGTATACAAATCCCACTAAAAAGATAAATGCAATATGATATGGAAACTAGTACTGAAACAGAAATTATCTACTTCTAGCAAAACATTCTAAAACTGCTTGAATGAGCGTTTGGCACTGAATAAAAAAGCAATCTGAATATTTTCCAAACAGAATGGATCAAACTCAGATATGTGGCGTAGACGATTTCCTCGGACTAAGTAAATGCTTTCAAATATTATTGTTGTCAACGAAATATATTTTGGCCGTTTGTGTATCACAAAGAACGTCTGTAATCCTAGCCATATCCGAATAACAGGGGGTACGAAAGCTTATATCAATCCCAACAGGATGTTTTGTTGGGTTTTGTATATATTATGTAGTTTTCTACGTACATTTTTTTAGCTTTCACCTTAGAAAACCAATTATTTACAGTATTATAAAAAAATTCTGTTCATTCGGAAATAATATACAGTGTTAAGCAAATAAATGGGAAAATATATTAATCGTTAAATACAGTATAATGTTTTTTCGTATAAATCCGATTGTTTTAGCGAATACTTTACAATTCATAAAAATAATAATACATATTAGAATAAGTAAGAAATAACACTGTGTGATAATTAATCTCCGTATATTGCCACATTAAACTAGTTTTCCATCTAACAAGCCTTGGATTGGAACCCTAAAACCGCTGTTGTTATTATACATACGCAGAGGCAAATAATACTGTCCCTTATATGGGCGCAATTATTTTGAAGAACATTAAAAAAATCTGAACCCAAGCGTATTACTTAATCGTAAAAAAAGTTTTCCATTTTTAACAAATCCTTATACACACATCAGAAAAGTCTAGGAACATGTTTAAAAATGTAGGTACTTTAATTTATAAAATATGTAAAAGTGTTTACGGAAATTCCCTCACGCGAATTATACCAATTTGCAAATTAAAAAAACTGCAGTCTTTGGGATTTGAACTTAGGCTCCCAGGCTAAGTTCCATGCGTTCTGGCAGGTCAAATTCGATTATTAATATTTCCAGTTCTCCTGCTTAACCGTTAGACCAGACCGGCAGAGCAGTTGGGTCGCTTCTTGCTGTATATAAACAAAGCGTTACTTACTGCATATTTCTATCCACTTTACCATATTTACCCTAAATCTGTTGTTAGCGCCACTTTTTGTTAACTAGACATTAAATACTTTCAAATATTGCAATGTTACAAGAGCAAATATGAGAATCCGCCAGCTAGATTCAGTGGAGACGGTGTCCAGCTCTTTAAATGATGTAATTACCAACCAACATGAATGCCAACAATATTCCAAAATACCTTAAACTAAGAGCTAAAACTTGGAGAAAAATCACAGAATTTTGCCGAAAAGACGCAAACTTTTGCCAGAGAAAAACAAACGAGACCACAGAAATTGTTTGAAACAGCTGCTGACGGCTGCCGGTAAAACAGATGACAAACCAATCTCCAACACTGCTTTTACACAACGACCGGATTCCAATAGAAGAGCTTTTATACGGCAATGAATTATACACTAAATAGATTCTCATGTTAATTGCGCTTTTGATACTTAACACTGTTGGGTTCGATTTTCATTAAAGGTGAAAACCTAATCTACGTGCTTGTACCTATTCCTGCTTTAAAGCAAAAATATAAAACACTTTACGTATTTCGATAAGGTGCTCACCCTATTTGACAGAAAGTACATTCGGTTTTGAGCCAGGTAGACATATATTCCGCATGTAAAATATCCTCGTTCTCCAACGAATAGTTTTTGAGCTATACTGCCAATAGACAGATGGACAAACGAACAGACAGGTGGACGAAATTGAGAAAACATGTTTTTCGTCATCTAAAGACTCTGAAATGTGAAAGTCTGAAGAAATGTCGGTATGTGTGATTTTTCCGCTATTGCAATACGTCCTTCGTTTAGAGGAGGGATGTAACAAGCGACAATTATTTTAATTATAATGAAGCCATCAATGTGGTGGGTTAAAAAGCTATTAAATGTATAAAATAAGGGAAGAACGTGCGATAACAAATCCATATGTTAATAGCTTTTAATTAAAAAACATAAAAATAGGTACCCTAAAGTCACAAACGAACTCAACGAAGAAAACGGCTTGTGTTTGAATTACATGAATAACTTCTATAAAATTTTATTTAAAACACATGATGCTTACCTAGACAGCTCTTAAATTGTTAATCGCTATTGTTAAAAAAATATTTGCACACAAGTCATTTTATATGTCTGTACATTAATATCTTTGTTTCCTATTCCATTCGCTTGAGTTATTATTGCATATACCTAAATGTAATTTCAGTTGGAGTGACAGCGGGCTCAGTAAATATTAAAATTTCTCAACGTTTCAAATAACGTAATTTGAAATTCTTACATAAGAGATTTCCATCGATACATTTATAAATAACTGAATAAACTTGAACTACTCGTCTGCAGCAAACAGGTTTTAAGCTGATTGATACGTATGTGTTTTAAAACATCAGTTAAAGTTAAACCAGCAGAGGACAACTGTGCAATTGTAGTATATAGGCTTTATTAATTGTGTACGTGATTATCAGGGGTAATATAATAAGTAGTATGCTTATTGTCGGTGATTTTTGTATGAATACTATGAGTTATAATCCCAAAGCTGAAAATATAATGAGTCTGTAGGACGTATTTTCTTATAAGGAAGTCCTAAAAACACAGATGGCCGATTAGGAAGAAGTAAAGAAACCAACGTACTTTTACACCTACAAGACTTCATAAAAAAATTATTTCATAAACTGAATCATAGATCCGAATCAAAATACTAAGTCTTAAGTCGTCATCAAGAGTGAGAACTTTGATATCGAGTTACAAAGAAGCACGGATAGAGCTAAAGTAACAACAGTATGCGTTGGCTCGCGCAGGAGTTGGACTTCACCACTTCACTTCGGTCGAGATAAAAGTTGTCCACTGTAAACTTAAGCTCGTCGTATTTACCTCATTTAAGAAACGATTTTGATGAAGATGCAACCTTATATAAAGACTAGTGAATCACCCGAGCTACCCTTCGTTTCGCTAATTTAAGAGTGATTCATTAATATAAATTAAAAAAAGGATGGATCGGCCTGGAATTGAACCCGGGCCGCCCGCTTGGCAGACGAGCATTCTACCACTGAACCACCGATGTTTCGTTGAATAACGCGCTGCTATAATGGTATATGAACGTAGTGAATCACCTGAGCTACACTTCGGCGGGAAAGGGTGCTACATGTCACAATAAAAAATACATACAACCTTACCTATTATATATACAAAAATGTCGATAGATAAACATTGAAATTACACGATTTAATTGTTCTTATAAATTTGACGTCGAAATCGGTGCTGAAGGGTTCATTGTGAAGGTATCACATCAGCTGTTTCAACCGAGCGTAATTTAATTTTACTTTACTTCTTCGTATCGCACTTTTTTTAATAAAAACCGGGCTACGATCTAAGTCTAAAAATTAGCAACATTTTAAGCTATCATACAATTAAATCAGTCCAGTATATTCGAAGGAGATTGCGAACAAAGATACATACACACGATTTTATGTTATAGGATATAAGGTTGACAAAGGGCTAGGAGGTCTCAATGCCAATGTGGTAAAACAGTTTATCACTCTTCACTTCTACGCCTTTAGAGATAACATTTTAAAGAAACCCTTAAAACACTTTCTAACTAGAGACCCTGTATATTTATACAGGGTCTCTATTTCTAACGATTTTAAAGAGACCCCTATATTCGCAAAAAGAAAGATCAAAGTCAACAATCACAGGAGTGATAAAGGGATCTATTATTCGCTTCGAATCCAGATCCCTATCTTTAGAAGTGTATAATTCCGGAATAAATTTTTTAGGCTTTTGTATGGACAACAATTGTAAGTACAAACTTAGTCGTAATTTCATCGGGCGTAAAAGATATTCAATACATTGTGAAAACACATTTTACCTCTTTTCACACCCTTAGGGGCCAAATTCCTTCTTAGTGGGTGCTTGTATCACGGAAGGAATATACATTCAGAATTGATATTTCAAAGTCGGAACCGTTCTTTTTATATATTTATATAGATTAGAAAAAAATCAATCAACAAATAGAAGATTCGTATTTTGCAAAAAAAAAGATTGGTTTTATTAAAGGCGTCCGGAATCAATTAGGCGAAGTAGAAAATTTATTTTAAATTAGCATCGCCTAGTACTGGAGAAAAACTATTTAATAAAATCATGCACATGACCACGCCTCATCAGGTGCATCCAATTAAAAAAGAAGTTATTATTTATAGCATTTCAAAACAAGCACTTAATGGCCAAAATCAGCGAGATTAATACACAAAGCAAGTGAAATTGGTAAGCAAATGATGGCGGTGCAACACTTATAAATTACCAAGCCTTAGAATGAATTTCAAATCTACAACATGTAAGCTCCATAACTAACTTAATGTATCTGTGCCCAATAGACAGGAGCATCTACGCACAGCTTCTTCAGCATTTGAAAATCTGCAGTAAATTTCCGAAGATTACGTGAAGTATATTGCATGTTACTCGAAAAAAGATTCACAATATAATCCCATAAAACGTTGTACCACGTAATGTGGAGCGATAATATTTAGTTACGCAGGTGACATTTTGACCAGTCAACAGGTCATTTTACTATCAAAATAAAACAAAACCGTGATTCAACCACATAGGTGCAGCAATTCACTAAAGCATTATACCAAATCTGCACTTAATTGCGGACGGCTTTCGGTATAAAGCCGTTTACTGGACGTTCATCACAAAGAGCCAAATAATGTGTACTGCAAAAAAAGTTAATACGCAAACATCTGGAAATAGCCCTACTCTGAAATTGTATATAGAAAGCTCTTAAAAACAAGAATGTCAATTGCAAATTCAAAAATTCCTAAAGCTATATAGGCAACCCACATGCCTTCTTGTTCTGAAAAAGAAACATGCGCGCTGACCACTAGCCTGGCGCGAACCCCCAACAAAAGACAACGTCCACGTTAATCTCAGACCACAATCACAGCCAAAACAGCCAACCTCGCTGCTCAAACAAAAGCACTGAAAACGTAAAAACATAAAACAAGTGACGTAAAACGCAAATAAGTAGCAGAAGAAAGGCAATTCGCCCTGAAAAAAATACCAGAAGAAGCAATGGTGCCGGGATCACCGTAATACGAGGGTTGATTCCTATGATCTACCCCTGACCTGTTTCGCATCAAGATAAAAAATTGAAAGTATATTTAATGGAAAGTTACATTCCTGTTATGAACACCCCTTAATTTACAAGTCTCAACTTTGATCGGCCAAGTCACAGCATGCAAATTTATTTCCTAACGTGTGCTCTCAGTGCTGAAATGAACGCCAAAGAGTAAAGGTGCGTGATCAAATATTTGACCTGTTCCCAAAACTCAAGGATCTTCGAGGAAAAAACTTTTCGAGCAATGAAGAAGTCATGTGCGCCGTAAATGAGTGGTTTGACAAGGTTGGACACAATTTCTTCCAGGAGAAAATCGCGATATTGGAGCACCAATGAGAAAAGTGTGTTCAGCTTATGGGGGATTAACTAGAAAAATAAAGCTGTTAATATTTCATTGTGAGTATTATTAGTAGGTCAGGAGTGGAGCATAGGGATCAACCCTCGTACCAGTACCTACATGGTACCACAAAAATTTGGATAACAACATCATTTAAGCATCATAAAGAAGGATTACGGTTAGCGACACGAAGAAGAAAATTGATAACTCCCTTACAGGAATCCTCTGGATTGCAATAAAAGGTGACGGCAATAATCATTATTTAAACAGTGTCTAATTCGGTTTTAGAGTTTTAAAATTGATTAACTTTTGTCATTATGTTTTTCAGAATATGCCATTGTATGATGTTTTGTTCACAAATAAAAACTCGGTATACCCATACGTTTGACAGTAGTGAAGTGTATTGTCAGTCAAATTCGAGGTTAATAGGTTAGGTTTTCTTTGTTATTTGATACAGACTGACGCAAAATTTAATGGGCAAATCTCGAATTTACATAGCTGGACAGTGCTACCAATAATACAGTGGTGAATGACATGCTTTTTATCTCACTAGTGGGTTACGGTTCACCTCACTAGGGTTATGAGCCACTTTAGAGGTCTAAAATCTATCTGGTATAACTAAAGTTCGGGTTTCTCTGCATTAAAAAATGTTAAATTTTGCAGTAAAAACGAGATATTTTGCAGAACTTTACATAATAAAAAAATGTCTAGTTTATACAACAAATTTTTATTATTATAAATGACAATGAGTTAAAAATAATTGATAATTTATCAATTTTTATAATTTTGCATTATAATTAACAATAACGTGCATTTAAAGACGGCCTTCAATAAAATTATGACATATTATTAGTCAGTAAACGTTTACACATTGAAAAACCTCTTTCAGTGTACTTACTTCTGAATAAACTAGGCGTAAAGCAGCTAATACATTTGGACTTTTTCTTATATCGTCTATTTCATTTGAAAATTAACCATTCATTAAATAGTATATCCAATGCTTTCTCCAAACGCTGTTCTTACTCTTTTCTAAAATAGCACCTCTTCCATGAGATTGTTTTTAATTATATTTATTGATAACCCCCTTTTTCTGTTTTTGATACCAGTAATAAGTGGAACTGGATGTGTCTTCAGGAAAGCTAAATCCGGCGGAATATTTCTAGCTTTCGTACTGCAAAAAAAAAGTCTTTATTTATAACTAAGAGATACTAGATAAAAATATACACCGACGGTCTGTTGAAGCTCATGACTTAAACAAACTAGTTTCAGTGACTTTTGATAACAAAATTATGTTTGTATTATTGCTGGTAAGTGAGTGAGTTAACTATTATTTTAAAAGCATCAAGTGGCCACACGTCGTTTTTAATAAAATATTACTTTTATCTACAATCGCATAGTAAAACAAGCTTTTTCGATTGTCAAAAATAACGAAAAGTTAAATCCCTATAACATCAACCAATGAAAACCGGTAAAAATGCATAGTTGCAAGGTACTAACTTTTGATAACGTACATACAACGATGATAAGCACAAACCTTCTTGACTAATAACTGATAGTCAAATATCTTCACGTACATCGCGTTATCTGTTGAAAGTACAATCGTCATAGCAACCACACTAACTGTACTTTTAATATTTATAAGTAAACTGTTCAAACGTTGTTTAATGACTAGTGATATAATCTAGCCGAATGTAACTCGTGTCTTCTTGATTATTTCATACTCAAAAACCCACTAGTTGCATTATATATGATAATGTTTACTTTTCGATTGACAAGTAAATATCAGATTACAATCATGAAGTT
This sequence comes from Agriotes lineatus, assembly GCA_940337035.1. Taxonomy (NCBI): domain Eukaryota; kingdom Metazoa; phylum Arthropoda; class Insecta; order Coleoptera; family Elateridae; genus Agriotes; species Agriotes lineatus. The sequence goes on along the minus strand of OW679195.1, from coordinate 140,765,220 downwards.
ATTGTAACTAAGCTGAATTGTTTCTGTTATTAACTACGGATAAAAACAAATTTTGTTTTCAGTTCTTAAAAATGTTTTTAGATCCTCCTACTGTTGGTGCTCCGAAATGGAAAGAAAGAAAAATTCATCAAACGGTACGACGAGTAACACGATGCAATGCAAGAAACATTATCAGTTACACGGGGGCCTGGACACAACGCCCACTGGTCACAACGTCCACCACCTAGTATGGCCGCCATGTTGGACACAACGTCCACTTTTAAATTTGGTCATAACGTCCACCCTGGTCACAACGTCCACCGCCACAACGCCCACTCTGGTCACAACGTCCACCTTCGCATTTGGTCACAACGTCCACCTTGGACACAACGTCCACCGCCATAACGCCCACTCTGGTCACAACGTCCACCGACGCCTCTTGAGAATAACAGTTTACGGCGTTGGTCGTAACGTCCACTCTAGACACAACGTCCACCGCCATATCGCCCACTCTGGTCACAACGTCCACTTTCAAATTTGGTCACAACGTCCACCTTGGACACAACGTCCACCGCCATAACGCCCACTCTGGTCACAACGTCCACCTTCGCATTTGGTCATAACGCCCACCTTGGACACAACGTCCACTTTCAAATTTGGTCACAACGTCCACCTTGGACACAACGTCCACCGCCATATCGCCCACTCTGGTCACAACGTCCACTTTTAAATTTGGTCACAACGTCCACCTTGGACACAACGTCCACCGCCATAACGCCCACTCTGGTCACAACGTCCACCTTTGCATTTGGTCATAACGTCCACCTTGGACACAACGCCCACTTTTGTTTTACTGGTTATTTATTAATGAATTTTTAACTGCCTTCGTTAATGCTTTTTGAGTGGACTAATGTTTTTTAGAATTTTAAAAAATATTGGTTTTAGGCTATTTTATGTATTTTTTAATCAATGTATAGTTTCAACTATTTCCTTCCCATGTATCTCTTTTCTGCTGGTTTTTGTCTAGTGTATGTATTTCCAGCTCATTTCTCATATAAATCGGTATACGAAGCATAAGGGTCATATCGGGTGTCTTAAAATGAATTACATCTAGTATGCTTTGAATTTCCCATAATGGAATCTAAAATTTTACTTGAAATTGGCAAGACTGTAAGTCTATGTGAAATTCGAGGTTAGAAGGTTAGGTTTTGTGTCAGTTTGTGTCAAAAGTGACGCAAAACCTAACCTACTAACCTCGAATTTCAAAGCATACTAGATGTAATTCATTTTAAGACACCCTATATTAAAACACTAAATATACCTAAAGATTCATTGGTTTGCGTTACACCTCAATCGAAAAAAACTTTTCCTTATTGTACCAGTAGGTAAGTATTTACAAGTCCCTAAAAACTAAAAATAAAAGAGAAGGTTGACGTCACTGAAAAAACGTGGTTTTACGTGTTATCATTAGTAATATAATAAGGGCGATCCATACCGATAATTTTGCACACGCCAAGGGTCGAGCGCTGGTTGTAATGAAAACTGCCCCGACGGCAGTTTTCTAAGAGCAATCAGCACGATGACTCTTGGGATGAGTACTCCTAGGAAGTGTCAAGTCGAAATGTCTATTTAATATTATTTTTCCATACAAAATTGGAACCCCCATTTTACCCCTTTAGGGGTTGAATTTCGAAATATCCTTCCTTGTTCCTTGTATACATCATAAAGGGAACTTCTGCAAAATTTAAGTTTTCTAGGTCTGAATATTAAAAGCAGGAAAAGGATTTCTGAAAAAGTTTACGAATTGCAGGAAATTGAAGTACCGGGTGATTATAAAGTCTCGATCCATTGCTAATTTGTACTTACTTTTAAGTTGCCAGTTTGCATTTATTTTCGGCCTAATTCATTTCGTAATCGAATATTTCAATCTGGTTCGTTTGCCAACACATTTTTTGCTTGCATGCAGTTAGACGGGCTTAAAAATGCAGTCAGTGCAGTGGTTTTCTGGGAATTCCTAAAAAACTCGAGTATCCCCTTGAATTATTTTGGTTAATTAACACACACGCAGAAAACTCGGTCACTCCTCGTTTTGTATGATTTTAATTCAAAATGCAAACAAGAGCAATACGACAGATCTGGGGATAGTTATACGCCTATCATCCTTTGTGTCAGAGACTATAATGAATGAAAATATAAAAACAATTAATTAATTTGTAAAGCTTGTATTAAGATGGTAAGAGTTTACAAACTCTGTAAAATTATTTAAGTACTAAAATTCTAGATTCAGTGCGACAAAAAATAGGCCATTCCACATGTAAAAACCACTTTGCATCAAAAACAGTTAAAGAAGTATAAAAATTAGCCAAAACAACAAACAATTTTGACTTCGTTTGCATCTACTTCAGGGCACAAGCACAGTTTAATTTCGATCTTTGTAAAACCTAACATACCACTGAAAAAATGACAAAATAGTTCCTTCAAAATGTTCCTGGATAAATATTTTCACATGCACGTTCCCGATCAAAGCACCTTGCGAAAAAAGTTTTTTTTAATAATTTCAAAGATGATGTTTGTGCAGTACCTGGGCGAATTGGTCAAATAGTTCTTTCTAAATGTAAGAAGGTTTTTTTTCCAAAAAAGAAGGCCATACAATTTCCACAATTTTGGCAGGCGAAATTGCAGAAGACTTTGAGATTGATCCGACTATTGTAGTAAATTTAAAATATGCTTCAATAACTAATGTTGACATAGAAAGAAGTTTTTTTTACATATAAGAACATTTTAAGTGAAAGGCGACTAAATTTAACAATGGGGTATTTAGAACAATATTTAATAACTAATAGTTTTCTGAAAGACTAATTTTTTAGTGCCCAAGTTTTCTATTTTATTTTTGGTGTTACATTTACAGTTTTTCTATGAATTGTGTTTGCATTTGATATTTTTAGTGTCACATTACATGCTTGTTCTTCAGAATTACTGTTATTAGTTAAATGAATGAATAGTCTTTTTTTCATTTATGACGTTTTTTATAATAAAGCTTTTGTGTAAGAGTTTATGCTTTTTTGCTTAAGTTAACGCTTTTTTAAACGTTTTTGAGGCTTTTTTAATAGCTTAACTCGTACTACTCACTCGTTTGTAACTTATACACACGTATATTAATGATCCTCTTATCCCACTTGTATAGTAAATAACTATTAAAATAATGTGAAATATATTCGGCTAAACTTTTCAACAGAAGGCATGTAAAAATCCAGTTTTCCGGCGAGTCTGTTGCGCAGGCTGCACATTCGGTATATCGCTGAATTTAGTAGAATATTTGTTTTAGGGCGGGATAAATAAAATATTAATTTATGTATTATATGTGTCTTTATTGTTCTTAAACTAGCTTTGGCTAGTTTGAGAACAATAAAGAATGTAGCGGCACAGATGTACATACTTCTTCTTTGATCACTCTGCATGTCTGATGTTGATTATAACTCCAATCACTGTCAATGTAAATACATAGTTGATCTATAAATAATAGTCTTCTTAATGAAATACTATACACAAATAGATATACACAATAGATTAAAGAATCAATATTAAAGAACGTTTTTAGCGGTTATGTAATTTATTTACAATTTTTATATTACACAATGAGATCATATTAATAACGAATATCACAGATCATTATGCTACACTATCAACTGTTTCTGTTAGGAAAGGAGGAAGCATTGAAGGTAACACACAGGCAAATAGGACTATTAAAATCTTTGACAAGGATAACTGGATAAGTATATTGAACACGTTACTCTAGTTAGTTGTGGTCAGTTGTGTTCTGAACCAAATCATTATTTAGCAAAATATATCGTTTATTAAATAACTAAAAATCGATTATTAAAAGACGAAACAGTTAAAACAAATTAAAAAAAAACCGAAAAAAATGGATTACGAAAAAAAAAATATCAATGCAATATATGTTATGCACAAATTAAAGCAAAAGGTTTTAAAAATCTCAAGGACGTTGACTTAAAATACTACATTACGCAACTAGTTTAGAACAGTGATGTTTTATTGAACAAGTATGGCTGGTTTGAGTAGGAGCATCAGCGAACAACGAGCAATAAAATCTCTTTTCTAAGGTGTTTCGTATATTTTATCGCATTTGATAAAAAATGTGAAATATTATATTATAAAAGTGACACTAAATGTCTAAACATAACCAAACTGAGCAGAACTACTTTCTATGCACTGAAGCACATCAGCAGCTCCAGTAGATGTTATGCGTTTGGCAGCAAGGTCCATAAATATAGCAAACTTGGAAATATAGGTCATCCCATGCATTTCCACTATGCAGTGGCTACGAAAATATCGCCAAATGGCGGGAAATCTAAACCTTGAATTTTGAACCCAGAATTCTCTCCCTTTTTAGTCAGCGGGAAAACCAAATAAACGAAAACTAGGTCTTGAATGGTTAGAGCAGTTCAAAGATGCACATCCTGGTACTCTCAAACCATCTAACCTTAATCTTTTAAATGATAAGCTGTGACGTTTTTCACTCTAAGCGCGACGGCTTTGCCAAAAATTCATTGTTAGTGGGCACGAAAATGGCGGTTACTGAGATGAAATATATTTCCACGCTTGCTATATTTAAGGACCTTGTTTGGCAGTACAGGGCTGTGTTCGACAATGTCCCACCATCGCACTGGTGTGTCGGTTAACTCTCTCATTCTCACAATAAAAAACAAGGATGTTCAACGGACCAGTGTGATCAGGTGTGATCACTGTAAGTTTTTGTCAAATTTGAGGTTAGCAGGTCAAGTTTTGAGTCAGTCTGTGTCAAAAACTTACGCAAAACCTAAGCTGATAACTTCGAGTATTATGTAGATAGACTGACAGTGCCAAACGTAAAACGAATCGCCGTTGCTATGCTGTAATGGTTGCTATGGTGAAAAATATCACGTTACTCAACGGTTTTTAATGTAGAAATGTAGTGCACTACTTTATGAAATTCGATAAACTTATAAAAATTACTACAATATATTACCAACTTGAATAAAAACAGCTAAGTGTAATTATTATACTGAACAAGTAAGTAAAACTTCTGATCCGAAAGGCCTCTGGAAAACTGCAAACTACAGTATGAATGTTCGTGCTTGTTTGTAAATCTACCATAAAACAAATATATCAAAATATGGTACACAACTCCAGAATGAAAAGGAAATCGCTGATGAATTCAATGGATATTTCAGTGAGGTAGGTAAAGATATGGCTGATGTACCTACTCAGGGTAAAAAATTAATTAAACAATCAATACATTAATAATAAAAATGTTTCCCCAGGTAATTCGACCTTATTTTTATCCCTAGTAACTAAGGAAGAAATAGATAATTTAATGAACACCACATCATCAGAAATAGAGAACTTGACTGACGAAAACTTAAAATCAATAAAAAGAAGAAAACAGTATTTTATCGAACCAATGCAGTTTGTATTAAATCAAGTCCTAAACACTGATATATTTCCAGATGTACTGAAAACTGCCATTGTACATTCTGTACAAATATTCAAAATAATAGGAAGGATGTTGTGGAAAATTATGGGCCAATATTGTTGCTACCATCTCTAGCTAAAATATTAGCAAAATTAATTAAAAAATTACTTATTGATTTTTTACAACGCACAAAGTAGTTTCATCTACACTGTTTGGCTAAAAAAGACGTTTACACTATCTAATTTCAAGAATTTACGCAAGTTATACAGTATAAAATCCTTTGACAGTGTATACCATAACTTTTTAATAAAGAAATAAATTGGTGAAATGGCATAACTTACTTTAAATATTGAAAAAACTAAATGTATACCATTTATTTTATACACAAATTCATTTTCTGAATATACTTGCGGTACAGATAACCATTTAAGATGGAAAAAATATATTGAAGAATTAAAAAAATGATTGTTTTATTTGTTTTCTGACAAATGTTATTTATACATATAAAAAGTTAAGACGTAATTGTGTATGATGCAATATTGTTTTATTGGCTACTGTAGCACACTTATTAATATTTTAAGTTGTGATTACACGTACAAATTGTTTAATTTCGACTCTATCAACTGGACATAAATGCACACCAGTGTCTTCGTCAGGCCTTTCAGAATATTGACAGCCCTACGAGGAATTCTTTAAACTCGCCTTATGAGATGTAAAATTTATAATAAAAAATATTATTATTTCTAAACTTCCCAATGTAGAAATGTTTTAAGAGTAGATTTTACTATCTCGATTTGTAATGCTTCTAGAAAAATATGTCTCACTTTTAAAACTTAAAAATTATATCTACCAAACTGTATTGGGCAGAGCTTTAACGTTATCTATAATTCAGATAGAAGCAGAAGCAATGCCGTCTTTGAATTATGACGAGATATTAAACGATTTCACTGAATTAAATTCTACACAAAAAACGATATTTTCTTTATTAGTTAGGTATTGTTTATTACTTGTAATTTATTTTCATTTTGTTACTTTTTACTTCCATCGTCTGAAAGACGAAGGAAGTATTGTAATCACGAAAAAAATACCTTCCGAGATTTCTTCAGGTTTCAGGGTCTCTAGATGACGAAAAACAGGTTTTCTCAATTCCGTCTGTCTGTTGGCGGTATAACTCAAAAACTATTTGTCGGAGGAAGATGATATTTTGCATACACATTATATATACATACCTGGAATGAAACCGGGAAAATATCAGACAAACATATACAAGGTGAGCACCTTAAAAAATAACACTTTGTTTATTTTTGCGTTTATTTTAAAATAGAAGGAAGTAATAATTTTAACATAGGTCAGGCTTTACACTTGTCGAAAATAGGACTCAACAGATACAGGATAATGTCACAAAAGGGTCAAAACGTTTCAACAGTAAGACCGTTCCCTTAAATAGAAGCGCGCGTCGCACTTATTTCAATTAGGCTCAATGGCGCAGTTCGACTTTTCGATGCAGTCGATTGCTACGCAGGTGCGGTTACGATCGCTATGCAGATGCGGCGGGTTCAAACCCCAGAGGGATACATTTTTTAAAATTTGTAAATTGATCTAATTCGCGCGAGGGAATTTAGGTGTAAACCCATTTAGATTTTTTAGTACTGTTCCTATTAAAATGACTTTTTTAAACAATTACATAGTACATTATACAGAAAAAAAGAGTAAAGCATGATTTTGTTCGAAGTGTAAGTTTAAAGCCCAAGGGCGAAGCCCCCGGGCTGCAAATACACAGAGGGAAAAATGGCGTTCACTCCTGCCTTGTATATATTATTTTGTCCACGACCTATAGTAGAAACAATTATTTTCATAAAGCGTTTCAGTCAATTGGAATTATGCTGCAATATTTAGTAGGCTTTGAATTTTATTATAAGTAACAACATACATCTTATATATTTTTTATAATGAATAATATGCTTTAAAATGAAAATTCTGCCACAATTTTTATAACCAATCTAGAAACTGATTTTTACTCCCAATCGTGGAAAAATATATGTATTTTCTTCAGCTGGCTTTTATCTTTATTTGCTTCGGGAATTCACGTGTAATATATGTTTGGTGAAAGTGAAATGGGCCGCGCTGTCATTTAAAATCATGCCACCACTAAACCCCATGTTTGATTCTCTCGCCTAGGGTCCGCAAATATCTAAAATCGGCCCTGAAGGTCCTCTATCTGACCCAGTTAACTAACAGAGCTGCCTAATTTGTCAATGTCATTTAGAGACCCTAGGTAACATTAAGAAACTACATTACTATAAGCATTAAAATATTCTAAAGTATGTGGTAAAACACTAAAAGCAAATAGGGGATTTGTACTTAGTAGGCCAGCACCGACAACCACATTTTATTTTAGCGACGGTATCTCTTTCTCGTTTATAGTTACAAAACCAAAATTTGGAAATTTCTAAGTAAAACGTTGAAAATAAAAATATTTTTGACAGGGAAGGTTTAAATACTTTCCGATACAATAAGAAAACAGTTATTCATGTAAACCAACGAATCGTTATATTTAGTGTTATGACAGGACCATTATTCTTCGTATACCGATTTATATGATAAACGAGCTGGAAATACATACACTAGACAAAATCCAGTGGAAAATAGGACCAAAATCGTCAAGAATGGGGAGGAAATAGTTGAAACTATACATTGGTTCAAAAAATACATAAAGTAGCCTAAAACCAAAATTTTTTTAAATTCTAAAGAACATTAGTCCACTCAAAAAGCATTAACGAAGGCAGTTAAAAATTTATTAATAAATAACCAGTAAAACAAAAGTGGACGTTGTGTCCAAGGTGGACGTTATGACCAAATGCAAAGGTGGACGTTGTGACCAGAGTGGGCGTTATGGCGGTGGACGTTGTGTCCAAGGTGGACGTTGTGACCAAATTTGAAAGTGGACGTTGTGACCAGAGTGGGCGATATGGCGGTGGACGTTGTGTCCAAGGTGGACGTTGTGACCAAATTTGAAAGTGGACGTTGTGTCCAAGGTGGGCGTTATGACCAAATGCGAAGGTGGACGTTGTGACCAGAGTGGGCGTTATGGCGGTGGACGTTGTGTCCAAGGTGGACGTTGTGACCAAATTTGAAAGTGGACGTTGTGACCAGAGTGGGCGATATGGCGGTGGACGTTGTGTCCAAAGTGGACGTTACGACCGACGCCGTAAACTGTTATTCTCAAGAGGCGTCGGTGGACGTTGTGACCAGAGTGGGCGTTATGGCGGTGGACGTTGTGTCCAAGGTGGACGTTATGACCAAATGCGAAGGTGGACGTTGTGACCAGAGTGGGCGTTGTGGCGGTGGACGTTGTGACCAGGGTGGACGTTATGACCAAAAATAGCGGTGGACGTTGTGTCCAACATGGCGGCCATACTAGGTGGTGGACGTTGTGACCAGTGGGCGTTGTGTCCAAGACCCGTTACACGGAAAGTGCATTAATTGCATAGTTTGCTCAAACAACAAATTCTATGAAATCGTCTTCCCTCTGGAGTATCTAGTTAATGCTGACATTATCTACTAGGAACAGTATCGATATACCTCAGTATAAGAAATTTATTGCGTTTAAAAAAAACAAGTAGTCGGTTACAAGGCCAAAAAATCGAAAACTTTTATTAAAGAAGAAATCCAAAAATATTCATTAAAAAAGGTACTAAATAAAACATTAAATTAATTATTCTTTTGTTGACTAATAAGCTGTTTGTCTTTAGTTTATTTTAATTATTGGTATCTCCGGCGCCTGCCGACGTGATGAACTTGTTATATTGAACATCTATGACGTCGAAGATCAAGGTTCAATGTTAATAGTGCGAATTCTTGATTCCAAAACACACATAAGTCGGGTGTTTACTATAACGAATGACCAAGAAAACCTTTTTGGCTTTGTATAAAAAATGAGAGACCTGAAACTAATAGTTTGCGTAGACACATTGTGTGAAAGATCCCTAGCGAAACTGCTCAACATTTGAATTTAAGGGAAGTTCATTCATACACTGGCCACTGTTTCCGCCGAACGTCAGCTACGCTTCCACCGTGAGACCATTTACAAACGGGACAGAGAGTGCATTGGAATTTCGGTTTTAGATTCGAACTTTGGTTAACAGCCATTTGTCAATTTATTAACTTGACCTGAACAAGACATAAACTTAAAACTTTATTAAACGTTAAAAATTACAATAAATGTTCAAAGAGAGTTCGTTTGAATTTCTGTCTTTGAACATTTACTGTAATTTTTGTCGTTTAATAAAACTTATGTCTTGTTTAAGGTTAAGTTAATAAATTGACAAATGGCTGTTAACCAAAGTTCGAAACTAAAACAGAAATTCCATTGCACTCTATGTCCCGTTTTGAAGTGATCCTCACGGTAGGCGGTGATATTCTACAATTAAAACGTCATGAAGGATGGAAGAGCTCAAATGTCACTAAAGGCGACATCGAAGATAGCATAAATGAAAAAATTGAAACTGCGCAGAAAATCTTTCCGAAATCGTCTGCATTGCAGGTTGAGACTACGACAGACGTTCAAAACATCATAAAATCGTGCCATGTTCCTTCTGGTTCCGGAACTACTATTAAAAATTGCAAAAAATGTACGCAAGTTTTTTAGTTAATAATAATTGAAACAATTGCAATATGTTTGTAAGGCAATAATTAAAATAATTTGTTTCCTATTTGCTTAAAAAGTCGATTTTAGATAAAAAAAAATAGTATATTATGAGGGTTGCGGTAGCGCGTCGACTTTTTCTATCAATCGGCAATTTGTAGCTTTGCGCTTTTAATATACCAACAAGCAAACCGCGCGCTATGCGCTGCGAGTCTTGAATCGGCGAGCACGTGAAATAGGATACGCGAAAGGTCAACCTCCGAGCCGAGCGCTAAGATAAGAAAAACAAAACCTAAACAAATATAAACATCTGTGAAGCCGGAACGTGAGATTTTATTTTGTGCCACAGACACACATTAAGGAAAATTATATTATAGATAGCTATTAATAAGTAAGCGATAAGTCAACCATGCATAACTGGTAGTAAAGAAGCTTGAAGATTTTGTTGTTTGTGTGTTGTTTGATAAAAAAGGTATCAATAATTATTATATATATATGTTCAGTTTCACAGCGAGTGTGGGCGCCTTGCGGTTCCCAGTTGCCAGTGTCTCCTGTCCTCCCAATCTCCCTCTTGTAGATTTCGCTCCGACATTGCCTTAACTATACCCTGTCTCCATGTTGTTCTAGGACGCCCTCTTCTTCTCCTTTCTCTTGGTACCCATTCCATCATTTTCTTTGGTAGTATGTCATCCGTCATTCTATTAATATGTCCGTACCATACCAGTTGTTTCCGCCGTACTTCTTCGATTACTGTCATTTCCTTATTGACCATCCGTCGTATCTCCTCATTTCTTATTTGTTCTGTTCTGGATTTCCTTGCGGATCTTCTAAGAAAATCCATCTCAGTTGATAATAGTTTTTGCTCCATGTTCTTGTTAACCTGCCATACTTCGCAGTCATATGTGAGCGTGCTCTTCATAACTGCTTCGTAAATATGCATTTTTGTTTTTGTTGTTATGTTTTTCTGCCAGAGCACTGAATTTAAGGCACCAGTTATTTTTCGAGCACTGTTTATTCTGCTATTAATCATATCTTCATTTTTTCCCGTATTGTCAAGCTTAGCTCCTAAGTATACATAGTTATCACAGCTATTTATCTGTTTACCATCGTCCATATATAAAACTTGAGTCGGACCACCTACGCACATATACTTAGTCTTTTTGAAATTGATTGTCAGTCCCCATCTGGAGTATTCATCGTGTAATTTCCTGACCATGTACTCGATGTCGTCGAAATCTTGAGCGATTACCACTTGGTCGTCTGCGTAGTGTAGTGTAAAAAGCATCTCCAATTGGAATGCTCATTTCTCCGCATTTTCTTCTCCATTGATTCAGTGCTGCGTCTAGATATATGTTAAATAGGATTGGGGACATACAGCAGCCCTGTCGTAGTCCTTTCGTTACTCTGAATGTGGTTGTTAGTGATTTTCCAATTTTTACACTAGTACATGTGTCTTGGTATAGTGCTTTTATTGCTTTAATTATTGTTATATTGATGGGGGATTCGTCTAATATGTTGAATAGTTTTCCAATGGGAATACTATCGTAAGCCTTTGTAAGGTCTACGTATACGAGATGAGTCTCTCTTGCTGTTGCTATTCGCTTTTCTATTAGCTGTATCAAACAAAATAAATTATCTATAGTTGATCGACCTGCTCGAAAACCAGCTTGTTCTTCAGTTTGAAACATCTATTAGTCATTAATTATTATCTCTGTTAAGATGCGTCCATAGAGTCGGCTAAATGTGCTATTAACTGAAAGACCTCGGTAGTTCTCACATTGATTTCTGGGACCCTGCTTGTGGATGGGAGTAATCCAGCTTTCTTTCCATTCTGATGGTATTCTTTCTCAGTTTAGACATTTTTCAAAAATACCCTTTATTATAGTATGGAGCTGGTTATTCCATATTTTATTAATTCGGAGGGAATCCCTCCAGGTCCAGCTGCTCTTCTGTTTTTTAATCTACCTATAGCTGCCTGTAGTGTATTCTGGTCTACTTCTACCCTTTCCCCTTCTACTTGGACTACATTTTCTTCTGTTGCTTGCTGAAATTCTTTCCTCTTTTCTGTGAGCATATCTTCAAAGTAGTATTTCCATTGTTCTTTTGTTATGAATTCTAATTTTATTTTGTCGTTTGTTTGACTTTTTAAATTTCTAATAAACCTTCAAGATTCTGTCGTTCTCCTTCCTCCTATATAACTTTCTAGTTCTTGGCATTTCTTTTCCCACTGTGTGTTCTTCTCTTCTATAACTTTTCTCTTAAACCTTGCTCTCGCGTGTTTGTATTCAATGTGATCTGAGATCTCTTGCGTTTGGAGCCATTTATGGTATAGCATTTGTCTTTTGGCTTTCAGCTTTTCCAATTCTTCGTTCCACCAAAAATTTAGCTTTCTATTTGGTTTGGTCTCTTCCCCTAAGGCTTCTAGTGCAGCTTGGTGGATAGCTTGTTTTACTTGGTTATATATGTCTGAAGGGGATAGAGTTTCGATTTGCTCCGGTAATTTTTGATCTAATCTCTTTTGGTAGAGGTATTTAGTGCTTTCATCTAGCAGTCCTTCTATTTTGTATTTCTTATGATTTATTTCAGTCATTTCTGTGGTTGTTGGAGATTGATTCATGTTTTTTTTTAATATGGTATAAAAAACTTTGATTTAACTAAGTAATGGTCGCTTCCGCAATCGGGTCCTCTATACGCTCTAACATCATATATTTCTAGTTCTGTTTGTTGTTTAACTATTATATAGTCTATTATTGACTTCCTATCGCGTGCTATTTCTCTCCAAGTATATTTATGAATATCTTTATGTTCATAGTATCCATTCATTATTTTAAGTTCATGTTGTTCGCAAATGCTAATTAATCGTTCTCCATTGTTGTTCACTGTTTCCTCTCCATGACATCCTACTATGTTATGTTTGATTTTTCCGCCTGTTCTTGCGTTCATATCGCCGATTAAAATAATTTCTCTTGTATTTCCTACTTCTCTCAAGGTTTCATTTAAGATTTCTATGTATTCGTCTTTTATTTCTGCATTCTTATCGTCGTTCGGTGCATACACACCGACTATTGTAAGACGGTGTCCTAAATAGTTCATGTTAAGTTTCACTATTCTTTTACTTATTGGTTCCCAATTTGTTATGAACCTTTTGAAGCGTTTTGCGATCATTAGGGATACTCCACGTTTCGCTCGTTGTTCTTTTGGTATTCCACTGTAAACGTGTATATAATTTCCTATTACTTCAATACCTTTTCCTTTCTTTTTGGTTTCACTTATGGCGGCAATATCTATTTTCATTTGTTTTAGTTCGTCCACAATGTCTTCTGCTTTCCCTCTCATGCTTTTCACATTCCATATTCCTATATTCATAAACCTTGTACTTTGCTTGGGTCGTCTTTTATTGGATCTGTCCGAGTTTGAGTTCCGAGGCAATATACTGGGATTTTTAGCGGTTGAGTATTTTTTATAGATACTGGGTTGCTACCCCCTGCGATCCAACCCCTAACCTGGAGGACCAGGTAGTTTTTTATCTAGGTTTCCTTCCACTAGCCGTACCCTGGCAGGGGCCCTTACAGGGTGCTATCATCCGGGCCAGATGAACCCCGGTTTTTTAACGAGGTTGTTACTCCTCCCCCTCTCCCTTTTTCAACCTGGCTTGGGACAGGCTTTGGCGGGATTTCAATAATTATTAACTAATTATATTATTTGATATGCATGGTTAAAGTATCGGGTACTTATTAAAAATTATATGATTTAAAAATTACATGTGGCTGCATGATATTCTAAAAACAATAGTTAAATCGTTCACTAGGAATGATACCAAGTAGATTTTGCTATAAAAAGGTTGAAAAAATGTCGTAGAAACTAGTTTCTTTAAGGGATCCACTTCAACTAAACGGCTGTATATATAGGATAATGAACGTCATATATTATACGAGTAGATCAATCATATTTTAATAATAGAGTCACATGCACCAATTAGTCCAAGAGCCAGCAACGGGTTTGCTTACAGTATTTTTAACAAGCGTGTAACTGTTATGGAAGGTCCCTTTGAATATACTGAGAAGGAAACCTGAAGTCTGGCAAGCCTGTAGTGGTGGTTTTGGCTCCCTTGCGTCCTTGAAGGATGGAAAAAAATTATAAGAAAAAAGTATAATAACAAGTCTGGCTTTTTGCTATGTTAAATGTAATCATATCTTATGTAAGAAAAAAGATTGACAGACGCTTTCGCGGGTGGCAAGTTTACCCCAGATTCACATAAAGTTGCATAATAAACTTAACCATTTACTGTAAAATATCGAGAGATCCAAAAAAACTGATCCTCAGCGGGCTGTGGAAATTAAAACGTGTGATTAATAAGTTGGTGGCACTGTAAGTCTGCCAAATTCGAGGTTACTGACGCGAAATCTCACCTGCTAACCTCGAATTTGACATAGACTTACAGTGTTACCAACAAATTATTCCTAGGTTTTGTGTCAGTTTTGACACATTATTTTTTTCCACCCTTCAAGGACGCAAGGGGGCTAAATCCACCACCCCAGGCTTGCCAGACTACGGGTTCCCTTCTCAGTATATTCAAACGGACCTTCCATAACAGTTACAGACTTGTTAAAAATACTGTAAGAAATCCGTTGCTGGCTCTTGGACTAAATCACAAGCTATAACGAAATTCTTACACTGAAAAGAAAAGCACGGTACCCTTGCCGGTGTCATTCTTTGTCATTTTGACAAATGTAAAATTTGACATATAACTTAACGATTCTCTATAATTTAATTGTTTAATTCTACCAGCGAAGATCATTCGTACAAAACTCTTGTCTACCACGATTTTAAATTTTTGTATTCGCATTGAAGACAACTTAACTCTACCAAATTCTTAAAGAAAATCCCTCACACTATGCTTTCTTGTTTTTTCGTCAATTTATTCTCGTTTATTTGCTAAACAACCAATGTTCATAAACTAAAAATATTTCCTAAAGGAATTGAGCACTCGTGATATTACTGTTGATAATTTATTTGCTGATTTTGATCCATTTCCTTTTGTATATTTATTATACAGAATACAAAACAACTTAAGCTTCCTTTAAATGAGCACTAAAGACGCATAGTAAACAAGTAATATTTAAACTAACCTTTAAAATTATTGATATTGTGACCTTTGCATCATTTTAAAAATGAAATATATCTTCAGCCTTAAATTATCTACATCAGAGGACTTGAAATGAGCAGCACATACTGGCACATACACTGTCGAATCAGAAGGGGCAAATGCAATTTACCATGAAGAATCGATACGTCAGACGGAATTCGGTAATTTCTTGAATCATGTAGTGTAACTAATGATGACAAGCCCCGAGTTCCTGAAAGGGAAAAAATAACCGGTTCTGAAATAAGCTGAAACGTAACGTTATAAAATCCCGTAAACGCAGTGCCAAAAATAGCTGGCCACCCAGCTTTTCCTCAGTTAATATTGTTTTTAAACCGTCACGAGCATTCTGAATCTGTAAGCCAACATTGCTTTAGAAATTCGCGCAGAAATAATTAAACCGATCGAATAACTTTCCTTTCGTTACGGCGCCAATAAAAATGCTAATCTGTATAACGTTTGCTGCTAATAAAACCGCTTCAAATATACCGCAGTACAAATTGCCAGTAAATTCGAAAACGAGCTGACATAGAACCTCAAAGAGATTTCTAGCGCTCATGGGGCTCGAAATAATTGGTTGTCATTAAATTCGGACGAAGTAAATCCACGCTTGTAAAGTGAAAAAGCTGTAAAATAAATGCAGCTGCTGAACAATATGTAGGATGTGCATTTATTGCAACTCTCTCGTGCATTTCTTCTTCTGAAGCAGACATATTTTCTAAAGAATTCGAACCTTTATCTTTAAAGGTGGGTGACATACCGTGAACTATAAGATTACGTAATATCTCTATTTGAGTTTGAGGAATAGAGATTCCTTGTAATTTGATTAAGCATTAAGATATCAAAATCGTATACTATACGTATGTATACCTTTTTAAATTATTTTCGACGATAAAAATTTGGTTACTCAACATGGATTAAAAAAAAGTAATTTAATAAAGCATTTCTAATATTTAATTCCTCCATAAGCATCGTCAGTTCTTCAACTGGTAGAGCGTGAAAATTCCATATTTTCTCACTGCTTTTCTACTTCTGGTGTATTATTAGTGCAAAATATAAATAAAATTTGAAATTTTAAGAAATGCAAAGATTGGCACTATACTTTAAATAATCGAAAGTGTCCTAACTCGATTCGTCAAACGCACATAATTCCAATGAGGTCATAGTTTAGACCTTTGTAACAAACTACCCGTCGCGTCGGTACTCGCAATTCATTGCATGTTCAGCAATAATACCTGGAAGGAACATTGATTGCAATCCAGGTTGATGTATCGACTACTCTAGTTCCGATTTACAAAGGCAACTAAACAGAGGAAGTAAATCAACATAGCCAAGCGTGTAGGAATACACTTATCTAGCTTGTACGTGGAATTACGATAGTATTGTCTCTGAAAAGAGCTTTATGATTCGCTCAAAACGAAACCTTTGTCAACGCAGTTGTATAAAGTGCACTAATTGTTATGTCTAGCGAGTGGCATATCAATTAATAATCAGCTCTGCAGCTAAATTTGTGTCGACGAAATAGAGCAAAAATTCAAATGTACGAGGGCTATCTGTGTGGTGCAGTTGTGCTTTTAATTAAACGTCCAAAACATTTCGCTTAAACAAATGTTATATGTTGAAGTCCTATTTCAATTTACTGCGTAGTTATACTATTTTATTACACAGTATGCTCGTAAAAATTGTTTAAATGTCATAAAAACTGAATAAACCTTGTCAAATTCTCTTTTTAAACATATGTATACAGCAATAGCTGCGTTTTAAATTCTCTCTCGTTTTAGAATTATGAGGACAGTGACACTTTTTAAATGTAATTTATACAGTATTGACCGATTAATTACGACGCGGCGATACAAATAAACGACAAGTGAACTATAAACAAAATTGCGTCAGTTACCTTTAATGCTTCCCAGGTACAGGTGCATATAGAGCTCGGAGGCGAGTGGTTTCGTAAAGCTGAATGGGGGATTCGAACACCCAATACAAGATATACACGTATTTCACGACGAAAACAACATACATATGTGCACAAACTGAATTATCCGGCTACAACAAGCAATACCTGTTCACTCTTCGAAGGATGGAGACTAATTAATTTTAGGAACGACGGACGTTTTTCGGGGTTGAACTAGAGGATTTTAAGATTTTAGTGTTTCTAGAAAAGTGAACCGCATGTTAGAATACAGGAGTGACACAACTATAAGAATACAGTCCACTAAAAAAATAAATTTAAACTAAAACGCGAATCCTATACTTTAAATACGAGCTGCAAACAAACAAAAAATATTAATTAAAACTACAATTAACATAGTATCTATGGCGTATTCGAATATAACCTACAAGTCAGAGCAGATATTACAGATAAAAGTATAATTTGCATTTAGAAATTTTTGAAATTAAGTGTGAGATCTAGTCATTCACGGCTGATTCTTCTCTTTTATCCCTTAGTTTTGTTGGAGTTTCTTATTTTCAGAGTGAAATTTGTTTCTATTCTGTGGGTTGGTTTCAATGTTATTTTACTCGTAGTAATATTGTTTTGGGGTTTTCCTGCTCCTGTGTTGAATATTGAGGTTAGGTGTTATGATTATAGTTGGAGATTGGAGTGATTGATTGATGAGAGGTTGCCTTCTGTTAGGGATACGAGCTGCACACCAGTCTAGTCACTGTCCCATGCAACAGCGAAGACTAGTCTTGGTACTCAAGTTGAATTCCCTCTAGTTGATGTCTCTTTCATCTAAATTTAGGTTAGTGGTGTTCAGAGCTTGTGTCCTGGTAACGAAGCTCCTATCTTTGACAATTGGTATTTCACCGACAGTTTATAGGGAATATATTTTTATTCCCAATATAGAAAATTAATTTATCAGATTGCTTTTAATACCGTAGGATGCATATTTTGGGTTTCCTATTCTGTTGCACGCTTTAATAGCCCATTTATTCCAAAAAATCGTGCTACATTTATGAGATTGATTCGTAATTTACTGTAATCTTGCTAGCTAATCCAGAATTTTACGTTACTAATCTTTTGGCCGCATGACGTCTTAGGTATAGATCCATTTTGCCCTTCTTGTTCTTTGCGTTAGTTTGGCAAATATAGCCGCTCCTGACGACGTTCTACTCATTTGTTTTTACATCGTAAAATAGTTAACGGCCTTTATGACTTTACATAATAGTACACTATTCTTAGCGTAACTGCGGCGATTAATCTGAACCTGTTGTAGCTCAGTTTTCGAGCTCTTTTCTTAATTTGTTAATTACCATTATGCATTGACGACTTTCCGCGTAAATAAATATACGGGTTTGACTTGCTAATTAATAGTTTTGAATATGAGATTATGCTAAACTTAATTTAGTAATCTATACTTCGCTTAATCGATTCCAAGCCGATTTATCCCAAAAATCTTTCTACATTTATGTGATGGATTCGTAATTTACTGTAATCTTATTAGCTAATCCAGAATTTTACGGCATTTATGTAGCAACTAACCTTTTGGCCGCATGACGTCTCAGGTATATATCCATTTTGTCCTTCTTGCTTGTTCTTTGAGTTAGTTTGGCAAAAATAGCTGTTTCTAGAAGCGGTCTACTCATTTGCCTTTACATCGTAAAATAATAAACGGAATTTATGACTTTACATAAGAGTAAACTACTCTATGCGCGTATCTGCGGAGATTATGCTGAAGCTGTTGTAGCTCAGATTTTTGAGCTCTTTTCTTAATTTGTTGGTTATCATTGTGCATTGATGCTTCACTCGAAAACAAATTCTCGGTTTGGGGTGCTAATCGCTTAATCGCCTCCGATCACTTCTGAATTATGAAATTTTTACTTTTATCATAAAACTCTATTAGCTATTAAAAGTTTAATCCTTTCTAATTATTTTTCAGTAAATATTATTGATAAAGATTGGATATTTCAGAAGGGTCTGCTTGCTTTTATTGTATTCTTAGACCCCCTGATATACCCTAGCTTAAGAGTCGGCTGCTATATTGGCTGCATACTTTGGCAATGCCAAACCACGGTATATGGTTTAATAGTTTGTTATTATTATTAATTAACAAATAATACGTTTCAAATCCCTGGTGTAGTATATTACCTCATGCTTTAAACTCGTTATATTATTATTAAGGTGCCCTGCTTGCTTTCAAGCGTTGACTGTCATAATGTAGTTTGATTTGCTTTACTATACTTGAGCCGCCGAACAGACAGAGGGGAGCAGGCAACCCAAATAACATATTACAAAGGTCACTCGATAATATTTTAATTATAATTACCAAAAGGATCAGCGATGGCGACCCTTATAAACAGAGCTAATTTCAATTGACATTAACTAACTTTTTGTGGTTATGATGCAAATATCGAGAGATAAAAAAAAGGATTCTCAGCGGGCTGTGGAAATTCAAATGTATGATTATGTTGGTGACACTGTAAGTCTATGCCAAATTCCAGGTCAGCAGGTTAGGTTTTGCGTCAGTCTGTGTCAAAACTGATGCAAAACCTAACCTGTTAACCTTGATTTCACATAGACTTATAGTGCCACCAACATATTTTTCATACGTTAAAATTTTTACAACCCGCTGAGAATCAATTTTGTTATCTCTTGATATTTGCATGATAACCTCAAAAGGTTATTTAATGTCAATTGAAATTAGTTCTAATTATAAGGGTCGCCATCTCTGTTCTTTTTAGTAATTATAATTAAAATATTATCGAGTGACCTTTGTAATATGTTATTTGGGTTGCCTGCTCCACTCTATCTGTTCGGCGGCTCAGGTATAGTAGAGAATCCACCGTATTTGAGGAATTCATACACTATTTTGCTTTTTATCTTTTTTACTTCCCTCGTCTGAAAGACGAATGAAGTATTGTAATCACGAAAAAATCACCTTCCAAGACTTTTTCAGATCTTCACGTTTCAAGGTCTCTAACTGACGAAAAAGAAGTTTTCTCAATTCCGTCAGTCTGTCTGTCTGTCTGTCTGTCGGTCTGTCTGTCTGTCTGTCTGTCTGTCTGTCTGTCCGTCTGTCTGTCTATCTGTCTGTCTGTTGGCAGTATAGCTCAAAAACTATTTGTTCTAGGAAGACGATATTTTGCCTACATATTATATATCTACATCGCATGAAGCCGGTACAATTTTATACAAACATATACAGGGTGAACACCTTAAAAAATTAAATTTTGTTAATTTTTGTGTTAATTTTAAAATAAAATATAGTAATAACTTTCACATAGGTCAGGCTTTACATTTACTAAAAATAAGACTCAACCGATAAAGGATAATGTCACAAAAGAGTAAAAATGTTTCAACCAGTACACCGTGCTCTTCAAGAGACGTGCGCGCCGGACTTTTCCCGAAGAGACGCGGTAGCGCAGATGGAATTTGACCGTACTTATATCCTCTGCGGAGATTCGGTTAGGATCGAGCATTTTGCAAACCTGCAGATGCGGCGGGTTCAAACCTTGGCGGGATATATTTTTTTAAATTTGAAAATGTATTTAATTTATTAGAAACATGAAGATATTTGTACTCCTAACTTAATTTGATTTTTAAAATTATTTAGTGCTATAATGGTGACGAGGGAAGTTCTGGGTAAAGCCTTTTACAGATTCTTTAATTACTGTTAAAAGTCTGTATTTCTTCTCTTCATGTTTGTTGGTTATTTGAATGACATCCTATTCATTCACTGGAGTCTCGAAATTTACGCATATTCGTTTCTTTATTAAGTTCTCTAAAGTAATCCTCCTATTGTTAATTTCTTATTCAATTGATCTACACTGTGTCACGTATGTCAAGTGTTCTGTTTCTCAGAATGTTCTACACAAGTTTTGGTGCTCCACACATGCCCGTTCCATCTTTTTCACAATTTTCTCCCAGTGACTTTTTTTTATTTGACTTATTTTTGTATTTGGTTAGTTGGTTCTTACGTATTTAAAATCGATATTATTCTGTTCTGGTTTGTTGATATTGTATATAGACATTTCTATTTTTAGTGATGTTTTTATTTCATTGCGTAACCTTTGTTCTTCATGTCTTGTGCTTGGTGATATACCTATTATCTCTTTCCTGTTGGTTCTACGTCGACGTTCTGTGTCGCCTAGTTGTTTATTGATTTTTGCTTTCGCGTCTTGCAATACAAGCCTTTAGTTGCGTTTCAATTTAATGACTCCACATTAAACTTTTCAATACCCGTAGTTTTTTATGATATGCTACGGTTTAAAAGTGTCACGCTTTGATTGCACATTAATTTTTCCGTCCGTTATTAGCTATATTGGCTAACGCCAATCTAGCGCCTACCTGGTTTATTTTTTGTCATCTGTAATACAATACGTTGTTGGGACGCAGCTAGGTTATGTTGTCGATTGTCCGCAGGTGTTCTTTACAGTTCGCGACGTGTTTTGTTAATTTACCAGCTGGCGTTCCTTCTTTTTGTTAGCGTCCCTTGAACTGATCGCACGCTATAATTCGTTTTTTCCTTAGCTTGGGATGTTTCGATAGTAATTCTTGAGGGCAACATGGTGTCCTTTAGTTTACTCGCGTTATCACGTATCCTTCTGGGTTAGTTTAACAGAGATTACTGCGTTTTGTCTGCGCATCGCAACTAATTGCAAATCCATATCGGCGTACGCGTGGGGTTTTGGAGCCGTAAGCTTAAATTATGTCAACACTTATTCTCCCTTATTCATTGTTGTAATTAGGCACTTGCGTTACGAATTTCTAGAACCGACCCTGGAGTCGTTGAAGGTTGTGCTACTAGTTTGGTGACCGATTCGCATAGCCACTGCTGAGGTCCCGTTGTTAAGTGAAAGCTTTTATTTCCGTGTCCTTTTTCTTGCAGTAGTCGTCGAAGACGAGGTCTATTGGTTTCCAGCTGTTTTCGGAGTCCCCGATTCTTTGTTCAAATCTTACTAGTGCTTTCACTAAACATACTAAGTTTCCACTTTTGTGGTGGCATTTTATTAACCTCCTGCTATGCTTGGTTTATGGCATCACCGTCAACTTATATCATGAGATTTGTTAGAGGCTTAAATGTTTAACTCTGTTATGTGTTAAGCTAATATATTGCTTGGCACTGTAGACTTCTTGTAATTTAGTTTGTAACTATAGAATTGGCTGTATTCGTAACTTTTACCTGTAGCAATGGGTTTTTATACCAGAATTACTATTAATATTAAACTGTTCATATTCGCTTTGGTTCTATGTATAGCTAGTGCAAGTAATTCATGTGACAACTCTTTGAGTCCGTTTCATGTCGTAGCGAATTTGGCTACGCAACTTTTAATGAATTTAAAAGTTCTCGTAAGGGAATAGACTTATCGGTTGTATTGAAATGCTTTGTCGCCCCCAGTAATTTGCACACTCTTTTCTAATTTTAGAAAAAAACTAGCTAGTTGGCGCTCCGATACGTCCCTGTAGCCTAAGCGTTTGCTTCGTACGATGTAAAACCGGTCATAGTAATTGCGTCTGATTAGTCTTGACGTGTCTCTCAAACTTATTTGCCGTTCGTGGCAGATATTAATGTTAAAATTCTATAGTATTTTATATATTTTCTATTTCAGATGTGTTAAAAGTTCTTACATCCAAAATTTGTGTTGAGGTGAATTGACTATTTGTTATATCAATATATTGAAATGGTCTTTAGCCCGTTACACAACACTGCTTGCAGAATCAATAATTTAAAGTGAGTCAATAAAGCACAGAGCTGGGGTAAGCAGGCAACTGCAAGAAGTCACATTAGAAATTTTGATTCATGATTACATCGGTCAATCATTGCCGATATTAAATGAAATTACTTTAGAATGAATGGCAATAAGGCAGAGCTCAAATTTGTCAATTGGGGTCACTGAAATATCAATTAACGTAAGTTATGAGGTTGGTGCAATGTAAAGCCAATCAAATAATTCAACAAATCTACCACCAAAGGGATTTATTACATGCAGGTTAATTAAATTTACATGTCAGTATAATTAAATAAGTACAGTTCTATGAACTTTTTAAATAAAGGTAAGAAGAACAGAATGTTTAAATACAGTGCAAAAAGAGCACAATAATAGATCGAATAAGGCTATAAGAAAATGGAGCAGTAATATTTGAAGATTGGTGAAATTCAGACAGGTTTTATAAGATGCAAGAAATTGACACCACAGGAAATGGACAAGATTTGTGTTTAAAAAAATAAGTCAGTGTAATGACACAAGTGAAAAGACAATTAAAATAAAACTTTGTGAGTGGCGCTAGAACTTAGATAAATTGCAAACATGAACAAATAATAAATTAGAAATAAGATTATGTACAGGTTTATAAATTAAATTGTAAAATTAGATAATAAGTAATTGATTTGTATCCAGTTAACATCCGTTTTTATGTAGCCAGATAGGCAATTGTTGTCAACGAACGCAGGGAGAAACAATTGATAATAAATTATTTGATACTCAGTGAATTTGTTTCTCCATTTAAATTAAGATTTGACCCACTTACAATTAGAATAAATAAAAATTAATTACACCACTGTGTAAAAAAAATTGTGGAGTACCAGTGAAGGTGTGGGCAACGTTTTGCCAGATAAAAAATTATTGCACCACCAGCCAGCTTCCGAACGTGCACGGTGACTAGCTCAATTTTCCGAAGGGCGACTGCGAACAAACCAGGAGTCGAAATCCAGAGCTGACGACTGCGAGACATCGTGGGGAGCTGTAGCAACAAGGCCAGCATTACCGACTTTTCAAGCAGCGGTTCCTAAAGAAGATCCAGCTTGGGGCTCCGTTCCGGAGAAACGCTTGACCACCTAGAAATTTTAAGGTAAAAACTACATTGACAGCTTGAGGAGCCGGAAATTCACGTACCAGCGAGACGTTACCATTTCGAGTAAGCAACAGGTATATCCTAGTCTCCAGACAAATTATTTACCAAATAAATAACCAAATTAGAATTGTGAGGGTAGTAGAGCGGACAACATCTGAATTCACCCAAGCCGCGTCCTTTTACGTCATGAAACAAAAAAACACTAGAAACAAAAGAGAGATAAGCCCGCGAAATTACCATAAATTGACTAAATACCTGATAATTTGTTCATAGCTTTGCGTTTGAATTCACTGTAATTACACAAAAACGAACCGCACATTAAATCTATTTGTTGATGGATTCAATTTGACAGCGCAGTAAGAGTTTGCGAGTTGCTACTGATAAATTTCACAGCCCAGTTGCGTAACACGGGGATTTTTATTTTGTACAAATAGGTGAACCTAACCTGATTTGAGTTTCATGCCTACCGAAAAATAGAGCTAGCCATAACTTATTAACTTGCAGATGTGCGCAATACATAAAGGACAAAACACTGATTCAATGAACCCATTGATACGGTTTATTATTTATTTTAATCAGTAAGAATTTGATTTTAAAATAAAAATATGTGTAGAGTGTGTATTTATTTATTAAATTATAAATCATAATTAATATAATAAGTTAACATAATAATCCTTTACAATATATTGTTGAACGTTTTCGAAAGTTTATTGTAAGGTATAGAAACGACCACTCTGTCTATTGTAAGCTGACGATTAATGGCCTTCTTCAATTATAAGCCCTTCACAAGCAATGAATGAATTTTTGAAAAATATTTTTCACCGCCGAAATTCCAACCCCTGGTCTTCTGAACAGAAGTGTAGCTTTAGCCACTGCGGTTTCGAGTTTCGCTTATGGTGAAATTGTGTACTTAAAGAGAAAATAAATTAGATAATGAAAACATGCAAATTTGTATGTCATGGAGTAAGGTAACACCCTTTTTGATTAAGGAGATAATAAAATTTTTGTATAAATTATATATTGTACTACTAGTTCTATTATAACTAAATAATGCATTACACACACATCACAGGAGTAAACAGAAAACCTCATTTTAAAGTAAATATCTTAATTTAAAGTTTCTTTATTTGGGTTGCTACTAAAATCTTTAACGGGTATTTGTTTTATCGGCATTGCAACTTGATCTTCTCTCAGCTGGGCCTCATTCCATACCAAAATGTATTTTATTTTCCATAAAAATTAACTAAACTCTTTATCTGAAAGAAAATTACAATAAATTTAATTTTGATTATATCCTTCATATCCATAATAATGCGCAATCACTATGGTTTCTGTCAGTTTAACAATGACAAAAACTTAAACGTCAAAATTTAACCGCCGTTAAATGTGTGTCAAAATTTAATCGCTTCTGCATAATTTTAACATGATTATTAAAGGTGCTTCCCCAACTGAATTTTATCTATTTATTCAGAAAATAATCACGCCGAACGATTTTCTGTCAGAATGTTTTGCTCTAAAGAAATATATCTCGTAAATTTTCCGCCCCAAAATCTTGAAAAATTCCTTCACAAAACATTCTGACAGAAAACATCAAAATTTAATCGGCTATTTTAATGCACTTGGGATATTACTGTTGATTAAATTTCAAAGCTGTTCGGCTTTTGGGGAAATATAAACTAAGTTTTGCGACCATTGCTCATAACCATTTTAATTTGGGCTAGGCAGATTAAATGTGTGTTAAATCGAACATGATGAGCCACAAATAAAGCACTCTCGCTAAAAGTTAAAACTAATCTGAGGTCATTTTTAAATTGCAACCCAAATTCCAATAAGGCGTCGACGTAACGCCAGATATAAAGATATTCTAAAGCGAACACGCCAAGCGGAAAAGTTTGCTTTCAGTTCATGAATAAAGAACGACTGGAGACAATATTCGTGTTAATAAAGTTTTCGATCGTTATCTAAATAAATGAAATGGTTCAAGACCTTTTCTGATTAGTCGCTTCTTTTGTTTTTCTTGCGGTTTCTGTTTGCCCGTCTTAACGGAATTTATGTCTGCTGTATATCCCACTCGCTCCAGATCCACTTAGGAAAATACGCGGGACCCTAGAAATTTAATTTGTGTCTTCGATTGTATAGCGTGTAGGTGGTGTGCCCAGCAAGAGTATTGGAAGATCCCATAAAATAGCGTCGAGTGTTAGAAGTTCCAATGACATTTTTACGTTAAAACATAAATTCTCTCTAGAACCATTAAGTAGTTTGTGAACTCATCAAAAGTTAAAGTTAATTACTAACAGTTATGGATAATGTGGGTGACCTTATATAAGTGTAATAGTAATAATTGTATCCTAAGTATAAATTATAAATTCTATATCTGTTATTTACCATATCATGCAATTTAGACAACGTTTTTCAGAAGTACTGGTACAAAGGACAACTGTCAATTGCATAGATCAAAATCTAAAAGTCGAGGACAAACAATAATTATATTTTTAATATTTCTAGATTGGTCATAGAGAGCCCTAAATAGGGCATAACTTTCTCGAAACTTTTCTTTATGTAATAAATGTCATAATGCTAAAAAAATTATATACACTCTTTAACACAGTAAAATCTGTCTTAAGATTTGTCGAAGATGAGAACCAACACTAAATTGATATTTGCTACATTCAATTATCTAATCAAATAAGTTTAATCAGGCAAATTTGAATTAACTGGGGCAACCCAGTAGCGCAGATGCTTAATAGGAAATTATATAAACAAAATAAAAACATACGCCCCTGCATTTTTCCTTTAGAAAATATTTTTTAAAACAGTTTGCAAAGAAAATCATTATTTTTGAGATGGCATCACTAACGTATGCGACTTCATAAAGTTAAAAATAAATTTTTATTGGAAAAAATCGTTCGACAATTAGACAATAGCAGCATTATAACAAAATGGACAAGCACATGAATCACTTTAATTTTTTTTCCCACTGTTTGGCAAATGAGCCTGTATTTATAAGATTTTTTGACTAAATCGCGGGGAGCTACTGAGATTCAAGGTGGGATTCTCTTTTTTTTTGCAAATCTTAAAAAACGGCAAATATTTTTAAGGAGTGGAAAAGTATAAGAAATGGGAAAATAACCAAGCTATATAAGTATAGCGTATACCAAAATTACCAAAAACAACTGTACAAGGCGATTGTAAGGCGCTCGAAGCACATTTTTCCCTTATAGCTATTAAGGCAACTAGTGTTTTACAGAGGATTTAAAAATCGAGGTCGATCATGTTAAAATTCGAGCGAAGCGAGAATTTTATGATCGACTGAGATTTTTAAACTGTAAAACACGAGTTGGCTTCAATATTTTTGCTACAGCCGAGGAGTTTGTTAGCTTAAATGCCCTAGGGGCTTCGCCCCTCTCCAAAGCGGCCCTCGGAGCTCCACTCCTCTCCAAGGGGGCCCTCGGGACTCTGCTCCTCTCCAAGGGGGCCCTTGGGGCTCGGCCCCTCTCCAAGGGGGCCCTCAGGGCTCGGCCCCTCTCCAAGGGGGCTCTTGCAGCTCCACCCCTCTCCAAGGGTGCCCTCAGGGCTCGGCCCCTCTCCAAGGGGGCCCTCAGGGCTCGGGCCCCTCTCCAAGGGGGCTCTTGGAGCTCCACCCCTCTCCAAGAGGGCCCTCGGGGCTCCGCCCCTCTCCAAAGGGGCCATCGGGCTTCGCCCCTCTCCAATCGGGCACTCGGGGCTCCGCATACAAATCGGTCCGATATAATAATAACCGGAGAGCCAGTGGCAATTCGAGCAAGGACGTTCTGTAAGGCTAAATATTTTTTTGTTGATGAGTCATAGCATGCCAAGTACATATACAACGACCTGGCAGACATCAGCCCTGCACGTCATCATCCCTTATATTTTTGAAATTGTCAATAAAATTTAAAAAAAAACTTGTCGCTGTAAGCTTTAAATTTTAATATGTTTTAGTTCATGCATTGTGAAGTAGGAAAAAAAATTGACAGGCGATTTCGATGAGCACTAGTACCTGACAGGTGAGTCGAAAGATGTGCAATTTTTACACATGTTTAAGTGAGCGATTTAGAAAACGTGCGTACAATGCCAGGCGGTTCTGGTTAGCATATGTCTTTGACAGGCGACGGAGAAGATGCTATGTGAGCGCGAGTGAGAGACGTAATGTCAACTTAATGGCGCGAGTGAGACAGTTTGTCTAACGGAAAGTTTGAAGGGTCTTATACCTGCTTCCACAAATAAACAAATTTTAAAAGAAAAATTTAGTCAGTTGCAATTCATTCTTGTAAACTGTACAGTCGTGTTTTGCTTTACTACTACGAATTACTGTGTTCTATGTTATATATTATTTTAAATTTTGTAATTTAAACTATATATTAATATTAATTGTGAAGTTTAGTTTGTGCATATCAAGTAGATATTAATATTTAAAAAAATCTGGTGTGATACACGCCCACAACTTCCTTTTACAGTGATCTTATAATTAGCCAAAAATTAGTTTTTAAATTTTTAAGCATTTGTCAAAAATTTTCAAAATTACAAATTCTACAAAAACGGTACAAAATAGAGCGTTAGGTGAAGAGACAAATTTTCTCTAGAATTTTAAGCTGAATTAAAAAATCTAATAATATACCGGGTGTTCTATTTAAAATAGGAGTTAATAAAAAAAATAGAAAAAAAAACAAAAGAAACCCATTTTAGAAGTATTGAACTGGAAAATCACCTATCTCACTTCAATACACATTAAAAATGTAATAAAAATGTGAAGTTTGAAAAAAATCGTTAAAACCGTTTTTGAAAAAATCGAAAGAAACTGAAAAATCACAGGAGTAAACTCGTACTTCCGGTTATGCGATTTTCTTCAAAAGTTTGAAGTCGGATCTACATAGTACACAAAACTTATATATGAAGTTTCAACGCCATACCTCTTTTCGTTTTTGAGATATTCTGATTCTGTTCACAGACAGACAGACAGACACACAGACAGACAGACCAATGAACAAAAACGCGTTTTTTGGGTTCAGGGGACTCTAAAACGTGAAGATCTGTTGAAAACTCCATTTCGAATTTTTGGGGTGAATCCAATACTTCCTTTATTGTAAAAGGAAGTAAAAATAGTGTGCAGGATGGAATCCGAAGACATTGTTTGTGTGATTTGTAACCAAAAAACTCATGACAAAACAGTACAATTTACAGTGACTACTTTGGATAAAAGCAAATCCACATTAAAAATAAGAAAAGAACATAATTTCAAAGTCAATAACATTTATTTGCCAGAGGCGGTTGATGCTAGTACAGGTTATCATGTAAAGTGTTATAAAAACTTTCTGGCTGTGATGAAAAAATATCGCCCGAGTGAACCATCAATTTCATCGAATGTACCAGCATCATCATCAGGTATTTTTCTATTGACTTATATATTCTTTATTAGGTTTGATCTTTTAATTAAGCATATTTTTCATTCGGTTACTTGACAGAAATTGAATCACTACTAAATATATATTAGCAATTATTAATTTCAAAATAGTAATAAGTAATATAACAATAATTTTGAAATTAATGTGAAAATCTATGATTGAAGCGAATAATTAATAATAATTATTATTTTCATAAGATAGTATTAATTATCGCATGATAATATTTTTTATTATTATTATGCCAACTATTGAATATACTTTTAAATTTATTTCATTTCTTGCAATATGAATAATTTAGTATCATATATTTTCTTACAGAAATGTCAAATATCGAAACTGAGGAGATCACACCTTCAGTAGTTACTGAGCAAAGCGAAGCATCAATATCTAGTGAACCCTCCGTCAGTGAAACTAGCGTTGACAAGTTGTGTGTATTTTGCCAAAATAAATATAAACGAGTAAAAGGGCGGTTTCAAACAGTGCATTCATCAGAAACAGAAGGTTTGATTCAAGCCCTGAAGGTATTTGGCGAAGATAACGAATTTTATGAAAAAGTAAGCAAAATTTCGTCTCTCACTCGGGGTCACATAGCATCTTCTCCGTCGCCTGTCAAAGACATATGCTAACCAGAACCGCCTGGCATTGTACACATGTTTTCTAAATCGCTCACTTAAACATGTGTAAAAATTTCAAATGTACAGAACAAAGTTTATTTTAACCCTATATACTGCACATCTTTCGACTCACCTGTCAGGTACTAGTGCTCATCGAAATCGCCTGTCAATTTTTTTTCCTACTTCACAATGCATGAACTAAAACATATTAAAATTTGAAGCTTACAGTGACAAGTTTTTTTAAAAATATTATTGACAATTTCAAAAACATAAGGGATGATGACGTGCAGGGCTGATGTCTGCCAGGTCGTTGTATATGTACTTGGCATGCTATGACTCATCAAAAAAAAATATTTAGCCTTACAGAACGTCCGTTGCTCGAATTGCCACTGGCTCTCCGGTTATTATTATATCGGACCGATTTGTATGCGGAGCCCCGAGTGCCCGATTGGAGAGGGGCGAAGCCCGATGGCCCCTTTGGAGAGGGGAAAATAGAAAAAAAATAATCAAACTAAAAGTTTTAGCTATTTTTACGGTGTTTATCTTACACTTATTAGTTTTCTTCTAGCTTTCATAGTTTTTGAGTTATAAAATTAAGTTACATTTTTTTAAACAGCAATCATAGTTGGCTTAGACATTTCTAAAAAGAGCTCACTTTTCCGCTTAAAATGACATAAGGTTTGTTATACCTATTTTGACAAATAATTATTTTATATAATTTTCGTAATAAGAAAATGACGAAAAGAAAAACTATGAAAGCTAGAAGGAAATTAATAAGTGTAAGATAAACACCCTAAAAATAGCTAAAACTTTTATTCGTATTATTTTTTCTATTTTCAATAATAACGGCGCCAGACCGACTTTAAAAGATAAAGTAATTTTAATATTTTGCTTGTATCTCGTAGGCCTTGGAATTTTTCAAACAAACAAAAGCACATCTCGAATAAGCTCATAAAACTGCAATTCTTTCTCCCTTTAACCAACCTTCTATCTTTCACGGTTTCCAAGATCCCTATAGTGATAATGAAAAAAAAACTCACCCTGTATATATACATATAAGTGTTTTTGGTGTACGTTATCGATAATTGTATTTTCTACATTCATGATTTCTTTCACTGGTCTGTTTCTGATTCCATTCAAACGGAATGTTTCTCTTGAAAGTCGCCAATAGTCTATTTTTGTGGCAGCATTTTCTTTTTCTTTAGACGTTATGACTGCACGACAAAACAGTTTTTAGTATAGCATTACAATTAGAAATTGCTTTAATTTTTTCTGTTAAAGAACGGGGTGTAGCACTGCTATTCCAAACAGCACCATAATGACAGCAAGTAATACCGGAACTTCGATTGAGTGGCTATCACGTAACTATTTACAAAATCTACAACTTTGCAGTAAGAAACACCCAAGACTACAGTTTATACTTAAATACTGATAATCCAGTGACTTTCACCACTTTTTAGTGTGGCCCAAGGTGTTTGGAACGTTATAGGTACTAAGTAAAGCCGCTATAAAGTTTTTATAACTTCATCGTGACTAAAGATAGCGGCAGTCACTAAAATGTAATACTAAAGTATGACTTAAAAGGTGTTACTACGTTAAAGTAGCGTTGCTAGTTTTATCCACGTTTTGGGAACTTCTACTAACCCTTCAAAGTTGTGGAATTTATTGATGATATCTGGTAGTGCTCGGCACGCTGTTTCTATGAACAGTAGTACTTTTTACAATTCGCACTACAAAGTTACCATTACCTTAAAAATATAGTGTAAAGTGACTGTCACTGAATAGTGTCCTCCTAGCTGATTGTCCTTCATAATATAAGACGCCATTATGTGTCCATTAATAGGATAATTCGGTAAAATATATGTACAATTTTTGCATGCTTGCATAATCGCAATATTAGTATTCGGAAATTAGGTGGTATTGCCCCCACACACCTTTTTTCACATTCATTCCTTTCTCAAACATTCCTTTTTAAGTTTTTCACATTTCCATAACTTGTAAAATGTAAATAATTATCACCAACTCATTCGAAACGAAGGCTCCGTTGGCTTAGTACTGAATTGAGATATTGCTAAAAGATAGCATTCTTGCCTTAGCGTTTTTGCTACTGAGAATAGAGCCGAAAATTCAGTACTCTTTGTAATTTGAAATTTTGAACCACAACACAAATATTAGATTGCTTTCATCAGAGTGATCTATATCGAACTGCATAGCAATACAATGCTTTCAAAAAGTATCAAATCGAAATACACGCTAGTAGAGGACTTCGTTTGATTGTACAGCGTATTTTAATAGAGTATGCCCAGTAATTTACCTTCTTTTAAATTTCAGCAATTCCTTCTATTAAGATTGATTTTAATTTATTCAAAAGTTAAAATAATACTTCACAACGACCAATACACATTTGCTTTAAGTATGATATCCATTCAATTCATCTTAAGAATATATGAAAAGTAAACCTACAAAAAAAATCTCTGGAATACAGAAACATTCCAAGGCGTATTTTGGTAGATCCAGAACTATTTTCTTTTGAAAATGTTTTGTAAACAGCTTGTAAATTAAACTCAAAAAAATATTAGGTTACGGTAGCCTTTCTTCTGTAATAGCCATTTCACCGTCACGGGCAATTTAATTTCACATATTCAGTTCTATTTATAGCCCGATTTGATTGGATACGCAAGAAAATCGAAAACTTAATGCCGTCAAGTTTATGATTGTTACCGATTGGAAAGCCACTAAAGTCCACGCTCTTTCGCTTATTCACTTAGATTAACGACAATGGTTTATTCCAGATATTTCCGGAGGAAGACAGGTCAACACATTCACCATGAATACAAACACGAGCACCGAAGGACAGTTGAGGTCCCGAAGAAAAGCTGCAAAAATGCTGGTTGCTGTCGTCATCATGTTTGCAGTTTGTTATTTTCCTGTACATCTTTTATCTGTACTTAGGTAAGTGCTTTCTTGTGCTCCTGGCCTTATTTCAGGGTAAGAGTTCTATTACTACTCTGGAAATGATGTGCGTGTCTAATGTTTCACCTTGGAAATATTATTTGTCTTATTTAAGTGGAAAAAAACAACAGAAGTGCTTTTACACTTAAATAAAATTAGATTTATTTTATTTTATTAACCTAAAGGTAAAAGAGACTATAGATCATGGATGGATGGAGTTGCAGTAAGAATTAATCAAGACGTGTATTTTATTAAAAAAGGACCATTGCGACTTAAATAATTTGTCAGTTTTATTTTCAGTATCAAATTATATAAATAGCTATTGGAATACATCAATAAAACTTAATTCCAAAATCAATACGAAACGAGAAAACATAACTTAAGAACGAGACCAGGAAACGTAACTCAGGAAGAGAAATTTCGCCCACAAATAAAAGGGTATCCGGCTATTAAACGAAATATTTTAGAAAAGACCCGAATTTACATTCAGGCAGCTATTGACTCGCACAATAATATAAACCACGCTATTGTCGTAGATAGAATGCTTTGAGCGATTCTTGAATTATGCATTATTATTCCGAATTGAGTAACCAATCGGGCGACTTTCGTTCAATTTGCAGATGGCATATCTCGAATACGTCCATCGGTGCACTTGTACTTCTCGTTATTCCTCCTTATTGTAGTTAAAAGCTTAGTTTACAGCCTTATGTAGAAATATAAAATTTTCTCTCTAGAAAGTTGTAAATAAATTTGGAAACATTGTAATACGGTTACTGGAAAACCTTAAATGTTATAGTTTACGTACTCATACAGTTTCTGTAATTATTGTAATTCGCAGAAAAAAAAAATCCAAATGATTTAGTTGGAAACATATCACGTTGATCGTAGGTAAATCTACATTATTTTTATTCAGAATACCAATATGTATTTTTTGAGCAATTTAATATCATCTACATGTAAGTTTCACGCAGTACTTACTGACTTACTGTCAAAAAACTAGCCATTCTCAAATCTTGTACTTTGGAAATTTACGCACAAATAAACTGTGAATTTTAAACATGCAAAACCTTATTTGAATTACAAGGTTTCGTTAAAAAATATTATTTTTTGATTTAGCCTCATATTTATTTGCGTATGAATGAATTACTTCAAAGCTGAAGATAAACGGTGTATTCATACATTTTCATCTACATATCCAGAGTTTCGCTAAAATATGTGCGAACGTCTTATTCACAGATTTCTAAACCAAACTAAGACGATTGAATTCATCGTGCCTACTGTATATCCAAATGCATTTCGTCCAGTATTCTACTTGGAAGTTGTTATGAAATCACTTGGCTTATAAAACTTTTATAACAATTCTGTTAGCGGTGCACCACTGGTATATAAAACATGGGTGTCATGACACAGATCAGACTTCTTGGGGTGCTCACTCGTAAAGGAATTTTGGCACTTATCCTGGCGATCTGCACTTAACTGGACCCTGCTCTGAAGAGACTTATTGTAGTATTAAATAACCTCTGAACATTTTCAATCAGGATACTCTTCTCGTTTTCGTAATGCCTTCCACTAGAGAACTCGTTACAACACGAAAATGACGTTACGACATGAATTTGACATCCAAAATACTCAACCGTCAGTTACCCGATAAAATGACAGATTGGAAAATTCTCGGATCCGTTGCCCCAATTGCGTTACGATGGGCTGTAACAAAAATTTGCTGACTAACACTCAGAAGGAGAAGGGGGGTAGTTTACAACCTTAATTATGGCTACGGCCCGGGGTAAACGAAATAAAAATGTTAATTGACACACGCCACCACTTTAGAAAATCGAGAAAACACAGGTAGTCTTACCGAGAAAGTGGAAGCGATGGCCCAACCTTTCTGATTCCACCTTGGCAGTGCTTGACTGACAGTCTACGTACAGCTGCGTCGGACTACCTAACTCATTTTCTTAAAGCGGTCTAAACTCCTTTACAAAGAAAATATAAAAAACGCCTGAAAACGTCATAAATCTACTAAATAAAAGCCAAACTAATTAACAATGAACTATATTAACGTAGAAATATGTAGGTAAACAATGAACGTTAAAAGAAATACTCAATAAAGGTTAGTGTTGTTAATTGCGCAACGTTTAATCGAAACACAGACGATAAACTTGACGGCAAAAGAATATATCTTATTCAAAAACGGTAACAACTTTAATTGCGCAATAAAATTACTTACAAACAAAACAGTCGCAACAGTTCAAATGCTTAATTTTAAATTAAAAGCAATGCTACGTAAAATAGCGACACTTCAAAATTCACTTTTTACTGCACAATGTGCGCTTTAAAATTATTACAAGACAGTACCTTTAAAGGAGTTTAGCTGGATATGGCCATGCCCAAGCGACTGCACTAAAATGCTTGAAAAAACTGCGAGAAACCACCTCCGGTGCTGTTTGTCGGGTGAGTCTGGACGATGTGAAATTCCCAAGGAGGGTACGGTACACGTAACTTAATTTCCAACAATTAGCACAATTAATTATCCGCCCTAGGCATCATCAAAACTTGCCAACTCCGCGGTACAGGCATTCCTCAGCTAATAACTACACAGAACATCACTTAAATGACCGAAACTCGACTGATTACACCCACACATTTTCACTTACTTTCGAAGTCGCCCCACGAAGACATGGAACAAATGATAACACTTGTTGCCTTCTTGAACTTAGGAGGGTAAATGCTGAAACCAAAAAATGCGCGTTTGTGCTACTTAACGAGCTCTCTTCTCTAACTCATACAAAAACGCCAGTGTTGCGTTAAGTTGTGCAATACAAAAGGTACGCCGGGACTGAACCTAATCGTGAAAGTCAGACAATGGGCCGGTAAACTGGCAATTAAGATACGATAAACCGGCTTATGTTATTCATGCCGCAGTAAGCATATTTAAATTTAAATCGACGTTGCGCTCAAGATGTGGTGAAGTAGACAGGAAGACGCCAGTATTTGAAATAAACGAAATTATGTTTTCAAACATAGGTAAACTATCAATTTGGGTATACATGAGCGGGAAAAGTACTAGTATTTGAAACACAGATGCGAAAAAATGCGAAAAAGAGCTAAATTCAAAAATTGTCCTTACAAACTAACTGCTGAAGCAGTAGTTGTCCGTTCCGCATTGTTCTCCATTTCATTGTAAAGTCTCTCCAGTACGCTGCTGCTGGTCACATGAGCTGTCCAAGGTATTTTCAATTTCTTCGATAGAGTCACATCTCGAATGACTTAACTTATGTCTTTCTGAAGAACAGTAGTTTTGTTTTGGCAAGAAGTTGACGTCGTAACGTACTATTCTCAGAAACACTGTTCTAGGTTTTTCAATGAGGCACTTTATTTTGGGTAAGTGGCCCATTCTTCATTGATGGTATTTCCATGTACGTATATGAAGTAAATTTCTTTATATGCTTGCGGTTGGTGATCCGTTGGCTTCGTGTTGCAGTTCCTTTCTTGATCACCATGTACTTGGTCATATTTGTGTTGCTCGTTAACCCGTAATGATCACTAATATTCGCCACTCTGGTAATGAGCTCTTACAAACTTTTCAAGTTGTATCGTTGGCGTATTGAATGTTGTTCAAACATCAACTATTAATGGAGATCCCAGCCTCGATGTCATCTAAAGTTTTTTTTAAATATACATGTTGAACAAAAGCTGTGAAAGGACACAGCCTGAAGTACTTCTTTTGGGTTGTTTCATCAACTCACACAGGCGCTGCTTCACAATAGTGTAGATTCACAAATCTCCTGTCTCTGTCATTCAGTCCGATTTTTTATGGAATGTCAACAAGCTTACTGTGTTGGGCCTTTTGATAGCCTCAGCAGTACGCATATATGTCATAGTTCATGTGACGATATTTTTTAAATAGAACTTGTACAAGGAATAGTGCTTTTCGGTTTTCGATTGCATTTTGAAATACAACACTGTGTTTGTCCAATATATTCCCAGCAAAGCCTATATATGTGCTGGGCGGGAGATTTTCAAAATGTGACCCATACCACTGATTGTACGATAGTATTGTTTGCCATACCATTCCTTAAGGGAATTATAATGTTCGCCTCAGCTACATCTAAGGTAGTTCACTGGTCATATAGGTGTGATTATAAATCTTTATTCAATTTTTAACGCAGAGTTCCAAAAATGTGTAAATATTAAACAGAAGAAAAGCAAGAACGCTTTTCTGTGGTAAGCCATTCTTTTGCGTTTGCCACCTACTCTGTTTTCCCTGGATCTCGACAGAGAATCTACGGTTACCAAGGAAGACAGCAACCTTTTCAACAAAACCGTAATCCTTATATAATTCAAACAGTACTATTATGTGAGTAACTGTGTTATGTGCAGATGTAATACACATGCTCAATATATTGTGTCAAGTTAAGGATCTGTGCTTCACAGCCTTTTCCTGTGCGAAAATTTGCCAGCTGAGGAATGAGTGACGGTTGAATAGTTTGAATAGTTTGAATAGTTCTATTTAACAGCATTTTCTCGAAAAATTTATATAAGTGATTTAAAAGTGAGATAGACCGATAGCTTTTTGAAAGTGATGGATCTTTTCCGGGTTTTAATACAAGTATCGTAGGAGATTTTCTACAGATTTTTGGAATTTCACGCATTGCCAGACAGCACTTTTTTAGTAGCTACTCCTTTATAGTTTCTCCAAAATTATTAGCTTGTTTTATTTTAATGTCATCTAAACCCGCAGCTTTCCCCTTCTGCCATTAACCGATGGATCGATTTTTCATGCTGAACTGACTATTTTCACTTTGTTCATAATCTTTGGTTTGTTTATGCGATGTTTTACTATGAATTAATTAGTAACTGGTCAGAAATGTGGTTGGCAGAAGTATTTGTATGTATATTGCAGTTACTTAGATCACTTCGAAGTCGTCTAAGTAGTCACCATAGTTTTTGACTGCCTTCGGTCGCGTCACGATCTTCCAGTGCATTTATCCAGCGGTTTCTTTTTGCATCAGCTATTGTAGATATTAGATCCTAGCAAGCTTGGATTTGTATTTTCCTCTAACGGGTTGTCTTTATCCCATTTTTGGAAGCAGATTCAGATGTAAAGCCTTGCACATAATCTGTTCCGCAGACACGTAGTATTGATAGATATAGATAAATTGCCTTGCCAAAAGCACATAGAAAGTAAACGTCGGTGTTACAACTGTGTAGCCAACTCAGTGGACGATCAAATTAAAACATAAAGCGATGTGCAGCTCAATTTCTAACGTGAAAAACTGAGTTATGTGTCTCGCTCGTACATCACTGGCAAATTGGTTTTCACCACGTGCCAAGCTACTAAAAGTACGCAATTCCAACGAAACTGCAGTATCTCTAAATCTGCGGGAATTTCAAAACGCAACAGCACGACTGCGTCCAACCCTTTTGAATTGAAAGGACACCAGGCAAAAAGCTTAGTAATTGCGCCATCTGCAAGATGCAACAGATCGAGCTCTATGGCACGTAATTACACCTATTTTTTTATAGCAAAGGCGAATATGATTTTGGGCTATATCGTAAAGTGACCACACACTGACCTAGGGCGAGTAACAGAAATTGGCGTAACTAGCCGGGAAGTCAGCAATAAAATCCGAATTTCAAAATCCAAGCTTTCTAAACGCAGGATAATAGTGCATTAAATTTGTATATATATCTTCGACAGCCGTTAAATCATAAAACCCTTCCACCTGCGTAAACACGGACTGTATAACGTGGAGACGGCTTGACGTTGCTATTGAATATTATACTAATTTCGTTTTAAGCATCTGTCGCCATTCTTCTTTCAGATAGCACTTAGCCAAATTCCACTTTATTCACGCGGTTGAACATATTTACGACAGAGACTCCCGCTCGTCCGTTCACCATTCTTTGTGAAGTTCATCTACAGTTATACTTGGCCTCTTATAGCTTTAGAACGAACAGATCTACTTTTTCTAGATATAATAATAATAATAATAATAATAATAATAATAAGTTGTCTTTATTCCCAAAACCATACAAATGCGTACAGTTAAAAACAATACATATTTCTGTAAGGGTAAGGGGAATCACAAGGCGTAGTTCAGGCGCAAGCTCGCCCTTCTACTGGACCTTGATTTAAATGAAAAATCGTAAACAAGATTTAAATTATAAAAAAATGAAAATATTAATTTTCCTTTTCTTGTCTACTAAAATATTGCCGCTGTCATCTTGTAATCTCATCATAAGATGAGTCTTATATAACTCCACAGCTTTTTTGACCATGTTAAAGTTTCTACGACTTCAATGTCATGGAATTTCTCATGCAGCAACTATTCCTGGTCTCTTGTATGATTTGTCTTCTTATATCATCATATTTTTCAGGGTCCATGATTTCCCTCTTCCCCTTGTTTCCTTCAAGTAGGGAATCTATTTGATTATCCATGGCTTATTTATATTAATATAAGCATTTTTAAAGAACCTGGAAGCAGAAAACTGCATTAACGAAATACATTTGGATATATGTAAATTGAGCTAAATCGTGTTACTTTGAGCACAGCAATCTGTGGTTAAGTCACATCGACATATTTTATGGACACCCTATATTGTCAAGTCTATTATTAACTAAACTAGTATTTATCATAGGATCAATAATTCGTACTCCTTAGTTTGGCTGTAATCCCACTTCAACTGTTGTAAATAATGGTTTAGGTGGGCGACCAGCAGTAGCTCTTGAGTACACTGTGTAATCCTCTAGGGAGTACAATTTGCAAGGATGACTTGATTTGTTGTATTGGTTCTAGCTTCAACAAATTTTACAAATGCAGTATTAGTGAGCCACGTATTAATAAACATTGTGTTTTATTGGCTGCAATTTCAAAAAGAACTGTAATTATCGTATTTGCAAGATGCAAGAAATTGTTGACACTTCTTTCTTCGCTATTCTTAAATTGGGAACAAATTGAAAAAGATGATAGATTACTTTAAAGATAACTACATTTTAATGAAATATGTAGGAACACAGGGCTCAAATTTTATTTAACTTTGCTTTTAAAAAGAACATTTCCAATATTTCGTCTGATATCACTGATTCGCGGTGTTTATTTTACAAATAAATGGAAAACGACAAAAAAGTGTGCTTCCCGGAAATCCGTTAAAGTTGTTATGATAAGGAAACACCACGTGGATCAATTTTCCTGGAGTTTGCTTTTTTAGTCTTGGCTCAGACCACATTTAAAAGCGAAGCACGTCTTCTATCAGTGTTTTTTTTTAAATTGCATAAAACAAAGAAAATATTTAAAGTAGTTAAAGCAACATGTTTCTCTTCATTTTTTTGTGACTTTAATGGTGATAATATTTCTATTTCTCTAGATTTCGCGTTTGTACTGTAGAATAAATTTGTCTATATATTCATTAAGAAATTTTTTCTATGTTACTTTGATGTACAAAGTAATGTTTTTTCACGGACTAAACTTGTTTTAAGTTTTCCATACCTATTTCAAGCACCATAAGAAAACAAACATCAACTATTTATTTAATTTAACTATAAAGTTGACTTGTATAGCTCAAATAACCTGAACACTGGCCTCAAGTGTTACAACATTTTTTTTTGTAAAACAAAATCAACTCTAAACGCAAATACT
Organism: Agriotes lineatus; assembly: GCA_940337035.1. Taxonomy (NCBI): domain Eukaryota; kingdom Metazoa; phylum Arthropoda; class Insecta; order Coleoptera; family Elateridae; genus Agriotes; species Agriotes lineatus. Next base: position 140,724,560 of record OW679195.1, on the reverse strand, counting down.
CCGAAGTATTTAACTTACTTCATGGTTTTACATAATCATAAATGTTTAACGATAAATTAAAATATGAAATGGTATTTATGTTTCCTTTCAGCTGTTTTACAGCTCCCATTGACTTGATAAATACTGAAGGTTTACTTATTGTAAATACAAAGTATTGTAAGCACAGCTAAGTTCACACTTAGATATATGCAGTGTTATGTTCATATTAGCAGATTATCTTCATTCGCTGTGAAATATTTTCAATCCTCAAGATGCAATACTTTGTTAAACACAATAGACCGGTGTTCAGTCAAATGCTAATCCGCACACAACACAGGCAAGTTATGCCAGGAATAGCAGCATGTCCTCGTGCTGTCATATTTGCAGAAAATATTGTACTCGTCATGTTCAAGTTATTACGACTACTTTTCGCGTGACATTTTTCATATGATCTTCAAACTACGGCCGTAACTTGGCTATTACTGTCCATTAGTTTATTTTTGTAAAAGTATCATACAACTTTTATTTCTAATTATTTTTCATATTGGCAAAAGCATATCGCAAAAATATAGACAAAGAATTTGAAAAGAATACCGCATAGTATTTATTTAATTTGCTTGCAAGATTTTTATATAAATATATCACCAAATTCAGTCGGGCAAAGTAATTACAGATTTTGATGAATGTCACAATTGAAGTACGAGTGCTTCATAGTACTTTTTTTAGGGCAGAATATATTCTGGCATATCACTTGCTCCAGATAAATCGACATTTTATTAAAATAAGTGCAATTATTATAATTTCTCGATTGTCGAAATTTTCCTCAAATACGGTTTTAGTGACCTCGTACGTTATAAATTCACAACGGACCGTACTGTACGTCAAATCGTTTAAAAACTATATCAGTTCTTTGCAAAATAATTGCAACGTTGTGGAATTCCTATTTTCTCTTTGCAACTTTTGAAAGTTATTAGTGTAGCGGCGCTGTGTCATACTGCCTGACAACGCCAGGGATGACCCTTCGCAACTATGATTATAAAAATGTCTACGGTGACGCTAATAAAACTGAAAATCCTTGGTGCGACGGTTCTAGTAAAAGTGTCAAAATCAATCGTATACTTGCAGTTAAGAAATCTCTTTAAAACCAGATTCCAGTAATGTCGTCACGCAATGAATCTAACAAACCTTCCAAACGTCGCGCTACAGTCTGTAAACAGCCGGCATTCCGGATCATCGCAGTAAGGTTTCCATTGACCCCTTTTGAGTCAGGGAATAGACGCAATTGGAGAGAGCAATAAACGAATGGACGTCCGAATCGAATAACAATAGTTCAAAGGAAAGTGAGAGTCAACCCTGCTGGACAATAAACCGTAAATTCGAGCAAGGAATTATCTTTTCTTAGGCGAAAGTGAAGATTTCAACCCTCAACCTGTGCCCGGCTGGACAAAACTTATTATATTCAAATAATAGGAAATGTTTTCACCTTGCACAAGCGACATATATAATGTGAGCAAACGAAAATGAAATCAAGCTTGGCTTTGAAATATTTGTTTTATGAATAATATGTTGCTGAGACTGTAAGTCTATGTCAAATTCGGGGTTATCAGGTTAGGTTTTCCGTCAGTCTGTGTCAAAACTGACACAAAACCTAACCGGCTAACCTCGAATTTGACATAGACTTACAGTGTCACCAACATATTATTCATAAAACAAATATTTCAAAGCCAAGCTTGATATCATTTTCGTTTAATCACATGTTATAATCAGAGACACTCTGGGATTCTAGAGGATTGCTTCTCCATCCATCTTGTCTCATTCTAATCTATACGAGGGCGCGGGTCAGTTTCCTTAGCCTCTAATTACAAAATTAGATTCCGGTATTCGTTACAACGTAATTCGCTGTTTATATTTGTATTTGGAAGTAGCAACAAACAAACGGACGTCTGAATCGAATAACAATAGTCCAAAGGAAAGTGAGAGTCAACTCTGATGAACAATAAGACTATAAACTCAAGCAGAAAATTCTCTTTTCTTAAGCGAAAGTGAAGATTTCAACCCTCAACCTATGCCCGGCTGGACAAAACTTATTGTATTCAAATAATAGGGAATCCTTTCGCCTTGCAGAAACGACCTATATAAACAGAAACATACTGGAATTTCAGATCATTGCTTCTCCATCCATTCTGTGTCATTCTTATCTATACGAGGGCGCGGGTGAGTTTCCTTAGCGCCTAATTACCAAAATAGGTTCCGGTATTCGTTACTACGTAATTCGCTGTTCGTATGTGTATTTGGAGGTAGCAATAAACAAACGGACGTCCGAATCGAACAACAGTAGACCAAAAGAAAGTGAGAGGCAACCCTGCTGGACAATAAAACTATAAACTAGAGCAGGGAATTCTCTTTTCTTAGGCAAAAATTTCAACCCCCAGTCTGTGCCCGTCTGGGCAAAACTTATTGCGTACGAATAATAGAGAATCCTTTCGCATTGCACAAGCGACATACATAAACAGAAACACTATGGGATTCCAGATCATTGCTACTTCATCCATCTTGTATCATTCTGATCTAGACGAGAGCGCGGGCCAGTTTCCTTAACATCTAATTGCCAATTTAGATTTCGGTATTCATTAATTCGCCGTTCGTATTTGTATTTGTATTGTAAATACATTAATGTAATTTTATGTGGTTGCAATATATGTTGGTGTGAATTTGGAGAACCGCCTTATGTTTTGTCATTATGGTTGCAGTAAAATTATTAATGGTGTAGTTTTCTTTTCTAATATCTCATACCGAGAAAAATATGTCATTAGCACTTATAATTTTTTAAACAAAAGAAAAACGAACACTGCCGTATTTTTTCGTGATAGAATATTTTTTTAGATTTATCTTTATTTTTACAAAAAAAAACGTTATTAGTTATTCGGCATTATGAAACAAAATATGAACAAATATGCATAAATCTTATAAATGTTGGTTAACGCGACACAAGCTGACTAAGAAAACTCTTTTCTATTATTTTGTTCCCTTCTTCTTCTCTTTCTTCCTTGGTATAAGCCTTCGGCCTGTTTCTTCAAGCTTTAATTGTCTTGTGAGGTCGATGTCCAGCACTCCTTCCATCGTTTAGGCGGTCTTCCCTATGGTCGCCGTGTTCCTGGTTTTCCGTCGCGTGCAATTTTCACTATTCGCTCTGGAGGCATTCTGGTTACGTGCTGGTTCCATTCTCATCTCCTGTACCTTGACCATCTGACGATGTCTGGAATGTAACATTCTGTTCTTATTTCTTCACTTCTTATTCTGTCGCTTAGTCGGTGTCCTGTTATATTTCTGAGAATTTTCATTTCTGTTGTGCGCAGCATGGATTTTGTCTTAGTGGTTTCGGCCCTTGTTTCAACGGCATATGTCATTACCGGTCGAATGCATGTTTTGTATATTTTAGTTTTTGCTTTCTGTTTTAGATATTTATTAACCCATATAACGTCTTTCAAGCATCCTGCTATTCTTCGGGCTTTAGTGATTTGACGTCTAACTTCTTCGATTCTATTTTGGTTAGATGTTATTTCTGTTCCCAGGTATCCGAATGACATCACTTGTTCTACTATATTGTCATTAACCGCTAATTTACATCGGATCGGCTGTTTTGCGACGACTAGCGCTTTTGTTTTTTCCACAGAAATTTCCATGTTGTATCTCAGTCCTGTCAAGTAGAACGAGTGGAGAAGTCTTTGTAGGTTGTCTTCGTCTTCCGCCATTATGACGGCGTCGTCAGCATAACATATTATTTTCAGTTTCCCTTTATCCGTTCTGTATCCTTGACCTGCTTTACTGGTTTCTTCAATTATTTTATTCATTATTAAATTAAATAGGAGTGGGCTTAATGAGTCTCCTTGTCTTATGCCAGTTTGTATATTTATTTCGGGTGTCAACCTATTGTTCACCAGGATGTGTGTTTTTGTATTGGTATTTAGTTGTTTAACAATTCTTATTATTTCTTGTGGTGCGTTGTGTTCTTCAAGGGTATCTATTACGTCTGCTTAACTCTGTCGAATGCTTTCTTCAGGTCTATAAAGCACATGAAGAGTGGCTTGTTAAATTCAATTGCTTTCTCGATTAGTTGTCGGATTGTAAATATTGCATCCACAGTCGATCTATTTTTACGAAATCCGTATTGTTCTTCTCTCATTTCAATGTATTCGTTAATGTGACTGTGTAGAATACTGGTGAACAGTTTCATAATTTAGCCAAGAAGAGTTATCCCTCTATAGTTTTCTGGTAGTTTCTTGCAACCTTTTTTTAAAAATAGGTATAGTAATACTTTTTGTCCAGTCTAGTGGTATTCTTCCAGTTTCTAAAGTTCGTTGGAAGAATTTTGTTAATTCGTCGTGTAGTTCTTTGTCCACATATTTTAGAAGTTTGTTTGTGAGTCAGTCCAGTCCTGGAGATTTTCTGTTTTTTAGCTTTTTTATGGTTTTTGCTATTTGTTCTTCGTCTAATTTCACCCAGACATCTATCACTTCTATTTCAGTTTCCTCTTCTCCCTCGTGTATAAGTTCGTCGTTCACGTATAAGTTATTGAAATATGTTATCCATTCATTTTCTGTGATCGTTTGTGTTTGAATGAACTCTTTTATTTCCCCTTTACTGCGTCTTAGCATTCCCCATATCCACAAATCGTGTTCCATTTCGCTGGTGAAGTTTTCCCAATATTCAGATTTCAGTCTTCTTTTGTTCTCGTATTATATAATAGTCAAATGTTGTAGTTTTTCTGCGATATTCTGTTTTATTTTTAAATAACTTCAACACGTTAGTAAAGATATCGCAAAAATAAAACACCTAATCAGAAAACTTTGGATATATGCCATATAATAAACCACTTTTGCTAGTCTCCAATATACGTAAACATGGCTTGAACACAGATTCCTCAGACCAAAATAAGACGATTGAACTCAACTTACTTCATCTAAATGTGTTTCGTGAAGACAGTATTCTGCTTTAAAGTTCAAAATATATTATAGCAAATAGCAAGAGAGATTCATTAGTGTATGCTTCGTATTTTTACGATTTAAGCAGATACAAGTAAAATTGGAGACGGCGTCATGCCTCTTTTATGTAGCTGTAAACTAGTTGTATGCCGAGAAACGAATGACTAGAAGGCAATTCTTAATTTTGGCTGCATTTTTTTCTTACTTGTTAAACTTCTCAACTAAGAATAATGCAGAAACACTACAGAGAGTGTAATTCATTTCTATCTGTGAAATCAATCTTTGCATTCACGAAAATGTTAGAAAAATCGAGCATTGACTGTAAAGTTATTAATGTAAGTACTTATCACTCATAATAATTCCCATTAAATTGTCTTTCCCAAAGTCATAAAATCATAAAATCAATTAGATTACATCTGTTGCCCATTCACTCAGATCTTATGGTTGTCTGTATAAATCGTAACAGATATGAAAAAATTTGTAAAGCGCTTTATTCAAAACTTCCCTCGCAAGTGGTCCTTATGACATTGTACAATTTTAAAAATCAAAAAAAGCTAAGGGTAAAAATATCTTAACGTTCCTAATAATACTGGACCAATAAAATTAAATACTTTTAGTAATACAAATTATATCAATTTTAAAATAAAAAATATTACCGTCGGCGACTGTGGGATTCGAACTTTAGCGCCTGCGAATGCAATTTCAATGTTCGATTATTTGTCGCATACTACCACGCGGGACCGTTTGAATCTCTGCCCTGCAGCTCCGTTAAACACTTGTTAAACGAACTTATTCGTCGCCACTTTTTGTCCCTTTATCATTTATCCAGTATCTTGTTGCAGTATAAAACTGATTTTACGACACCTCTGATTAGGGAGTGCCATTAACCTATATCACATTCGGGAAAAAATACTGATTGCCCTAAATACTCATGGACAGGCTAATAGCCGCGGCTGTATACGCTCAGGAAGATGGGCGTGGTTCTACGAACAGGACGCCATAGGGACAAGCTTGACGACATATACAGGGTGTCGATAATTAAGTGGGCGCCACGGGTTTAGGGTATAAAGGGTGATCCCCGGGTCTAACAGAAACCCGAAGGACCAGACGAGGCTGGAGGGGGTGTAGCTTTGGAGGTCCTTGCTGACGGCGACCAGAACGTCGAGACTTGTACAGGTACAGGTCTCTCGCCAACCCAGTGGCAAACTTGATCATTCTGTATATCGCATACCTACTCACACTGATCGCTATCTACATGCCGATTCCCACCATTATCTTACACAAAAACTTTTCGTTATCAATTCGCTTGTAAACCGGGCTGTTTCCATATCTCAACCCGATAATATTCACGCTGAATTAAACCACATTCGGAAAGCTCTTAGGAATAACGGTTACCGTGCTAGGGATATACAGTCTGCCATCAATCGCCATCTTCATCCACGGCCACCCAAACCTCCTGCAGCAATAGTCTTTCTTCCCTATATCCACCACGTCACCGACTGCGTAGGAAAGTTTCTTCGAAAACAAAACATTAAAACAGTATTCAAACCCCCGAGCAAAATCTCACAGGTTCTTCCTTCAACTAAAGATAAATTAAATACTGTGTCGTCTAAAGGTGTTTGTAGAGTCCCTTGCTATTGTAATGCTGTATACATTGGTGAAACAGGTCGTTCATTGAAAACTCGCATCACTCAGCATCAGCGCTGTCTCAAGTCGGGTGTTGGTTCATAATCAGCCATCGCCGAACGCCAACGGGATCCTGGCCATAAAATCCTTTTTGATGAAACTTCCATTATCTGCAAATCCCCATTCTTCTTTAGCATAAAGATTCGCGAAGCCATAGAAATTTACAAAAACCCTAACAATCTCAATCGGGACGAAGGCTTTCCCCTTCCTTCTATGTGGAAAGTGCTAATTTCTAAGCCCCGCCCACCGCCACTGAACCGCGACGGAATTCGCCTATAAATTCTCGCCTTTCTCCTTCCGATCGTTAGAAGAGTTTCGCCTCTGGCGTGGTTTACACGTTAAGTTAACGTGCTCTTCTATCCCTTCCCTTCCTTTTCCTCCTGATGAAGCCCTTTACAAAAGTGGGCGAAACGTTGAGTTCTTCGACCTCAATCATGACACGGTCCAATCGCGGAAGTTGTTTGTTACTTAATCAAGCAGAAGCCTTAGCTATACTCAAAACCCTAGAAAAATTAGTGCGATAGTAGACCTCACGAAAATGGACAAAACGGCTGCTATTTATACAGATAGCAGAGTACAACAGACACTATAAGGAAACCTAATAATTACAATGTCATCAAATTATTTGGTATTACCTTTCGTGGTCTGAGAATTCAGTTTAATAGTATATAATTTCAATAAACAGCTCATTTTGTTTTGTCCTTATCCTTTGAGGTTCTATTTTATTCAAATTTACGATTATATGCAAATATTCTTTCTCATTTAGAATTTTATTTGTTTAGTTATGTCTACTACTATTATTATTATTTTTCAGAAGCTTGTCATTAGGCGAAAGTTTGTTTGTTTCTGTATATATAAGTAAATAAATAAAGTACTAAACTATTGTGGAAGAAATACGAAGAAAAGCTGATAACGGAAGATTGAAAAATCACTTCTGAATGGTTAACGGTTCACGTGGGCAACGAGTTAGCAGACTCTCTTGCTAAAGAAGCAGCACAGTTCACCGAACTTAAACTGCAAGGTATAGAAAAATGGCAGGATACCTGCGGAAGAAAGATCAAACAGCAGAGCACCTTATTTACCATTGCTGCAAAACAGGTATGCCTCGGAGAGAAAGCTTCATACCAGGATACCAATCCTAGGAGAAAATTACCAGAGAAGATTTAGTTTATGAATAGATAAAGTTATTTTTGAAATTCGTTAATAGTATATTATGATACTAGTGTATAAGTACGCCTTTAAAGCTCGTGCGACGAGTTTAAGGGCACAACGCATAGCGGAGGCTCTTAACGTCGCTAGGGCTTTAATGGTACTTTTACAAACGTTTATCGTATGCTACTTTTTCTACGATCGTAACAGAAATATAAAAACTTAAAACACGCCACCAACGGCAACGTGCGAAAAAGACGTAATTCGGACGCTAATATTAAGAGTGCTACAAACGTCACTTTTGACACTAGAAACTGTGCAAAAAGTTGTCATTCTGACACGATCATAGAAGAAAGTATTAGGTTCGTGTTATTATAGCAATAGAATTAGAGTTATTATGAAATTATTAAGGTTACTTAAGTAAAATAATTACGTTAATACAATTCATATAAATTATCATGAATAAAATATAAAATTATTTTATCTACGACCACTACTAAAAGTAGGCCTTTTAGCGCTAGCTTGTTTCACTAAAAGTGACTTTTTATAGTTTAGCGTGGTTAACGAAATCAGCTGTTTACTTTAAGCGCATGTGTGACATAAAGTGAAGTGAGGTTATAAAACTACAATTTCGAACTGGAAGTGAAGTTGTAAAGTTATTCTAGTTACTTCTTTCGTTACAGGTAAAGTGTTTTTGAAATAATTAAAGCGTTATGTAATGAATACAATCAGATGTGTAGTATTAATAATTACCTTTAGTAACTGACCTTGACAGTACTGGCTCCGCAAACATTCGCCCGCGCGTCAAGGTCTACTTATAAGTGTCGTAGATGCAAACCTTTGTTAAATCGATATTTATGGATTAATAACAGTAAAATTAAGGTCGTAGATAAAATATTGTGTGCAACGCGTGCTAAAAGTCGTTTATGCACGGGACATGTTATGAAACTCAGCCTTCGGCTTCGTTTCATAATTTTCATATCTCGTGCATAAACGTCAACTTTTAGCACTTGCATAAATAGCTATTATCTACGATCATGTAATAAATACCTACTTTCTACTCTCATTTTAGAGCAAAAACTTAACTTTTACTAGACTAGTGTTATAAAAATTTTATTTCACGTAAATTTACCAAATACAAAATGAAATGCGTACTTTCGTAAAAGATTCTGATCGTAGATAAAACGTTACACTTGTGAAAAGTCTCTTCATTGCACTCACAGCTTTTAAAGAACTCGCTCGTGTTGTAAATCAGTTGGTGCAATAAAGCAGGACTTTTTACACTTGTATCTTAAATCAATATTAAGAGCACGTAGTACACTGTATAACTGAAATGGAGCATGCTGGAAAATAAACGTATTTTATTTTTAAAAAAACCCACAGACGGAACTGCAAAAACCTGTTTTGCGTCATCTAGGGACTCTGAAAGTGAAGATCGGAAGAAATCTCGGAACATTATTTTTTCATGGGTACAATACTTATTAGTCTTTTAGACGAGGAAAGTAAAATTTTTAAAAAACATATCAGCAAGTATGCTATCGCTAGAACGCATCTATCGATTTTCACTTACTATATTCCGGTTTTCAGTAAAATGGCGAAAACTTAATTTCAATCCTCTTCGTTCGGAGGGTGTGGCTCAGCTGGAAATAATTTAAACGAAAAAGTTTAAATGCTAAAATTTTTTTTAATGTCCCCTATAACTTCCTTAAATTTGGCACCATGTTTTGAAAATACTTTGTATATGCGGTATTGTTACGTTAAATAGATTCCTCAATTATTTGGGGTAGTCTGCAGATGGCATCTCTAGTGCTTTAATTTCTTTAAAACCCCGGCTCTTCCTCGATAATTTCAATAATTATAATTTGTAGCTTTCAGTTTAATATATCAGTAGAAAGCTCCATAGTTGAATTTAATAAAATAATTCCTGAATAATTTCCTAGAAATCTCTTAATCTCTTGATAGGATTGATCGCATTATAATTTTTATCCAATTCGCTGCTTTGCGTTGTTTTTCCATTGATTTTGTTGAGTAATGTATGCAATAAATTAGCTTGTCTATTCCATTTATTAATATTTTTTAGTTTCTTAGAACCTGGAGATTATTGACTATACGAATTATATATTGTGTCATATTTATAATATCTGTGTCTGCTATTTTAGACAGATTGAGATCGCTTCTTCACTTCTGCCGCAAAAGGTTCTCGTAGGTATTGCCGTTCGAAAAAATATGAATGGTATCTGAATGTATTAGGGTATTCCTTCATCCGTGTTGAACGTCATAACATTTGAGTTCGAAGATACAGATGTACTACTGCTTGATTCTATTATATGAATTTATAGCAAAATTTTATTGCAAATACTTGTTGATGGAGACAAATATTTGCATGACGAATTAGCAATTATTGTAATATTGCATAGATGGGATGTTTTCGAACCGAAATATTCTGAATTAATTACCTGATTTATCCAACTAAGTATTTAGGAAAAACGAATTTTGAACATCGTGTGTTTTCAGCCTTTATTTTTCCTCCTACTATTTTACTATTCCATTCTATCCATAAAAAGAATTGTAATTCAACCATTTAATATTTTACGGTATTTTTAATCGTAAACGCCAGTTTACTGAGCTCTGTTTCTACGGGCAAAGAGCTTCTTTATGGGAAAGATCGGTAAAAATTTGTAACTGCCTCTGACAGCCCGTAAATTTTTGCCGATCTTGCTCGAACAATGGTTTGTAAATAAAGGTGTTTACGATTCAAAATACCATAAAACATTACACAATACTCGACCGTTACGGGAACTTTACTGGCTCGCACTGATAACATGCTCGATTTGCTCGCTCGTTAACTACCGTGCTAGCCCGTAAAGTAGACTATTATTAAACATGCATTTCTATTCAAAAGTACTTAGATATTCTGATGTGAACATAGCATAATTGAAAGTATAATTTTAATTGCAGGGCCACAGTTACGATGAGCAACAGCGAAACCAACAGGGCTTTCTTTCTGATATCGCATTGGCTTTGTTATGCCAATAGTGCTGTAAATCCAATTATCTACAATTTTATGAGTGGTATGTATAAACCTTGATACTATTTTTTTGTATTTTACAAGGCTTTTCTTCGCAAAGTTCATAAATACATAAATTTTCTTTTAGTTCACAAAGCACTGCTGCAGGTAAATTCACTACTGAACACCACGTACTGAATACATTTCCTCTGCTACTCTCGTAATTATTTACGTTTTAAGTAAAAAATCGATAGCTTATTCTACATGTAACTACGTGAGTTCATTTTAATTGAAAGTTTGTGTGATTGCCCTGCCGAATAAGTATATCACCAATACTTACGAATTACAATACTAAAACACCTAGACGATTTCGGCTTTGAGATAATATTTTTATTTTAAAATTACACTGTCAACTACGTAGAAATGAAGCTATTAATAATTTATGTAGTTTGAGGAAAGGGAGCGTTTTTCTTAATAACAAATAACTGTTGCCAATGCTATTATTAGTAACGCTTAAGAATTATTAGCTCGTCATAGTAGAAACTTGTACCTGTTCTATACCATACTGAATTTTTATTTAGAGCATAAGGTGGGGTACATTGATAATATATCTGAGATAGAACGATTATTTTATGATATATGAAATATAGTTTGCATTAAAATGTGTCTCAATCTTTTTCGTTTGTTTAAAAGCTAAAAAATCAGTAACTATGAAATTATTACTAAAATGCAAAATAAGTTACAGTGTAATAATGTCAATGACTAGTATAATAGTCTTAAAATTTTTAACTACACACCCCAACAAATCTTAATATGCTATTTATTTCTGATGCAAAAAATGACAATTGTATGTGCTATCTCCATACATGAAATATATTTTAGTAGAAATAGCTCTTACTGTATTCAAATGCACTTGAGAATTATTCTTAAAAAACTAGGACAGCGAATTTACCCACTTGACCTTATATGGAAGATATTTTTGCTTTAGGTGCTTACAGAACTGAAGATGCATTTCCAACTTATAGAATATTATCAGTGATGAAGATTTTATAATTACTCGTACAAATATACGTTTAAAAATAGTTATTTGTATTTGATTCCAGTTATCTGATACCTGGCACAATGGCGGACCATAAATTTAGGCCGGACTGTCATTCGCTTGGCACGGTTTATGTTGGTGGCATTGTAAGTCTGTCAAATTTGAAGTTAGCAGGTTAGGTTTTGCGTCAGTCTGTGTCAATACTGACGCAAAACCTAACCTGCTAACCTCGAATTTGACATAGACTTACAGTGTCACCAACATAAACAGTGCCAAGCGTATTTCAGGCGGATCTAAATTTATTGTCCTCCATTGTAATTCGCATGCCTATACCTTGTCCATAACAAACAATCACCTAATAATGAAAGACATACTTTTTTATGAGTTTGAAGGTTGATGCACGACGCCGAAGCCGGAGTGCATCAATCAAACTAGTAAAAAAGGTTGTTTTCATACGTGTTGTCCACGTTAAAACCGAAATTTGGTCGAAAATTATTTCAAACTTTACAACTGTGAAATTGACAATTTTAATGTAATAGTTAAAAACGTGGAACCTTTTCCACAATTTTTCGTTAAAAAGGGAGACAGACCTTCCCTCGCAAGTGTACGTTGTGCAACTAACAAAATTTAAAGATCAAAGGAACCTAGGAGTAAAAATGTCTTAACGTTCCTAATAATACTGAAAGAATAAAAGGAAACACCTAGTAATTCAAATTGCATCCATTTTCAATTAAAAAAACATTACCAGCGGATGAATTCGAACGCTAGTCAATAGCCCCACCATTTGTCGCACGCTGCCAAGCAGGATCTTTCGCATCTCCGCGATGCAGCTACATTAAACACTTATTCGCTGCCCTTTTTTATGTCTTACAACGTGTATGCTGTATCTCTGGTGTCCCATTTTCGTCAAGGGTGAAGCCCAGTGGCGGTGATATGCATAAGCGGGAATAAGCGTTGCTTAGGGGCCCGGGCCCTTAGAGGGCCCTTTGGGGGGCCCGGTAAGTTCGCTGATTAAATATCTCGATATCTTCTACTTCATTTGGGTATATATTGATAGCACTGCAACCTCAGTCCCCCACTCTCAGTTATCAGTCATCAGTGATCAGACTCGATTTGAGAGCTTTGAAAAACTAACAAATATTTCTTTTAGAACCGAAAAACGTTTTAAGTATGCAAGAAGCTGAACAAGTCCGATGTGATTTGCTGCAGAAAAAGTATTCTGATGTCGTCAATAATAATCTCGCCATTCAGTTCGTGAACGCTATTTCCTTACTAAACGAAGATTTAAATGATAGCATGGGTGTTCCAGATCTGACAAGTTTATTCCTACATAAATATAGTGTTCTCAAAAGCAATTTTGGGGAGATTATTACTGCATTGGTTTTATTCTTGACTCTACCTGTAACATTAGTCACAATAAAAAGAACATTTAGCAAGTTGAAAGTAATAAAACATTATGTACGAAATTCTACCAGCCAATATAAGCTAGATGACTTTCCGGTTTTGTCAATTGTGCAAAACGCATCGTCTACGTCTACGATGGACATAAAAATCTTGTGGAACAATTTGCTGTCAATAAGGCCAGAAAATAGCTATTTTTGTATTAAGGGCGTGAAGGAGGCGATTTTGGCCCGCGGCGGAATTATAAGCCAGAGGCCCGAAGGGCCGAAGGATTATAAAACGCCAAAGGGCCAAAATCGCCGTTCACGCCCGAAATGCAAACAAGATTTTTTGTAAAATCCACCATAAAGCTTTGAAAAATAAATAGCACGATTCGTTCTCAAAAATCAAATTGTTGTTGGTTGCCAATGTGATGCTGGTTTTTTAGGCCTTAGGGCGCAAAAGGCATTATTTACGGCCGCAAATTATTTTTAGGCCTTAGGGCGCAAAAGGCACTATTTACGCCCGCAAATTAATGCATAAATGACCTTATTTTAATACGATTTTACAAAAATATATTTATTTCATACTGATGTCAAAAATGACATTTTTCGGATAATTTATGGTACAAAAAATAGAACATTAAAATCCTAGTACTTTAAAGTAAAATTTTAAAGTTCAAGTACTTTAAAATTATACGTCAGTTGTTGACATGAAATTTGAAATGATTTACAACTTTTAATTTAAAATTCATTAAACTTGCAGTATGAAATAAACCGTTGTATTCACCACGAACGAAAAGTGTTTTTAAATGTCCTCGCAAGTAATTCCGTCCTCGGCAACTTTCTCGTCTGTAAAGTGCCACTTTTCATTCTAGATAAATAAACTACTATTTTTATTTCTGATCAATTTATTTTTACGGCGTTTTTATATTAATGATACAAATAAATACTAAGTAGTTGTTACCTATTTTGACGTGAGTTCTTAGGATTTTACCTGAATATTATTTTTTCTACATCAGCGTGTTACAAGTGAAATCAGCTGTTTACTTTTAGCCCATGTGCTAAAAGTAAACAGCTGGTGTTGGATTTAGAATTTCGAACTGGAAGTGAGGTTGTAAAGTTATTCTAGTTACTTTTTTCGTTAGAGGTAAACAGTTTTTTTAAAATAATTAAGGCATTATGTAATGAATAAAGTAAAATGTGCACATGTATAATTACCTTTGATAACGAACTTTGACAGTTACCGGCTGCAGAAATAGTCACCTGCGCATCAAGGCCATCTGTTTACTATGACATAAATTATAACTGTCATAAATGCAAACCTTTGTTAAATCGACATTTATGGATTAATAACAGTAAACTTAAGGCCGTACAAAAAATATTGTGAGCAAACTCGTGCTATAAGTGTTTATGCACGAGGCATGTTATGATACTCAGCCTTTGGCTTCGTTTCATAATTTTCATGTCTCGTGCATAAACGTCCACTTTTAGCACTTGTTGCACAAATAGCTATTATTTTACTAGTGCTCCTAGGTAGATATTTATCCATCAGTTTTCTTTGTATTTGTGCCTATACCAACTTGAAGATTTTATTTAGTTTTATATTTTTTTCGTTGACCGCTTGTTAATTTCAATATTAATGATTTATTTTACCTAAAAAAGGATGGATTATTAGACGTCATTAATACACTGTTTTTGATTAATACACTCTTTTTCATTAATTAACTGTTTTTATGATTTTGACGTTTTGTTGATATTTTGTATAGAGGTTAGTTGTATTAATCAAATATTTCGCCACAAAAAAAAATTTGCGGTCAACGAAAAAATTTTGTAATCAACTCGTTTGTTAATGGGCGATTAATAATCTCAACTATTAAAGGCACTAACTCGCTATCGCTTGTTCGTGCTTTAAACAGTTTCGATTATTAATCGCCTTCATTATCACACTTGGTTAAATAACTATTAATTGATATTTTGTTACATATGTTAGTTATAAAATGTGTTAAATGTTAGACATTTACTACTCTATTTCTGTTGGTTATAACAGGATGTTATTTTATTTTTTGTTATACGTTTACTTTGTATACTATAATTATAAATATACAATTCATTAAATATATAAATCCTTTTACAAGGGGGGCCATTTTTATATTTGCTTAGGGGCCCAAGGTGCTCTTGCACCGCCACTGGTGAAGCCTAAGCTTTTATTATTTCTTAGTTAAAGCAAAAATAAAGAAAAGGTTCCCAGCCTCTATATGTTGGCTCCAAAGTATTCCCTTTTTGATCAAGGGTAAAAACCTGAGCTATATACAAAATATTACTTTCATTTAAATAATAGTTATTGAGTTAAAGCAAAAATAGGCAGAATTTTATGTTTTAAGGTGCTCACCCTTTATATACTTTACCGACATTTTCTCGGTTTCGTGCTATATAATTAGCATGAAAAAAATCGCCTTCCTCCAACAACTAGTGTTTGAGACAGACAGACGAAATCGTGAAAACCTGTTGTTCGTCATCTAAAGACACTGAAATGCGAAGATTTAAAGAAATCTCGGAAGGTAATTTTTTGGCGATTTCAATAATACCGACTTCGTCTTTTAGACTAGGGCAGTAAAAAGGTAATTCGGCCACCAGCAGCTATCGCCATCCGTTATCACTTGTAAGTGTGATTAAATTATTCATTAAGATTAAGGAGTGGAAAGAAGGCTTCATGAAAATAAATCTACAATATACATTGCGTCCTAGATTCAATCCGTCATATAGAAAAGTTTTTTGCAATTTGGCTGGAGAAATATTAATTAGAAAAATGGTTTGTGCATCTAGGAAGAAAAAAAATATAATCAGATAAGTACAGCCAGGTGATTACGGGTGGCTGTTAAACCTGATTTTTTTAATTTCAAGAATCGTGATATTTTGTCAACATGCCAAACTGATATTAGAAAGTCGATTGTTATTCTTTTTTACAAGAACAGCGTAGTTAAGCATTTTGACTCTGAAAACGATTATCTGCGATTTCTTACAGCAAAACACTTTATGATTCAAATTCAAAAAACGATAGCTTGAAGTTGCTAATTCTTTGAAATTTTCTTGAGAGCTGTTGGTTTTTTCTAGCAAAAATAATTAATTGAAAGAAATTGATAAAGCAAAAATGTTTGTCAGGGGTGGTAAAACAAGTACATATATTTTTTCTTCCTTAAATAATTCTGTATATTAGAAATGCACTAACAACTATTTCTAATTAAATCTATTCGAAACGAAAATAGCACCTGCCATTCTCATTTAAATCTTATAATCAGATTTAAAATAAAAAAGATTAATCGAATCCAATCGAATTAATGAAATCAAATCTGAGAGAAAGTATATACTTATTAATTAATATCAATCTAGTGACAGCTATAATACCCGCTAACTGAAATCACTATTCTTGAAGGTTAAACAAAATACAGTTATAACGTTATAGCAATATTCCTAATGAAAGTAAAATAGACGTATATTACATTTCGCATTAAGGATATATATCATATAGCTCTGTTCTCTGTTTCATCATAATAACATTACTGACGTCTTGCAATTCAGCACTATCTTGTACTTCTACATTTAGTGTATTTATCTTCATCACTGTTGTTATAGACGCTTAACCAAATTAATTTCAGTATCGTTAAGAGCTTCGTTACCGCACTCAGTGCGGTAATAAATATTACCGCACTCTTTTTGTATAAAGAAATATGTTGAACCAGAATTTATTGATGAAGATAAAATATTGAACAATACACGTTTGCTTATGGCACTTAACGAGACTCGTTTGATTGCCGCAAAACTCGCCTCACTGCCTCGTTTTTTGGCAATCAAACTCGTGTCGTTAAGATGCTCATAATCAAACTTGTATCGTTAATATCTATAACGCTGCTAGTGTTTTCCAGATTTCTCTGAGCTGGGGCATTTCCATAGTGCTGTCAGGTAATTGGTACAGCACTCTTTTTGTTATGTTTATTACTTACCGAGTGAAAACAAAGCCATATTTTACGCTAGCATACGCCAGCAAAGTTTTCAAAGCACTCTTGACTCGTCTGCTAATCTCCAAAAAAGGTGTATATCCTCTGCACCTTCACTAATCAGGGTTGTATCATTGGCGAACGGCAATTTTTACACCATAGAATAAGAAACGAGAGTGTCAAAGGCCTTGGAATCTGCTCTTGCCATGAACTTAGACAGATATGTCATTTCTCTATTTACAACTACTGACAGCTACTGAAAAATGGAATTTTGTCATTGTGAATTAAGAAGTCACATGCCTCTCCAAATTCTACGCAAGAGCAGAGTCCAACGCTTTCGCGACACCCTTTAAATGTTCGGACAGTAGCAACTTATAGACTTTTATCTTCATCGGTGTTGTTATAGACTATTAACCAAATTAACTTTAGTATCGTTAAGAGCTTTTTATATGAAAAAAAAACATTGACGCATTATTTATTCATGAAGATAAAATATTGAACAATACACGTTTGCTTATGGCGCTTAACGAAACTCGTTTGAATGCCGCAGAACTCGGATCACCGTCTCGTTTTGGCAATCAAACTTGTTTGGTTAAGATGCTCATAATAAAACTTGTATGGTTAATATCTGTTATCTTCATCGGCGTTGTTATAGACTATTAACCAAATTAATTTTAGCATCTTTAAGAGCTTCATTGCCGATCTCAGTGCTCTTAGAATTGACCATAATTTGTTCCAATTTACAAAGCAAATGTATAAAGGGTTATAGAGAAAAAAGTTTAGATGTGCTTATAAAATATACAGTATGATTTTGTCGGCATATGAGAGCAACGCTATTAAGCGATAGCTGTCACAAACTACGTTTTTGTGTAAGAGAATAATAATCGTACAGGTCAGTTGGTCAATTGGCCCAGTGCATGTTTCTCTATTCTTTCCTTATTGCCGGTATGTTTTCAATACCAGGTGCTCCATTTTGAACCATATGATTTATAGCAGAATCCACTTCTGCAGGTAAAATTGCTGCTTCCGTTTTGAACCCTTCAAAGTTGATACATATGGTTGTATGAAGGGGATCATCATACAGACTAACGAAGTGCTGCCATTCTTTTAGGGTATCGCTAAAGTAGCATGAGTTCTTTATACTGATTTTAAACGTTGTTGTTTTCCAAGCCCGTTTTAGTTTTTTTTTCTTTTATGCATGATGTTAAGAGTTTTATATGACATCCATTTCTGAGTTGGTAGCAGTATACACATACTCCTTTGAGACTTTGAGACTATTCCATAGTTTATTAGATGTTACGTTGTCACTTGTATGATGGGAGTTGCGATGAGCTGATGAATACAAGGGTAGCACTGTAAAATTCTGCAATCTAATAAGACAAAGCTTTGTAGCCAAAAATTATTTTTATTATTGTTTCTTAAATATTTTCTTTTAAACTTTATACATTTTCGCATTCGATAAAACCAATTTTTAAAACATAAAATCACTCTTCTGGAGTCACTTGAGGAACAAGGTTTTTGAAACTTTCTGCAGCATCATTGCGAGTTCTAAACCGTACACCACGGATTTGATCATTTAATCGAGTATATAGAAAGTAATCGAAAGGTGCTAGGTAGGGACCGTATGGGGAAATTTTAACCCAGAAGCATTGATTAAAGAAGTATAAAGATATGCAACACAACGTTAAAATCTGTACTACATCTCCTTGCTACCCGCGGCCCCCCGCATCTAGCAACTGATTCACAATATCGTGGCGCCGCCGCCGTTTTAGCGCGAAATATCTCAACTTCCTTTCTTTGGCCACGGTGTGTTATCTTTTGTTTAGTTGCACTTTGTGTTATCAGTTAGGCAGTGAACATATATAAACCAATAACAAAGATTACGACGCTAAGCCATTTATAAATGTAACTTTCAATGCTTTGAACGTTCTTTAATAATACGGCACGCGTTGCCAACGATACATATGTTAATATCTATTTGTTTCGTAGGTATTTGTATTTTAACGGCGAAATATGGGAAAACTAGATTCACTATCAATTTCCAAAATATTTGGTTTCCCCTGTTCATTTACTTGAGTTCGTATTTTTATTGGAAAAACCCAGGTTAATCGTTCACAATACGAATATTTAGAAAGTAATTTCTCCAATAGTATAAAAACGTCAAAGTTTAAAAAAGAGACAAGTGTAAACAAATAGGAGAAAAACCCATAATATTTTTTTTTATTATTTCGGAAAAAGTTTATAGAAAAGTTCCCCATATGTGAGAAGGTGTGCTTTTTATTTTTTCAATTGTTATTAACAAATAAGTGTTTTTTAATATATTCTTAATTAAAAAAAATATAACTTCGTTATTTATTTAAACCATTGCCTGACATTTGATAACATAAGGTTTTGGGGTTCACAGATTACGAATCTGGCCTCAAAATTGGTCTAAAAACAAAAACGGCGTCTACAAAATGGCGTCAAGGGTCTAATTTTTTATTTTTTTTTTAAATTTTTATTAGATGTGTAGGGGTTTTTGGGGTCGCTGATTACGAATTTGACATTAAAACTCAACTAAAACACAAAATGGCGGATCCAAGATGGCGAAAAAGCGTATTTTTTTTATTCGAACTTTATTTCTCATCTATATAGGGTTTTTTGGGTCGCTGATCTCAAATTGTATGTTAAAAATTATCAAAAATTAAAAATAGCGTCTTTAAAGCGGCAAAATAGCTTTATTTCTGAATTACTCAGTAATTATAAATATAGCATTAAAAGGTTAATTTTTATTCTGTACGATTATTATTATTATTATTTAATAAACATTATATACAAATAAAATTCTAAATTGTTAAATTAACTCAAATTTAAATAGATTAAATAGATTTAAATATAACATACGAATACATACGTTTAAATTCCAACGCCTAAAAATGTGTTTTCTACAACCTCTTTGTAGAATTTCCAAAAGATATTACTGAATTAATAGATTTTTCTGTTTGTGACGGACGGAGGAATGTTATTACATAAAAACAAATGGCAACTTGTTCAACAGTATGGTGCAATTTTAGATAAATTAATTTTATTGTACGTAATTATCGAAAAAGCAAGTGTTTTTGTCGATTATCAGAAACATAGAATAAAATGTGCTGAAAGAGACCGACGTCTAAAAACGAAAACTGCACCAGATATTCGATTTGAAAGGGACAGGTTTTTAAAGTTGTATCAAGAAAAACTTCTGGCAAATGTCTTTCATGTCGTTTTATTGATTTTTCAAAAGAAACTTTAGCTGCAAATAATATCCCTGCTCTCAAGCTGAAAGTGATGCTGATCGGTTAATAGTTACAACAACTCTCAATGCATCAAATAAAAACATAGTCGTAGTATCAGAGAATATAGACCTATTACTTTACTACAGCTTTAGTTTCTCCTGATAAAGATATATATATTTTAAACCTGCCAAAAATAAAAAACTATCTTCTTCTAAAAGCCTGCAATTTGCGTCATTTACCTTGTGTCATTTACCTTTAACGTAGATTTGCTTACCAAGCGGCTTGTCAAATTTAGGGGAGATAAATGATTGAAAAAATATGCGATTAAATGAAAAACGATAAATAGAAAAGTTGTTGAAATTGGTGAGCTCAATATTTGCACTCATTTTCATAACACCCTGTATGTAGTACTTATATAAATAATATTTTGAAGCATAAAAACTTTAAGCTGTTACATATGTTTTTTAAATTTCCTGGTTTGCTGTAATATTCTTGTAGCTGTTTAAACATTTGAGCGAAATGCAAAATAGCTATTTTTGTATTAAGGGCGTGAAGGAGGCGATTTTGGCCCGCGGCGGAATTATAAGCCAGAGGCCCGAAGGGCCGAAGGATTATAAAACGCCAAAGGGCCAAAATCGCCGTTCACGCCCGAAATGCAACAAGATTTTTTGTAAAATCCACCATAAAGCTTTGAAAAATAAATAGCACGATTCGTTCTCAAAAATCAAATTGTTGTTGGTTGCCAATGTGATGCTGGTTTTTTAGGCCTTAGGGCGCAAAAGGCATTATTTACGCCCGCAAATTATTTTTAGGCCTTAGGGCGCAAAAGGCACTATTTACGCCCGCAAATTAATGCATAAATGACCTTATTTTAATACGATTTTACAAAAACACATTTTATTTTAATTTTGTAATGAAACAACACAGATTTTAAAAACTAAAATTTTATTCTTCTTTAAATTTGTTACAAAGGAAAAAGCAAACCAAACAATAAACAAATAAAACATTCAATCATCCAAAAATTAAATAGTTTTTTTTCTGGAGTTGGCTGCTGCAAATTCTTTTATAATATTGCCAAAATGAATTTTATGGAGGATCTCTTGCTCTATAGCTAAGATTGCCAAACCAGATAATCTTTCTTGTAACATGGTAGACCGCAAATACTTTTTTTTATTACTTATTTTGAGAAGGATCTCTCACCAGAAGCTACAGACACAGGTAAAGTAAGCAATATTCTTAATGTAATGGTAATATTTGGCAGATATGAGGTTAGATTGTTTTCAAATATATATTGTAGAAGTCGAAAGGATTTGACGCTTCAGGTAATGGAAACAACCTTAGGGCTTTAATCTCGTTAAATAAATCATTTTCTTCTACTTCAGTCTCCTTCTTTTTCTGATTAGTTAGCTTTTGTTGTAGAGCACGACAGCTTTTTAAAAGATCCTCTTCATTTAATTTAAAAATATCACTAAAAAAACAAAAACGTTCTCATAATCAGATATAATTTCAAATCTACTATTTAAAGAACTTAGTGTTTGATCAATTATTTTTAAAAAATAAATTTATTTTAAGCGTGGTTTTTGGATCTTGAGGTGTCTCATACCTCTGTTCATAATCGAACAATTTTGATTTCGTCTAACAGTATTTAACGGAGGAAAACCTTGCTCTATGTCAAGAGCGGCTGCTAGTTTTCCAGCTTGAGCAAGTTATTCCTCGAAAAGATTATCATAATTTTTATTCAGGGTATTGCATATTGCGCACAGAATTAACTAACCAATCGATTTTATTATATTTAATAATTAAAGCTAAAGGAATAGCTATTAGATTACAAAAATATAATGTTTTCTGTCACAATAGGAATAGGTCATTATGTCAACGAACATTATATTATGAATTGAGATAAACAAAAATAATTTCTTTAGTGCCTTAGTGCTTTGTTCATTGGAATCGTTTGAAATTGTTGAAAAATTAATAGCAGTTTGTTTATCTAGAACGAAAAGTGGCATTTTAAAGACCAGAAAATTGGAATTACTTGCGAGGACCTTTAAAAACACTTCTCGTTCGTGGTGAATACAACGGTTTATTTCATACTGCAAGTTTAATGAATTTTAAATAAAAAGTTGTAAATCATTTCAAATTTCATGTCAACAACTGACGTATCATTTTAATAATACCTAATAATAATAATAATAATAATGTTTATTCAACGGATTATACCATTTACAATATTATACTAAAAAACAGCCAAATACAACAAAAGTTAATATTTACCATATAAAGAAAATAAAATAACAGTAACGAAAAAAAAACATGCATGCAGGGTTGCTGGGTTACATATCAAATAAAGATTTTATATGCCTAATAAAAGTGGTAAATGGTATTCCAATAATATCAGCTTTATTTGTCTTATTAACAGTTCCTACAATTCGTTGCAGCGGACTATTATTACAATAATTGGTACGGCGATACTCTTGTAGCAGCATATGCTGTAACCTGACATTGAATGCAGGAACACGTACTTGAATTTTAAAATTTTACTTTAAAGTACTAGGATTTTAATGTTCCATTTTTTGTACCATAAATAATCGGAAAAATGTCATTTTTGACATCAGTATGAAATAAACATTCAAACTGTATACAAATCTCCGGTTTGGCGCCCCTTTAGAGCGGCGCGGTGCACGCGTTGCAAACGCGGTTGCGGGGGCCCTGCAGAGCACGATCCAACCAAAGCTAGATGTTCGCACGACAGCTGTTGCCGGCAAACTGAAAAAGTTTCGGTAAAAACGGCGAGAGACGCGCCATCTGTAGGTCGCTACATTTCTACAGCACAATCAGCTCCGTAAAGCTGCGTATCTTCTTCTACTTAGTTAATCAATGCCAGAAGCCTCTAAAAATTATGGTGTGACTTGAACCATTGTTATGGTGCAGAATGATCTCACCCCTTGGGCGCCGTAAATGAGCTGTTGGAATAACGTCTGGCAAGAAGACTGTTGTGTACCATTCTGCGGTAACCGTAGGTTTAGTTTCAAGTACGACAGTTGTGGTAGGTCCTGATTTTGAAAACAAGCAACCAATCATTTTCTTGCTTCGAGATCGCTTCACTTCAACTGGATTAAGATCTGTTGGAAACACTCACTGTACAGACTGCCGCTTAGATTCGGGTTCAAATGCATATATCCAGCTTTCGTCACCATTTATGATGTTGTAAACTGCTTTAGACCTATCTTCGTCATTCCTTTTCTTAACAGTTTGCTTACACCATTTCACACGCTGTTGTTATTGTGCTTCTGTTAAACTGTGTGGTATCTACCGACAGCAGATTTTTTTCTTACACCTAAATGATCGTGTAATTTTTTTATTGCAGTCATGCCAATGCCCAAGGTGCTTCTAATAATTCTATATGTGACTCGATTGTCCTTCTGAATCATTCTTCGCACGGCCTCTGTGTTTGTTTGGGTAACAGCTGAAATTTTTTTTTCACGAAAATCGTCGCTGGGTGAAACTCCAAAATGAAATATTTTTCCTTTGATATTTTTAATTGCAAAACGTCTACTTGCGAGTGAAGTTCCATGCAAACCCTTTACAGATTTTTGTACACGGCAATATTACAGCCAGTGAAGTTGCTACAACGTGCCCGTAATTATGTAGAACATAACCGCACCAGTTTAAATCACTACCACTAATGCCCATCGCCTGCTCAGCCGTTATATTATCAGCATCCACCTACGTTCTTCAACCGTTAATCATGCATCTAAGTAGTACAGAAATTGCTAGCTTGTTAGATGGGTGATAACTAGGGGTAATTTCTGAATTTACGAAATAGATATGGATAAATGCGAAATTGTAGTTTGCTTATTTTTATGCGACTTGCGTAGTCACAAGCCATTAGTGTATACAAGATCGTCGTGACTGATAGGAGGACACATATAAAGTGTCCAAGATACAGATAGCTAATATGGGAATCTCGTTAATAGTAAGAGATACAAACTTGATTAAATGGGAAAAAAGTTGCTTAATTAAAGAACTAACAAAATGACGCTATGATTTTTCGTTTTTGAATTATCCTAAAAATCCGAATTTTTGAATTTTTTATTCCATTTTGATCAGGCGTTAATATTAAGTCAGAGTTAAACTGACAAACCTTCTTTATAGCAACTTTTAATGGACTTAAAGATTACATTATTATTTTTCTTATTCAACGTTTCGTCCCCGAGCAACCATCATCAACATTTTTTATACGGTTTTTATAGTGAATTCAGCAATGTACCACACGTTATGGTTTAATTACGAGTCAAGTCTTTTGACCATCATCAAGACATTATTTGATACGGACCTGTGCCGTTTGTTTCAGCTTTTGTAAAGTAAAAAAAAAGTAATAAGCAACACTAGATGTTTTTAATCCTTAATAATCACGAATGGTTGAAATACAAATAATTTTCAATATTACGTAAGTAACTAATTTATTGATTATTTTTTTACGTATAAACAATAATTAAAATTCGAAAGAAAAAACATCCAGTGTGGCTCATTACTTCTTTCTTTAAATTACAAAAGCCTATAAAATGCTCTAGGACACAGGTCTGCATCAAAACATTTCTTGATGATGGTCAATTTGACTCGAAACGTAATTAAATAGTAATGTGTTGAATTCAAAATAAAAAGGGCTTCTAAAATTTGACATTAGAAGATATCACGTTCCAGCTTCAGTCTGAAAATATAAATTATGGCGTGGGGTAACTGGCCGATCCCAGTCTTTTTTCGGTAAATAAGAAAAATATGGGTTAACCTGCTAGATTATATTAAAATAAAGCTTTTGTATGCAATATTTTTTATTTTATTTATTATATGAACATTAAGAGCGTATATGTACCATAACAAAGATAATGCCCCACAATAAAATTATACACGACTATTAACAAGTATTTGATTTCTAACACCACGTTAACATGCAACACACAAATTGCGATAACACGACAGTTTGTTAAAAATTTAATACATTCTATACCGATATTAAAACTTGCAAGACGAGGTTATAACACAAACTAAGGCGTGAGGTAACACGGGGCTCTAATGCGAAAAGTATGCGGATATTTATTTAAAGAAACACGTCATCATATGTGCAATTGAATAAAACTCAAGTAGCTAAAAGGCCAACATTAAAAAAAATGGTTTGAAAAGATATAGAACAAAAATCATATCTGGGGTCGCCGAGTGACCCCACGCCGTAGTTTAAGGGTTAAACTAAACTTTTGGACAAAATTAACGCATCAACAAAATTTTTCATTATTACTTTTATTTTCGCAGAGTTTTAAATTATAGTACATAGATGATATTATAATTAAATGATTTCAACTAATGTTTGGCAAATTAGAATAGTATTATCAGAAAAAAAAAACAAAAATAAATAACAGAAAGAAACAATACTGCCAAATGCAATGAAAACGATGTCAATGAACGGCTTTAAATTTTTTTAATGAATTTGAATTTAGTAGCATGTAGATCCTCCTCTAGCTCTGGTGACTGCTTCCATTTGTCTGGGCATGCTATTGATCAAGTTGTGAATGGTTCCCTGGGGAATATTCTCCCATTCGACAAAAACGACTTGTTCGAGTTCCTTCGATTCATAGGAGCACTCATATGTGGCGCCTAACTTATAGTTTTAGTGCACCCCATAGATGCTCTATGGAGTTCATATCTGGGCTTCTTGGTGACCAGTCCATAGTTAGAACATTCACCAATCGAAAGTTGTCTAGTACCTCTCTAGCATCATGGGGCCTCGCGTTATCCTGCATAAAAATGAAATTGCCCTCGACAAATGGAGCAAATGGCATCATATGTTCTTCTACGATGCTTTCTACGTAGAAATGTGCATTCATGGATCTCTCCCGTATAGGAACCAAGTCCGTGCGAGCATCAGAACAAATTTCAACCCAAAACATTGTTGATCCACCAAATATATGAGATCCTCGGAGAGATATTGCAGGTAGCAAACCTCCCTTCTAGCCTCCCCCAGCATTTGGCAAATTAAGACTTACTCTCGTTTCGTCGAAAAAAAAACTCGCTTTCAGTCGTCAATGGTCCAATTTACGTGTTCCCTTGCAAAACGCAGTGTAGTAGCTCTATATGCTCCCTGGTGAGCAGTGGTCTGGTTTTCTATTGTCCAATCCTTCATAAGATATTGCTCATCTCTTGCATATGTGGACTTCTTACGACCTTTTCTTGGGGTTCTACAGTAACTTCTAAGTTCATTAAAACGTTTAATTGTTCGACTAATTGTTGATTGTGCAACTCCTAAAGTGTTTTATTCACTTAAAGACATTAAATTAAAAAAAAAACACCAGCAAAACTGAATTTATAGCTTTCTACAAATTATTTTAAACAACGTTGAATGTCATATTAAAAATCAATTGCAAAATGTTACTTCACATCTGTCAGACAATTGCAATTGTTTATCAGTAGCGACAGAGGATGTCCTAGGTCACCTACATAAAATGTTTAATGATTTTATCTTCATCGTTGTTGTTATGGACTCTTAACCAAATTAACTTTAGTATCGTTAGGAGGAGTGCGGTAATATCCATTACCGGATATTACAGGATATTACCGCGCTCAGTGCGGTGATGGATATATATTACCGCACTCAGTGCGGTAATGAATATTACCGCACTCTTTTTATATAAAAAAAGTACATCGAGCCAGAGTTTATTGATGAAGATAAAATATTGAACAATACACGTTTGCTTATGGCACATAACGAAACTCGTATGATTGCCGCAAAACTCGGCTCACCGCCTCATTTTGGCAATCAAACTCGTTTGGTTAAGATGCTCATAATCAAATTTGTATCGTTAATATCTATTACCTTTATCGGTGTTGTTATAACCTATTAACCGAATTAATTTTAGAGCTTTATTACCGCACTCCTTTCAAAAAAAATTAAACCGGAATCTACATTGACATAAGAAAGGCATACGACTCTGTACCGAGAAAACAACTTTGGATGGCGATGGAAGAAATTGGTATAGATAAAGAACTAATTAAAGCAGTACAAGCCCTCTACAAAGATAATACCGTAGCTATTAAAATTGGTCATAAACTAAGTAATAAATTTCAAACGTCCAAAGGTCTCCTGCAGGGATGCTCCACGTCTCCGACACTCTTCAAAATATATGTGGAACAAACCTTGAAACAATGGAAACAGAAATGCGAAGGAATGGGAGTCCCAGTGAGAGAAGATTATTTATACACCCTAAGTTTCGCTGATGACCAGGTGGTCATTGCACAGGACGAAGAAGATCTAAGTTATATGGTGAGAAAGCTAAAGGAAGAATACACCAGAGCAGGACTGGAAATAAACTTTGACAAAACGGAATACCTAACAACGAAAGAAGGAAACATTGCAAACCTGGAAATAAAGGACGATATAACAATTATAGGAACAAACAAATTCAAATACTTGGGGAGTATAATAACAAATAAGGGAACATCAGAGGAAGAAATAAAAGCCAGACTAGGACAAACGAGAAATTGTATAAGACAGCTGAACTCAATACTATGGGACAAACATATCACTAAAAACAATAAAGTGAGAATATACAAATCAATGATAGAAAGTATTATGACCTACGGTGCGGAAACCTGGACAATAAATAAAAGAAATAAATCAAAGATCAGAGCGGTAGAAATGGAGTGTTGGAGAAGGTGCTGCAGAGTGGTACGCATGGACAGAATACCTAACGAGGAGATAAGGAATAGAATGGGAATAGAGAAAGACGCAATAAACACCATAGAGGAAAAAAAGTTAAAGTGGTATGGGCATGTAAGAAGAAGCGACGACAACAGGTGGATAAAGAAAATAACAGAATGGAGCCCCTTGGGAAGAAGGAAAAGAGGAAGGCCCAGGAGATCTTGGAGGGATGATGTGGATGAGGCGATGGAGAGTAGAGGATTAGAAGACGGAGACTGGGAAGACAGGCAGGAATGGAATCTTAGGCTGAGAGAAGGAAGGCAGCGTCAGCTGTAGAAGATCCTTAATATATATATAAACCGGAATCTATTAATGAAGATAAAATATTGAACAATACACGTTTGCTTGTAGCACTTAACGAAACTTGTTTGATTCCTGTAGAACTCGGCTCATCGTCTCGTTCTGCCGATCAAACTCGTTTCGTTAATATGCTCGTAATCAAACTTATATCGTTAATATCTATAAAACTTCCAATAATTAGTTTTGCTGATGCGTTAATTTTGTCCAGGAGTGTATTTTAAATTCAATCCTAATGAGAACACTTCTAACAGAATAAAAGCACTAGGATCCATGTCTCAGTAAAGCTCTTACTATCCTTAATATATTAAGCGCTCTAAAATTATTTAGAAAAAACGTTAGAGCAAAGTTTTTAGCTTTAAATAATGGCAAAAACAATAAAAATGAGCAACATACATAATTACGGAAATCATTAACACTTTGTTTTGAAAGTTGACATAAACAGTAACTGTTACAAGTTCAGATTTGTCTCATTTTCATCAGTTCAATTAAAAACCACTATTATTTGCCGTTTTTTAAATTCTATACTCTGAAACTCCACTTATACTAAAGAAAAGGCGATGCTTCTATGAAAATTTTAAGGAATACAGTGGAAGGCGTATTATCATAGAGGCTAGAAGGGCGTTTAGCTCATCAAAATCTTAATTGCCCCGTTTGGATACGTTTGAATAGATTTTAATAATAAAATAATCAGCGAAAACAGTTTGAGTTTATAATGTTACCACAACGTTTATAAGAATGTAAAAAAAGAATGGAAATGCGAATTTTCATCGTATGACCAACTACACGCTATGTATAAGGTATAAAACACCTACACTTCATAAAATTACTGGTTTGACATGATTCTCATGCCGATTTTAAAATTTAAAATCTACTTACAAAGAAAAGCTTGGTTGCGACAAACATTCAAACCTTTTGTATTTGTTTCTGGGTTCTCAGTTTGAATTCGAAATTCAATTTATTTTACTGCCTCCTTACTTCGACGTTCTTAATTAATGATGAAGTTGTGAATTCACAGTCTGCCCCTTGAGACCCATCAATAGCTGCATTTGATAAACTTGGCTAAATAGACACACACAAATTAATAACACGTTGTAATATGAAATATAGATCAGAATAGTTGCCGACAGACGCGCATCTGACTATGCACATGAATTTGAACAGTCAATCTTAATATAGGGTAAAACACCCAGTTATTGGCACCTTAAGCAAACTTTAACAAATAAAGTCGTTTAAAAAATCAGTAAACCATAATTTTTCAATCTGGTTTTCTTCAGGTTATAGAACATAAGGTTTTACATACGATAAATGTTTTGCGACCTCTATTTCGAACTTCTAGTCAGCGAAATTCTACTCTTATTGAGAAACTACCAAAAATTCCACTAATTGGCACTATAAGCTAGAAATTGGCACTCATATTAGGTTAGTTATTGGCACCCTTACTAAATCAGAAACAGTAATACTATATAGATATCTAAGTGCCTAGTAAAACGTAATTTTAAATTTTCTATATAAAACATAAGCTTTAATTAGTTAGGTACCGCTTTGATTATTATTCCTTCTTTGGGACTTTGCAAACATCACAAAGAAATGGTAATATAAATTGTTTGAATTTCTGTAAACAAATTTTGTGATATTGCCGTTTACAGTAAAGGCATTTCAATCCTCTGTTCACGTTATTAATATTTCTGGTGCACGTAAAGCACGGCCCTGATGCCACAAATTGATACCTTGTTTGATCGGAAGTTTCAGGATTGTAGTATAAGACTTCTGCTTTATCTTCTCCGGCTCCGTGATAGGCCTCGGTTTTTGAAACTATAAGTAGGTACAAACTCAGTTATCATTTTTATTGTGTAAGTAGAATACAATACTAACCGTATTCAGTTTCTGTTGACTCCATCATTCCTTCTGTCGATGCAGTACCTACAAAAATGTGAAAGAAAAAAGTTTAGGAGAATCAATATAATCTAATCAGAAATCAATACGAGGGCCAAGCTACAATTATTGAGAATAAAGGAAGCGGTTAACATTTTTTAGGCTTTTATTTTAAATATGCTCAAAGTAATTATTTTCAGCAATAAGACACTTGAGCATTCTTTCATTTTACTGCTTAAAAGCTGCCAATAATCTTCTTTAGGAACACCTTCCAAATAATTGTGAACTGCGGTATCAATGTCTTCCTCAGACGAAAAGCTTCTACTCTTTAAGTCCATAAAATAGCCAAAAGTAGCACATTGCTAAAGCAGGGGAGCACGGCGGGTGTTCTATTTCTTTGATATTTTTTTCCAGTCAAAACCTGCAGTGTTAAAGCAGCCGTATGGGACAATACATTTTCACAATATCGCGTAATTTCCTTCTCTGGAACTCAATTGAATATTTCAGGCAAATATTTTTCAGTGTATCATGTAGCTATAACTGTTTTTTTCAATCTATCTTAATTGCATTGACTAGACCCGTGCTTTTAAAAAATACCGCATACATAATCTTTTCCATAGCTCGCTGCTTCTTGGTCATTACTGGAGGTCCTTCATCTTCTTGAATCCATACATGACTCTCTTGGCGGGTGTCAAAAAAGAGAATATAAGTTTTGTCAATCATCAGAATATTGGAAAAAAAATGTTTGCCATTATTTAGGAGATATAAAGTTTCATAGCCAATTCTGAAAAGCTCAGTTTTTTAGGAATCAGAACGCCAATGCGGCACAAAACGATTGATATTTTTTTTAAATGTTGGTGATCGTGTATGCTTGTGTTAACAGCTGTGAATCTAATTTTGAGTTGATGCTCTATTACCGCATAAGCGGATCTATCGCCCTCTTCAATTATTTTCTTAACAGCAGCAATAGTTTTTTCAGTAACGGTCGTAGGTGTATGCCCCGCTCCTTTTTGATGCTGCACAAAATTCCTTTTTATACCATGGTAAATTGTAACAAAAGAATATGCGTATTCATTAAAAGCTGAGTCTAAATTCTCTTGGCACTCACAAGCGCTTAAACATTTTTTAAAGTCATAATAAATCATGAGTCGAAATGATCTCTAGTTAATTCAATTTATTGACTTTTAATTCCATTTTAAAAAAGTTAACAACTCGGGTTCTAACTAACGTAACTTCAACAACTAAACCTTAAATGGCAGATAAAGAGTTACTCTAAATAATACTGTATGTTTTGTTTTTCACGGCCTAGTAGATTGTCTTATTCTCAATAATTATAGTTTGGCCCTCGTAAAACTTGCTTTTCGCAGGTGTACATGGTTCATCAGTTTGGCTCTGATTGGGACTTCCATCTGTTTTATTTACTTTGCTGTTGAATGCCATTCATACATGGGTGATAGCTACAAGAAAGTATCATTAGTTTTTAATATCAAACAGTTCCCTAAACTAACCTTTCGGTTTACTATTCTGCTTCTGTTCCAATTTCTTTGCAGTCTGCAGATATTTTGCTTTCTTTTTCTCAATCTTTTCAAGTTTTATTTTCTCCTTTTCTTTTTCTTTTTTTTTGTTTTTCCATTTTCTTTTCTGTGTAAATATTTTTCCACCCTGAAGACGTTATTACATATGGCACTTTTTCGATATTCCTTTTGTTCTTTCGCTCTGGTGTAATGAGGCAAAGTAAGTATCTTTGCAAAACTTTGATTAATTTTTACTCTCTGTGGGTGTACTTTCTTCCACTGCCTTTTCTCTTGATTGTTTTAAATCATATTCTCCTCGATAAATAGAGTCACTGTAAAACCCACTCTCAGGATTGGTTACGTTTTCAACATAATCCATACCATGAAGTGCTAGAATCAAACTCTTTTTCTTCAACGATACATATGTTCTTATCTTTTGTAGTATCAAAAATAATGGGTATATCATTTATTTCATAAATAACGTCATTTTGGGAAACATCTTCAGCAGGATTCTCGTTATTATCAGTATCACTTGGCTGATTATTAAATTCTTTCCAAAGTCTGTATATAATTTGAAAGTTCTCTTCCTTGTCATATCGGACTGCTTATTAAAATCGTCTTCAAACTCTTGATTTTTTTTCACCCACAATTCTTAGAAAATTTGTATACTTTAATATTTTATTGCCGATATCGCTGTGACCATCAATGTGACTCTCTCTACATTCAATCCGATCAGAAGTATTAAGGTTTTTGTTTGATTTACCCAAACATTTTGATACATCCATGGCTGAAAATTCAAATGGGTATAAGCCACACGCTCTGAAACCATTGATGATATTTGTTTCTTTGATATTATCTACAACTTTCTTCAAAATAGGTGCAACGTTTTCCTTGGTAAGTTGTTCATAAGGGTTGTCTCTTCCCCATTCTAGAACACTTTGTTTCCACAAATTTTTAATAGGCTTGAAGGCAGCGTTGTATTATTCTGGTAGTTTTGGGGTACAAGGCTATTAGTATTATTTGAAGTTCACTGCACAATTCACTATTTTGGAACGTTAAGTGAGTTTTGTGGCCATTCACAAGCAAGATTACTGGAAACTGAATATTCTTTCTAACTAAATGTGGATGGAGAAGATTGCTTATGTATTCATAAAATAACACTGATTTCATCCATCCGTTGTCCCTAATTCCTATACCCCCCACTCTGGTGGAACAGACTCTAGAACCTTTGGAGGTAATCTTTTATATGGGTAGATAATAATCGGTGTGGTAGTCTTACCGTCTGCCAAGAACGTGAACATGACAGTTAAGTTTGCCTTAGCTTCCGCTCTGTCAATTTCATACACATTTCTAGTACTCCTTTCTGCCAGAACTTTGGTTTCTTTTGGTCCCAACATGAAACATGTTTTATCTCCATTAAATAGTCTGGTAGGGTCCTCTAATATAGTATCATATCTTTATGTTTCTAGATAGGTTTTAACATCAATAAACCATTTTTTTCAAATCTTCAGCTGACACACATGAGCTACTCCTGAGTAACAGCTTCCGATGTTCTGATACTAATATTCGGATTTCTACGTAAAAAGGATCTGTACCATGTTTCACCAGGGATATTGTTTTTGAATGGAGTTTTTCTATTTGAAGCATTCAAAAAACTCTTTACCGATGCCTTTATGTCTTCCTTTCGACGTGGAAATCCCTTGTGATGGATATCAAGTATCCACTTTACTAATAATTTTTTCTCATCTGTAGTTAAAATTGGGGAAGGGCCATGGCTGATTTTACGAAAATTATCTGACATTCTGAATTGAAGAGTGCTGCGCGGTATGCCAAATTGCTTTGCAGCTTTTTTCTTTGGCATAACAATTTGTACAACACTAATGGCATTTTGTACATCGTCTTCAGTGTACGGTTTGCCGTATGCTTTTCCCTTTTTTGGTTTGGGCATGGCCTGCAAATACCTATAAATTTCATTTATAATAATAATAATAATAATAATAAATGTCTTTATTTTCTGTATTTACATATAGAAAAAAATTAATGTAAGTATTAATATGGGGCGGAGTTCAGTGCGTTTAATGCACTGCTCTTCCACTCAACCCCACGGTTTCATCGAAAGTAAAAATATATTTAAAATATATATATATAGTGGAGAGGCGCGTGTTATTAAAGAAATTCTCAATAGTCAAAGAAAAAGGTGATTAATTCAATATGGTAGGTATGAGTTTCTAATTGTTATATGTATTATTAGTGTTTAATATAATTTGAATTTTGTTTTTCTAAAAGGATGGAGAACATGGCTGATTTAAATTTTAACTTGCTTAACTGTGTCAATTTCGTCGATATACAGTTTATATAGGAAGATATAACATATGAGAAGGATCTCTTAAACATACTTGTTCGATGCGGGGGGAGTGAGATTAATCCCTTGAGTCTTAAATTTAGGTGATGCACATCGGTTCTAAATGTAATTTTTTGATATAAATAACTTGGACATTTTGTAGATAGTAGGTTATAAAACATAGTAACTGCATGCAGGTATCGTCTGTTCGACATGTTAAGCCATTTTGCAGCTTCCAATTTATTCGAAATTTGATGGGTTGTTCGTGGAACACCATACATCAAGCGCAGACACGAATTTTGTATATGTTGTATTCGCCTAGCATCATTACTGTCAATACAGGGTCCATATAATATGTCACAGTAATTAAAATGCGATAAAACTAGTGTTTCGCAAAGCATTTTCTTTGTTTGTATGTTTAAAACTTCCCGATTTTGATATATACCTCTTAGATTGAAGAAGGCCCTCTTTATGCAGTTTCTTACATGTGATCTAAATCTTAAATTATAATCTATTGTAACTCCTAAATTTTTAACTTCTGTTTCAAGCTCAATCTTTACACCATCTATTTCTAAATTAACTTGATTATAGACAAAGTCGTAATGGTATGTGTTGCAGAATAATATTGCTTTGGTTTTCTTGGGATTTAACTTTAAATTGTGTAATCTTGATATATTTACCAGAGCTTGTAGATCATGATTTAGTTTTTTACAGGCTTGTGCAGTTTCAGATGGTGGAAAGGAGAGGTATATTTGAGTATCGTCTGCATAGAAATGAGAGGTACTATAACTTAATTCTGAGTAAAAACTTGATGTGTAAATTGCAAAAAGTGTCGGGCTGAGAATGGATCCTTGAGGTACTCCTGTATCTATTGGCAAGTAATTAGATTTCTGATTTTGATAGACAACTGCTTGCTTTCTGCCTGTTAAATAAGTTTTTAAAAATGTCAAAGATTTATCCGTGAAACCATAATAGTGTAACTGGGATAGTAATATTTCATGATCAACCGTATCGAAGGCCTTCGAAAAATCAAGAAGTATAAGAATTGTTGGGAATTTCCGGTCTAAACCATGGAAAATATCGTCCGTTATTTTTAACAAGGCACTCGTACAGCTGTATCCAGCTCGGAAACCTGACTGCATATCTGGTAACAAATTGTTGTTATTCAAAAAAGTCTTTAATTGTGTATCGATTATTCTTTCTAGTACTTTTGACAAAGTTGGAAGTATTGAAATTGGTCTGAGATCTTTGAATTCTTTGGGATTTGAAATTTTATTTAGAGGTATAATATGAGCGATTTTCCAGCTATTTGGATATACACATTTTTCTATACAAAAGTTAACGATATGGGTGATAAAAGGTAAAAGAAAAGGTATACAGAGCTTAAGCATGTACAAGGTGATTCCATCATGACCAGCAGCGTTAGATTTGATACTTTTGATAACACGTAAAACTTCTGATTCAGAAACATAATTAAAATTCAAAGACTGCTGTGTTTTTCGGTTATCATTATAATACTGCTTCAGATCGTTATTGGCTGCCTTGATTTCTGGAATTGCTTGTAGAAAGGCATTATTTATTTGGTTGACATCTGTTAAATTTTGAGGTAAGTTTACCGAATTGTTTTTAGTATTTATAATATTATTAGATTTTAAGTGTTTCCATAATAATTTTATTTCGTTATTATTGGTTAAGTTGTCAAAAAACCTTTTCTTTTCCTTTCGACACATATTAGTTACCTGGTTACGTATTTGTTTATACTGATTTCTATTCAGGTCTGATTTATTGTTTTTGAAAATCTTATATGCTTCTGCTCTCATTTTCATAAGAAATTTTATATCATCTGTGATCCAGGGGGCAGCAGGTTTCGAGATGCGAATAGTTTTTATAGGTGCGTGTACATTGAATAATGTAATTAAATTATTATTTACAAATTCTACTTTGGTATCAATATCTGAACAATCAAAAATGTTTCTCCAAGGAATAGAGCGAAGTTCCGAATCAAAATTCCCATAATTAAAATTTTTAAAAGAACGGTAAGTTTTAAAAAATTGTGCAGATTTATGATGTTCCACGAGAAACCTGCAGTAAATCATTTCATGGTCAGAAAAATTGTGGGACAGAATTACACCTGCTTCAGATAGTTTAACAGATTTACTAGAGAAAATTAAATCAATTATACATGCACATAATATCTAACCAGGTGCCAACAACAGAAATAAGAATTTTCAGTTATTCGCAGTCAGTGCACGTTAATTTTACTTGCTAATTGTTGTCACCAAAACAAATCAGTGAGGTCAGGCTAAAAAGGTTGAAATATCAAAGCAGAACAAAGCTATAACACTGCCGAATAAGGTAGAAACTATTCACTATGAAAAACTCACCTCAACTTTGCATATAACACAAAAAACAAGTCACCGTTTCTTAGAAGTTTTTCGAAAAAACTGCTGTTTACCGCAGAACGAGACATAACCTTCATCACCGTGTCGAAGTAAAACAACCAATGCGCGGAAAACCTGTGACAGAACTACCAACAATATCGAGGTTCCTAAGCTGATGGCAGGAAATATGAAATTGCTACTGGTACTATATTTGTAATTTGAAAAACAATTAGACAGTGCCAATAACTAGTTAGGGTGCCAACAAGTGGTTGTTTTATCCTATATAAAGAAAAGTCCTGATTCACTTGCTCACTCACTCACTGACTCAACAACGCCCAGCCCAAACCCTTGGACCTAGAAATCTGAAATTTTGCACAAAGGTTTTTTTTATGATGTATACAAGGAATAAAACAGAATATTTCGAAACTCAACCCCTAAAGGGATAAAATGGGGGTTAAAATTTTGTATGGAAAAATAATATTAAATAGACATTTCGTCTTGAAACTTTGTAGGAGTACTCCTAAAAACAAATAAGCAACCACCTATTTCGTGATTTTCCGAAAATCAACCCCTTAGGGGGTGAAATGCGATAAATAAGCCTAAAAATCGATATGGGTCTCGTTATTGAGGTTTTTTGGGACGTTGATTGCGCTACTGCTCTGTTGTGCTACTGCTCTTTTGAATACCATAAATCATGAATTGCTATTAGCTGTATTATACTACATTGGTCTTAGTCCTAACGCTCTTCTATTAATGAGAAATTATCTCTCCAACAGGGGCCAACAAGTTAAAGTCGATGGACGCTTATCTAAGTTGAAATTTATCAAAAGAGGGGTTCCACAGGGATCAATTCTTGGTCCATTGTTGTACTCTATATATACGATTAAGCTTCATGATTATGTTAAAATCTGCAACATTCATATGTATGCAGACGATACACAGGTTTACTACTCCTTTCCACCAGGAAATTTTAATGATGCAGTTGCTATTATTAATAATGATCTGAATTCTCTCGCAGACGCAACCCGGAAACATGCTTTAATTTTAAATCCTGAAAAATGTTGTGTATTGATATTTGGAAATAAACATGAATGTGAGGTTAAGAAAAATCAACTTAATATTCACATTGGCAATAAAATTATACCAGTTGTCGATGAAGCAAAAAACCTAGGTCTCATATTAGATAATAGCTTTAGGTATAGAAAACAAATTTCTAAATATATTCAAAACGCATACTGTAATCTTAGAATGCTGTACCCTCACAGATCATATCTCAATAAAGCAGTAAAATCGATTCTTTGTGAAACTCTTGTTTTATCACATTTCACGTTCTGTTCTGAAGTGTATGATCCCTGTTTGGATCTAGATTCATGTAAACGAATCCAGAGAGTCCAAAATGCCTGCTTGAGATATGTTCATGGAATCAGAAAATACGAGCACATCTCATATAAATTATCTGACACTGGGTGGCTGAACATGAAAAACCGAAGACTTCTTCAGAGTTCCTCGTTATTTATGAAAATTGTTGTAGAAAAGCAACCAGCTTACCTTTACAATAAAATTACCTACAGAACAGATGTACATAATTTAAATCTGAGGCATAAATGGACTCTGACAGTTCCTCAACACAGGTTGGCTCTTTTCCAAAGGTCATTTTCCTACACTGTCGCGAAAACGATAAATAACTTGCCAAAACGCTTTAAAAATTTATCTTTGCGAAGATTTAAACCGGCTCTTTTTAAATACTTATTTCATAATCAGTAATTATCATTTTTTTGTAAACCAGTGTGCTTCACGTGGTCCTTGTCTGCTTGTTTGCAATTATTTCAGTTGCTCTTTCTCATCAACAGCAAAAAATAAATAAAATAAGTTTAAAAGGTATTTTAGGCACGAAATTCAATTAAGTTTTTTTTATAGCATATTTAAGGTGGAGTTGAAAAACAGGCTACTGAACTTCACCTTAAGATTCCATTATATTATAAATTGTAAATATATGTACATATGTAAATAATGGAATAAATATTATTATTATTATTATTATTAAATGACATTTATTTTTAAGTCCAAGTTTGTATTGGAAAACGAACATTCGAACCTTCGTAGGTGTAATTCAGTAAAAAATAAGTAAATATTTTCATAAAATCGACCCCTTAGAATAGGGAATAAAGGGGGTAATTATATATTTTCTTATTAACTTGCCCTATTTCCGTAAATATACCTAATCTATATACAGAGTGGCCAGTAAACTCCGCATCATATGGGATTTTTTTTGTTAATAGCTTTATTCGAAATTTGATTTTGGCATCACGTGATTCGCATTATCCGTCAATTTTTTCAAAAAAAAATTAAAAAGTGGGGTTATTTCTCAAAATATCGAAAAAGGTTATTTGAAAAAGTTTTGCTAAATGCAATTTTTAGCCCATATCCAAAATTTCAACTGCATAAGATAATTAGATTTTTTGCCCATTTTTTGTAAATTGCACCACTGTTGCAAAATAAGACACAACGCAATCTACATAAAACTTCTTAGTTTTGACAATGCTTTATTCCAGACACATTTTCTTTAAAGTAACGCCATATTAAATGTGTGTTTTTCTATAAAATCCAAATAGGGCTTTAAAATTTGGTCACATGTGATACAAAGTTTATTTGTTTTTGACTCTGTATAAGATAACTTCATAAAATAACTATTTTTGAAAATGTAGTTTGTGTCTAAAAGTAATACACATTAATATGAAGAAAATAGTTTAATCGAAAAGAGTCAAATTTTCTAATAAAATCATAACATACAAATTAAACGCATTTAAAATTCCACCTTTTTAATTAATAACAATCTATTTTTGGTATTTGAATTTTAAATTAAAAACAATTCAAAAACTTAAAATTACATTTCTGTGTGCCTTCCATTGCGTTCAATACAAACAATTGTTCTTCTTAACACATCTTTAATGGAGTTTCTGATACTAAGGGGCCTTATTTCTAAAATACAGTTTCGAATCACCGTTTCCAAATGATCAACGTTACGGAAAGGTCTTTGTTTGTAAACTTTTTGTTTTAGGTAACCCCACACGAAAAAATCCGGAGACTTATCCGGCCAGTATTGCTCCATATTACGCCCAATTACTTTGCCCCTAAATATTTCCAAGAGGCGTTCTTGAACCTGTCTTGTATTATGGATGGGAGCACCGTTACACTGGTATCACATATTATGTCTTATTTCAATAGGCATATTGTCCAAAACTTAAAGGATTTCGGTGTTAAGGAAGCGTCGGTATTCTTCACAATTTAAATTACCTCTAAAAAAATAAGAACCAGCAACTTGCCGATCCTTTAAAACACCCCACCACACATTTGTTCTAAAGAAATACTGGTCCCTGCATTCTATTATAAAATTTGGATTTTCTTGAGCCCACCATCTCCAATTTTGAGAGCTAACAAAGGCAAACGTTTACATTTATTTTTGTGCAGAATCTTCTTTACACTCTCTCTTTGAACGTCAGTTCTGCAAGAAACATGTCTAATACTAGTTTGACCATGTTCCACAACATCTAGGCACACATTTAATTGGACTTCTTCACTATGTTTTATAGGATTGTGAGGTTTTTTAAATGAACTTTCCACCGATCCAGTTGATTTAAATTTCGCCATAATCCTACTCACAGTAGATTATTGCACATTTTTGCCTAGATGAATTTTATTAAAAATGTTGGCTGCTGCACGATGACTTGTGTTTTCACCACATATTAATACAATTTCAATTTTTTGCTGTAAAGTTAATATTTTTTTATTTAATACGCAGTATTAATTAAAAGCCACTATGACAAACAGAAAGCGATTTGACTGTCATTATTAAAGCAAGGGCTTGTTGATCTTTTTTATCATTTGTTTTACGGCCAACTTGTTTTTGGTGCATCATCGTAAGGTACAATACTAATTAATGTTTTGGAAACTGCACTTAAATAATAAAATACTTTTTTTACTTTTTTTATAACACAGCTTCATAACAAATTTTAATAATGGGGTTTTGAATTAAATCGTTGAAACTAGATAAACTTTCCGTAAAGTTAAACAAAAATGTATTTTCCACTTAGTGCAGACTTTACGCATGGCACTGCGTACTTGTTTGTATTAATTATAATGTGTATTACTTTTAGACACAAACTACGTTTTCAAAAATAGTTATTTTATAAAGTTACCTTATACAGGGTCAAAACAAATAAAATTTGCATCACGTGACCAAATTTTAATAGCCCTATTTGGATTTTGTAGAAAAACACATATTTAATATGGCGCTACTTTTAAAAAAATGTGTCTGGAATAAAGCATTGTCAAATCTAAGAAGTTTTATGTAGGTTGCGATCAGTCTTATTTTGCAACAGTGGTGTAATTTACAAAATATTGACAAAAAATCTAAATTATCTTATACAGCTGAAATTTTGTATATGGGCTAAAAATTGCATTTAGAAAAGCTTTTTCTAATAACTTGACGTGGATGGGATGGTATGGGATGACAGAAAATAATTAGTCATTATTTAATACACAAATAACGAACTTCGCGCGTAGCAAGTCGCGGCTAACAGCTAGTTCGTAATAAAAATCGTTTCAAATATGTCCTGTTGACATTGCCACAATTGCAATCAATATGTTGAGGTTTTTTTCAAAAGTTCATTTTTAAATTTTTTTTTGATTTTGTGTTGACTAAACATTATGAAGTATTATAGGCCGCCAGAAAAGAATTAATACACTGGCAATTTTACAGACTTGAATAGAATCCAATTTGTGAATATATATTTTAATAACCATTCGCTGCATAATTTACATAACTGAACATACATTATAGTGTTTAACATTACTAGCATGGTAAAAGGGTTTTTTACTGGCGGACAGAAGGATATTATGGGGAGCCGAAGGCGAGCCACTCACCTTCTGGAGCCAGTTAAAACCATTTTACCATGCTTGTATTGCTGAATATTTTATTTGTTCCTCACTAGTAAATAACTATTACAAACTATTAAATATTCTAGATATTCCGATA
The DNA here is from genome assembly GCA_940337035.1 of Agriotes lineatus. Taxonomy (NCBI): domain Eukaryota; kingdom Metazoa; phylum Arthropoda; class Insecta; order Coleoptera; family Elateridae; genus Agriotes; species Agriotes lineatus. Next base: position 140,682,900 of record OW679195.1, on the reverse strand, counting down.
TTTTAAAAAAATCGCATGAGCTTTAGATGTATTGCTTTGGAGACGCATGCCATTTTAAATTATAATAACATATATGAGCACGGGTGTAAAATTTTACAGGCTAGTCAGCTAAGAGACATTTCCAAGGTGAATACAGTGACTTCATAAACGGATGTTTACAAGTAAGGAACAAATAATAGTATATTATATACCAAAAAACAAAAGTGCTTTATTTGATCCCGCGTGTGTAGTTTATTGCCCGAGACTAAGTTGCAAGCTGTAAAAGCCTAAAGTACACAACACGCTAAAAATGATTTATTGAGCAAATAATATAATATAACATCCTCTTTGTAATTTTTATTCGATATTCAGTATCTTAGAACAGGATAACTTTGAGATAACATTAAATCAAAATTACTCCCACTCGTATAAAATTATCCGTATTTTTTCAACAATAAAGTATTCGTTCAGAAATTTATAAAATACCATATAACTAGCTTAGACAGCTACATCTAAATTACGCATTGGAGAGCATTTGAAATCCAACGTGAGTAAAATAAACGTACTTGTGATCAAAGAAAATGGGATCCAATTGCAAAGGAAATGTAAAGGTGGCTAGAAACGTTTTAGAAGAGAAGGATATGGCTTCGCCGCTCGAAGCCAAAGCTTTCAAGAATGAGCTCGAGTAAAAAAAGTAAAAAGGGGAATTATATAAGGAACATAAGCAGCTACCTGCGTTTCCTGTATTTTTATTGTTGCAGATGTAATCGGGTTACAGGATTAATAATTCATCGTAGCACCTAATTAGGGAAATCAACGTTTTTAAAGAAAAATTATATATTCTCTTACTTGTTTATAAATACATAAAATAACTGGAAAACAATAATTGCTTAGCTCATTTTACAAATACATCTTTAGCAACGCTTTTATGCAGTTAAATTTAATCCTTACTAGATAATTTTTAAGCCATCTGGTTTCTATAAAATCATTTGAAGGCGATATTTGAGTTACACTCGCATTAAAATTAATCCTCTATAATTAAAATCAAGGTAAGAATAATAATTAAACTTCTAATTGTTTTTTAATTACGACCACCTAAATTTATTGGAAAACGTTTTCATCCGTATTCGAAGTGCTTACATTTCAGTACAATTTCATTTAGTTATATTAAATTATAACCGGTAAACGTTTCCACTTATCGAAGACAAATGTGAAGTAAATGCCAGATCTTCAAGACTTGTTTGTAACCAGGATGACTCCACAAAATTACATTACTATTGAAAAACAGTTGGAACTAGCAAGCTTAAATATGAGAAGCATACAAACTACTCCTGATGGAAAGCCAATAAAAAAATAAATAGGCCAAAGAAACGGTTAAGTATTTCATTAATTTTTAAGATATCTTTATCCGACTTTTTTCACTGTCTAGGGTGTATATCACACAACGCTTCGGGAGTTTTGATCTATTCCCGTCTTCAGGTGTTCCTGGTTAGTCCTGAGTCAGGATAAAACATATCATAATAGACCACTGCCAAAAAAATAACATTCAGAGAACAAATTAATTTTTAAATTTGGCGCCGAGTCTGCCGGGAAACGCTTGTTGATTGCTCCCCTTTGTAAATCTAACCACCTGAGGCAATTGCAGTAGGTCAGTTCCGATTCTGCTTGCCACGGGTTCTTTTCAGGCAACCACCTTTTTTCTTTTACATTTAACTTGTTTTCGGGGCAATTAAACTTGCTCGAAACAAAATGTATCTACCGTTAATTGTTACTAAGTGTTTAATGCAATATAGTGGTTAAAATCGAAGTGTTATTTCTTGTCCCGGCGTCTCCTACTGAAACTTTCTGAAGACGTTCCTGCAGTGAAATCTAAATACCGATCAAACGAATATTTTAACCTTTTTACAAATAGATCCCGTCTATTAGAAGGCATTTTGGATGGTGGATCAAAAGCAATCAAGAAGAGGAAATCTTCCAACCACATTATATACGCAGATAACGAAACAGTAGCTATAGAACTAGTAACTCCAAAATAAGTTATGTTAGTAATAACAAATAATCTGAATTCGAACAAAACTCCAGATTACGACGGCACAACTGGAGAAATTTTAAAGCAGCACTCAAAGTCACATTGCACAAATGGTGGTGTACAGCAGTGTTTCTCAAAGTGGTGGTCCGCGGACCGGTGCCGGTCCGTGAGCAATATGTTGCCGGTCCGCGAAGTCAATTGTTGTTTTCTTCGAGGTAAGTTGGGTGGCCAATGTTGCCTATTTAGCTGATTTTTTTATCTCCAATGATCTCAACGCCTCGATGCAGGAAATGATGACTATTGCAGGCAAAATTTATGAACGAAAACGAAAACTAGAAGCATCAAAAAGTCGAATATCAAGAAGTTGTTACGATATGTTTCACATCTCTAACAAATGAAATCAGCGAACACTTGACTAACTTGACAGAACGTTTCGAGTTTTATTTAAAACAGTAAAAGAGCCGCGCAAAAAAATGTATTGGTCCGTAATCCATTCGTTCTATTTACAAGTGACTTACCTGTCATTATGGGAAATAAATTGTTGTACCTCCCTGCTGATGAAGGACTGAAGGTCAACTTTGAAAATATGTCACTCGCATCTTTTTGGATAAGAGCGGGATCAGCATAAGCTGACCTCTCCGATATTGCACTGAAGAAACTGCTTCTTTTCGTTGCCACTTACCTATGTGAGATTGGCTTTTCAACAATGAGTTGTTAGCTACTTTAATTCGTTGGTCATTCTTTCAGAGAATTACTTTGAACACTCGGGTGCAAAAGCCGGCCGCCAGCTCAGTCGGTAGAACGAAATAATGGAAATAAATGCCTAGTGCGCCAACAATTTTTTTTTTGTATTACGATACTGCGAGTGCACCCAGGTGTTTCAAGAGAATTCGTAAACTCACCAATGCTTAAGCACAAACACAATTCCTGAAAGAGGAGCTTCAAACACAATAGACAGTCGTAACTAAATTACACCTCCATAGTTGACAAAATCACAGTATAATTTTTATAAGTTCGAGATCACAGTACAGCTAAATATCACAAAATTATAGATCCACCAGCAGAATCGCAGGTGGCCACAATATTACTGGTTATACTAATTAAGTATGGATAATTTAGCAGTAATAGCATGAGGTACCTCAGAACAAGAATTAAAACTAATACTCACAATTTGTAACGTAACAATAAGGCAATCGCCTTATTTCACAAATTAAAATTAGGCTCGGGGCAGGCAAAGTTTACAGCGGCGCTTGGTTTCGGAGTAAACGCAAACGCGATTCAGGCAGCGAACTCACGGCCAAATGATATCACGGTTCTCGGAATCGTTTGGCCCCAGATTCGGTCGGTTCGAAGCTGGTGGTTAAAAGGGGAGTTCACCGTGCGATACTGGTACAAAATAAACCTGAAGGTTAGCCTCCTTGTCGGATCCTCTCCTGCGCTCAAATGGCGTCTGCAGCAGGGGTCAAACGGGTCCGAAGATTCAACATTCCCAGTGCATGGAACGTCCGAATGCAAATACCAAGCGTCATTTGGCCCACCGGCACTAGGTGCTATAACGAATGAAGGAATCCACGATAGCATAACAAGACCGACAGAATAGTTCGAAACGAACTCTTACTTACCCCGGAAAGGTTTCCAGGCGAGTTTGCGAAACACGTGGCAGCATGAAAAATTTCGCTAACGGCGTGGGAGTCAAGCTTCCATTAGGACATCGAAGATCGTGGGAATAAATTCACTCGAATACACATCATGTTTAATCTTGTCTTTAACAGATTAACCAGATATAAATTTATAATTATTCATTTAAATTTTACGAAACATTCTAAAAGTTAAAAGCCACCAAAAACGCAATATTGCATTATGCAAGCGCGGCGACCTACTCACAGTCAAGTTTAAACACCTCGCAGTCGCCGCTCAGCATTTTTACACGGCTTCGCGTACACAATTACGCAAGGCCGTGACAAGGTTTAAATGCCTACAATCGCAGCTCAGCATAAAAGACGCTCGAGTTCATGGAGTCCATATCATATCACGGAAGCAAAACCGCTGAGTATTGTTTTGCAAGACTAGTAAATTAACCTACTGAATATAATACATTGCACCTGTTATTAGAAATGAACTTTGTATATTACTATGATCTAAGCAAATTTGTTTGTATATATAGAACAATTATTTTTGTAATAAACCAGTCTGCATTTACTTGTTAGATTCACTTACTGCGTCGCTGTGGGTCCAAGCCTATAAATAATTAAGGGATGTGAGGCTGCATCTCACACAGTGACGAATTATCATCCCGTTAAGTGGCATGACTAAGCTGTCTTAAAGCGGAAACTGCTGTCTCAGTTCTGCGCTTAACATAAGGGATGGAACCAGCAAAATAACGTAACGGACGCCTGATTTCTACAGCCTCCAGGCGAATCTGTTCATGGTCCTTCGAGCCGGATCTGTCTACAACTAAGAAGAGGTACATCCCGAGAAGAAAACAACATCTACCAACCCACCCGGTTCCCCGAAAATGGCAAACAATATGGAGGAATTCAATCAGCTAGCTGTCGCCCAAGAAGAACTCGGCCAGAAGATCACGCAGGTATTTTCCAACAGCAAAAAGGACCCTGCCAGCCGAAAAACAGAAGCTTACATCGCCAGCCGAAACAAGACGCTGGACGAAACTTGGAACGCCGTGACCAAAAATCACGCCAAAATGGTGCAGCTAAGTATTCCTACACATAATTATTTTACCACAGGGTATTACGAACAAATTAAAGCCATCTACTGCGAAGCAAAAAGTTATTTGCAGAGCTGTTTAAAGGCAACTGAAAATCCCGACCCCTCTGAAACTAGGAGGCGAGAGGAAACAGTTGTAAATCCCGAGCAAAAGGTTCGTATCCGAAAACTGCAGATTCGGATGCAGAATTTTAAGCAATCTTTGGACGACGCCGAACTGGAACAAGCACTCGGAAGGCCCGCCATCACAAAGAGGGAATTAAAGGAAGAATGGGACCGGGTGATCGAGATGGACGAAGAAGTCATGTCTAACGAGATGGATTCAAACCAGACGCACTTCAGTCCTGAATTTACTACGTTGAAAGACAGGTACCGAAATTTAATTAATTTGTTACAAGCACCAACAAGGAACGAGCAAGCATCAGCCATCTCGCTTCCTCAAGTTAAAATCCCCATATACGAGGGAAATTATGAGGAATGGGCCACTTTTAAGGACCTATTCACCAAATTAGTAGATGACAACCCAAACATGGATGATGTCATCAAAATGCAGTATTTAAAAACGCATGTCAAGGGAGAGCCCAGCCGACTAATCCAGCATCTCGCAGTGACTCAAGCCAACTACAACACCGCTTGGAATTTGCTGCAACAAAGGTATCAAAATAATCGCCTTATTCTAACCAAATTGCTAGACACCATCTTCGATCAGCCGGTCCTCTCCAAGGAATCAGCCCAAGGGTTGAAAAGATTGCATGACTCCACTAAGGAATGTGTGGAAGCAATCAAAAATTTGGGCATTTCCACCGACAGCTGGGGTCCGTGGATTAACCGAGTTATTACTCGAAAATGGGATCCTGAAACTAACAAATTATATGAGCAATCGCTTCAGTGCCCAAATGAAGTTCAGGATCACCAAACTCTAATGGCCTTCTTACAAATGCGGTTCCAATCCTTGGAATCCATTGATGGAGCTCGAAAACCAACTCAGGACAAGCCACAGAAAAATTACGCTGCCGGATATCTCAACTGCAAGATGTGCAATGGGGACCATTACATCGATAACTGTGGTCAATTCCAGAGGCTCTCCACCCACGAAAAGCAAGAAGTGGTAAGAACCTACCGATTGTGCTTTCGATGTTTGCGACACGATTCTAATATACAATGTAGTTCGTATTATAACTGCAAAATCTGCCGCTTTCCACACCATACTCTGCTTCACAAGGCACAGCCGCCATCAAAGCCGATACCTGCTCCGAAGATGAAGACGTTTTCTCACGCAGCAGCCATGCAGACCTCCAACGCTCCAGAGAAGAAGCCAAAACCCACAATCATTGCCGCCAACCTAGGCGCAAAGAAGAGCCAAGTGCTACTGGCCACAGCAACGGTTCAAGTTAAGGCAGCATCCGGGATGACTCATCTCTTGAGGGTCTTGATAGATCCAGGGTCTCAAGGTTCCTTCATCACCGAAGCCGCAGCCGAATTATTAGCGTTACCCAGGACCAAGGTTCGAGCAGAAATCTCCGGAATTGGGAACAGCGAAACAAAAGTCGCAAATGGAAAATCACAGGTTTGATTACGCCAAGATTTCCAAGTAAATTTTCCTTACCTGTTACTTTACTGGTACTTCCCAAACTTACAAAAACCATGCCTTCATCACCCATTCCGAACATAAAAATGGATGCCTGGAAACATGTCTTCATCGCCGATCCAACCTTCAACCGACCTGGCCCCATAGATATACTTCTAGGCGCTGAAGAATATTCCCAAATAATTCTCGAAGGAATCAAGAAATCCAAAGATGGCATCCTAGGACAGAATACCGAATTGGGATGGATCTTATCAGGAACCATGGGAAGACGACCTCCCACCAGCCTTAAGGTCAACACCATGGTTGCCAAAATTGAAGAGGATGAGCAGTTGCAGAAATTCTGGAACATTGAAGAGGCTTCTCCTCAAAGGAAACTTTCCCCAGATGATCAGGTATGTGAAAATAAATTCACAGACACAGTCCAGCGAGACGTAGATGGAAGATACGTAGTAAGGATTCCATTCAAACAAACTCCAGTACACATGGGAAGGTCCAAACCCTCAGCATTGGCACGATTCATACATCTGGAGAAGAAATTAGGACAAGATCAAGATCTAGCAGTCCAATACAAGAAATTCATGCAAGAATACTTGGATTTAGGACGTATGGAAAAGGTGGCAAGGGAAGATGAGAATAACGGCAAGTATTACATTCCCCACCATGGCGTCATCCGAGAAGCAAGTTTATCAACCAGGCTTCGTGTCGTTTTCGATGCCTCTAGCAAGGCCTCTCACGGAAAATCCTTAAATGAGATGATGTACGCTGGACCTAAACTTCAGCAAGAACTGGTCGACATTCTACTTCGATGGAGGACACACAGGATTGTTTTTTCTGCAGACATTGAAAAAATGTACCGACAAATCAGAATGAACAACCAAGACCAGGAGTACCAAAGAGTCCTATGGAGATTCGACAAATCACAGCCAATCAGGGAATATAAGCTGTGCACCGTCACTTATGGAACCGCATCAGCTCCCTATCTTGCCATTCGAACCTTGCATCAACTCGCACAGGACGAAAAGGTCTCATTTCCATTAGCTTCAGAAGCAGTGAAGAAAGATTTCTACGTGGACGACGTGCTTTCTGGGGCCGACACTGTGGAAGAAGCGATCCAACAACAAGGTCAGCTCATTTCCTTACTAAAGCGTGGAGGCTTTACTCTACATAAATGGTGCAGTAATGAGTCAGCCATCATTCAAGAACTCCCAGAAGAGTTAAAGGAACAAACATACCTCGAAATAAGTGAAGACGGCGTAAAAAAGTCCTTGGGCATTCACTGGTCTCCATATGAAGATGTTTTCTGTTTTAAGGTAGACGTTAAGCAACAGGAATCCACCAAACGCACCATACTATCCGAAGTTGCCAAAATTTTCGACCCATTGGGATGGTTAGCACCCGTCATCATCACTGCCAAGCTACTCATCCAAGAACTATGGCTCGAAAATATCAAATGGGATGACCCAGTGTCTGAAAATATCCAAGGCAAATGGGAGACGCTCAGGTCTCAACTCAAGGCAGTGGAAGAAATTACCTTACCAAGGTGGTTGTTTATAAAAAGGGAATCTCTAGTAGAGCTGCATGGATTCTGTGACGCCTCCGAAAGAGCTTTCGGGGCCGCGATTTATACCAGAGTCACCACATCATCCGGCCAAGTCAAGGTATCCTTATTAATAGCCAAATCCAAGTGGCACCAGCCGAGCCAAGACGACATTACCAAGACTGGAACTCTGCGCAGCAGTACTCCTTTCCAATCTACTTCAAAGGGTAATTGCAGCATTAGACCTTCCTAAGGTGTCTATCTTCGCCTGGACCGACTCCATGGTTACATTAGGATGGATAAAAGGAGACCCGGTACGATGGAAGACGTTCGTCGCGAATCGAGTAGCCGAAATCAACAATCTAATTCCGGCTCAACATTGGAACCACGTCAAATCCGAAGAGAATCCTGCAGACGTCATCTCCCGAGGCACTAGTCCAGAAAAACTAAAGAATCATCTCTTATGGTGGGACGGACCGAGCTGGCTAGTTAACAAGAGTTCATGGCCGTGTCAACCAGACACCGCAACCACCGAGGAAGAAGCAAGAAGTTACACTGTGCATCAAACTACCATTCATCAAGACGAGAACGAAGTCGTTCATCGTTTTTCTTCTCTAACAAGAATGGTACGAGTCATGTCACATTGCCGAAGATTCATCAACAAGTGTAAGCGACTTCCCACTCAATCAGGATGCCTATCAGTGAAGGAAATGGACGACACCATCCTCCTACTCGTTAAGGTCATCCAAGGAAGTGATCCTATTTTGAGGGCAACAGGATCTCAACTCCGGCAGAACAAATATGTGAGTTCCAGTAACAAGCTTGCCAACCTCAATCCCTTCATCGATCAGCATGGAATAATCCGTGTTGGAGGAAGATTAGAAAATTCCACCTTGTCCTTCAATGAAAAACACCCAATCATACTCCCGTACTCCAGTCATATTTCCAAACTAATAATCCAAGAGGCGCATCTACGCACGCTGCACGGTGGCACCCAACTCACTCTCTCATATATCCGAAGAAAATATTGGATCATCAACGCGAAGAAAGCAGTCAGCTCCAGCATCCAGAAGTGTTTCCGATGTCTACGATACAAAGCAGAGGCAGCACAGCAACTGATGGGAAATCTTCCATCAACCAGAGTGAATTCAACTCCTCCATTCTTCCATTCCGGAGTGGACTACGCCGGCCCAATACAGATCCGAACATCCAAGGGAAGAGGGCATTCTTCGCACAAAGGGTACATTGCTGTTTTTGTCTGTCTATCAACCAAGGCAATCCACCTAGAGGCCGTCAGCGACATGACAACCAACAGCTTCCTAGCAGTCTTCAGGAGGTTTACTGCCCGAAGAGGACGCTGTGCACACCTATACAGCGACAACGGAACAAACTTCGTTGGCGCAAGAAAAGTGTTGGACAAGGAAACCCGCCAAACAATTGAAGGCCCAGTTGTCCAAGAAACCTTAGCAACCGGTGGTACCCAATGGCACTTCATCCCTCCAATAGCCCCTCACTTCGGAGGGATATGGGAAGCAGGGGTAAAATCAATGAAGCATCATCTGAAGAGAACTATTGGCCACGCTACTCTCACCTTTGAAGAGTTAACAACTCTTCTCTGCCAAATTGAGGCCTGCCTAAACTCACGTCCTCTATGTCCACAAGGCAACGATATTGAGGACACAACTGCTCTGACGCCAGGCCATTTCCTAATAGGGAGGGAAATCATATCGCCACCAGACCCAATCAACACTCCAATATCTTCAAATCTATCGAATCGTTGGAGGATAATCCAAAAGATCAAGCAAGATTTTTGGAAATCATGGAGCTCGGACTACCTTCATGGATTACAGCAACGAAACAAATGGAAGAAACCATTGGAGAACACTAAAGTTGGAGATTTAGTGTTAATCAAAGAAGATAGTATCAATCCTAGTAAGTGGCCTTTAGCAAGAGTCACTGCAACTCATCCAGCAGCCGATGGATCAGTACGAGTAGTGACGCTCCAGAAATCAGGAGGACATCAGCTAAAACGATCCATAGGCAGCATCATTCCATTACCAGCAACTACCGAGGAATCGCAGGAACCAGAGGCAGAAGATAAAATTTCAACTAACATTATCCAGACACGATCATCCCCAGCACCAAGGAAATCTGTCGCGTCCAAATGGAAACTGCTGTTACTCATCTTTACCCTTCTTACCACCAATACATTAAGTAAAGCAGAATTTAATATCCAAAAACCAGACAGCGGGTACTATGTAGAACACATTGGACACGGGAAGATTGAGAGAGGAACATTCCGGATCGAAATCCAGTTCGAGAGGGGGAAGATCGAAGAAGACTTCGAAACAGTCACAGACATGGTAGACAAATTCGACAATCTCTGCGACTCTGCAAAAGAACTGTCCGAAGACACATTATGCAAGACACTGGTGCATCATCTTCTGGAACAGAAAAAGCAAATGGAATGGATTAGAGATGGTATGGAAGAAATAATAACAAGACGAGAAAAAAGAGGAGTCCTTGGCACAGTATTAACATCAATTTTTGGAGTCAACGATGAAGTCTATCAAGATATAGACAGGCTAGACAAGAATCAACAGGAACTAATAAAAATGGACAGTCAACAATCCAAATTCTTGCTATCAGCACTTTCCAGGTTTAATGAAACCGAAGAACGAATCGACAAGAAGCTGGAACATTTCCAAGAAAAATTAAACCAAGGAATCCGGGCCATTAACAACATGGACAAATGGTATAAAGCAACCGACTCCAACCGACTAAATATTCACATCATCAGTGTGTACCAAGTCGCCACAAATGTAATTAGTGAACTGTGCAACTACCATATTCACATCTTAAACGTTCACTTTCAGCAAGGTAATCTGTACGAGCTAATAACACCTGCTCAAATTAAACAGATCCTCGCTAATGCAACCAGTAAACTTTCACCAAATTTGGAGATATTACCAACGCCAATTCTAAAGGTTGACATTGGGCATGACGACATCTACATCAACGTCCAAGGGTATTTCATCATAGTGGAAAAAACGGAATACTCCTTAATTAAAGTGACACCAATTCCTCTCCAAATCAGCAATGGATCCTACTGGATGATCGATGTGCCGAAAGGAATCTTCGCTGTGGATTACAACCTACAAATGTACTTCCACGAAACAGATGAAGAATTCAAAGAAGAGCTACAAATTTCTCCCACTACCTATGTTTGCAGTCCAACGGTAGTTAAAGGAATTGAAAACAACCCAAACTGCATCATTGACGATATATATCACCGAGTAGAAACCAGTCAATGTCTCCTACGAAGACATCGCATCCAGTCCATTATTTGGAAACAATTGTACATGGAAAACACCTGGCTATTTGTAGTCAGTAAACCAACCCGCATAGCAATCACTTGTAGTGGAAACAGGGAAGAAGTCACCGTCAACACTACAGGTGTCATTCAAATTTCATCGGATTGCATCATCCAAACTGCGAGGAATACATTAACCCCAAGGCACAACAGAAAATACAAGATCCTGGCTGGATACTCCAAGGCTATCAGTATCAATATTACCAACCCAATCACAACAAACTCATTTTCAGAAATCGCAGAGGAACCTGTACTAACTCAGTCAGACCACTTCGAAGACCTACAAGCATCGCAGTTAGATTTCCAGGAGCATATAAAAAATTTCACCTGGAAAGCCATCCGACATCATTCTCACCTGTCTATTGGGGTCACAGGCAGCCTTTTGGGAACCGCTGCCCTACTAGGAGCTATCTACTACATTCGGCAACGAATAACACGAAGGAAGCCACCACCCGCACAACCCCAGGCAGAAGAATATCCTCTCAAAACGCTCAATCTCGAAGAAACAATATAATTTATCGGTTTGCTTTTTTGTGGCTTAAAATTGGCAATATGTTTAATCTTGTCTTTAACAGATTAACCAGATATAAATTTATAATTATTCATTTAAATTTTACGAAACATTCTAAAAGTTAAAAGCCACCAAAAACGCAATATTGCATTATGCAAGCGCGGCGACCTACTCACAGTCAAGTTTAAACACCTCGCAGTCGCCGCTCAGCATTTTTACACGGCTTCGAGTACACAATTACGCAAGGCCGTGACAAGGTTTAAATGCCTACAATCGCAGCTCAGCATAAAAGACGCTCGAGTTCATGGAGTCCATATCATATCACGGAAGCAAAACCGCTGAGTATTGTTTTGCAAGACTAGTAAATTAACCTACTGAATATAATACATTGCACCTGTTATTAGAAATGAACTTTGTATATTACTATGATCTAAGCAAATTTGTTTGTATATATAGAACAATTATTTTTGTAATAAACCAGTCTGCATTTACTTGTTAGATTCACTTACTGCGTCGCTGTGGGTCCAAGCCTATAAATAATTAAGGGATGTGAGGCTGCATCTCACACAGTGACGAATTATCATCCCGTTAAGTGGCATGACTAAGCTGTCTTAAAGCGGAAACTGCTGTCTCAGTTCTGCGCTTAACATAAGGGATGGAACCAGCAAAATAACGTAACGGACGCCTGATTTCTACAGCCTCCAGGCGAATCTGTTCACATCATCGAACTAACAGCAGCCCAAAATTAAACCTTCGAAATTCTAACTGTTACCACGGCATGTTGTTCGTTTCGCAAGCCAAATCGGAAAGGACTCGTTTCCCAAAGAAATGCCAGTACTTGCAAAATTATCTCCGCGATGCTAAAATGGCAAAGTGAATACTACAGACTGCGAAATTAGAAGGCGGCGCAAATGAATCGTAACAGAGTGTAATAAAAACAAAATATAACAACAGTATGAAGATTCATCCCCCATTCCGCGTGGAACTGTCATCAACTGAACCACGGATGGAGAAATTGACCAAGAATAAGCAAACCAATTTATCACATTAAGGCAGCGTTGCACGAAGCTGGTTGAACTGTTTATGTTTATATATAGCTTTTACAAGTTTATGGATAAAATACTCGTTTTGTTATTGTTTCATTTGTTAATAAATGTAGCGGTCCGTTATATATTAGTAAAAATAATACCGGTCCGCCACATTAAATAGTTTGAGAAGCACTGGTGTACAGGGTACATACAAGCATGCCTTCAGCTAATCCCTAGAAGAAACTGCACTAACGTCTGATAAAACTATGAATTTTACTTTTGCCCGTGCGCTTTTACTTGCAAAGGCCTTTGTAACACCATACGCAAATCATAGCGGCTAAATTGCCCTTATCGACACAATCAACACACTGAATCTCAATTAAGTATATATTTACTGCGGTGGAATATGCTTTTCTACGGCTCCCTCGTATGCAGTCCACAGGTGCAGAGACATCAAGCAAATCGCCACACTCCTGGATTGATATTAACTGGAATGACCTTGGCTTAGAACTCGTGAGGATCGGCGTGATTCAAAGAGTTTCAAGGGGCTATTGTCGACCGACTTTACGCCGAGTGATATAGGCCCAATTATCACTTAATCAGAACCGGAACCAAAATGATAATAAGGAATAATCCCACCCTAAGCGAGAATTCGGGGCTATTTTTGCAAACGCCGCCGTTGTACGGTACGCCTACTTTAATCAAAGTAATTGAAATCCCTTTAAAAGAATTGATTTGTTAGGCGCCGGCGTTTACAACCACCCTGATAAGCGCCAAAATTGAAGAAAGTCTCTCGCAAAAATTTCGATCATGTACCTCTATTAATAAAGGTTGCGCGCGTTTTCGGAAAAACCAACATTTCTTCTGGCGGCTCTCGGAGAAAAGAGGAGCGCAAATGATATTTATATTAGAGATGCGAACCATCATCGAGAAGCAAAGTTAAATTAATTCCTAAACTGGTAAGCCAATGAACTAACTACCTATCATGATATCGACCAATCCCACTCTTGCTCGTGATTTCAAAACTGTATGAATCTTAGTATTGAAGTAAAGCCAATCGTAGAAGAAAATAATGTAATAGCAACGCATCAATGTGGTTTAGCAACAAGCAGGCTACAGTAGATCAAGTACACAAAATTTCTGATCTAATCGAAGAGGTTTTGAAAGAGAGAAAAATGTGTTCGAATATATACTTAGATATATTAGTAAAAGATGTTTCTATACAAGGCAGTGTTCTTGCTCCAACGCTACACGTGTTTGTGATATACCAGAAACGGAGCATACGACGACTGCAACATTATTGCTGATGACACAGGCATCTTAGCAGTGAGAAAGGATGATGAGCACGAAGTCAATACAAGATGCTAAACAAGATTAACGCATGGACAAGGCGCTGGGTATTAAGCTTAATAAAGACAAATTAATTTATATAAATTTCTAGAACAAAAAAACTGAACAAATACCAGTGACCACCAACGTTCATGTTATCCCACACGCTAATACAGCAAAGTATCTGGGGATGAATTTGGACTCTAGACTCAAATGTAAAGAACAGTTTCAAGAGAAACGAGAAAAATTGGGAGTGAGGCACGAAAAAATGTATTGACTTATGGGCAGAAGCTACAAACCACTTTGGAAATATGGAACACAATTATGGATATGTACTAAAGAAAGTAACATTCAGATAACACAACGGTTCCAAAACAAAATACTCAGAAATGTCGCCAACGCTGCTTGGTATATAAGACACAGTGATCTCTACAGAGACCTTGACGTGGAAATGGTAGCAGGTGAAATTCAAAGATTTGCCTAGAAGCAAAAAGATAGGTTGCACAACCACTTCAAGATTGAGGCTGTCCCGCTGCTCGATCAACGTAGTATATTGAGAAGGCTTAAAAAGGCCCAACCTCTTGAATTAGTAAGATAGTGTGATGGGTGTGGGGAAAACAGAGCGCAGTGTGTGTTTGTGATTTCTGTTTATTAAAAGGATTTCAGATGGCAGATTTCATAAAAACAAATTACTCGTAATATAAGTACAGGATTAGCTGTAATGTTACATACGCCGTCGGCGCTTAAAAATAATATAGAAATAAAGCTCTTCCCCAACAGTCTAACCCACTCTTCTCTATTGTTTGCACGCTTTCCATTTCATGATTTAACTGACAAGATACATTTGTCGTAAACTTTTTGTTTCGGCTCATATGGGACAACAGAATTTTTCAGAATGTGTCTTAAGTTTCCAACTGAGGTGAATTCGGAGAGATATTCAACAGTTTTATTCTGTACTCCTAGTTACATATACCTGTAAATATTCTCAATGGTTTGTCAATTCAGTTCTAAATGGATCAGTGTAAACGTAAACGTAAGTGGTTGAGAAAATTGCCATCTGTATTTACCAGCATCCCAGTTTAGCTAACTTAAATAAATGTTCCAAGACTGCTGGAAATAATTTGGTCAGACTGGGTATCCCGAGGGGTATCCCTACTAGAAATGTGACGTGTGACGTAAAAACAGTCGGGTCACGCTGGGTCACCGCGGGCTCCGTCGTGAACGTGAGTAATATTTGAAAATCGGGCCGTGAACGTGAGTGAAATTTTTCAAGGGGTGATTCACGTTTCACGTTAATTTCACGTTAAATATTTAGTAAAGAATAAAAGGGTGCCCGGCTCCTCCGCTGATCACCCATGTGGAAGATCTAGAACTAGAGCGGGAAGTCATTGTAGTTCTCTGTGGCAGCCTGTAGCGACGGGTAGAACTTACTTTTAGTTCCTCGGACGTAAAAGTACTTTTAAACATAGGAATTAAACGTGTTGCTTAGCAACATATACCATCTTGCACCCGTTTCAGAAAGACAAATGTTAATTCCAATGGCAGCTTTTAGTATTACACGTAATGTCTTTGAAAACGGTTGCACGAAATGTTTTTGAGATAAATCAGTGTTTATCCCTACTGTAAGCTATATTAGTCAATTTTCATTAACTTCTTTTTGTGCCTACTATTCTAAGTGCAACATATCACGTAAATTATTTCACGTGTAAAACATGTTTTATTTTAGAGTTTTTAGTTCTATTGCGGGTCCTTTATTGGTTTTAAATTTGACCATTCTGTTCCATCTGAATTTGAATTTTCAAATAAAAGCTGCTGGTCACGTCGTGAGTGAAGGGTTAAAGCAAGCGTGAAACGTGCGTGACGTGAGTGAATACTCACTCCCGCGCCCATCTCTTATTCCTTGGTTGCCATATTATATTCGATTTGCACATGGAATGCCATATACCTGCTTGAAAAGTCTGGTATACCATGAGTTGATTCCGATATTATTTAGATTCTCAAATATTGCCAATAGCTCGATTGCGTCGAATACTTTTCCGAAATCGATCAGTTCCCTGTGTAATTTAGTATATTTTGTCCACTTTTCTAGTATGGTTTTGACAGTTTGTAAGTGGCCTGTGGTAGTAAATTCCTCAGAAATCCGAATTGTTCTACAGGTTGATAGAAATCAACTTTAGTGATAATCTAATTCGTATCTGTGTGAGCAACTTATATACGTAGAAAAAAAGCTTATGGGTGGACAGTTTGATATTTTTGTAGTTTTGCCTTTCGTATATTATTATAAAACGTGCATTATTCCAGCTAGACGGAATCCACCCTTGTTCTATACATTTGTAAAATAGTTAAAGACTATAACGTTATTAGACCGATGTTAAACATATAGCGGACGAGGATACAATTTGTATCTAAAGCCGATCAGGCCGAGACTAATGAATTGACCGAGTCAGTTAAATGTAATATAGACCGTATGCCGTTTAACAGCTTTCGTAATACCTACTAAAAGTGGCGAAATTTAAGATATGGGATTTTGATATATATAATTTAGATGATACTTACTAGTAACCTGAGTCGCGCAGGTAATTTAGTACTGCCGCAAGGGTTATAATGGCCGTGGTTATTGAATTTTAACGGCCTTGGTTATTATGGGTGATATTTCGATCAAGCAGAAAGTACTGATATATATTATTATTATGAAGGGTATTTTGAAGACTATTGCATACATCTGTCAAACGATATCATTTGACCAGTGATCGATCTCGCTTTTTCAACTTTCAACCAATCAAAAACTACTTGCGTCGATAATTATAATTATGGTTATATAACAACTTATCGGTAATGCTCCATGTTACTCATTGAAATGATGATTACGTCGATAATTATTGTTATACTAGCGTTCTGCACCCAAACTGGGCGCGAAATAATTCATTTAATGCAATTTGTACAAGAGTGATCCATTTTGTGTGTCGAGTTAGTTTTGAAGTTAGAAAAAACACAAAAAAAGTCACATAAAAAGTCACTTATAAAAATTTTAAAACCCTACTACTGGCTTACTTGCGTCGCCCTGAGTCGATTGACACCAAAATCAGCCAATTCGGCCCACGGGTTCGCTCTCAAAGTGGCGTCAAGCAAGCAAGCAATGAAAATTACTATGTCGGATAACAACTTATCGGTAATACTCCACCTTACTCATTAAAATGATGATTCGTTCGTTTCTTTTATTGATTCAAGCAATGGTCACGCAAAATATATTGCGTGCATAGTTCCTTGCTTCGATAATGCTGACCAGATTGCACTCCCGCTGGATTGCTTGTGCAATCCAGCTGGTCGTACAATCTGACCAGCATTATCGGCAAGTCACTATGCACTTAATACATTACTGTTGAAAATATTAAAGCACAATTACCATATAACAGAAGTAATTTCAAAATACTGATACCAAGTACCAAAAAGCTATGAACAACTGGAATTTCCCTAACTGCATTCTTCGATATTATAGAAGAGTTATGAAGATTTTTACAAAATTCACCTGGACGCATGGGAAAACTCGCATATGAAAAATTTCAAAATGTATATTTGAAAATTCTTGGTGCTAGGCAGGTGCCCACTACTACCTCATGTCAAGTCGAGAGGCCATCTTCCTCTTTGAAAAATATTTTGACGGATAGGCGAGTCAGCTTTACAATGAAAAATTGGGGTACTTCCTCGAGTGAATTATTTAATAACACAAGCGTGCCATACAATGTTGTATCCAACAACTTAAAAGTATCAAAATAACATTAAGTTTGTATTGACGGTTATGAAAATGTCAAGTCAAAATGACGTGGGAGTGAATTATAGTACCTATAAAGTCACGTGTGGGTTATGAACTATATAATTCAACTGAAATCGGCATAATTACAGGGCCAAAATAAGGAGATGTTAGATAAACTAATATTTATTGGTTGTTTCTCAGTTATTTTACTATTGTCTGGGGCAATTTGATTTTAGTCCTTTATATTATTACCTTTGAAAAGAGATGTGTTATATTTTGTTGATTATTTAAGGCAATAAAGGAAAATCACGCTTTATTTACGTTTTTCCGGTTTTAAACTTTTGTCCCTAAAATATCTTTCTTTGAAGTTCTATTTCTTTGATTTATAGCGTCTCCGGAAAATTCCTCGAATGCAATTGCTCGAAATCAATTGCTCGAAATCAATTGCTCGAAAATCAAATTGCTCGAATGTAACTTTTCTCGAAATACAAGTTTCTCGAACCGCAATTCTTAAAAAGTTTTGCTCGATTTTATGTGGTCGTAACATCTGGAAATTTATTTTGGCATTAAAGAGGGAGCAGAGTTTGAACGAATTACGGTTAAAACAATGTCAGCGGTCAACAACACACCATAAGTCGAAGAATATATCGTGATAGTGCACAGAGACTTTTAAGATTAGTGAATAATTATGGACATGACAGAAATATCTATGATTATGTCCGTGGAATAGCACATAACATATCATATTAAAAACATATAATAGTTTTTTTTATATTTGATATTAACTGATTCGAGTTAAGGCTATTTCACAACTTTATTTTTTTCGAGCAACAGATAATCGAGAAATTGCTGTTCGAGAAAATTGCCATTCGAGCAAAGTCACATTCGAGCAATTGACTTTCGAGCAACTGATTTCGAGCAATTCGTTTTCGAGCAATTGCATTCCAGCAATTTACCTAAAACAGTACCTTTTAATAGATCTTCTTTTACATATTTTATTGTCGTTCTAAAATCCGGGTTCATTTGATTATTTTTTGAGTAAATTTCAATAATACAAACAAATAAATATTTTAATACTGACCTAACTGAAAGTCGTCTCCATGGAAAGAACGTATAAATTGACGAAAGTTGTTTATTACGTGGCCTAGTGAAGTTACTTTAGTATAATCGATTTTGTATTATCGAAATAACGAAGATAACTTAACTAAATTCAGCCTTCTGATTGGTTGATATCGGTACGAAGAAAATAATCGTTCTAATGTATCTGAAACATTAAATTTGACTGGAGCAATAGGTGAGCAACCAATACAGCTTCAATAATAACTCAATTGCAAATTATTGGATTATTGACACAATTCTAGTGGCAATCAGTGGATTAGTATTAAGCTCATTCGATTATGTTCATTACTACCATATGATTCGTTCCCGGAAATACACACACTCTTACACTAATTTATCCTTTAATAGAATTTGTTCCTAGCTAGTTACAAATTTAAAATATAATTAGGTGAAGTGTTTTATTAAGCAAAGCATACAGTTGCAATATAGTTTGAGAAACACGAAGTAAACGTAATTAACATTCATTATTATGAGCATTCCTGAAAGTTAATTATTTATTACAACCTAATTTAAGTTTAAAGTAAAGTTTCACTATTATTTAGTTTCTAAATATACATAAATGCTTATTTAGTACTTTTTAAGTTTTCGTTTATATGTTCTGTGCTATCAAATACGATTGTAATTACGTCTCTAACTCTAAAACAATGAAATGCAACTTTTAGTTCGACGCTCATATTGCGTTTGGAAGTATTTTCTGGACAGTTTGAACAGAGACATTAGGAGGCAAGCATAGATTTGACCTGGTAGTTTTTATTTATTTATTTATTTATTTAACATAGTCGTGGCCAATCAACAGACAAAGTCCAATTACTGATTGGCCAAAAAAAAATACATTTAGAA
Source organism: Agriotes lineatus (assembly GCA_940337035.1). Lineage (NCBI taxonomy): Eukaryota > Metazoa > Arthropoda > Insecta > Coleoptera > Elateridae > Agriotes > Agriotes lineatus. The sequence goes on along the minus strand of OW679195.1, from coordinate 140,663,092 downwards.
TGAGCACGTACATCTGCATGTTGCCGAAAAATTGACTGCACTTGTAACTTGTATTTCTAAAGACGAGACTACCAAAAATATAATGCAATCAACCTTTCGACCCCTTCTGCGTAATATACAAAATTATTAAAAAATAAACACTAAAATTAAGAATGAGTACAGTGAATCTCTCGGCACTTTAAGAAAGCAAATTATAATCTAGCAGAGATTTTAGCGCTACAGATACTTTTAAATGTTGAAATTGACAAGGAAAAATAGTCAATGTCGTTTAAATATTTATTATAGTTTCTAGTTAGTTTTATTAAAGGTGAAAGGTTACGAGTGGCGAAATGTGTGGTCGAAAAACAAGAGAATTGCGCAAATGACGTTGAGGAACATTAAAATTAATAAGACCGATTAAGTGGTTGGAATTATAATGGTTATTAAGAAGTTTCTAGAGACATGAAAAGTCCAACAAGATTCCTCAATCTTGTAATCTACACATGTTTAATAGTAATTAACGTATTTAGAGGAGTAACCCAGTCTTAACATTCGAGCATATTTTTACCACCATGGAGAAAATTGTCCCTTCCAGTGGATGCATGTTAAATGTATCTTAACATTCGAGGACGCGATCGTGTTATAGCTATTAACATATCTAGGAATGTTATGAGTATCATAACTGCCGCAGATGTTGTATTGAAATCCGAGCTCGCAGAGCGAGGATTTTAAAACATCTGAGGCTGTTATGATTCATAACATCCGTGATTTGTTCAATAGTTTATCGGTTGCTGTATGGTTATGGTTGCCATGTACGGTAATGGACTATTACCGTACAGATCAGTTATGATTTAGTTACCAGCCTACTTTTGTATATGTAAACAAGGAATTAATATCCTGCAACCGATAAAAAGCTGTTTAACATGTCAATGAACAATAAACTATTTAAACGGTCGGTATAATTGTTGTAGGCAATGTTAACTCGATTACAAATAAATTTCGTGAACTGCAAAGATTCGATTCTTTGAATATGCACAGCATAATACTACGCTGGCGTACTCTAAAATAGAACGAACGTGAGTAAAATATAACAACCTCGCAGTTTCAATATCCACGAAATTCTTTGTTACTTTCAAAATAAAACCAAGCATTTTATATGCTCTTGCAACTGTCGAGTTAATATGTGCACTAAACGTTAATTTATTATCAAGCAGTACTCCAAGATCTCTTACAGTGGTAACATTTTTCAAACTTATGTTGTTTATAGAATAACTTGATTGTACTATATTTTTATTAATTGTGAATCGTATGAAAGTACACTTGCCAAGATTCGGAAATAGTTTATTTTTAAGACACCAGCCGCTGAGCTGATCGAGATCGCTCTGAAGAAGCTTGATGTCGGAAATGGAATCAATGCTTCGATATAGTTTTAGGTCGTCCACATATAAGAGGTAGTTGCTCGTAAACTTATTACATAGACCATTAATGAATATTAAAAACATTGTAGGGCCTAAATGAGATCCTTGTGGTACTCCTGAAGTGACCATCTTTAAGTTCGACTTAAAACCATTAATAACAACTTGTTGTTGCCTATCTGATAAATAAGAGATGAACAAATTAATAGCAGGATTATATATATTATAGTTCGTTCCGAATGAAGTAATCCGACAGGACCTAGGTATTTCAACAGTAAATTAAAAAATACTAAAGTGCAATGTTTGCTACCGTGATAGGCATAGTGCCCATCCAAACTCACTAGTGACTCTGACACTCTGACGACGAAGAGCCTAGGCTCAAAAGATTCAAACCGATGGACCTCCCAAATCGTTTCGTATAAGGTTAAAGTTTAAGTAATGGCAACGCACCTCTTCATTTGATTATTTGTTTAATTGACTATTTGCATAATTGTTTATCCTCAAATCTGAATGTGTTAATCTTCTTCTTCTTTAAGTGCGTACTCTTCTGAGAAGAGTGTTCGCGATCATCAGCCGGGATACAGCTGCTGTGAATAGCTCGGTCGATGTTAATTCGTACCAGTCCCTCAGATTTTTTTAGCCAGAATATACGTCTGCGACCTGGAGGGCGGTGGCCGTTGATTTTGCCTTGCAACACGAGTTGTAATAAACGGTATTTAGGATTTCTCGTGATATGACCTAAATATTGAAATTTCCGACTTTTTATTGCATTAACACATTCTGATGTTTTCTGCATTTTTTCTAGAACGCATTTGTTGCTCACTCTATCTACCCAGGGAATGCGCCACATTTGCCGATATGTCCACATTTCAAATGCTTCTATTCTTCTTATTGCCTCTTTGTTTCGAGTCCAGGACCAGGTCTCTGCTCCGTAGACTACCACCGAGAATACATAACACCGCAGTAGTCTAGTTCATAGTTTAATATGAATTTGTTGAGAACATAATGTTGGTTTCGTGTTCATGAAGGCTGTGCGTGCGGCTTCAATACGGCATTTGATTTCCTGGAGACAATCGCTACGGTTGTTTATTATTAATCCTAGGTAGCGGAATTGGGAAACGTTTTCAATAGTTTGGTTGTTATGTTGTAGTGCCATTCTAGGGATAACAGGGTTTCTAGTTATTACCATTGACTTAGTTTTCTTAACGTTTATTTTAAGTCCGTATTCGTTACTAATTGTTGAAATGTTGATTAGCATAGCTTGTAATTCCTGTTCGGATTCTACTATTAGAACCGTATCATCCGCATAGCGTATCGATGTGATTCTTTCTCCGTTTATTGTTATGCCTTCTTTGGAATTTTCGTTTGCTATTTTAAAAATTTCTTCTGAATATATTTTAAATAGTAACGCTGATAACACACAACTTTGTCTCACTCCTTGTTGTATTTCTAGATCTTCCCATCTACTCTTACTTGAGCCTTTTGATCTTTATATAAACTGACTATGATGCGAATGTCTACTCGATCTATATGTGTGGTGGAGAGTATCTCGAAAAGTTTTTCGACTTTACTTTATCGAAAGCCTTTTCATAATCAATAAAGAGAAGGAAGATATCTTTATTAATATCACGAGATTTTTCTAACAATATTCGCATGAAAAGTAGTGGTTCACGCGTACCTAATCCGTCTCAGAAGCCAAATTGTTGCTCAGATAGTGATTCCCCGCATTTTCGGTATATTCTTCTATGTATGATTTTTAAAATACTCTTTAATGTGTGGCTCATGAGGCTTATAGTGCGGTAGTCTTTGCACATTCTTGGTTTTCTGATCTTTGGAAAAGTTATAAATGTTGAATGTAACCATTCTTTTGGGAGTATTCTTGTTTTATAGATATTGTTAAAGAGATCTACTAGGATTGAGATATTTTCTTCCTCTATTAGTTTTATGAGTTCAATTGGTACTTCATCTGATCCTAATGCTTTTCTCGAATTTGAAGTTCGTATGGAATTTCCGTACCTCCTCTTTTGTTATTTGCAGGATTTCGTCGTTTTTTATTTTTATTATCCGCAGTGCCGCCCTATTGTCTTTGAAGAGGTCACATAGGTAGTTTTTCATTCCAAGAGTGTTTCTTCAATAGTTGTGAGAATTTCGTTATTAGCGTTTGTTAAAATGTTTCTTTGGTGTATGTGTGGTCCTTTGTTTAGTTCACGAACTTGTTTGTGTAGGTTGCGTACATCGTGTAGTTTTTCTAGGTATTCCATTTTTTCACATTTTTCATTCAGCCATTTGTTTTTTGCCTTCCTTATTTCTTTCATTATTTCTTTATGTTGAGTCTTGTACTGTTCCATTTGATTACTTATTTTTAGTTTTCTTCTCTGTTCAATCATGTCTAGTATATGATTTGTCATCCAAGCTTTTTTACCTCTTATCTCTTCTTTGGTTGGAGCATTTATTTACAGATATCTCTAGCACTTGATTGAAGAACATTCCACTTATTCTGTATATCGGCGTTGTATTCATATTTTTAGTTCAGCGTTTTGTTGAAATTTTCTTGTACTTCTCAGCAAACCTGTGTATTTTTCAACTTATAAATATCTACTTTTTTTACGTATGACTTTTGGAATTTCACAGGGCTGTGGAGTCGGTCACAAAAAATCTGACTCCGACTCCCGACTCTGACTCCGACAGTACTAGAATATTGATACCCCCCCCATTCGTTTTCATCTACCTGATAAACTTTACCGACTCATAACGAATTTCACAAGTTTTGCGGAATGTGGTTGATTATAATAAATTTCATATTTACAGATATTGCATTCATGGTTTCCAGCAACGTACTGATTTCACGTACAAATACACAGAGAGGTTTCCCAACGTAAATGAGGAAAAGGATAAAATTTACTTTAAGAAGTATACATTTCATGGCAAAATTTCATAAACGTGCAACTGCCATTGTTATAACAAGACAGTTTCCTACCTCCCTACTAAACTAACAGTACTAACTACATTCCATAGTAGATTATTTTCTTAAGGGGTCATTTACTACATTGCCTACATAATACAAGTTTACTGAGTCATAGGAAATTCAAATAGTCTAACGTCTGAGCAGGGTTGAGCAGACTTAAATTATTTGATTAAAATAATGAATTTAATGGAGAAATTTAATTATCAAAATCATTGATTTAAATAATATTTTTTATATTTTGCCAAATCAACAAAACAAATACACCAAAGAGGTGCCCTTCAAATATTGCCAATTAAACAAAAACACCATGAACAGTAACAATATAACAAAATGCTGAAACTCGTTTAACTTTTATAATACATCTTGAAACAGTTAAAACATAAAAATAAGATGCACTATGAAAGTTAGAAATTAGACGTAATACTAATAATACGTACTATGCTTGTTTTACTGTTAATCACATAAAACAGTTATTGGTAAGATATGGAAAAACCGTCTACTATGCTGTACAAGGACAAAGTCGGCATTTTTAAAATAGTTTGGTAGGAATTTAAATTTACAAGCGGTGATCACACATTATAGTAGTTGTGTTAAAAATTATTACAGCTGTTGTTTATATTATTTCATTTGTAGAAAAACTTTTTTTCAGCTAATTTTTTAACATTTAATATAAAAGTATAAAGTGAGAAATGTAAAAATATATTTCGACTTAATAAAAGTCTTCTTCAGTTTACATCTTATCTATTTAGTCAAAATTATTCCTTTTAAAAATTAGTCCTTGTTATTTTATTTAAAAACTTATATTCGAAATTTAGCGGTTATCACTTAATCAACCATTATCAATATTTACTACCTATGTTCAAGAAGTTTAGAAATACTAGATTTTTAATTTACTTGCACAATTAGTAAATTAACAATTTCCATCTTGTTGTAGTTTAATATTTTTGAAAATGCTATGTAGAAAAATGTTGACATCCTTCAGCGAAATTTAATTGAGAAATTGGAGTTTGGGTTTCTTTTTAAAATATTAATCCAGTTATGTAATAGTCCTTGTTATTTTATTAAATTCAAATTAGCTGTTATTACTTCATGGAGTATTTAAATGCTTACTTCCTTTGTTCACAGCGTTCAGAAAAATAAGATTTATAATTTACTGGCATAGTTGTTAAAGGAAAATCATTACAGTTTTGTTGTTGTCTAATATTTTAAATGTTATGTTAAAACACGTTGAAATCCTCAGCATAATAATGGAAAAATTGGTTTTAGGCCTCTTATTAATTACGAAAACATTAAAAATTATCTTATTGTTAAATTATTAATATGTATAAAATGGCGGCACCTCGACCAAACGAGTATAGCCAGTCAAAATTTAAATATTAATAATTTAACAATAAGATAATTTTTAATGTTTTCGTAATTAATAAGAGGCCTAAAACCAATTTTTCCATTATTATGCTGAGGATTTCAACGTGTTTTAACATAACATTTAAAATATTAGACAACAACAAAACTGTAATGATTTTCCTTTAACAACTATGCCAGTAAATTATAAATCTTATTTTTCTGAACGCTGTGAACAAAGGAAGTAAGCATTTAAATAGTCCATGAAGTAATAACAGCTAATTTAAATTTAATAAAATAACAAGGACTATTACATAACTGGATTAATATTTTAAAAAGAAACCCAAACTCCAATTTCTCAATTAAATTTCGCTGAAGGATGTCAACATTTTTCTACATAACATTTTCAAAAATATTAAACTACAACAAGATGGAAATTGTTAATTTACTAATTGTGCAAGTAAATTAAAAATCTAGTATTTCTAAACTCCTTGAACATAGGAAGTAAACATTGATAATGGTTGATTAAGTGATAACCGCTAATTTTCGAATATAAGTTTTTAAATAAAATAACAAGGACTAATTTTTAAAAGGAATAATTTTGACTAAATAGATAAGATGTAAACTGAAGAAGACTTTTATTAGGTCGAAATATATTTTTACATTTCTCACTTTATACTTTTATATTAAATTTTAAACAATTAGCTGAAAAAAAGTTTTTCTACAAATGAAACATTATAGTAGTGCACGTGCATTTTCATAAACTAACATAAATAAAGAAAAATAGATTTTTATTAACCCTGAGTCTGTTTTCAAATTGTCAGTACTACAGTCGTTCAAATAGTTTGATAGCTTTTGGCGTTTTTATTTAAAAAAAAAATGATAAGTGGGAGTCGGAGTCGGGTAGTTTATACGGACTCCGGCTCCGACCCCGACTCCACCCTAAAAGTTCCGACTCCTCGACTCCGACTCCCGAGTCCGACTCTACAGCCCTGGAATTTCCTTAATGTGATGCGTATATTTGCCACTACGGGATTGTGGTCAGATCCAACATCTGTGTTAATATAAGGAAATTTTTCGCTGGAAAACTTTCTTCATGTTTTATATTCTATGTTCAAATGTTTACTGAATGCGTGACAGATTATAAAGCTATAAATAAACTGAAAAAATACAATTCGAAATGAACTATAGCCCACTCTACTGACTTAAACATGTAAGATAATCTTATCGCGTTTTGTTCTTTGCATCTTTGCATCAATATTGAATTGAAAATGAAAACCTGTAGAAATATGTATCCTAACAAAGTTGTAACAGTTGAAATTTAGGTTCTAAGAGCTACTGAGAAGATTAAAAAAACATTATGATATTTACCCAGTAAGTTACTGAAAAACAATAGGCTACCCCTAACAAGCAAGGCAAAACAGACATGTGTGTCAATTCCATTCATTTCAAAAGCAATAAGCCTTTTTCGGGAAAAATTCAAAACGTAAATATAAATGCTTCTTGGGTAGAGACGCTACGCTTTATTTATACCATACAATCCAAGATTAGCTTAAATTATTCATGAATTCAAACAAGCGCGAGAGTAGAAATGTCAGTTGCTGCTGATGTAAATAGTGGACGCAGGAATATACTGGTGACTGAAACTCTTCACCTATCAGATTATGTAACGATTTCCTGTCAGTCACAAAAATCACGGAAAAAACATAGCTGCAATAGCGAACGACTAAAGCCTATTAAAGTTGTTTGCGAATCATTTCGATGGCTTATGCGCATCAGTAGTAAACTAAAACCTTTGTAGATTGTCAATTGAGTGATTTAAATAAGAAGCCTTAAGAAAAAATTAAATGTGAACAGAGAAGCCTTTCTATTTCCCAACACTGACTGTAATTCGCAATTGCTAAAACTCGTACACTGCGACGTTTTGACTCCGTACGCTTCAAATCCGACAAGGCGAAATACTATTGTAAATCGAAATGCTGCGAAGTAAAGCTCTAAAGTCTAAAGCATTCCAGGAGTTCAAAGCAAAATAATTTTAGAGTCAAAAAATAAAACATCTTCAATTAAATTCAGGTACAGAATTTAAGAATTCGGAATTTATCACATTGATAATTGTATATGGATTTTGACAATTAACAAAGCCAAGCAGTAGCAAAAAGGAATGATACGCCTAAGTCAGAAGCTGTATTAACAGCGAATTACATCAGAAATATACCGGGTGAATATTCCAAAACCGAACATAGGCAATTAAGATGGGAAAAAGGTTTTTCGCAGATTGCTGCTCCCCATTTTAACTCAGAGGGTTTATAATGACACCAATCGAAAGCAGATTTTTTTCTCATCTAATTATATGCGAATTACTTAATTTTCAGTTGTGTTTCTTTATTATTTTATCGAAATTAAACGGGGCTGCGCGCTATTGCGCGGTCTATCCTAATCAATTTACCACCATTTTAAGGCTTATTACGTTGGGCCATTCCGTTCTGTTATAAACTCCGCTCCTGCCTCCCTCTGCCGTCCACCTAACCAAAGAAGGGGGCCCTCGGCGCTGCGCCCCTCTCCATGGGAGGCCTCGGCGCTCCGCTTCTCTCCAGGGGGCCCTCCAATTGATTTCAGTAAAGAAAATTTGAAATCTTAAAATTATAGTCGCCAACGGCATAATGAATCCGTCACTTGAGTGACGTTTGAGTCTGGTTATTGTCTTACGAGACATGGTTCAACATGATTTTCCGAATTGAATTTATTGCGAATTTTTGATAAAATAATGAGAAATACAACTGAAAATTAACTAATTCGCATATCATTAGATGAAAAAAAAATCTTCTTTCGATTGGTGTCATTATAAACCCTCTAAGTTAAAATGGGGAGCAGGAATCTGCGAAAAACCTTTTTCCCATGTTAATTGCCTATGTTCGGTTTCCGAATATTCACCCGGTATATGTCTCTCAATAAACCTAGATACAAAATGTAAATCAGTAAGACACTGACATTTTCAGAAGGCACTGCTGCTCAACATATTATTTAAGTAGGAAACCCGACAATGAAAGATATGACCGCCACAGGAAACCCTGAATTTAGTACTCCAAAGTATCGAAACGCTGAAAAACCGTATTAAAAGAAACAAAAGTCATCGCCTAGCATGTTCGTTGATAAAACGCGATTATTTTATTTTGGAGAAGTTAATCAACCAGTATTCAACGTTTGGTTGATATTGATATCCCATAATTGAATACTGAACACCGAAACCCACCAATGGATGAAAATACAGGCGAACCGATTCAAAATAATAGATTATCCAGAGAAAGCCTAGGCAGATCGAATGTAACAATTTAAATATCAAGAAGTAAAGAAAATTATGGTAACCAAAAACCGAAATACGAGAAAACAGAAAATGTTGTGCCGCTTGACGTTGATCACTGCTAAAAAGAGTCATATCCAACAAATATGTAGGAACCTGGTATCGTGTAATGGGCATGAAACTAAGGTCTAACGCTGCGCGTACAGTCGTTGCTCATTCAAGCGTCAAAGAAGTAACAGGTACTCTTTTCGTTCGAAAATAGGTATAACTCGGATAGTACTATAAGCAAACTGAAGGGTCGCTAAAATGTCTAAAAGTCTTGGACTTCCACACACACGACATATCTGAATGGTTACAAAATTATTATCAAAGTATTTGAAACATCAATCTTCAAATTAACTTTAACATTACCAAGGAGAAGAGAACGAGAAGATGTGGAAGGATAAGCAGGTTTTACACTTCTGGACAAAATTAAAGGACCACCAACAAAAATTAAAATTACTTGATGAAAATCTCATATAACTTAATACAATTCAGATATGTCATAGCTAGATTATTTCTACATTATTTAACTGGTACAGAAGAAAATTAACAAATTAGACATAATCTAGCTTAAATACAAAAAGTAACCAAAATAAAAACAGTAAATTAAAAAAAAATACAAAAGAAATCATTAACACGAACTAATAACGCGTGTTTTCACCTCTCGCAGCTATACATGCTTCCACCCTTCTTGGCATACTCCTAATGAGAACTCCCAAGCTTTCTTGTGGTATCTGATGCCATTCTTGTATAAGCAAGTTAGACAGCTGTTCAAGAGTTATTGGAGGCTGAGGAACACTTCTAACTAGTCGGCCCAACTGATCCCAGAGGTGCTCAATGGGATTTAGATCTGGGTTTTTTGCTAGCCATTCTAGACACTCAATATTTGCTTCTCTTAAGGCAGTGGTTACAACATTAGCAATGTGCCAAAATTTTCAGCATAAGGCTGTACATGAGGTACAACAACCTCGTTCCTATATCTTGCTGTCGTCAGTGATCCATTGCGCACAATAACTGGCTCTGTGCGACCATTAAAATTTATCCCACCCCATACCATCAAAGATCCTCCGCCTCCACCTTGAATGTTGCATTGCGCGTAACTCTCACTTGGTTTTCGTAAAATGAGAACACGGCGATCGTTATGGGAAAGATGGAATCGGGACTCATCAGAGAATAAAACGGAGCCCCAATGCCTTTTATCCCATTCCTGGTGGTTTAAACAAAAAGTCAAACGATTCCTTTTATGTAGCGCCGTAAGAACTGGACCAGTTGCAAGTTGTCTGGCAGTCAGAAAACTTCTTCCAACCTCCTTTGTACAGTTTTTGTTGATATTTCCTTTCCAGTAGCCAAGCGTAGATCATTTTTTAACTCTCGAGACGTTACAAAACGCTTTCTTAAAGCCTGCTGCACTATGATCTTCCCTGCCAGTTGTTTTCCTTTTAGCATCTTGTCCTCTTCTTCTGGTAAAACTACCAGTAGTTATATGCCATGCATTTTTTGAAAATCGACTAATCCCGAAGTGATTACCTGATAAGCGCCCGTGGGCTGCTTACCAAGCTATAAGCGCCCTAGGGATGATTATCGACTCCGTGGATGGTGTCATAATTAGAAATGCAAGAAACAAGCAATTTTTTGGCATTGTTAGATCAATTTTAAAACATAATTCGTATAAGGGTTTTGCGTAATAATCTCCAAAATATAAACGCGGGCGACACACTTACATATGATTTTGCCCGTGCCAAGAGTCATCGTGCTGGTTGCCCTTAGAAAAATGCCCTCGGGCAACCCTCGGGACAGTTTCCATTGCAACCAGCACTCGACCCTTGACTTGTGCAAAATTATATGTAAGTATGTCTCGCCCTTGTTAGATTACTGTTGATAACCGCCAACGTTCTGATAAGGCACGATAAGAAGAAGATTGATATTGAAATCTCATTCGAAAGTCGATCTGCCCATCCAGTTCTTGCATCCGCAAATTACCGATCTTGAAATCTCACATGAAGGAAAAGTAAAGATAAATTCAGATCCATCACTTATGAATATGTTACAATGTAATTATGTCAAATATGGATCAATTTAACTTCAAAATTGCTTTCTTTAAATCGAATTGGGGATAATCTACATTCTTTCTTACTGTAATAGTATATTACGTAACAAGAGTTGTAAAGATCATATTACGTACAAGTGAGTGCATTACATACGAGCGACGAAGGAGCAAGTAATGTAAATCCACGCGTACGTAATCTCTTTACAACTCGAGTAATGTACTATACTTTTTCTACGAGCATACATCGTATAATTTACAATTTATTAGAATAGTCTTGAAACGAGTGCAATTTTTAAATAAAAAAAACTTGTAGTGGTGCACCTGATTTCACTAACACTTGACGTTTGAGTCGTTTGACCACCGTTTGACAAAATGACAGATAACAACTAACATCCTTGTGGACAATAAAATAAGATTCAAATATTTTATTGTCAATTGTATGTTGATCCAGAATAAAATATGAACAGTGGTCGTTCGTTACGAATATTTGAAAGAACACGTCATTTCGAAGTTTTCGGAAGTACCTAACATAACCTGCACGTTTATCTGACTTCTCTGACTATGAAGGTAATTTGAATTATTTGAAGACATTCTTTTCTTTTAGTTAATTAGCATTTATTTAGGTACCCCTCAAACGAATTTGAGCGCAATAATATTTGAAGTATGAACAAATATTATAATGTAGATACCTACCTAATAATTTACAAAGGTGTGCCACTCGAATGCAAGAAAATTACTTACCAGCGTTTAATTTGAGTATTACCTACAAAGTGGATTAGTTTTTCTGTACTATTAACATTAAAATAAATAATACGTCTATATTTTATTAACAGTTTAATACAACACATTATTTTTCAGTATAGTAATTATAATTGATTCTGAAATATCGCCGTATGAATTCAACAACTTCAAATGTCAAATTATTTTTCTCTTGGTCTCAGGTTACGTGGTAATTCAAAACCTTTTTATAACTCGTACGTAATATATATATATATATATATTAGTGATGGGCTTATTCGAATGAAAAATAACCGATTATCCGGTTATTGAAATAACCTATGTAACTCGGTTTTCGTTCCAAGTATTCGAATGAAAAATAACCTCATGCTGATACGTACTACGCTTTGAATATAAAACCTCTATTCAAAGGTGCTACGTACCATATCTCAGCGACCTACGCAGTGCTCAAAATTCTGCAAATATAAATACGTCATAACTCATAAACAAAGCAGGTTGTACTGAAACCACCATTTGGTTATCGCATACCTACCTTCTATCATAAAAAATATCAAATTCTGGGGACCTGAAACCTGAACGCCTAAAAACTGCAAACGCATCAAGCTATAAAACAATTTTTTATTTGCTTACATCTCCAAAGGTTCAAAACAAGAGTCGGCGCCTTTAACCCTCCCGATCGATAAAGATAAGCGTTTTACGACTGTTTTTATTGCGATTAGCAAGCAGTCCCGCATATTTCTTTCTTTTTACACTTCTTAATAAATACCTCTTAATTTCCAATACATAACACATAATGTACGGTCGTCGCCTTAGAAATCGGGCACTACACACTATTATGATATATTTTGCATGTATTTTTTAAGTGTATAAACTGGGTTTTTACAGTTATTATGGTTTTAATTGTTACGTCAGATTGTTTATTGTTTGTCAATTATGAAATGCCATCTCACATTAATGAAGTAACCGGAGCAAGAATACTCCAAAGACTAGAAGAACATATCACGTGTCCCGATTTCTAAGGCGCCGACCGTACATATTATGTTTTGGTTCCTCTGCTATCTGCAAGTTACTATGTCGATGCATATGACGGTGAACCGATGTCGATGCAGATGACGGTGAACCGCCAACCGGCAAACCGGCTGACTTAATCGAAACGAATCGAGAGCAAAAATTTATTCGAATGATTATTCAAATAATCATTCGGTTATTAATATCATTCGAATGCAAATAATTCGGTTATGAAAATTGTCCGGTTATGCCCATCACTAATATATATATATTACGTGCTAGTTCATTTTTTCATTACGAATATGTGTTCATAATGCCATAATTACTGATCAAACAAGCGGTTGCGTTCTTGGCTTCTTACTATTATGGGAGTAGAAAAACATATTAAATACATCCAAATTACATAGTTCAGTTCTTAGTCATCCTGCATCGCTCTAAATCTAAAAAATACCATTTTTACTATTGCCATTCAACCAGTCGATATTGCCTGAAATTTTTGCAGAAACTATATTGAAATTTAATTGTGAGAAATTAAACGTCAAATAAATTGTTAATCGCTCATAAAAGTCATAGTAGGTAATAAGAACCTACGTATAAACCGTTCAATAGTTATTTTCCCGATAGGAGGCCATGTTAGGGTGATGAATTTCACCCTGTAAATATGCTGTCAGTCATTAAGAAAAGTTAGGTTATGCCCATTTTATACAAAATGGTAATTTTATGTTAATGGACAAAACGTGGTTGCCAGATTTGGTTTTGGATTTTGTGCCACTTTTATTATTGGTTAAGATAAATTTCATGAAAGACAACTTGCTGATTCTGAATACGTTTCATACTTTGTTGAGTAGGCTTAATAGTATAATAAAAGTTGTTTTTTTATTGTAATTATAAATTGTATACAAAAATATTTAAATATTACACTTTATGTATTTTTTTCAGTATAAATAAATAAAGCTTTTAAAGCCACTTTAAGACCATTGCATAACAATCTGTCTCCATTGTCTCTTATTCATGATTTTATTTCTCCAGTCTTCTATTCCTTTCCTTGCTACGTCTTCCATTACTGCCTCCTTCCACCTATTCCTTGGTCGCCCTCTTCTTCTAGTTTCTTGCGCTCTGCCTTCCAATACTATATCAGTAGCTCTTCGATCTGGCATTCTCCATATATGTCCAAACCATCTTAACCTTTATAGTATGTATCATTTTTAGGTCGTGTGCCAAAAGGTTTAATTTCAAAATTGTTCCGCCCAATAATATTTCTAATAGTTCTTTCAGATACCTAAAACAGTACGAAGCCGAAAATTAAACCAACAGTTAAGTTTTATGCACTAAGGCGGGCATAGATTTCAGTTTCACTGAGGTCTGGCCCGTCGGCTTTATAATGACTGTGGGCCTTTGTAATTTGTAGTTTTGTGTCACCTTTAATGACTTTCGGCATATTTGCTTTAGTATTACCATTTGTTGAAAGATATGTATCCATGACGCCGATGTCCATAACTATTATGCCTACTGGCAAACAACGTATGAAAGCACTGGCAACATTGCACGTTTAATCTCAAAATGTCGAATTAGACACATTCGTGAGCCTCCTGTACATAACAGCTGATTCTGACAAAGAAAGAGATTCTAGGGAGTTTTAATTTTATTAAACATGAAGCCAAATTCCATGTCTACCTACCGGGAAAATAACTTTTGAACGGGTTATACATATTGTTTATCTACTAGTAACATGATATTGTACATTTTCGTCATAGAAACAAAATATGAAAAGGTACTCATAACTCCCAAGGGGCTTGTCAAATTATTTCTCCCTCACACTCATGGTAACAATGCAACTACAAATAACGTTTTAGCAACCAGACAATGAGGCAATCCTTGATGTTACTTACATATTCTAATTTTAAATGTCTTTATCTTCATCAGTGTTGTTATAGACTCTTAACCAAATTAATTTTAGTATCGTAATCAGTGCCCTAATGGATAGATATTACCGCACTCAATGCGGTAATGAATATTACCGCACTCTTTTTGTATAAATAAATACATTGAAGCAGAATTTATTGATGAAGATAACATATTGAACAATACACGTTTGCTTATGGCACTTAACGAGATTCGTTAAGATGCTCATAATCAAACTTGTATCGTTAATATGTATTATGACATTTCGAAATTTCATACTATTTTTACGAATATGCTAGTAGATAAAATATTGTATGCACCACGAGAGATATTCATGTTCTTTACCTTCGGTTGACTTACAGACCTCGGGCCAGAGCCCTCGGTCTGTAACACATGTCAACCTCAGGGAAAAAAACATATTCATATCTCTCTTAATGCATAAATATCTATAAAAGGCTAAATACACAATACAATTATAAACCGTAACATTATTTTTAATTTACCAGCTTCCCAATATCAGCATCAACAAATTATACAAGGTACTGCGGAAACTGCGGATTAAATTCATGTTGCGTTATTAATGTAACGTCCTCAATAAGAAAAAAATAAGAAACACTTTTTTGTAATATAAGTTTTGAAAATAGTTTGATTTCTAATGTCTCTAATTGTGTTATGATGGAGAACATTAAACATAAACATAACCGTAATTTTTATTTTGTTGTATAACCTGTATAACCTTCAACCAATTTACTGTCGTTTGAAATAATAGAAAATTGTTGCTAGATAGATTGCTTATTTTGATAGTAGAAGTAGAAAAATATTTTAAATCTGAAGTATTGTTAAAACTTTTCATGTACTTAATTAAAAATGACTTCAATTGCACAATTACTGAAACTGGATACAGCCATAAAAATGACTAAAGTTTAATTTTCTATTCTTTCTAAATATGGCAACTTTGCATTCGAAGGTGTTTTGTTATGTTTTCTAACCTAAATGCACTTGAAAACATTAGCCTCAAATGTAGACTTTGCTTAGACATACAAAAAGCAATTTTACACAGCTAAATTGGGAAAACTTCCATGGCCAACCTTCATGCAAAAAAAGATGTGAACAGAATATAAAACCTCGCTAAGCTCCAAATTAGACACAATAGCTATTTGTACAATAAGTTGGGAAAAGTGATGTTTTTCCGTTTTAGACGTGAGATTTTTTTTCGAGGCGTTAGCTGCATAGTCTATCACTGAACCTGATAGTATTTAAGCGAACTTTCTATTAAATAGCACGTGTATATAGTAAAAAGTAGTGGCCCTATTATAGAGCCTTTTGGAACCCCCGAATTAACGTTTAGTGCATCAGATAAATGATCATCAAACAATACTATCTGTGTCCGTTCCTATAAATACGATCGAAATACACTTACAGCCGATAAATCCAGTCCAATAAAATGAAGAATGGATTCCAAAACAGCATGATCGATCGTATCAAATGCCTTACTAAAATCTAATAATATTCATACAGTAAGTTTACCCTGGTCGATTGCAGTCACAATGTCATCCACCACGTTAATCAAAGCAGTTGCACAACTGTGATCAGAACTGAACCCAGATTGACACACTGGGAGAACATTGTATTCGTCAATGTGTTTAGAAAGTTGAGAGCTAGTGATTTTTTCCCATAATCTTTGAAATAACTGATAAAATACTGATTGGTCTCAAGTCTTTAAAATGGCAAGGTTGGCACTGTTTGGGCAAAGGGATAATTTTAGGTTTTTTCCAAATTTTTGGGTATACTCCGGAGTTAAAGCAGTAATTTATATTATGAGTAATAGCCGGTAACACATAGGGACATCAAAGTTTTAACATATCAATGGAAATGTTATCAAGACCACTACCTTTAGATTTAATGCTGTTAATGTAATTAAGAATTATTTCGTCAGTTACTTCCTTAAATGTAAACTTATTTATGAAATTCGTTTTGTAGTTGTTATTGTAGAAATTACTTAAATTATCCTTGGTAGTAGTGTTAATGGGGAATGTAGAGCTAATTAAATAACGATTAATTTTGTTAACGTCTTTAGGGTGATCTGATAAAGAATGGGATTTTTCATTACTACGTACGTTAAGATTTTTAAGTTCTTGCCACACGAGCTTGTTTTTACTGGCATTTCTAATTTTAAATTCTAAATACACTTTTTTTTCTAAATGAATTGTCTTATTAGTCAAATTTCTTAAGCTTTTGTAATAATCCCAATGCTTCGCCAATCCTGTTTTCTTGTATTTGGCTGCAGCTTTATCACGCAGCAACATAAGTAATGTAAGGTTATCTGTAAGCCACGGAGCATACTTTTTCCGTGATTCACAATTTTAAATGGGCGCATGCCAATTAAACAAATTCAAAATACAGTTGTTGAGAAAATCTACATTATTCAATACAACAACGAGCTGAAACGGCATTTGTTGTAAGTCAATAGTAAATTTCTCATAATCAATATTTTTTAAATTTCTAAACGAGAATGACTTTTCAAGACTAACGAGCTTATTAATTGTAATAGAACAGAAAATAAGTTCATGACCCTTTACATTGTTAATTGTATTTGTACCGGTACTTTCTGTAGATAATTTGCCAGTGACAAAAATTAAATCAATTAAAAATACGCTGGTTTTAGTGATATAAGTAGGAGAATTAATAACTTGTTTTAAATTGAAAGATTCGCATAATGACAACAATCGTTTTCTTAGTAAGCTTTCAGTATGAAATAAGTTAAAGTCTTCTACGGCACTGGACAAGACCGTTTCTAAACAATTTTCGAAGTCAAAAGTAGGAGGTCTAGGTACCTATATCACACCTATGCAATAAGAGACTTTTTCAACAACAAATTTAATCCACAATTGCTCAATAGTAGTGTCTGATTGAATTACCGAACACAATTTGAGTGTGCTTTTTACATACAGACTTACCCCTCCTCCTCTTGTAGGAGGATCCAACCGATAAACCTCTAATTATCAATATCATTGAAATTATTTCTTATTATCCATTCACAAAACTCGTGAACTGTCGATGTCTAATTTTTTAAATATTTGCTGAGTGTACATGGAAATTACAGTTTTTTTGGGAATGTACTTCGAATCTGGTGATTTCTAGTAATATTACAGTTAGGTTATGTTAAATGTGTCAAAAGTTAAGCGAAGTTTTTCCTTGTAATAATTAACTATAGTTTTATTTTCCTTTCCAATAATAAAACCCCCTTTCGTTTCTGTTCCATTGCGACTGAGGTGTATGCACAAAAATTAAAGAATTTTGGAGATTATTTCTTTACAAGAAAGTGTGATATAAATCAAGTTTTTAAATTGCAAAAATGTCAGTGCTGCCAACATCAGCAAGCAGACGTTCCAAACCAGAATTTAAACGAGGTACCAACTTGACAGCGTTTTGACAGTTCACAAGTTTTGTGAATGGATAGTACTTCGGCAGTTAACCACGTTTCAGATTGTGCAATAACATCATAATTATTGGATAATACGAAATCTTTAAAATCTTCAAAATGGGCAGTTAATGAAAGGATATTTAAATGAGCTATGAGTAAATTATTATTATGCATCACACAAAGTACTATTTACAAATACAAGAGAAAACAAATATGAATCAGTTAACCTAAGCTGCCTAAGTAAATAAATGAATTGTAAACAGACTAATGTAATAAAACTATATTCCAAATTAATTAAGCCGAAATCATAGGTATGGAATTGCAAGGCTGGTGCCCGATAACAATATCACTCGCATAGCTTTTCCAGTTCTAACATAGTTTGGCAAGTGTGCTTCTTTCCCTCTCTGTAAATGTAGATAGTCCCATCCTTTGACCACACACTTTTTATTCCGAACTGCTCACTGCGCAGTTAAGAACTTCCAGTCGGTTTCTTGTCCTGTCTTCTTTTATGGTGATTTTGGTACCTTTTAGTTTCCGTTTGTTCTGAAAAATCGTTGTCGGTAGCTGATGAACTTTACGATAATACGTTCCACGCGGTGAGAGCGATCTGTATGGTCTTTAGTGAGCTCAATATCGAGTTTGCCTTTAAAAATATTGAGAACAACTTCGTCAGTATTTTCATTGATTTCTTCAAAAACACAACTCTTAAGTTGCACCATCTTGTATACTGTTCTAGGTCATCGAGTGTTTTTAGTAGTTCTTGCTTTTCAACCTCCAAAGCCATTGCACGAACTTCCACAGTTTTATACTTATCCTGCAGTCCGTCAAATTTGGTTTCCAACGTTTTTGCAAGAATTTCAGCAACTTTTGCTGCAAGGTGTTCCAAAACAGAATGGCCAGCAACATGTTCTTGGGCAGCTGATTTGGCAATTGCTTTTACATCGCACTGCTGATTTTGAGTGAACACCATTGTTATTTCGGGACAACCACTACACACGTCTATTCACTATGGAGGCTCATACTCGAATCTTTTTTAGCGTCTATTTTCTAAATTCTTAGAAGCAATTATAATTTTTAATAAGGCTCTAAGCGACATAATTTTATTAAAAAAATAGCTTCTGGACTTTTGGTCTGAATCTCAAACATAAGATATGCACGTAGGTAAAGCCATAGCCGATGATACTGTATAAAAAGTACAAGATGTCCCATTTGAACGACAAATAGTTTGCACCACCCCTTTCACCGAAAATAGCGATTCAAACTATTTTTAAAATATAAAGCTAAATACCCGCTTTAGTAGTAGTCATAATAGAGAATTTTCAAAAGGAGACACCTTGTATATGTTTCCACAACTGATAAATTAGCAAATCAAAAATACCACAATTTTTATTCACCAGTTTCCGTAATTTTTATAACAATACAGAATTTTTTGTCATATTTAAATTGTGTAACCAGATATATGCTTCATTACCACTCGTATAAAGCAAATATTGGCTACAATTTCTTACATTGTAAATGTAAAATATTGCCATTTCCGAATTGCAAAATGATTTCCCTCTGGCAGCTTAGATTGTGAAATTATCTTAACTTCATAAAAGATACTGCAAGATTCAGCATTATTTTTTAAATTAAGCTTGAGCTATGCAAGTTGATAACGACTGAATTTTGTTTTAAATTATTTTTCTAGTTTAATTATTAACATTCTTGCTCATATGTAATACTTCTTTTTAGTTCATTAGAAACTGAAAAATCCATATTTACATTTTAATTGTAAAAATTGCATTTTTCGAATTGCAAAATGTGCGATCTCCCTCATCTACCTTATATTAATTGAGTCAGCTTAACTTAAAAGACACAAAAATAATTCTATATTGATCGTACGTTTTTTGTCCGTTCTATGAGATGCAGAACAGAAAAAAATCTGTAAAGAACTTTACATGGGACATCCATCTCGCGAATTAGATCAATTTGCAAATTAAAAAACATTTAGTCCCCTGGGATTTGAACTCCGCGCTTCC
Organism: Agriotes lineatus; assembly: GCA_940337035.1. Taxonomy (NCBI): domain Eukaryota; kingdom Metazoa; phylum Arthropoda; class Insecta; order Coleoptera; family Elateridae; genus Agriotes; species Agriotes lineatus. Next base: position 140,642,915 of record OW679195.1, on the reverse strand, counting down.
AGGCGAATATTTGACGGAAGTTTCTGGTCCGCCGCTAGAATATCTGGGCGACGGGCGCGGGCGCGCTCAAATTCGATGTGTTTTTGCTGCGTTATAAAGATACAGTATTATTATGTCCCATTTCAGATGTTTACCCTGTATCTGTTAGGTCTCATTTTCCCCAATGATGAAACCTGAGCTGTATGCAAATTATGACTTTTATCTTTTACAAATAAAAGAAGTGGAAATTGTGATACCAACTATTTTGAAAAATCAAAGGCAACCAGGGCAAGAATATTTGAACGTTTCTAATAATACTAAAACAATAAAAGAAACCACTCGCTAATTCAAACTAAATCAATTTTAAAATAAAACAAATTGAAAAAAGGGCCGAAGAATGGTCATGGAAAAGACGTTTCTTGGAATATAAACGTTGTTTATTGGAGTTTATTGAACTGAACCACACGAATGCTATTTACCACGTTTTAGTCAGTAATCAGGAACCAGAAATTCGATCATAGGGTGTGCACTCGAAGATATAGTTTTAAAAAATATGTACACTGTCAGGAATGATCTTGCGAATCTCAATAAGGAAAGATTCATTTTTTGCAATTTCAAAAAAGCAGACAAAAATATTTTCAGAAATTTTTCTTATTAGTAGAAATTGCTTATTTTTGCATATTTCTCAATGATCTTTAAGCTAGTGGAAAGATTATTCTTTCTAGATTTCAGTGACAACAAATTTACTGGAAATTATGTTTAGCAAATGAAATTGTTTAAACCGGGAATGCGCTGTATACATTTCAGCATTGAGATATTTTGAAAACTATTGCACCTACATGCATACGTTCAGCTAATGAAATGTGTGGAAAGAATAAAAAAATTGTGAAAGACTACTCTCTATTGATCTATTATTGTAAAAAATACGATCTTTTGTTGTACCTCACGCCGTTGTTTTTCGCTGCGTGTTTAGAGTTTCACGCGTGACTCCTTTTGCCGGTCACTGATTTCCACCGCGATACGAATATACTTTGCTTGCAAATCATTTGCATGTATTTTAATTCTCATAATTATATTACCCTTATTGGTTATATGTGAATAATGTCATTTGTAATCACTTAAAAACAGAAATGTAAAGATTAATTTACTTGCGAACAAAAACAAACCAATTAAGAGTATGGAGTACACCATGTTCTTAATATATTGTTAAGGTTAAGGCTCCACATTGTTTTACCTATAATTTGATGTTTATAATGAAATTTTAATCAATTTAATTGCCCTATTTATATATTTTGGATATATACAAATTATTTTCCCCTAGCACCTGTAGATACACTTGACTGAAAATCAGAGCGGATTCTTTTTATCTAGATTGCTTATTCTGAAATGTAATGTTCCTATTTTAATTATGACAATTCTAAACTTCTGTCAAATGATAAGCCAAACTAGTTTTTGAAAAATTCAATGACAAATACTTCATCGCTACATTGGTCATACGATAATCTCAAATAGTAAGCACTCCCTTAATTAAATTAGTTCATTTTGATCTTTATTTTCTATCAGTTCTTATTTAATACCTGAATTCATTTACCTTTTATTGAACTTAGTACTCTCCTCTGCTGAATCCAATTCGTCTAACTCTGCTACTGATCACACCACAACTGCTCCACTCAAAATCACGGTGAGGACCTAAACTGATAACCAAACTGCCAAAATGTCCAGAATCAGGATCCAAATTAACACAGGAAACCACTCCGCCCCATGAATCAACACACACAGGCCAATCACATCATAGAATCAAACAGACCCCAGCCGTAGTTGTGTTTCTTTAATATTCAATCCAAATTACTCATTTGAAGTACGTTACCGCTTAGCACCAAGAATCCTAACCAGAGACAAATTACCAGACAGCACTTGACAAGCCCCACAAACATGCTCACTCTGCCAACAACTTCCATGCGATCCTCTTCCCTTGTAAATCGTTCCTTGTTATTCAATTCAATCGATGCAAATATAAAATGTAATCTTGCAATAAACTTTATTCAGTATACCTCTTCCTTTTATTTGCTTTTGTAGATTATAACGGTTTTAGTTTAGTATTACCACATTCTTTATCTTCCTCCATATAATCTGCATACCTTCTATTCATTTAACATTTTATTTTATTTCTTTTATACCACGCTAATTTTATCTTAAACTTTAACCCTTCCATACACCAAACATGTTTTATAAACTGTTTAAAAGAGTTTATCTATTTATTTCTAATTACAAAATTCGGTTACATACTTTTATTTTCAAAATTTTCTATAACAATAAATACATCTCCTAAGCGATTTAGCTTATTTTTTTAATTCAACACACTATAGAAGCCTTTTTTTTTATTAATACTTACTATGTTCAATATTATATTTCGAAAAAGTATTTGTCATCAATTTCCAATTTCATTTTAGATATTAAATTAAGTTAGAATCCTTCTGTTTCTCAATCAGCTTCATTTTATTAAATTATAAATTCTAATTCCTTTCTTTACTAAATGCATCTTCATAATTTTAATATCCAATTCACATCTAAATTGAACCCCATTATTTTCAATTACTGTTTTCTTTTAATCTTATTAATCTGATGTTTTTGGACCCTGTACCAATATCATAAGCATAACAATATTTATTATAATTTAAGGGCGAATAAAAACATAGAAATAATACAGTGCTTTTATCATAAACCATCTATAAGCACAAGAAAAATTAAGAAAAATAACTATAAATTGTTTTACTCTGGACGTCCCACGCAAGTGACACTAAACAATTTCAAAAATCAGAGGAAAATAGGGATAAAATGTCATAACGAGCGCAATAATATTCATACAGTAAAACGAAACACTTGGTCATGCGAATTACATCAATATTATCAATGTAAAAAGATTACCGGTAATGGAAATAGATCTACATCACCTGCGTATGCGATTGTAACCGCATCAATATGTTACACTGGGCCATACAGCCGCACTGCTACGTGTGCGACGCGCGGTTGTATTTAACAAAGCGGTCTTGTTGCTGAAACGTTTTGACTTTTTTGCGACATTATTCTGTATGTCAAGTGTAAAACCTGACTTATGCGCAAATTATTACTTGCATCTAGTTCTTAGTTAACGCAAAAATGAACAAAACTTAATTTTTTTTACGGCTCCCGGCCTAAAAAGGTCAACATAACTCACTTATTCTTTGCTTCTTTTTGTCTCGTACAACATTTATCCTATATCTGTTGTATTCAATTTTTGGTGAGAATAAAGCCTGCGCTATGTACAAATCATTACTTTCATCTATTCCTCAGTTCAAGGGAGAATAAACAAAATTTTATTTTTTTAACTGCTCACCCTGTATATCTGTCCGAAATTTTCACGGTTTCATGCCAGGTATATTATATAATGTGTATGCAAAATATCATCTTCCTCCGACAAACAGTTTTTGAGTTATACCGCCAACAGGCAGACATACAGGCAGACAGACAGACAGACAGACGGAATTGAGAGGGACCCTGAAACGTGAAGATCTGAAGAAATCTCTGAAGGTGATTTTTTCGTGATTACAATACTTCCTTCGTCTTCCAGACGAGGGAAGTAATAGATATTTCAAATCTTAGTTGTTGAGAATGAACAAATTCAAATGTGTTTTAAAAATAATATACCCTCAGCGGCTCGGTGCGCCCGGCACCCCGACACTGTAACGGTATAAGGGGTTACAGATTATGTTATGTATGTATGTATCTCTTTACAAAATTCCAAATGAACCGACGTTTTGTATTTTGAAATAAGTAAAATTCTTATATTAAATTTCAAATTTGAGAGTTCCTGATGTACTCGTACAAGCCATGAATATATCAGCAATTAGTTTAATTTAAATTGTACCAGTTAAAATGCGGGCACTAATTAACTTACTAAGAGATTATTATACTGATAAATATGACGTAAGCACATAACTTCGTGAAAACAAATATCCATACTCATTTATTTTCAAATACAGATTACGTTTTATTTCACAGTCTAATATTTCATCAGGTTTAATATTTGTATCTCCACGGTAAGCATTGACATTTAACATAAACGCGTTGTATTTAACAATTCTTCAGTCTCATTTTCCAGTGTAATTAATCAGACTGTTAATTCCTTCTTTTATACTAACTCCAGACTTGCTTTTGAGGTAATAACCCACCACTAATGAAAGATAATTTTTAAATTTAAATGAAACAGTGCTTTGTGCTCGACTAAATGCTAACAGTAATACGCTTTAACTAGCAATCTTAAAAGCTAAAATTGTAATATCCAGAGTAACCGCAGTTGAGAAATAGCAATGTCTGCTTGTAAGTCACTAACCGTGGAAAATCGTATCCATGTGTTATGTGTGCAACACTAATGGCTAATTTTTGGACGCAGGCAAATTTCGCAAGGAGTTTCGCCGAGCTTTTGAGCACTGTTGCCAACCATCCGCTAACAACCATCATGGATACCAGCTAAATAATCTGTATCCTAAAAGCACGGAAAAGGACTCAGGAATTGGAACAAGGTCACATTCTCGGTCTTCTAAAAGAACTTTGACGGAAGTAAGAAGATTAGGGACGATAGAAAGGGGATTTGCGGACACCCACCGGACAAGGCGGCAGAGTGAGAGGACTATCGTATCTAAAATTGATGTATGACCTAAAGTTTGCAACGAAGCGGGTGTTAAACGCCGAGTAACTTGGGATAATCATTACATGTAGATTATGTGGATTGTTGTGTTTGCCTGATTTTACAAAGAAAATATGTTCTGTGTGTTGTAAGTTTCGTTAATCTAAGCGGAAACTTGTGTGCCATTACTTCATTGCTTGCGATATCTGCAAAAATACTATGTACTTTTCTTCCTCCTCAATTTTTTTTATTGAAAACTTTTAGACACTTGGATTTTCTGTAGACAATAACAAATATTACAATATGTGATATGATAAATTAATTTATTGTTCATTGAAATGTTAAACAGTGTTTTACATGATCGCGTCCTTGAATGTTAATATACATTTAACATGCATCCACTCATTTAACATGCATCCACTCGCGTCCTCGAATGTTAAGATACATTTAACATGCATCCACTCATTTAACATGCATTCACTATAGCAACATCACACATATTCATGGTAGTCCGATTTCGATTTAGCAGTTTTTAGTAATTATTATTGATTCAAAATTATTGCCTCAATGAACAATAAACTAATGAACGCATTTCGAGGGGTAACTGTCTTAACATTTCTCACATAAATTACCACTCTCGCTTCGCTGCGCTCGCTAGAGTGGTAAAAATATGCTCGAATGTTAAGACTGGGTTACCCCTCTTAATACGTTAATTACTATAATACAGAAGTACGATCTATCTAGCGCGTTAAGATGACGTGAATTGACGTCGCGGTAGACGTTACAATTGGAGGTATGAAGGTGGTCTGTTTTAAACAATTAGTCGTAAATTTCCCTATGAAATATTTTACGAATTTGATTTTGTACTATTGCTACAAAAAAATTAGGGTGTTTTTTAGCTGTATGAATTTGAATTTTTAAATGGCAACTGAGTTTTGATTTTTTTAAATTATTTCAAAACGCCACTGTCAACCATGTCTAAAATAAATTCAGTTTCAAAAGCAAGGATTAAGGGTTACTTAGAAAACGGTGTAGCTATTCAAAAAGTGTACATTTATTTAGATTTATAATTGTTGTATATTTTAGCCATTAATAGTAAAATTTGTCATATGACATGTAGGAATTATTCACATGACAGTCAAGGTCACTTAATCAACTAAAATAATAAAAATACATAGCTAATTGAGCCGATTTTGGACAGTCTTTCCAGTGTTCGACACCGAAACACCGCGGATTCTCCCGAGACGTACCGATTAGTCAGAAGCACTGACCCTGACGGAAGTACTAAATTAATTTCACGCGTCGCGTTGTCTAAACACTGAGTCTAAATGCTGACTCAAATCGACTCTAAAGGCACTAGATAGATCGTAGCTTTAAACATAAAGGCAAATACTCTAAATTCTAATTTTATAAGTAATATTTTCATTGACAAACTTTTTTATCACCAGTTACGTCCGAAATCTTCTATTTTATAGTTCCATATATTTTAATATCATTACAATCCAGTTATTTTTTAATATTGACGCATATTACATGCCGGCCATACTTAAAATGCCGTTTCAAAATATTTTACGAATGAGAATCACATATTTTGTTGTTAACTACTGAGTAGAAATGACTAATTCTGTATTTTTCCACAGTTTTCGGCTAAGCGAAATAACACATAGGTACCAGTCTTAATCTTTCTTCGTTAAAATCTAAATCCTTCCAGTTAGAATTTATCTAGTTTATGCAACTCGTTTGTAGTTGTTGGCAGTCCTTTTCTAATTAAATTCGTTCTTGAAGACCTGAATTAAATATCGTACCTAATCCGCACACAATTTCAATTAATTCATGATATTTCTTCAACGTCTCTGCTAAATTTCCGAGGATCACATTTGAAGTTATTTCACAAATAAAATACGAAAATAAGCAGGCATGTAACGCTAGCCGTTTAAAATTGCTTTAACGGTTTAAATCATATCCAAGTTCCTTTAACGACACTAGATAAAATGAGAAACTTTATAATAGGTTTTTAATTGTTTTGGAAATGTCATAGTGGCAGCACTGAAATGCTCAAGAACATGCTTTATGAATAACCAAATTATTTTTTTAGGCGATCATTACAAAAATGGCTATTCTATGGCTCCTTTTGCCGCCGTAAAGTTTAACTTTTTTGTACACATCTGTCAAATGTTAGTTTTTTTGTACACATCTGTCAAACTCTACTTTTTTGAAACTGATCTGTCAGAAACTACTTTATGAACACGTTTGACCTACCTATATAGGCAGGGTCGCAACACTTGCAGCTTCCAGAATTTCACCGAGGGTGTTTGAACTATCGCTATCACCCATTTTAAAAAGCTCAAAACACACGCGATGAAGCTTAATATTAAATTTGACAGGAGATGCTAAATGCTTTTGTTTTTAGTTGTCTAAGGTAACTATGTTTTTCAAGAAAATGTTCAGAAAAAACATAATTTTGTGACCAAATGTTTGAATTCTTTTGTGATGATCGCCTAAAAAATATTGTGTGCACCTCGGCCAAAAGTGCTTTTTGGCCTCATCTGAATTGCAGTCTCGGCTAACGCCTCGGCAGCAAACAACAGATTCGGCCAAAAAAGATCACTTTTACGGCCTTGATACACAATATACTATTATGCATCCCTATAACAACTTTCTGGAATATCACAACATTTTATAATCTTTAGGTACGAACAAATTAATATCAAATTTCCTTGGATAAACTTCAGGGTATAATCGAAGACGGTTTACAGTCTACAAGCATCTATATAGCTGATCCTGATTTTTCTAGTGACTGTGAGTTCAACCACTTCACTTTTGTGTGTTCTTTGAGTATTTTTCTTATTCTTGCCCTATTGTGTATAGCTTGTTCTGACTTTATTCGCCATTCTACTAATGGTTGCACAACATCACGTTTTCCTTTCTACAATAATTTTTAAAGTTTAAAAAATTAATTAAAATACACGAGCTAGGTAAAACTAATTTTATATTAAATTATCTAACTTAACATGTCATCGAAGAACACAATAGACAGTAGGTACATCAACAATATTAAAAATATTCCATAAAGTGTCTAATACGGCCATTTTAATAATTCCGTTTAAATAAACGTGGTATAGCTGGATTGTCTTCATTTCATGATCAGGTAGTGCTAGAACAAATGTCTCCTATGAATAAATATTTGTATGTAAATCAGGCGGTTTGAAATGTTTGCATAAAAAACTAATAAAAATATGTAAATCTGTAATCATTGTACAATATTAATATCAGACTGATTTAAAAAAAAATCGTTGTACTTAGATTTAAATCAGGATAGTGGAAATATAATAAATGTCATTCATTCGTCATTGAAATTATGTATACCATCTATAACTGTTGACATTTGACTTGTTTAAGTTATATCTGCTAAAACTAACGTTAATAAAAATTGCCTAATGTTACATTTACGAATTAGAAATATTTTTTTACAAACTCAGCATGTAAAATACAGGTATTATAGTTCTTAATATAATTTTTCGGGAACAAATAGTTTTAAATAATTCCTATTTATTTGTATTCTGCGATGGTCCCTATTTTAATGAAACGATAGTTTTTTTTTAATATAACGTGATACTTGCTTTAATATTGTATTTTATTAAAGATTCATCTTTTACCATAAAAGTTGTATGTTATGAACATAAAAGACTTACAATTGAAAACTGTAACTTACATGATTAGGTGGGATTATTTATATTTAAATATGTTATTAATGTCAAAATATAAGAAAAAACATAAATATATGTAAAATGTGCTAATTTCAGGAGCAATATCGGCATTGCAAATATTACAAAAATAAAAATTATTAATAATGGTATTTCGACACATTAGTTAATATTACGATCATCTATTACAACGAAAAATTGTAATACTCTGGTATTACAAAAATCAAATACTCCAATGCCGATGTTGGTCTAATACATAATTGTGAACACTGCTGATGTGCGTGCAATTTAACAACAGTGTGTTTAATTAGTGCCCGAAGAGATTGTTGATCATACTAACACCGTATTTTCATTAAATTCAAAACTGTTACTAATAATTGTTTGTATGGGGAACTACGACGCTATTCTGTAAATAACTGTACAAAGTAAAACTATACATCACTGTTCTCTAACTGTACTGTTGCTGTGCTTAATTTATCCCTCCTCGCACATTTATAAAGCAAAACAGCAGAAATTAAAATTCAGTTTTTATACATGCAAATTTCAAATGCCTCCTTTAGTCAACTTTTTTATCTTGGCGCGGCCGAGAAGCATTTCCTTTACGGTCGCCGCTTCCCGTCAACGTTTAAAGATTAATGAAGCAGATGGCGCAGTTTCTTTACTAGAAATTATGCGGAAATTAAAAGTAGATTCTGTCATTCTAAGTTAATTTTTGTAAATGGTTTCTATCGTCCTTGCAAATTGTTTCAGCGGAATTTGAATTGTCATTTTCGTAGAGAGCAAATCGCCAAATATCAGAAAGCAGAAACTTGCTCGTACCTGTGACTGGCTTAGAGATTTGTCGTGTACTTTCCGTCAAGTAAATTAGTTAAATGAGACTTAAATTCAGGGATTTATGTTTATTTAAATGCGGAGTAGTTCAGACAGTAAATAGTATAAGCTCCGCCTAATACTTGTAAAATGCTGATAAGAAAGCGACATAATCACGTAAACTTGTAGAACAGGCAAAAGTATTCCAACAATAAAGTGAGGATTAACAAAAATGTTGGGTTTAAACCAATTAAAATTAATAAATACATCTGGGAATATTCAGTGTTGATTAAAATAAGTCTTTAACTTTTGAAAACAGTAGCTGGAAAATAAACAGTGGATCCGTAAATGTGCATCTAACATAATCGTTATCCCGATGAGAAAAGTACCCAAAAGGCGTGCATCAGTGTGTCTAAAGTTTCATCTGTTCGAAAAGTATGAAATATGCTGTAAGGTCCATTTTGTCGAGTATTATTTCAAAGGAAAATTACTTTTATTTAATTTTTTATGAGTGGAGAAAATTTGTACACATGTAAAGGACCCAAAATTAAATTTTAATACCTTACACCTTAGGGTAGAAAGGTCTAATAATTATATATAACTATATATATATATATATATATATATATATATATATATATTAACAGTAAAAACACAAGACCTATTTTTATCGGATAAATTTCTCTTTGTAACGAAATAATTTTGAAAATCAGTAATTTTACGAGAAAAACTGACATAGCAAAATCAAGACACCATTGGTTAAGCAATTAATTGTGTTAAATGTCAATTTTTCGAGCAAAATTAATGATGGAAAATATTGAGTTAAAAAGAAATTTTTCTACGACCACCACTAAAAGTAGGCTTTTTAGCGCTAGCTTTTTTCACTAAAAGTGACGTTTTATAATTTAGCCTGTTTAAAATGAGGTCAGCTGGTTACTTTTAGCACACGTTTTATAAAGTGAAGTGAGGTTATAAAACTACAATTTCGAACTGGAAGTGAGGTTGTAAAGTTATTCTAGCTACTTCTTGCGTTAGAGGTAAAGTGTTTTTTAAATAATTTTATGTCCTACCAGTACATTAATTAAAATTAATGACTCTATTTTAAGGTATCTTAGATACAAAATAACGCTCCAGGGCAATTATTTTCTTCATAAGAACACTAGGGTTATTATGAAAAATTAACAGTATTTGTTTCCATGGATACAACCTTTATTTCAAAAATTATGCACCACTGTCACAATGAAAATTAATGACAGCTCATCTAATGTCACAAATCTAACTTAGATCAGCTAACTAGATCAATCTTAAATACCATAGCATAGTAATTATATGAATTGAATATGAATATGAATTAGGTAAGAAAATTGGTAGGACATAAAACCTTGAAGGCACCACGGGCATTATGAGCTAAGAGCCCGCGATTGTTGTACACACCTTGGGCCAAAGCCCTCGGTTAGTACACTAACAATCTTGGGCTCTTATTTTACTCATAATGCCCCTTGGTACCTTAATAACTAAAAGCGTTATGTAATGAAAGTCATATGTGTAATATTATATTTACCTTTGATAACTGACTTTGACAGTACTGGCTCCACAAACATTCACCTGCTCGTCAAGGCCATCTTTTTATTATGACATAAATTATAACTGTCATAAATGCAAACCTTTGTTAAATCGACATTTATGGATTCATAACAAAAAATTTAAGGTTGTAGAAAAAATATTGTATGCAAACTCGTGCTAAAAGTGTTGTTGCACTCGATATGTTATGAAACTCAGCCTTCGGCTTCTTTTCATAATTTTCATGTCTCGTGCATACACATCAGCTTTTAGCACTTGTTGCATAAATAGGTATTATCCTTAAAAGAAAAGCTCCAGTGTTTTTGACAAGATTAACTAATGGCAGAATATATGAATGAACAACAACAATTATTGTGTTTATTGATACAATTCAATTATTTGAATGAACAGTTATTAAATACACAATTATTGTTATAAATTGTTTGGTTTGGTGTATCGATTTCAACATTTTCTCCTTAGGTACCTATTCACACATGTTGAATATTTATTTTGATCTTTCTTATTCGAGGCTCATAAGGAACTATCAAGATTTTCGTGATGCTCTGGGTCAATTTGGAGGTAGGGTTTAATAGAAGATGATGATGAGTGTCCCGTTATCTTCATAAGTTGTTGGTCACTTATTCCTGCTTTGGCTAACTGGGATACTGTACTAGGACGGTTGGAATGATTGGTAATTCTATTATTTGTGATATGGAGTCCAATTTTAGTTGCAGAATTTTTGGCCCAACTAGAAATCGTATTAATACCCAGTACAACATTTTTGTACCAACCTTTAGATTTGGTGCTTTTCCAAAAGGGATTGGAAGTTAACAAAAGTCGTCTAGCGGGATAAATACCTTCATTCATTTCATTTTTTGTTATCCACTTACTGGCTGCCAACTTTTTCCAACCGCCTTGTGTCGTCTTTGAAAATATTGAATTGTATTCAAATCTCTCTGTTGGAGTTCCATCTTGATTTTTTTCTTCTTTAAAATGGTAAAATTTACAGTTTACAACTTCTCCTCTCCAAGCTAACTCATAAGAAGCTATATGAAGGAATCTGATTTGCAATCCCTCTGGTTCGCCTATATTCCACAACTTTACCATTTTTAGTATATCTTTCTTGTTCAATGATACAGAACATACCTTCATTTTCTCGGAAGTAGCTTGTAATTCTTTCCGCTTACTATTTCTCGCATCATGAGCTTCTCTAAAAGTTATGTCGGCAAAAGAATCAAATTTAATATTGTACTCACTGAAATATCTTTCTTAAATCATCTTCGCAGTTGAATTCCAAAACTGATTTAACTGCATATTCTTTCTAATCTTCTCCATTTCTGTTTTTCATACTATAGTTCCAATTCTTTAACATATCTGCTACTTCTTGTAACTGAGTTATTTCCGACAGTTCGTAATTTCAGACCGACAAAGCTCCATAAATTTTCTTCATATTGAAGCTTTTTAGTGTTTTTTGTGGATTGCGGAATTGATTTTTCCACGGCCTGCTGAATTGTGTGGCAAACGTCACTTTTGACGTTTGTCACACAATTCAGCAGGCCGTGGATTTTTCTATATTTTTTGTTATTTGTTGAGCCGAAACTTTACTACCAAAACGACTCATGTTGTATGTTTCAATATCAACAATACTTAATAATTATAACTGACAGGGCAGACATTAAAGTGACATACGCCTACTAGCCGTAGTCTGGCAGGCGTTTTCATTCTGATAAAAAAGATATACTTTTTATCGCTGTTAAAATGACAAAACTGTTATCATTAAATGACACATTTTATAAAGGAGTGAATTTAACACAAAACTTTACACTTACTTCAATAATTTTTTAGAAAACTTGCAAAAATGGGCGCTAGTTTATTTTACCATCGGTGATTTAGACTAGACATCTATGATAGATTTTATTTGTCGAAACAACTTTGCAAAATGAGAGTGTTTTTCAGACAAGACGTGAAGTTTGACCTAGGAGCGCTAGCGAGTTGGACAACACGTTGTGTGTAAAAACATTAATTTTGCAACGTGTAATTTAATGGAACTTGTATATTTTTATTTTTATTACTGTACTGTTGGTAGAGTATGTAATTATCGGCATTTTATTCATAGTTCTTTATGTAGCAAAAATTACGAAACATTTCTTTTCGCAATAATATTATGCTGCTTTTCAAACATGTAACTTAAGCTGTAGATCAATTTGCCTGAAAGCTCACCTCTGCAAATTTGTTACTTGCCAATTCAGTTGATAAAATTAACAAATTCAAGAAAAACGTAAACTTTTAGTACCTATTGACATTTTTTATAGAAACTACAAAGAGCCAATTTAATAATTTCCTGCTGAATAGTTCTCAGAAGTGAGAAAATGTCAGTAAAGACGCCAAATGGCGCAAACTGCTGTAGCTAATTATGAGGTAATTTTTAATTTCTTTTCTTTATGTATCAATGTATTTGAAAAGAAAATTCAATATAATAAGTTAGGATGATTTCATTGCTAGCATGCCCAGAAGGCCGAGCGGGTTCTCTCGATCATTGTTAAAGCAGTTATCTTTCAATTCAAGAGATGTTTCAAGTAGTATCATATTCAGCAACTATCCTCCATTCCGGCTATATGAGGTGGAACAAATACGAAACGGGACTGGCACTATTGCAGACGCTATAAAAAACTGCATATTCCGGAATGGAAACAAATAGTAGGTGAAACTCTGAGCCGCATGGTAACACAATCGTTGTGTTTATTTTTAACTTATTTGCCCTTTACTTATCAGCTACCAGGTTTTCAACAAGACAATTCTTACTTTTTTCCCAGTCGAGGTCAGGGATACCTGAAATCATATGATTAAAGTTTCTACTTACATAGCAGCCAATCTGCTCACAATCAATGTAACACTAATATATATGGCCTTCAAATTAACATACAAAACTACAAATAAATAGAATTTAACCCTCAAATAAATGGTCATTTCTAAACAAAACGGTGTTTACTAATAATATAAAAAGTGCGAGCGTTTTTTCGAGTGGTACAAATAATTATCAGTCAAACAATATTACAGTCACTACGACGAACATACATTTATATTTAAACGATACTGAAAAAAAACCAAAATAACTGTCCGTTATATGAGAACATTCAGCTGCATGAAATTCCGGTGTCGCGCGCGCTGCTTAGCGCGAGGTACTTCGTCGAGTCTCGCGGGGTAATTCGATATTCAAATGGCGAAATAAAGCTTGACTGCCGAGTCCAAAACAACGTGAGTTGATGCAATTTTCACAGTTTTCAAATGGGAAAGAGAACCAACTTTTAATAATTGCGTGAAGGTGCGCTGGTTCACGTCTTTGCATCTAAGGTATGCTTTCTCACGTTAATGGATCCACTCTGGAAGTCTTGCAGCTACTAAACTGCAGAGATCCGTTGGAGATCCTGTCTGCTTGTATTTCCAACTGATGCTTATTATTCAGAGCCCCCAAAATTAGACAGAGATTTGACTGAAAACAATTTCTGCGCAGAAATTCACTTTCTTGGGGGTTGACCCAATTCGGCCGCGTAAATTACTAAAGTGTACACTATAGGTGTTACGCCACGAATCACTAATCGTTTAGTCACGCGGCCAACAGACGCCATCTAAATATTACAAGATACACAATTGTATTGCCAAGGTCCACGTTGTGGCGCCTTATATATACTATGTACCTTCAGGTATAGCGATATTAATATGTCTTTAAATTATATTTTATTTTGTCCAATTATAATTGCCCTAGTTATGTTCAGAATATCAATAATTATTATTTGTGCTAGCTTCTGAAAAATTAGGGGTGGACTTCTTTATCTAGATTGCTTATTTATGAAAGTTGATGTTCTAAATTTTTAAATATCATTCCCATAAGTCAAAATAACTTATGTCAACTATATGTCAAACAGATTTTAAATTCAAATAACAAATATCAGATTGTATACAACAATATTAAAAACAGTAAGTAATTCTTTAATAACTAATTCACTTTTTTAGTCTTTATTTCCTTTTTTAGTAATTACCTCACTATTCAAATCACCCACATTTCAATTGGTCTCATCAATGTTCAGGATGTCTAACTGCTCCTCTCCGCCTACTGTTCCAACCTCTCACACTCCTTCCTGCAATGAAAGGCCCCACTGACAGACAAGACGTCCCAACTGTCCAGAATCATCAACTCAAACCTTCCCTACAGCATGCAGCCAACAGACCAAATCTGCAGACACCTACTTCCAATACTGCCTCTGTCAACTTCCTGGAACGTGCCTTCTTAACTTACGGTCCTCCTCTGGAACTCTCCCTTATCACCAAACAGCTTGACGAAATCCAATTCGATTAATGTATTATGTCGAATGTACTTTTCCAATAAACTAGACCTATTATTCTTCTCCAGTTATTCACATTTGTAGATTAATTCTCCTTGCTATTAGTTTTACCACATACTTGTAATCTTCCTTAGTTTTATTTATTTAATTATTCTTGTTGGTTTATATTTCATTTTCACTTTACCACGCAAATTTCATTATTATCCTTTTTATTATCCAAACAGTTTCTCAATAAAATAGAGTTTATTTTTAATATTTTAAACACACCAAATTATTTCTGCTACATTTTTCAAAATTTGTTATTTCGTAATAATCGAAACAAAGTCTTTAACCATCTATTTTTTTTTACTTTTACACTCTATCTCCTAATAATATTTGATTTACACCTACTAATTTTATAATTTTATTACAATTTAGTATTTGTCATTCCCTTCAAACCTTCATTTTTATCTATATATATAAAACTGAAAGTCCTGACTCACTCACTCACTCATCAACGCCCAGCCCAAACCCTTGGACCTAGAAAGCTGAAATTTTGCAGAGAGGTTATCTTTATGATGTATACAAGGAATAAGGAAGGATATTTCGAAATTCAACCCCTAAAGGGGTAAAATGGGGGTTCCAATTTTGTATGGATAAATATTATTAAATAGACATTTCGACCTGAAACTTCATAGGAGTACTCTTAAAAACCAATAAGCAAACACGTATTTCGTGATTTTCAGAAAATCAACTCCTTAGGGGGTGAAATGGGGTAAATAAGCCTAAAATACGATATGGGTGTCGCTATTGAGGTTTTTTGGGACGTTGATTGCGAAATTGGCATTTTTTTAAGTCCAAGAAGGTGGACGTGACGTAAGGGAAGGGACTGGACGGGACTGGACGGCACGGGACTGGACGGGACGAGACTGGATTGGACGGTACGGGACGGGACGGAAAGGGACGAGGCGGGACAGAAAAGAAAGGGAAGGGTTGGGATGGAAGGAGAGGGGACGGGACGGGATAGGACGGGACGGGACGGGACTGGACGGGACGGGACTGGACGAAACGGGACTGGACGGGAAGGGACGGGACTGGATTGAGCGGTACGGGACGGGACGGGAAGGGACGAGACGAGACTAGGCGGGGCGGAACGGGACGGGACGGAAAGGGAAGGGAAGGGTTGGGATGGAAGGGGTGGGGACGTGACGGGACGGGACGGAAAGGGACGGGATGCGACGGTACGGAGACGGGGACGGAGAAAGGGGCGGGAACGAGGATAGGATGGGATGGGATGGGATGGGATGGGATGACAGAAAATAATTAGTCATTATTTAATACACAAATAACGAACCTCGCGCGAACGAAGTCGCGGGTAACAGCTAGTTATATATATATATATATATATATATATATATATATATATATATATATATATAAGCGAGTATTTTTACAGCTTAGTGCCGTCTCTCGCATCTCAAGCGCCAATAATCTTTGTCTTGCCAATCTTCGTCGTTTAGTCCACGGCTTTCCATCCAATTTCTCGGTGGTCGTCCTCTTTTGCGTCTTTCCCAAGGTATCCAACTCCACGCTATTTGCAGCCAATCTGTTGGGATTCATCCTCCGCATATGGCCATACCACTTTAATCTTTTCTCTTCTATTTCTTCCTATACGGTTTTTTATGTTCCCATACTTTCTCGAATATCATCGTTTCACACGTGTTCTAGTCTGCTCTTTCTACAGCTTCTTCGCAAAAAGTCCATTTCTGTTGCTAGAATTTTTTCTTTATTTTTTTTAGTCATCTCCCATGTTTCCGCACCGTATGTTAATATACTTTTTGCAATAGAACTGTATATTCGCTTTTTCGTCTGCCTGTGAACTTGTTTTGACCATAATAATGAATTTAATGTTTATATAACTGTTTTAGTCTGTGAGATTCTACGTGCGATTTCTTTTTAGCTGTTACTTTGCTCAGATACTATTGTGCCTAGATATTTGTACTGTTTGCAAGCTCTTATTGTGTTACCATTTATTTGTACCTTCTGAGCTCTTCCATTTGCTACCATATATTTGGTTTTGTCGAAGTTAATCTTAAGTCCCCATTTTGTAAAGGTTTCGTTCAGTTTTCTCATCATATAATTAATATCATCCTCGTCTGCTGCAAAGATTACTTGATCGTCGGCAAAAAGTAGTGTATGCAAGAAATTTCCATTTACATTTATTCCCATTCTGTTACATTTTGCTTGCCATTCCTTTAATGTCTCATCTATATACACTTTAAAGAATGTTGGGGACAAGCAACAGCCTTGTCGTAATCCCTTGGTAGTGTTAAATGGTTGTGATACATTATTTCCAGTCTTAATCACACTTTTTTGATCTTTATAAATTGTTGTAATCGCGTCTATATAGGCCTGTGGTAGATGCCTGTATTTTAGTACTTCTAGCAGTTTAATGATGGGTACCGTGTCATAGGCCTTTTTCAAATCTATGAACATTATATGTGTTTCTCTGTCTCTTGCAGATTTTTTCTGTATCACTTGGTTTATTGTGAAGATGTTATCTGTACATGATCTACCAGCTACAAACCCACATTGTTCCTCCCCAATTTGAATTACCTTCTCTATTCTTTGCTTAAGTACTCGTCCATACAATCTCCCTATTGATGATGTTACTGTAATACCCCTGTAATTATTACAGTCCGTTTTACTCAATTTCTTATAAATTGGAGTAATATATCCTAATTTCCAATCTGCAGGTATTTCTTCTCTTCCTATAAAACATATATTAAACAGTTGCTACAATATTTCTATAAGTTTACTAGGGGCGCTCTTAATTAATTCAATAGGAATATCTCCTGGCCCCGGTGTTTTGTTATTTTTCATGTTCTTTATTGCTTGACGGATTTCCAGCTCTGTTATTGGTTCACTTCTATCATCTTCATTATCATTATCTTGCATCTGCATTGGTTGTTGTCTTCGATATTCTTGCCTACTTTCGGTTAATATGTCTTCGTAATACTTTTTCCATTTTTCAATTTGTATCATTTAAATATTTTTCTTTGTCTGTTATCTTGTCTAAGGGTGTTTATCACTTTCCAGGCTTCTTTGGTTCTTGTTCCTCCTATATATTTCTCCACATTATCGCATATTTTATTCCACTCTTCATTTTTTGTCTTCGTTACAGTTTTCTTCGCTTCTCATCTTATCCGTATATTTGCTTTTCTGTCTCCTTGGTCTTGTGTTAATAACCACTTTTGATAAGCTTGTTTTTTCTCTGTAATTTTTCTTCTACGGCTGTATGATCCCAGTTAATTATTTTTATATTTCTTCTTTCTTCTTCTAATGCTTTGTATGCGGCTTCATGTATTGCTTGCTTTATTTGACTATAACTTTCTTCTACACTACCGTATATCTCTTCTGTTAATTTAGTTGATAATCTTAGTTTATACAGAAACTTGGTAGAATCATCCTGTAATATTTTCAAATTATATCTTCTAACTTTTAGGTCCACTTCTGTCGTCGGTTCTTCTGATTGTTGCGCTTTTCCCTTTTGTTTGAAGTATATCTTTGCACGAAGTAGCATGTGATCTCTGCCGCATTCGGCTCCTCTTAAAGCTTTAACATCATGTGTTTTTAAGTTTGTTATTTGTCATTCTATTAAATAATCAATTATAGATTTTAATCCGCTAGTTGGTTGAGTCCATGTATATTTGTGTTTGTCTAAGGGCCGGTTCTACAAACCAAGGATAAAGTTATCCGGGGAATAAATACCCTAGAAACGATTACTGTAACAAAAGAAACTATGACAATTATACCTCGGATAGCTTATTCTAAGTATATACTTGCATTGTAGAACCGGCCCTAAATGTTGAAAATACCCTTTTTTATTCTAAGATCAAATCTATTGCATATTTCGATTAGTCTGTTTCCATTATCATTGACTATTTCTTCGCCAAACTTTCCTACAACTGGGTCTTGTTCTTCTCGTCCTGTCCTCGCATTTAGGTCACCTAAAAGTACAACTTCTTTCCGTTTTCCAATTTTTGTTAGTAGTGCAATAAAATTACATTCAAAATCGTCTTTAGTAGTATTATTTACGTTATCTGTAGAAGTATATGCAGCAGCTATTATTACCGTACTATGCCCGAATATTTGTAATTCGATTGTCATCAGTCTTTCATCAATCTCTTCCCACTGTTTAATGTGTTTTTTTATTTTTTTGATATAGCAATTGCTACTCCTGCCCTTGCACGCTTTTCTTTGGGGACTCCACTGTAAAACCATAGGTAATTTCCATATTCTTCGTTTCCTGTTCCTTTCTTTTTTGTCTCTGTCAGTGTGGCCACATCGATGTTATATTTCGCAAGTTGTTCAAAAACTTCCGCTTTCTTTGTATTTATACCCTGGACGTTCCATGTACCAAAATTCATTATCCGTTTTCGTTTGCCTTTTCTTGCATCATAATTTCCATCCTGATTCCGAGGCTGGTGCTTTGATCTTTTAACAGTTTGTTTGTTTTTACAAGCTACGAGGAGTTAGCCCGTGCCCTCAACCCCCAACCTTAAGGGCCAGGAACTTTGATTTTGGGGTGTCCTTCCCCTAGATAGCTTGTTGCCCCTCAACTTAAGAGAACTATCTTCCCTGTTGTAGCTCTTCCCCCTCCTTAACTGTTGAGATAATTTTAATCATCTTCCGCTTCATGAGCCGTTGACCATCTTTCACCTGTAACCCTAGGCAGGGGGTCCCTACTGGGTGCTATCAGCACGGGTCAGCTGTACCCAGGTTTTTTAACGAGGTTGTTACTCCTCCCCCATCACCCTTTTTCAACCTGGCTTGGGATAGGCTTCGGCGGGTATTATTTTTAAGATATTTTACTATTTTCGAATCCCTCTGATTTTCAAATAGCTATTTTCCACTCTACTATAAATTTTCTTTTACTTTGTAATTGCATAATAATTATTCACATTCCCAATTTATATTTAAATAGATCTAGTTTATTTTCAATCATTGTACCCCCTTAATCCTTTCTAAAATTGATTCTAACCCCCCTGTGTGTATCATTACAGTATGTACAAATTGACTGTATATCGAAAGACTACAACTATTGTTACTGAGCTCCAGTAAACCTGGATTTTCGTGTTTAAAAAATATATTCAAGCTTATTTTAAAGTAACAATTCATTTTGTATTCTACATTAAAGGATAAATAAAAGCGCTTTATTATTTCAAAATGCCATAACATGTGAATAATCAAACATTTGACAATATTATCGATTGCCAATTTAGATATCTTAATCTTAAACTCTAAATTTTAGGTTCCATTGCTACTACTGTAACTTTATCTTCTATAGTATATTCTACCATCCAGAAAAAAATTGGCATTTTTTTCGTAGCTCCGCCATATTGATTTTTCTTTAAAGTATACAATTTTTTTCATAATTACAGATTCTCCATTTTTTTATATATGTAAATATCTAAAACACTTAGCTCTCGCACAAAAAAAATCTCAACAAAATCTGAAAAGACTTCCCTCACAAGTGCGACGCTCAGCGATCGCTCCACGTTGGTATCTGCGGTGACTGCAATGTGCGCCGATCGCACCTTTCAGTCCTTTTTACAATGCTTATCTTGTATCCCATTTTCGTCAAGGGTCAAAAAGCTGAAGTATGGACAAATTATGACTTTTACCTACTCTCGAGGTAAAGCAAAAATAAACAGTATTTTATTTTTTTAATCTTTTTACCCTAAATATATTTGACCCAAAGAATATTTAGGTAGACATCTAATCCGCATGAAAAATATCGTCTTCCTTCAGAAAATAGTTTTTGAACTGTACCGCTAACAAGCAGACATACAGACAGACCGACCTAATTGAAAAACTATGTTTTTCGTCATCTAGGGACCCTGAAAAGTAAAGATCTAAAGAAATCTCGGAAGGTGATTTTTTTATGATTCGCCTTAGGGCAGGGAATTAACAATACAGGGTGTCCCGTAACTTTCAGGTAACGAGTGAGCACTCTAAAATTATTATTAACACAAACTTCAAACAGTGTCTAGTTTTCTCATACAAAGCATTACAGAAAATTAAATTTGACAACACTGTTAAGTTAGGTTTGATTCATTAATGTACTTAACAAGAAGGCCGTTTGGAAGTGACAACTTTAAATGTCCTAATAAGTATTATTAAATCTGGACAGAAAAGTAATACACAAAATAACACTTTTATTTACAAAATCAAGTAGTAAACAAAAATTATTCTCAATCAATTCTTAGGCTAAAAAACATTACATTATTGTAAAACGTTTTTAAGGTGCCCTCCATTAGCTTCGCAGCACTTGTGTACCCGCACAATTTTGAATATACTGGTGGTGGTGACTACTTCATGAACTCAATCGAGAAGGTCTCCTGGTGTTTGGACAGCAATAACATAAACAAAATTCTTCGACTACCCCCTCAGGAAAATGTCCAAATGTGTTAAATCCGGATTTCTTCCTGGCCAAGCTCTTGGATCTCCACGACCGATTCATTTGTCAGGATAATAGTGGTTAAACCATTGCCGAACCACACCTACATAATGTGATGGTGCATCATCGAGTTGCACCCACATATAGCGCCGAAGTGCAAGAGGACTTCCCCCAACTGGACCGGAAGGTTATCATTTAAAAATTCGAAATAATTTTCTGCATTTAGCTTTTCAGGAAGTATAAAAGGACCCGTCAGTCTGTCTGCAAGTATTCGTGCCCAAACATTTACTGAAAAACGTACCTACCTAGTAGTTTAATTCGTGAACTGCATGAGGATTATAATGAACCCACATGTGTTCGTTGTGACAATTAAAGATTCCGTTTATTCTAAATGCAGCTTCGTCCGTCCATAACACATTGCTTATAAACAAAGAATTTCTTGTAAGGGCTTCTCCCAACCACCAGCAAAAGGTAAATGGATGTAGATGGTCGTTAAATTTATTTTGACCGAACAATGCCACTTTATAAAATACTACATACACCAAGTTTCATTAGAATACCTCTAACCGTTTTCCAAATGTTTGAAAAAAATATATTTTTGTTCAAACTTCAACATCCTGTATCTTGAAAACGAAGCCGTTCAGGTCACATGTTTGTAAGAACTTTTTTGTTTATTTCGTGCTGGAGAACACATCCCTAAATAGCGCCGTGCAATTCCAAAACACCCTGTATAGCACAAAGTTACCTGAAACTTTAGTGGGAGTTGCGGGATACCCTGTATATTTTTAAAACCTTCCAAAAGCTGTTGACCACGAGAGCAAACCATTATGGACCATTACTTTTTTTAGGTTATAACGGTTTGAGTTTAACTTTAACAGTTTGTATACATGACCTCAACCTCTGACACAACATAAAATATCATCAAGGTTGAATTATTGATTACAAACCTATAAGAGCCAGATTTGGTGGCTTTAGTTAGTCCTATTGAAGGTGTCCCTTCTTTAGCTACCTCCCTATGTGCATTTTCTTTCTAGCGCCTCTTAGTGTGTGCATGGATGTGTGAGTATGCTTAAAACGATTTATCGATAAATTTGGTCTTTAAAGAAAGGATACATATTAATTTATAAAGCTAAATGGTACGTAAGAGTACTATAATTTTTATTACCTTTTAGTTAAACCTTATCCGACGAGACTTTGCAGCAGTAGCCAGAATAGGGAAACAAATGCTCTATGTTGATTGGTTTAGACGGCGCGCAAATGTACCCCAGGCAAGCTTCTACTACGCTCACTTTCCTAACGATTTATATTTATTACGCCTAGTAGCGTAACCCACAATACACCGACGGTGAGATATTTACTTTGCTACGCTCGTCGCTGCCCACCACTACAAAGTCTCACCAGATAGGCATTAATTATATAAAGCTATTTTCACACGCCCACATACGAAAGTGGCAGTTTTCATACTGTCAAATACACGAAAAATTACAATATAATTCACCGGGTCGTTATCACAACGAACGTGTTTATTATGAAAAAATTCGCAGTTAGACAGTAGGCTAAATATGTCATTTTAACCTAAAAACTGCTGACAATATGTCATTTTAACCTAAAAGCTACTGAAAATGTGTCATTTTAACCTAGAAACTACTGACATTGTCAGTTGTTACAATAAAGGTGCCATTCGTTAAATTGCAAAAATTTGTTTTTCGTGGTCGTTAGAAAAATAGCATACATAATTTGCTTGAAAGTGTATCGTACGCTAGTGTTTTAAGTCACTCGGTGTCGCTACGCTTCGCCTCGTTGCTCAAATGTACTCGCACGATGTATGCCACTTCCACAGCTTGTTATGCACCGGGTGTCTTAAAAGGAATTACATCTAGTATGCTTTGAATTTCCCATAATGCAATACCAATAACAATCTAGCGGTACATAAAAATTTACATGCAAACAAAATTCAAAACTTACTAGATGTAATAAATGCATTGTAAGACACCCGGTAGTGTACTATTGTAATGTGGTGCAGTATTACATCTGCCTACTGAAAACAAAAATGCGTTTTTGTAGTGTTTTAATATTTAACATTACCTGATGGCTTTTTATGTAAATGTCCGCTTGGAAATTACCGGTAGTATATCTGTAGTTTGAATATCTAGAAACTTGTTTGCGATTGATAGTAACTTTGGCAGAGAGTAGATGCCGTGTAACACATTAAAGTTACCTAATAACTTCTTGCTAACAGTTTAAGTGCTGTTATGCCTCTCTAATTGTCCAATCCATCTATACGCTAATTTTAACTGGCCTCTCAAAGTAAAACTATTAGGTAAAGTACTTTGCCGATCATACAACTTCCGATACTCGATAGTTCACATTTCGCCCAAAATTAAATTCCTATATTACGCCACTACTTACATTTATTACAAACGAGTGCCCTATATAATCGCAACAGGTGAAACACCTGTTGCATATGTTTTCATCCCCGTTTATATTATTGGTTTTGAAATGCATTATGTAGTACATCCAGATGTAAAATCGTCTAAGTAATCAAAACATATGCGAGTTACTTATGCGTTATGACTAGTTCAAAGCATTTCAAACTGTTGTTCAAAAATGCATTTTTCGTACTCATTGTTAAGGAAGTGTATCCATAGAATGATGACACATCATGGTTTATTTATTTTTTAGATTTTGTCTCAAGCGCTATAAAATCTAAACGGGCTAGTACTTTCAATTAGAATGTAACTTAAAAACATTTCATGTGAAGCTACTCTACGAGAAGAGCCACAGCGCAACGATAGTATTAGTTCATTAATTTTTTTTTTCGAATTTACTTGGTTTAACACGACATAATGAATGTGGAGAACAATTCTATTTTATTTACATTAAAACACAAATTACAAACATAACTTAAAAACGTATCAACAGATTTGAAAATACAACTGATAATATCCAATTATGTATAACGAACGCCAAAACCTAACTAGGTAATTAGAAGATAAGATATCTGACCCGCCCTCTTGTCTTGGTCAAAGTGACGCAAGACGGATGGAGAAGCAATCATTTCGAATCCCAGAGTGTCTCTGTTTATATATAAGTCGCTTATGCAAGACGAAAGGTTTATCTATTATTTGAATACAATAGGTTTCGTCCAGCCTAGCACATGCTCAGGGTTGAAATTTTTACTTTCGTTTAAGAAAAGAGAATTCCCTGCTCGAGTTTATGATTCTATTGTCCGGCAGGGTTGACTCTCACTTTTCTTTGGTCTATTGTTATTCGATTCGGACGTCCGTTGGTTTATTGCTCCCTGCAATTGCTTCTATTCCATAGGGGTAGATGGAGATCATGCTGTGATGATCCGGAATGCCTGCTGTTTATAGACTGTAGCGCTACAATTGGGAGGTTTATTACATTCTTTACGTGACGACATTACTCAAATCTGGAGTTTAAAAAAATTCTTAAGTGCAGGCACACAGTTGTTTTTAACACTTTCACTAGAACCGACGCATCCCAAATTTTCACTTATGAGAGCCTTTCGTAAAGCAATACACATACATAATTTACTTTGACACTGGCTGGTTTATGGGCTTCACTACAGATTTTTTGTCCTTCTTCTGCCATTGTACTTCGTTGGCCTACTCTTCTAGCCATTCAGTTTGGTAGGTGTTAGGTGATTCAGATGTTCAACTACCTCACCACCTTTTAGATGATCTACTTGGTGGTTTGCATTCATATTCCATTCATACATCATCATCGTCGTCATCATTTAGCATTACATCCTAGTACAAGCCTTGGCTAAATCAAGGAACTGACCCCATTGTGCACGATCCTGAGTTATCAGCCTCCAGTTACATATTTAAGGTCTCGTTCTATGCCATTTAAATACCGTGTTTGTGAACGGCCCACCGGTTTTCTGATTCAAATTCGATAAATGTTACTTTCTTCTACTGGCCTACTTGATCTTGATTTTAAGCCACAAATAGTGTGACGTTACGCTTACCTAGAGCCCGGAGTAGTATATATTGGACATTAGAGTTCTTCGCAGATTTCTGCTTTTGTGTTATTTCCTTTGTTAAACAATTTTCCTTGGTAGACAACATCTTCTACTGATTGAAGATGTTTATTCATAGTTAAATTTTGGTGTATTTGTAACAGGCAAAATCTGGGCTTAAACACATGTATTTCGTTTTCGCTACATTTACTTTTAGGCCTATCTTTTGCTCTGTTGTTTCTAACGCTATAAATAATTTCTCTGTCGCTAGTAATTATCTTCCAATAATTCTAATGTCATCTGCATAGGCTAATAATTTTATCGATTTGGTATAGATTGTCCCTGCTGTGTTGATTACGACCTCTTTTATTACCGTTTGAAAGACCAAATTAAACAGGTAATATTACAGACCATCGACATCCCTTGCCTGTTGTAAAGGCATCTTTTCCTTGAATTCTAAGTTTTAGATGTAGTTTTTACTTCCATTTTCGAAATTGAGTTTTCAACAGATTTTCAGGTTTTCGAGTCTCCTGAACCCAAAAATCATGTTTTTGTTCATTGGTCTGTGTGTCTGTCTGTGAACAGAATATCTCAAAAACGGAAAGAGGTATGGCGTTGAAACTTCAAGTTTTGAGTACTATATACCGTTTTTGTAGAATTTGTAATTTTTGAAAATGTTTGACAAATGCTTAAAAATTAAAAATCAAATTTTTGGCTAATTATAAGATCACTGTAAAACGAAGTTGTGTGAGTGTATCACACCAGATTTTTCTCTTAATATACTGCCGTAGGCGTTTCGAAAGTAAACAAATATATGATGCGTATTTAGATTGTGCTTAATAGTTTTTTCAAGTATTTGTTTCAGCAGTTTTTTGGTCTATTCTGAATGAATTTGCTCTACAACCTCATTGATACTTTTCTGATACTCTTACAGTCTTAGCCTGCCGCATACAATATTAACGAAAACTTTTTATGCTACATTAGGAATCATTATTCTTCTATGCAGGGAGTTCGAACAGCATAGTTGATCTCTCCTTTTGGGGAGGCAACGTATGCATAATCCTCATGTACCATTCTACTAGTATGGTCGTTTGTTTCCAAATTACTGCCATTAATTCATGGATATATTTCACTAAATTGGTGTCTCCTTTTCTGAACAATTCTGCTTTTATAACGCCATTGCTTGTTGAGTTGTTGTTCTGCAGTTTGGAAGTTGCTGCGGTTACATTTTTAAGTATTTTACCTGATTTACGGGTTTCATTTTATTTGTGTTTGTGGCATCCCATGGGCTATTATTGGTATTATACACATTCTATAAATTATTTGACCTTACAGTCTACTTCTTTGACTTATCGTACTTGCTCCATTGGCTTATGATGAACCACCAGTTTACATATGGTGCGGTTCTTCGATCATACCAAACTCTTGATATCTGTGTTTATGACCATACTTCTCTGCCGTTATCCGAACATGCAAGTTATTTCTCTGATACTATCACTGCATCATCGGCGGAGCACACCATAATTATTGCTTATTGACTAATGTATACTTTGATTCTTCACGTTTTGTTCATATTTAATTTACACTTATTTTTATTCTATTGTACGCATTCAGTTGTTCTATTACTTATACTACCTATTTTATCATAAGTCGCTCATGCGTTAGTATATACAATACATTACTAATACACTGTTAAATGCCTTGAAGTGTCGATTAGACATATGTACTATATGTTACACTCAATGGCCAAAATCGGCCAATGATCGAAGAAAATACACAGAACGCGTTGTGGGTTGGCATTTTAACCACAATGCGTTGCGAGCATTAAATTGTGGTCTGTAGTCGAATAACAGTACCCAGAATGCGTTATGAGTAAATCTGGAGCTCCAAAACCCACATTTTCTTTCTGACTTTACCATATTGCCTACAATGCGTTGTGGGATTTTAATATTCACTTACAACCCGAAACGTACTGCCTGCCAGTAGAAGACTAAGCTGCAACTATGACGGCAAGGTGTAATAGCTATTTATGCAACAAGTGCTAAATGTGAATGTTTATGCACGAGACATGGAAATTATGAAACGAACCCGAAGGCTGAGTTTCATAACATGTTGAATGCAATAACACTTTTAGCACGAGTTTGCATACAATATTTTGTCTACGACCCTAAATTTACTGTTATAATCCATAAATGTCGATTTAACAAAGTTTTGCAGTTATGACAGTTATAATGTATGTCATAGTAGAGAGACTGACGCAGGTGACTGTTTCTGCAGCCGGTAGTTGTCAAAGGTAATTATAATAGCACACATTTTACTTTATTTATTACATATTGCTTTAGTTATTTAACAAACACTTTATCTCTAACGAAATAAATAACTAGAATAACTTTATAACCTCACTTCCTGTTTAAAATACACAAATTCAAAACCAACTATTTACTTTTAGCACACTTGCTAAAAGTAAACAGCTGATTTCACATTTAGCACGCTGATGTATAATACGCCATTTTTAGTTCGGCAAGCTAATGCTAAAAGACCTACTTTTAGTAGTGCTCGTAGAAAAGAAAGTTAGCTGAACTTATGATAGGAGATAATGTCTTAGTAGACGTTGGCGAGCTGTACGGAAGACCCACTTAGATGCCATCAATCGCGACCAACCCAAAATTGTATAAAAGTTCTCATAAAACTGCATAACTTTTATGAGACACCAACCACCCTGACGTTAAAGAAGGATCGGAACATTAAGTTCAACGAAGGTGTACATTGTTTGTTGAGCGACATAGCTGATCAAGATGGTTTCTGCGTCAGTTTGTGTAGAATATCAATGCAAAGAACTGAAAAGCATTTGGGAAAATTTTATCGTTTCTCTTTGTATATATTTGTCAATCTGTATTCAGGTTATTTTTAAGACCAGTTAAGTGGTCGTGTAACTACGCTGTGAGTACGGTGTAATGTTGCAGTACTCGGTTAATCTGATTAAGGTCACGAGTTCAAAACTAGGTTCGTGGATGTATATTTTTAAGTAGCATTGGAAGATTCTGATAGAAATATCTATCCCACCTTTGAATGTGAAATTCCAAATTATAGGCGTTCTTCTGCCCCATCCGTACTCTCCGCTAACGGTAATGATAAATCGCCAATTCGATTTTATGTAAACCGATTGCATCAATCTAATATTCATTTACTTGACAGCTGCATTGTCAATCGGGGGTATGTTGCCACCACTATTATTTCACTGAGTTATTTTTGGTTTATTATATTGGCAGCACTTGCAAGTTCTTAACTTTCAAATAGTTCCAATTTTAAATCAATTTGTTGTAATGCAACATGCAGAAGATCGCAAATACATAAAATTGTAACTGAACGTACTCGATTGCTTTTAATTGACTAACTATTTTCACTTAAATAAACGTTTAAATGATATCCTTTCTTTTCTTTTTCGAATTTTTCGTAACATAATTATTACAGTCTACAACAGTTATTTTTTGATCGACAGTGAGAAACGTCGAAATCGTCATTAAAATACGAAAATTCTGCAGTAAAGTAATCCCTTATTTTACGACCTTTTGTCATAGAAAACCTACTGTGGCAGTGCTTTATGTCTAATTTAATTGTCTTGCTGTTTATGTTTTAAATCGTTTGGCTTAGTTATCATAACACACTTCTCCATTCTTCAAGCTCTTCACTAGATATACATGGAGCAGTTGTATTTAACTTTTTTCTTAAAAATTTTAGGCATAACCAATGCAATAATTTGATGAAAATTACTAAACCTTTCTTAATCAATCAACATTAAAAAACAAATGAAATTAACGAGGTTCTGCAAGCTTCTACAGCTTTGCCAAATGTGGAGGAGGAAAAAGAATCAATATCACTGAATCATATAAAAAATATTTGATACTTCATTGTAACAAAGTCTTGATTGATGACTTTTAAATCCCTAATTTATTTTTATAACAATGCAAATATGTTTACATTGGTACATATTCGCATTAATTAATTTTTTCTATAATCTTGGTGTTTCATTTATATTATTAATACTTATTTGTAACGCTATTGAAAAAGAGTACTTTACACACAGAAGAAAAAATAAAAGATACACCTTAAGAAAGGGACAGCGTTCAATAAAAAGGTATACCTGTCAACCGTAACCTTTCACCATTTTCCCATGAGTTACATTTACATTTTTAATTTTGAAAAAAAATCATCATATTTTTAACCGCACGTAGTAGGTACGAGGGTAGGTTGATAAGTCGTCTGAATCGATATAAAGGAAACAAGTGAAAGCAAATTAACGGTTTTATTTTTCAACGTAATTCCCTCCAACGTCAATGCATTTATTAAGTTGTTTAATGATAAATATCAACTTTTTAAAATGAAATATTTACTTTCTTTGCAAAATGTGTCTCTGTAGCTATCTTGAGAATATCATGGTCCAAAAAGTTCGTTCCCCGTAGGTGCTTTTTCAAATTTGGAAAAAGTTAGCCATGGACTGTAGGGGGGATCCCAGAGTCCTGGATGGCTAGTTTCACAAGTTGATTGGTGTCATCAGGCATATTATCGTTCCAAGTTTAGCAAGGTGCTTCCCTTTAACAGCATTCCATTACTAGTTGGCATACAAGTTGCAGAAAATTGACCTGCCGTTGTACATTTCTGCTGAAAATGGGCAGTGAGTAAAATACGTTCACGGTCTCAAAATAGTGTTGCTTTAATTTTCATCGGCTTGCCTTAAACTGTTGCACATTCCCCCAAACAAATCCACTGCATGGATGCTTTTTTATTTTACAGATTATGACGGTGGTGAATTTAGGTTTTATAACAATGTTTTCTTCGTTGCATTTGCATATTACCAAAAAGTAGCTAGACGTTTGAATACACCTTTGTTTGTCGAACGCCAACATTTTGGGCACCCATCTTGACCTCACGTCTATTTCAGCTGCTTCTTGGCACAGTTTAGTTCGCCGATCTTGAAGAATTAGATCTTCGACTTGCAAGAACCATCTTCAATGGTCTTCCCGACCTTTTTTCAACTAATATGACAAAAAGCAACAACGCGATGTCATAAAACAAACTCTCCCTAAACTTACTTCATATAATTTTTGCCACGTTGAAATTTTTTTGTCAGATATTTAATTAGAGCACTGTGATCAATTTTAATAGAATTTTCAAATGCACCCGACATAATGTCTTTTCTTTAACACTGATGCCATTAATTAAAAATATTGAGCGAAGAAGATTTGCAAATTTCCTTGGATCACGTGTCATATTGCTTTTTTTTTAATTTGTACATAGTAATGATTGGTTTAACTTATCAAACCACCCTCGTAAGTGGATACTCAGCACTATACCAAATTTCAAATAACCAGTCCTTGGAAGTGAGTAACAATCATAACTATTACCGTGATTGGTCAAAACAAGGTAATCATGACAATCATTTAAGAATCAAATATATTTTCAAAATTGTCAATTTGACAATCAGTATGAATATCAAAAATATGAAACGAAAACATATAAATAGTGATAAAGCAAACTGATCTACAACGTTTATTTGAATTATACCGTGTGTCCACAGGAGGACGCACCATAGGGATAACCAAATAGAATAGAAATCGGCTAATGCTGTGGTCGCCGGCACGCTAAAACGTTGTTTTCTGGCTTCTGACTCGCCACTGTATGAAACAATATTGTTATAAATGGTACAAGAAAAGGGACGGTGGTCATAGCACTGGTTGATATTTATATTCTATTAGCATTATCTTATCTCTATGGTGCGTACTTCTGTGGACACACGGTATAGGGCGAAATTATTGTCAAACACGAGCAGTCAAACAACTTATATTTTCCTAGTGTAAAACTGAGTTTGAGTTCAGACGCAATCTACTGCATCATTATTTGAAATTTAGTATAGCTATATTTTTATAAACAGACTGTTAAAATTCCATTTTATTAAGGTCGCTTAATTATAGGTTATACAAATTTGCTCCATTATAAGTAGCAAACTATACAAAGCCTTAGTAACAGTGTTGCTATATTTTATGTTTTAGCGGTTCTGAACTGATAATAAAGTTAATACATGTTTGTTTTTTAAAGTTTGTTTTATAGACATTTTTATTTAATAAATTCCCGTGCACAAAAATAGTGTGTAAAGTAATTACAGTAACATATAGTTCTTCCACAATAACAAATACATAATAGACGAAAACAACTTATATGCATGTTTCAATTTCATAGAATAATTGTATTACCTACAAGGCGAATTTTTAATAGGTATATCCCATGCAATCTAGATTTTTACTTGTAATTTTATAGAGTGCTTTAAATTTTATCGACAGTACATGTCAAGATCTAACCTTAAGGGTGATAACATAAATATACCTAAGTGAACGGAAGCAGATAATTTAAAACATTTCCTGTAATCTATTTATTGTTGCCAGGGAAATTCCGGAGGGAATTTGGTGTAGCGTTTTCAAGTTGTTCTAATCAAGAAACCTCTCGAACTCACAGAAGCAATACCCTTTCCGCAACCTACATTTATCGCTTCACGTCGACCCATAGCTGCAGAATAAAGACAGAAAACATACCACTGGATAATATTTGTAATAATGGAAATAAAATAGATACGTAAACCCACTTAACCATAAGACTTCCTTTCCAGGTGAAAATTGTGGATAGTGGAATAATATAAAATATTATCCTTTTGTATTGCAAAACAATAAAGATGTACTGTAGAGACGTGTTTTCTTGAAGCTACTTTAAAAACATGCCTAACTGCAACTGCTCTCTGTGATATATAGGAACTTTTAGCTCAAATATAGTTGTCTTCTTCGATTTATCAATTTTCCAATTTATACAACTTTTGAAACTGGTTAATGTAGTAAATGATTGCCTTTACTTACAAAGCCAGCTATTGTGATTTTTATTAAAGGGGGAGAAATTATAAATTTAATTATTCGATCGAAGGTTCCTATCTATTATATTAAAAGGTAAATTAACCGACTTGTAAAAATCATCAGCCAAGTGGTGCTTCAAATATTAGACAATCCATCATTTCTATTTAAAAGATCGAAGGTAATCAAATAAATAGCACAGAAAACCATCTTACGGAAGTCATTAGTTTTAAATTATTTGAAAATACCAGTATAGGGTTCCAATATGTAGGGACAAAATAATCAATGTGTTCAACCTAGCTATTAAATTCTAGTACCTCCTATTACCACTACAGTCAATTATGAACGTTGAAGCAATTACTGTAAGCTTTTGTTTAGAATCTAATAGAATAATATTTGGGTAAAATAGTAGATTATGCGATGAGGGAAAGAAATGCGTTATTGTGCTGAAGTGCAATTTGTGACTCGAGGGCGAAGCCCGAGAGTCACAAAGCACTGAAGCAAAATAGCAGTATCTTCGAATTGCATATACTATTTTTCAAGTTGCAGGAAGATTTAAAACTACAAACCTGGTTTTTCAAAACGTAATTTATTGCCATTTTTACATTTTAAAGTTGGTGGCACTGTAAGTCTATGTCAAATTCGAGGTTATCAGGTTAGGTTTTGCATCAGGTTTGACACAGACTGACGCAAAACCTAACCTGCTAACCACGAATTTGACATAATTGTTGTTTCAGTCATAATGAAAACTCCCTATAGGTAAATTTCACTCCTCTAGGGAATAACTCATTGTTTCTGCCACGATTTTGGTTCGTATAAACCTTGTTTTGTTCCCAGACATGAAAAAACTAAATTACATATAGGTGTTACATGAATTTAAATTGTTTGCTTACCGTAGAACATAATATGTATAATCTTAACATATTTTTTTAATTTAGAACTGCATTATATCCAATGTTGGATCTAAATGGGAACCTTTAGAAAGCACAGCCTTAAAAGAATAAAAAATATATGTTTTTACTTTGAAGTTTCAATATCACCTATCACATCGTCTTAAATAAACTTAAATTAGAACAAAAACTTTACAGCGCTATCGGGCATATTCAATACACAGAACAGGAAAGAGAAGTATAAGAATAAGAGGTATTTCGAATGTATGGTTGTAGTCTACAAGTCTGAAGCTTTGTTTCCCGTCTCCCATTGTGTAGTGGAACATCATTTCGACCCCTAGTCGGATATTTGGAGAACTTCTATCATCCCTCCATCAACGTTGTCGCAACCACCCTGTAAAGCAACGCTATGAGCCAAAGCAGCCCTGAAGAACTTAGCTTTCTTGCGACTACCGATACTTTAAACTACAGCTGTTTGTTCTTCATTAATAAAGCTTAAGGCTGCCGATAACTCGAACCGCCAGCTCCAGGAATCAGCCATTCTTCGCTCAACCGAGTGTTGACTATTCCGATTTGGTATTTCAGCGCTGCCAGCTAAACTGTTGCTTTTCAAGCTGAAGTAAGTATGTTATATTGGTTTAGCAAGGCATTCTGCCGTTTTAAATATGCTATGTTAGTTAAGCAATGCATGTTGCGTAATATTTAATCATTGACCGATCTAGGCCGCCCCAAGTTTTGAGTACATTCCAATTGTTTTTCATTGTGTAGGGTAACGTGACATCACAAGACAAGTAAAGAGTTCATTTACGACAGTCGCCTGAGTTCAATTTAATTACCTTAATATAGTCGTTCTCAATATGTATGCTGTGTTTTGAAGCAAGATGAGCATTTCAGAATTACGAAACAAGGTAAGTCACGTCTGGGAGCTGAGAAAATCCTGTAGCAAGAAGAAATTCCTCCTGGCGAGAGCCTCACACCATCTGGAAGATACCTGACATAGTAACTAACAAATCGCCATAGATGTATCTCCGTAGCTCTGAGGTACTGTTTCATTTGACTATCGCGAGTGAGCTTTCTCTCCAACCTAAAATTGTCTCTGCTCAATGAGCTGACTCGAAGACTATTTCAGGTTTGTTGCGGATTTTAAGTTTCTGCAAGATAATCAGTATTTTACATTAATAAATGCACTTGATGTGAGCAGCAAGAACTAATAATTTGAGAGATAAGTAAAAAACCGTTTTTTAAATAAATTTACACTTTCCATCATTCAAATATAGGTCTGCTATACATGGTTAAAAAGCTTATTTTATGCGCTATTTAATGACGTATAAATCCAATATGGCGACAATAAGAAATAACAAAGTTGGCTATGGTTGCAAAAAATCTAGAAGGCCTAGAAAAAATAGTTAACGTCATTCGATTGGCCGTAGTCGCTAATACCAAACTACTAAATTTTATTAAATTTGTTTGCAAGATGGCGACGATATGGCAATTTTTCGAAAACCACAATTTTTTATTTTTGCTCGATATTTTAAAAACCTCTAGAGATATTTTTAATTTCGATACAGCATCTGATTGGGCTCCGAATAGCGCAATCTTTTTCTCATTTAAGCCACCCTGTATCTCTTGCTGTATCCGAAATTCCCATGTAGTTGCTCTTATCTGGGACATCCTGTATACGTACACTGCTACCAACATCGTAACGTTGAGGAATTACAAAGCCCCTTTACTTTTGTACAGCCCAGATTATTGTTAAGAACTGCCGAGAAGCTCTTATGATTTCAAAATTAAATAATTTGTATTTATTTATCCTTTTCCCTCCACAAGAGTAAACTATCCTAACAACCACGCATTGACATAAGTAAAAAATAATAATTAATAGTTTTTGTTAAACTTAACATGGGCCGACCTTTACTTTATTTATTTGAATGCAAAACGTAGCATATATTAAAAAAAATAGATTACTATTTTATACGACTTGCAACTCAGAGTTAGTATTTAATACAACACACAGTATTAACATAATTTAGTGGGTTTATGAGGAAGAAATTTTTACGAGCGATTTTTTTACTAAGAAAATTTTTCAATTCTCAGTTTAGCCCAACTTATTTGCTTGTATTGGAACGAACATTCACAAATTCTTACAGGAACTTATAAAGCAGTAAGGCAAGGAAAAAATAGCCTCCAACCTTTTTGTACGACACTGGATAGACTCCCTTCTCCAAACTGGATGTTAAATGGATTGCAAGTTTCTCCAGCATATTTTCCGTTACACGTGTTCAATAAATCGCTCTCTCATAAATTATTCAAACTCAAAGGCGCAAAAGTCTGCAGTTGCAGTTCAATCCGTTCAAAACGACCAGCTGCTGGCTCATAAATGAATCCAAAGGCAGTAAAAAGTCACTTCAACATTAAGATAGGGGCTAGAGAACACACACGTGACGCAGATAATTTTGAGATGTCAATAAAAACGCTCATTAGGCCTTAAAAAAGGGCGCAAAGGTCAGATTGATATACAAGCATAAAGATAACACATTCTCAGCAGTAAATTCCTTCTCGCACAAAATTAGTCAGCCCATCTTCCGAATAGCGCCTCAGCCAATGCCATTGGAGAATGTTCCATTTTTAAGCCAATAGTAGCAAACATCTGATTGTTTTCCCGTCACAACGCTTTCAGATCTTTCAAAAGGACCTTACTTACTTTCCTGCAAAGACAGTTCCTTCAGTTATCGCATCGAATCAAGTCGCGTTAGCTTGTAGCCGAGTTCTACGCTTGATTTTGACCACGACCGTTCTAATTTCCGTAGATATTTTCTCAATCCGGTCTGCGGGATTTAATTTACGGAACCGGATTAATTGAGTCATTTACCCAGAAGTGCTTACCGAATTTTCATCTTGTTATATCGGCACTCTGGCACTCGCACTGCAACAGTCATCGCTTGCATTCCGTGTTATCGATTTTTCCGCCGGATTCTTCTGTAGCACTTCAAAGACTCGTCCAAGCGCATTTCCT
The DNA here is from genome assembly GCA_940337035.1 of Agriotes lineatus. Classification (NCBI taxonomy): domain Eukaryota; kingdom Metazoa; phylum Arthropoda; class Insecta; order Coleoptera; family Elateridae; genus Agriotes; species Agriotes lineatus. The sequence continues at coordinate 140,606,639 of OW679195.1, read as the reverse complement.
GAGGGACATCAAGCAACTCAAGCCGCAGCAAGGATCTTAGAAGGTAATGTGTAAAATGGATATTAATGTAGGCGCTCATTATTTTCACTAAGTGAAATAGTGTCGCGAAAGCGAATTAAGTGACGCACGTTTAAAAGACCTTATATAGCGTTCAGATAACGACAAATAGTCAGTATCATTTCACAAATTCATAATCTTGTATATAGTTAAATTAAGAATACTGAATGAGAATATTCTCGTCATTATCATTTTACAAATTCATAACCCTGTATATACCTAGTTAAAATTAGAATACCGAATGAGAATATTATCGTCATTATCATTTCCCGAATTCATATTCCTGTAAATAGTTGAATTAAGATTACCGAACGAGAATATTATTTAGCAGTTTGTAAAACACCATGACGTCATGTAAGACTTAGAATTCAAGTAATCAAATCAGATGATTTCATTGTATATAATAATTTTGTGTTTGACGTTAATATATTAAATTTTAATTATTCTATGTTTTCTTGGATTTGACGGTTATTGCATGCGTTTTTTTCTGTCTTTAAGTGTAAAAGATTCTAGCTGTAGGAAATCACTTAAGGTAAGTTCCATCCGGAATAGCGCAAGGAAGGACGTCGCTGCAGCCGTATCAACAGCACACCTACCGGCGATTTTCTCTTTCCACTTTTAAGAAATAGCTCAGTATTATTATTATTCCAAAAGTGGTGGCGCCTAGGTATTTCACCCTCCTTAAGTTACCGAGTCTTTCCCGGTGTAAAGCACAGTCCCGAAATAACCTAGGCCCTCGCGACTAGCTGCCGGCAAACCTTTTTTATTATAACCATTCCGGGCGGGTTGGGCTTATAATCACCCAATATTGTCGTAATCTCGTTCCATCGTGTAATATGGAACCGGATGCCTATGTACAAAATTTTCGTCTTGTTTGAAACACGCTATAATTTTAAATCCCTCAAGCCTTCTGGATTCGTTCCAATTTATACTAATTGATAAAATAAAAGACGATCGTGAAAATTCAGTAGTTTGATTGGCTATTAACACATCACGCACAATTTATTGTTACAAATGTTTAACGAAATTTAAAAATATGCTTACAATAATTACATAAAATTTCTGGATTCTACATTAAAATTGACCACAGATTCGTTTTCAGTGCATCTACAAATTTATGTGTCCAATTTTACAACGATCCGAAATGGTTTCATGGTCTCGTTAATTTTTAATACCTAGGCTGTGAAGTCAGAACACTGCTCGTCAAGGCCCAAACAATGTGTAGCAATGATATTTCTGCTAGGGATTAAAGTTTATCGGATATCTAAGCACCTTCCCCAATCTAAGAGGTGTGTTTCACATTTTAGCACAAAGTGCAAAGTCCACAGTGCTTGCATGCATTCTGTAGCATCTCCAAAAGTCTCCATCCACTCACCTTGCTGCGAGCATAATTTGCTATACGAAAAAATTTTGCCAATTATATTACAATGGTCCCTATTCGGACGTTTGCTCAAAGAGCTTGTGCGAAATGTTTCCGGTGAAATTAATCTGAATTTACCAAAATTAACTCTACTTTTATTCGGGCGAAGCTAAAATCTTACGATTTCATCGTAATGCTGCTTAACACTCCTTACATTATCTGCGTTAAATGATTTACTTATAAGAGTTTCTTTATGTTGCGTAAATTGTTCTCCTTTTTAATAATACTCCTGCTTATAGAATGACACCTACGTAAGGCCATATTCGCTTTGCAAGAATATCTTTAGTGTCAGCAAAGTTCCTGGGCCAATAACCGTATTATGTTAAAATGTATTTTATAATACCACTTTTCACATGTATGACGATATCATGGCAATGTATATACGTTGCTAGTTTTTACAGTCCTAACCATATCTCGCTCATGTCGCACCAAACCTTCCGGTCTGTTTTACAACAAATTTATAATTTAGGCATTATCAAATACAATTTATATCTCTATAGTCCTTTATAACTTTAGTTTAATTTAATTGAGATGAATTATTTATTCTCAGGGTTTTATCACTTTATATTCTATCTTACCTTTCTTGGTCCACAGCTAGCACGCATTTGTAACAAATTCAATAGTTCGACTCTCAATCTCGTTGGGTTACTGCAGAAATTTAATTAGGACATACACAAATAAATCACATAACACTCTAATATGAGGCAATTAACATTTATTGATTATAAATCTTATTTTTGAATATTTATAAGTTTAATCAAATTATCGTTAGTAAATTTAGTATTAAATTTAATTTTAAATAATTAATACTGTATGTTTACATGCAGTTTAATTTAATGTTTATTTTTTAAATTGTTTCATAAACATTTCGCTTAACGCTGTTTACTTTGCTTGTCTTTAATTTATTTATAATTTACTTTCATCATTTTTAAAATTGTTTAGTTAGCAGTTTTGTTCATTTATTTTTTTTGTATTTTCATTCAAATCTGGTATTTGTAATATTATCTTAGTTTTTCAGTTACGGTTTTCTTTTTTTCAAAATTTCTTATTATGGCCACTTTTATTTTATACATACACTTCTATTGCGTACATACCAGTATTGATGATGTATAATTGATTTATTATATTTTACTTGATTTTAAAAGCTGGTGTCATTTTTAATTCAAAATTTTACACACACAATTGTTATTATTAATGTCTTATATTATCCAAAATCTAGAAATCGAATATCAAAAAAATTACAGATTTCTACTTTTCAACCATTCTGACTTTTTAGCTAAACATGACATATTTGAGGTTAACTTTTTCTCAAATTGTGCTTGTCTCCAATTATTATACATCATTGTGCAACAATAACCATTTTATGCAACAAATATGTAAGAAACAAACTTATGTTCTATTTTTACTTCCCTCGTCTGAGAGACGAAGGAAGTATTGTAATCACGAAAAAATCACCTTCCGAGATTTTTTCAGATCTTCACGTTTCAAGGTCACTAGATGACGAGGATTTCTCAATTCCGTCAGTCTGTCTGTCTGTTTGTCTGTCTATCCGTCTGTCTGACCGTCCGTTTGTCTGTCTGTCTGTCTGCCTATTGGCAGTATAGCTCAAAAACTATTTGTCGGAGGAAGACAATATTTTGCATACATGTTGTATATCTACCTCGCATGAAACCGGTACAATTTCATACAAATATATACAGGGTGAGCACCTTAAATAATACAACTTTGGTTATTTTTGCTTTAATTTTGAAATAAAAGGAAGTAATAACTTTAACATATGTGAGGCTTTACATTTGCAAAAAATAAGACTCAACCGATAAAGGATAATGTCACAAAAGATAAAAATGTTTCAACTATTACACCGCGCTCTTCATGAGACGCGCACGCCGGACTTTTCCCGAAGAGACGCGGTAGCTCAGACGGCATTCCGCCGCACATACATCCTCTGCGAAGACTCAGTCAGGCTCGAGAATTCTGCAGAGCCGCAGATGCGGCGGGTTCAAACCCCAGCGCGATACATTTTTTTTTTAATTTAAAAATGTATTTAATTTGTTAGAAACGTGAAGATATTTGTACTTCTAACTTAATTTGATTTTTAAAATTATTTAGTGTCACAATATCGACGAGGGAAGTTCTTTACAGATTTTTTCTAATAATATTTACTTTTGCAGATAGAAACTGACTAATGTAACAACTTAGTTCAAAATTATTGTTATTAATCACTTTGAGTCACATTTGCAACCAATGAATGGACAATTAGCTGGTATCGTTTACAATTTCACATGTAATTGAATTAATAACTATGACTCTTAATGAATGAACTTTGTTTCAGTTTTGGACAGTAAAATTTGCTGAAGAACTGTCGATAGCATTGTACGAAATAAAATTTTTAATAATGAAACCCTACTATCCTATTCAATATTCTTCTCATTTGCATTATAATTATGTTGCATGTTAATTATATTTTATTTAAAATGCTTTGCCATTTTAAGACCAGATCAATATACATAATTAGTTGATCAAATTTTCAATTTATTCTTAAGCAAACGAACCAGTCAAAACTGCATTAACCAAAACGAAAAAAAATCCAACCAGGTAGAACTGAAAGCCATGAAAGAAGAACAAATTGGTCAATTTACATCTTTAATCTCTAGGGCGTCTGAATCCTTATCCCGTCAGTATAAGTTCAAAGTTAAAGTTAAAAGAGTAAATTTTCTAAACTATTTAACATCTAATTAAAAGTATGAAAATAAATAGCAATAAAGTAAAAAAAAACACTCGTCTGACGATTTTAAGACGGACCATAGAGATATTTGAATTTTAACATTAAATATACACATTGTATATTTTACCTACAAGCGGAACCATACACGATGTTTTCTTCGCAATTCATTTAAATAACGAATAGTTCTAATCAAACGCACACATTTTAAGAATACACACTCCAGGGTTGTATGCGTATGAGGATATATTTTAATTATTAAATTTTTTTACTCCCATTTCCTAATATATAACGCTTTGGCAAATTTAGATGTGGTACTACAGCGTATTAACTCCAGTGCTAAAAAATAATTCCACTGAAATTGTAATACCACAGTTCCCTATTTCTTCTTGCTTTCCCTATTCAGAGTTCCTTGGGGTGTAATTCGTTCCATGAAATGTTTTTGTTTCTCCAGCCTAAGTAAATTCTCTTGTATTTTCTAAAGGATTCTATAGATAACACAATAGCCCCAAGTGAATTACATACAGAAGTTGATTTTTATGTCGCTGCAGGAACAGACCGTAATAATGATGAAAACTTAAATTGAGATATGTGATTAACTTGATATACTGCAAGGAATGTTATATGAATTGTAAACTTGCTTGAACTCACCCAAAGACTTAGATTCGCATACATTGCTATTAAAAATTTGTATTTGTATAGGAGGTGTGCAAATTATGCAAGTGGTATATAAGTAGCATAGGTATAATTAAACTTAATAAATTATAATAAATAATACATCCTGTCTACATCCAAACTTTGTATTGTAATTCTTGTACAATGTCGTATACACTGAAGTTTATCAAAAACTAACTTATCAGTATTTGATTTGTTACCTGTTATATGTGAAAATAAACGTCGTTACTACTAATTATGTATTTTTTAAGTTGTTTTGACTTATAGGTCTCTTTTTTAATTAATATTGAGAATTTTTGTAAGCACTGGTGGAACGGACTCATAGTATACAGCAGCCTCCTAAGATAAAAGCTCCGATAGTACCTACCTAGAAGTGAGCTAAATATGTATCGTATCAGCCTATTAAAAACGATGCGATACTCGAAGATCAGGTTAGGTACTTAAGTTTACATGTTATATTAAATATTCTGCACATGTTAATCTTATATGCAGTTGTCGTTAAAGGAATATAAAGCTTACATTTGAAAACAATTACAAGCTTTTCATTTTATCTCAACAGTATTGAGGCTCCCAAGATAGCATCAACGCTGTCCGTGTGCAAGTTTATTGTCACAAAGAAGTATTGGGAAGTCATCACACAGCTACAGTTCCACAATTTTGTTGGTTATTGGAATCGAAGATTTATTTCGACAAACTGTAGATGGTAAATATTTACTAAGTTACCAAGTACGAGTTTGACTGAAATCCCGAAAAGCCTTGTTAGGTCGTAGGTGCCAATTCGTGTAAGTGATGTTGTGTTTGATTTTCTTAGAAAACAGCTTACCTTCTGTCAAGATCAATGCTAGCTTTCTCATTATTTCCTTTGATCAAATATTTTTGTTCCGTCATAAAATATTTTGAAAATTTACAATGTGTAGTCAAGAAGTTGATTACAATCCTGTTTGCAAATAATATCAAATATTTGATTTCCCAATATGCATGTAAGCAGGAAAGAAAATCTGGCATATAGGTATTTGCGTGCAGATTTTTTCGTGCTGCTATTATTAATTCAAACGCAATTTTTGACTGCCGATGTCAAAACCGATTGTTCTCTTAAATGCTTTATTTACTTTTGCCGGGGCAAATTAGGCTTCGAATATAAATTCATTTTTAAATTACATAATACTTACATGGCTTGTTCAAAACACAATGGGCCTTGTACTCACCTCATAATTAAATATGTAATTAACTGACTTTACCCAAGTAGCATACAATGTTTCCTAAATAATACAAAACAATTGTTATGTTAACACTAGATGTAACTCTTAAGTCACTTATCATTACTGATATATACAGTGTGTAAAACTCCTATGTTCAAAAGTAAAAAAGACATATCAAATACATTGATAGTTATGCAACCAATCGTACCTATTTTAATACCACATTTAAAACAATTGAATTACATCTTAAACTAAACTAAATAACCTCAATCAAAACATTTGCATTGTTTGTTAGATACGTTTATTTATTAATAATGAGCACAAAGGAGGAAAAATTAGAGATTTTACATTGGTATTTTAACAAAAATAGCTTGAGAAAGGTGAGGAACTTATTTGCTGCTAAATATCCCGAAAGATCAATTCCATCGATCGGAACAATTCATAATATTATTGAAAAAAAAAGTAAATGATTCTGTTGCAACTGAGCACAGCAAAAGACATAAAACGTGTCATGTTTTAACTGAAGAGATGAAGTTAAGTATTTTGGCGTACGTAGAAGAAAACCCAATCACATCTCTTCGTAGTTTAGCTAACGAATTTGAAATCTCAACTACATCGGTGCATAAAACCTTAAAAGTATTTAAATACAAACCCTAAAAAATTTCCATTCAGCAGCAACTTTTTGAGGAAGATAAAATCAGGACTGATTTTTGTAAAACACAATTTAATTTATTAAATGAAAATGAGGAAACTTTACGTAGAATAGTTTTTACAGACGAAGCTACTTTTTGTATAAATGGCTCTGTAAATTCTCAAAATTATCGGTTTGTATCCATTCCATTACCCATTTAAGCTTGTAACGCTAGCTTCCGTTTGAATTTGATTAATTCAATATTAAATAATATATGCAAATTTAAATGTCACCGACCTTTAGCGTTATCAAGAAACACGGCGTGTCAATGTCCCAGAAGATAACGGGCGCGGGCCCAGGCCGCACCCAAAGATAACGGCAGCGCTAGACAAAGAAAAGCCGCGCGCCTCCTCCCCACCTATTAACATCCAAAACCGTATAAAAGCAGTTGCAAAGCTCATTTTAGAGAGATTTTTACAGAGATTTTCCATACAGATTTTCCAGACCGATTTCCCCAGTCCGACTCCCATTCCCGATCATCCCTTCCTGTGTTCCTGTCCGGTACGAAGAGATTTTTACAGAGATTTTTCTTCCAACAAGTCGTCCTTCCAGAGAGTTCCTCCACTGACTCTACCAGTACCTGGGGAAGTTGAGTTTAATTCAGTGGTCCCGAAAGGACGTCTGAAACGCCAGCCAATTTCTCTGTGAAAAATCTGAATTTGAGTTTAATTCAGTGGTCCCGAAAGGACGTCTGAAACGCCACCTAATTTCCCTGTGAAAAACCCGTACCGAAATCCGTTTGCACACCAGCAATAAATAACGAAATATTTAAATTCCAGCTCCCCTTGCATTTCAAATTTGGCACCCCGCTATTCAAGCAGAATTAGAAGCTACCAGCTATTTAAATAACTTTACCTGTAGTAACTATTAAGATTTGCAGCAGACAGCGCATCCAGGAACCCCACAAGCTGGGCTCATGAGCCGGTGCTAGCATCTCCGACGAACACACCTGGAGTTTTGGGAGGTTAGCGACCTCGAAAATCACGTCGATTTGATAAATCGATTTCCGAGCGAAGCCCCGCCTTGCGGCGGATATCTCGGAGTGTTTTCACAGCAAACTGTAATTATCTAAATAGAGTGAGCACTCCCGTTAACAGTTTTAATTTGTTAATTGTTTACAGAAACCAGAACCCGTAAATCGGAAAACTTGACAGACTGCACGGCGTCGCCATAAGCGCGCAGCTCGACTCCGAACGAGAACGCCAACCATCCACGACGCTCCTGAAGCGGAATATCTTCGACGTCGGCAGGCACCCCTAGCATGGTTGCAAAGCTGGTCGCAGCATCCTCAGGATAAAATAACGCCATTTTATTACACGAATGCTTATTTTTTCATTATACATCATATTTTCATCATTACATGAACATTTAATTTTGTAACATAGCTAAACAAAATAAATGGTTATACAGGATACTCCGTTGGTGTTTGCCTACTTATTTACGTATGTCTGAGTGAACAATTGAACATAACTCCGATTTATGAGCTATCCGGTGGTAAATAAATTTTACAACCCTTTATAAGCAGGGGCTAGTATTTCAAGCTATCCTACCTACTAATCTTATTTCTTTTTATTCCTGTAGCTACTGGGCATGCAAAAATGACCATGTACAAAACTTAACCCACACACAGCATAATGCAAAGGTTAATGTATGGGCAGGAATTGTCGGCAGTGTCCTTGTAGGTCCTTTTTTATTGAGGGAAATCTCAATGAAACAAAATTTTTAGAATTGCTCCGAGAACGTATTATACCACAAATCCAAAGACTAAATATTAATAATGCAATTTTTCAAATGAATGGAGCACCACCCTATTTTACCAGACGTGTTGCACGATTCCTTAACGCAACATTTCCAGGTCACTGGATTGCCAGATATGGTGTAATGCGTTGACCACCTCGGTCAGCCGATTTATCCCCAATTGAGTTTTTTCTATGGGGTTATCTGAAATCTAAAATTTATGCTAACGTTGTTATACACAATGTGGAAGAATTAAAACAGAGACTACTTACAGCCTGTAATGAAATAAATCTCATTTTTGAAGAAATACTGTAGAGGCCTTTAGATATCGTCTGGCTTATTGTTTAGAACAAACAGACGGGCATTTTGAACACCTCCTGTAAAATGCTTTTGTCCAGGTTCACGATTGTTATTCACATTCATTAATATTTTGTTGTCTTTGTAAAGTCAAGTTTTTCCCTATTAGGATGTAAGAAATAAAGTATTATTATTGACACTTATGCATTTTCATTAATAAGATACCTAATTTTTATTAATGTGGAATACACAACAACTTCCCACAAGTGCACAATTCTCAACAAATACGCAAAACTGTATTACACAAATACAATTTATCAAATAACACCCTTTTCTAACCCTACTTTAAGATGAAGGTCACTTCTGTACTTTGCAGAACATACAAAGCTGTGGTTTACGCAATTTAGTTTCCGGTCGCAGTGGTTACATTATACTGTCGTGTAAGATTGATTGCATAACTTGTCAATGTGTTTGATATGTCTTTTTTACTTTTGAACATAGGAGTTTTACATGCAGGTAATTTGTATGTGCAGAGATAAAAATTACGCACGGTATGTCGGAAATATTGCGTAAATATTATTTTAAAATATTTGATTTGAGAACTATCCCCTTTTCAATATTATCTACATACAGGGTCCGGCAACGATAGAGGGGTGGAAAATATTTCTAAAATAAGCGTTACTTAAATAGCACTTATATAAAAGTTGTAACTATAAAGGTGGTGCCGATTGCTAAAATATTTTTGATTATACAGAGTGGCTCAAAAAAGTGTAGCAAGTAAATCTTAGGGTGCGTATACATTTGGCGATCCGCCCGCGAGGCGCGTTTGAGTCGTGCCAACAACAAGCCAAATTCGTCATATTTATACCGGGCTGCGAGTCTACCACTAACCGCGCGACGGAGGCTCGCGGCCGATCCACTTTCTGTCGGTTTTTGTGGCGAGCTCAAAGGGTTTTTGCGCGTGTAATGGAACGGGTTTGTGGCAGACTCGTGGAGAAATTTAGTTTTCAGCGAGACTTCGACCGCGATAGTTGTATATTATTATATGAATATGGAGTGGTCCGAAGAAAGTATATTAAATTTAGTGGAGACCTACAAATTATATAAAAATGTGTGGGGTCCCAAAGACAAAGATTACTTTAAAAAAGAAAAGAAGGTTAACGCTTGGAATGAAATTACGTTAGCCGTCGGGAAATCTGTAGAGGCCTGCAAGACGAAAATCTCAAGTTTATTGGCGACCTACAGAAAGGAAAAAAGCAAAGTAAAGTCGTCTATGGGAATAGGAACAGGTTTATTTAATAAACTTGATAGTAATAAAGCACCACTACACAAAACTAACAAAGCTGCCGTTTGTTCTTCGTCGTCTGACATGTTGGCAGGTCTACCTTCTTCGCTCACCTGGACAAGTACCAAACCTTTAAGTTCGTGGGAAGCTCGCGTGGTGCTCAACTTGCTATGCGGATCAGATAAAATTCGCAGGAGGCTCGCGGCAGGCTTGTTGGTCAAAAAGCGCGACTAAGGCGCGACAGGCTCGCGTCTCGCGCACGGCCCACCAAATGTATACGCACCCTTACGTTTTCTAAATGCAATGCCTTATATTTAAGTAGCTTAAAGGTTTCGCATTGAAATACTAATCATTTTTATATAAAATGTATTGGGTCTAACGTCAACTGCTTTGGAGATATCGAGGATTTTATGCAATAAAATGCTGAATTATAGGCTGCTGTAAGTAACAGAGCACAATTAAATGGAGGAAAACGTTACCAAAAAATTATCACAAGCTGGAAAGAAAAATATTTGAACGTTTAATGTAATTACATATAAGACTTTAGTGTATTCGCTTTTGATTTGTATAGCATTTTATTTGAGACTGGAAATGATTTATTGCTGAATTTCTGGTTTTTTCGTGTTATTATTTCTTTTATTGCCTAACAATGACTGGATTTATGTTTTCTAGTTTTTCTTTGGAAAGGTCAAGTGTTTAAATTATCACTTTAGCGGCGTTTATTTGTTATCCCTTGAAATAAAGCATTGTAATGGAATTAATTTGTTTTTATGCTGAAATAGGCATATCTAAAACAGTTAAATTTAGGGGTATAAAGTCACATATTAAAAGAAAGCTCAGTAAAAGGGCATTCCATTAAAAACCCTAAATTGCTAAATTTGCCAGTGTTGAGCACCCTGTATAGTGTTTTCACAGCCACTATTTTTTACTGTAATTGTAATTCACAAATACTTTGTGGTAACGTTTTACATCATTCAATTGTTTTCTCTACAGCAACCGCCAGAAATCCAGCATTTTTTACATAAAATCGTTAATAGCTCCAAAACAGGACGTTACCCCCATACAACTTTATTTCAAAATGATTAGTATTTCAATTCAAAACCTTCAAGAGCCTAAATATAGAGTATCCCATTAAAAAAATAATAAGTTTTATTCGCCACACCTTTTTGAGCCACCCTGTATAATCAAAACTATTTTAGTAATATGCAACTTTTATACAAGCTTATTTATGTAACTCTCATCGTTTTAGAAATATCTTCCACCCCAGCATCATTGCCTTTGCGGCTATATTTCATAAATTATTTAGGTAATATTGGAAAATACAGCTTGATGATAAAGTTTGGAACATTATTCATAATTGCGTTTATGAATTTTCTTGAAAGAAATCCTGGAACACGTCAATTTTTATTTGAAATAAGATATATTTTGCTGTAACTGTTACTTTTACATTGCTATTTGTTTTTGAGTTATGACGTTGGCGATACCTTTTTTAAATGAAAACCCTACATTTTTATGATGAATTTGGACAGAGCATGAAATTCTAAGACTAAATACGTTAATATGAGTATGATACCGTATTTTGAAATTTTTGAGAACATCGTACAGTTACCACATCCCCTCAGTACTAAAATTTCATTTCGTTCTTTTTCACTAAAATATAGCACCATTATTTATTTAATTAAGAGCACATAACAAAAACTATGAAGAACTGTCATAATTTTAGGTCTAACTCATTGTTTCATGTCTACTTGATTTTTATTTTAATACTTTGAAAGCAATTTTCTCGAAAATTTCAAAATACAGCATCATACTTTTTTAGCGTATTCGGTATTAGAATTTCATTTTCTATCCAAATTGATCATAAAAATTTAGGGTTTCTATTTAAAAAAACATCGCAAATGGTATAACTCAAAAACAAAAACAAAATCTAAAAGTAACAATTACAGCAAAATATGTCTTATTTAAAATTAAAATTTACGTGTTCCAAAATTTCTTTCAAAAACATTCAATAACGCAATTATGAATTATGTTCCAAACTTTATCATCACACTGTAGTATACTTACTGTGTATTAAGAGCGCAAAGTTGCTCATTGCCGATTGAGAGAGAGTGGCACGTCGCGAGCCAGTCTTATATTATAAGAGCTGATGCCGACCGTAAGCCCTAGCGCGCGCACATGCCGACCGCGCTCAAGTGGCGACGCAGCAAGCATTTGTATTGTTAACGCTGGCAGGGCCGGACGTCGGCTGGCTACCAGCTTAAGCAAGCATTTTTATTGTTAACCGTTTCTTTACGCTGGCAGGGCCAGACGTAGGCTGGCCAACGCGTGCTAGTTTCTCAAAATAGGCAATGACACTTTGTGCTGGAACTCTACACAAGAGTTTTTCTACAACATCTAAAATGAGCAAAAATTATCTGATTTAATAATTAAAAATGAAAATCTTGGGTACATTTTTATTGATGCTGAAATTTGACGTTAATTGTCAATTTGACATTTAAATTTACTTGCAAAATCAGGCACCAGCATTATACTCCATTTACTAAAGGAAAAACTTCGTTGACTCAAAACCGATTTTGTAATTTTTGTTGTATTATTTCGGAAAAAGTTTATAGAAAAGTTCCCCATAGGTGAGAAGGTGTGCTTTTTATTTTTTCAATTGTTATTAACAAATAAGTGTTTTTAATATATTCTTAATTTAAAAAAATTATAGCTTCTTTATTTATTTAAACCATTGCCTGACATTTGATAACATAAGGTTTTGGGGTTCACAGATTACGAATATGGCCTCAAAATTGGTCTAAAAACAAAAATGGCGTCTACAAAATGGCGTCAAGGGTCTAACTTTTTATTTAATTTTTTTTAGTTTTATTAGATGTCTATTGGTTTTTGGGGTCACTGATTACAAATTTGACATTAAAACTCAACTAAAACACAAAATGGCGGATCCAAGATGGCGAAAAAGCGTATTTTGTTTATTCGAATTTTATTTCTTATCTATATAGGGTTTTTTGGGTCGCTGATCTCAAATTTTATGTTAAAAATTATCAAAAATTAAAAATAACGTCTTTAAAGCGGAAAAATAGCTTTATTTCTGAATTACTCAGTAATTATAAATATAGCATTAAAAGGTTAATTTTTATTCTGTACGATTATTATTATTATTATTTAATAAACATTATATACAAATAAAATTCTAAATTGTTAAATTAACTCAAATTTAAATAGATTAAATAGATTTAAATATAACATACGAATACATACGTATAAATTGCAACGACTAACAATGTGTTTTCTACAACCTCTTTGTAGAATTCCCAAAAGATATTACGGAATTAATAGATTTTTCTGTTTGTGACGGACGGAGGAATGTTATTACATAAAAACAAATGGCAACTTGTTCAACAGTATGCTGCAATTTTAGATATATTAATTTTATTGTACGTAATTATGGAAAAAAGCAAGTGTTTTTGTCGATTATCAGAAACATAGAATAAAATGTGCTGAAAGAGACCGACGTCTAAAAACGCAAACTGCACCAGATATTCGAGTTGAAAGAGACAGGTTTTTAAAGTTGTATCAAGAAAAAATTCTGGCAAATGTCTTTCATGTCGTTTTATTGATTTTTCTAAAGAAACTTTAGCTGCAAATAATATCCCTGCTCTCAAGCTGAAAGTGATGCTGATCGGTTAATAGTTACAACAACTCTCAAAGCATCAAATAAAAACATAGTCGTAGTATCAGAAAATATAGACCTATTACTTTACTACAGCTTTAGTTTCTCCTGATAAAGATATATATTTTTTAAACCTGCCAAAAATAAGGGAAATAAAAATTTTTTTTCTTCTAAAAGCCTGCAATTTGCGCATCCCAATTGTAGTGAGCATGTTCTTTCTGTACATGCTTTAACTGTATGTAACACAACTTCAGCATGTTTTAATAGAAGAAAGAATCTTCTTCTTCTTGTTGTACAGGTGCTTATCCGAGTTCGTATGTTTGCGATCAACACGGCTATCTTCACTTTATTCATTGCAATTCTAGATAACTCACTGGATGATATCCCATACCACGCCCTTAGGTTTTGCAACCAAAATACTCTTCTGCGTCCTGGTCCACGTTTGCCATATATCTTACTTTGTACAATAGATTGTAGTAGGGTGTACTTATTCTCATTCCTCATTATATGTCCGAGGTATTGGAGTTTGAGTATTTTGATGTTGTCCATGATCTCTTTACTTCTTTTTTTCATTCTCTCCAGAACTTTAATATTTATTACACGGTCTTTCCATAATATCCGCAATATTCTCCGGTATAGCCACATTTCAAAGGCTTCAATTTTTTTTTTTGATTGTTTCGTTAAATGTCCAGGACTCGACCCAATAGAGCAAGATGGGAAAAATGTAGCATCTTGGCTTCGAGTTTTGGTGTCAAGGTGCAGATGATCGCTTTTGAATCTAGTTTAATATATTGAAGACATATAAGGATGAGGAAGACGAATAGGACCGGCACCTTATTAAAGATCGACATGGATAAGTCCTAGTAAATGAAGCAATGACCATGTTCAGGAAAGAATAAATTTGACAAAATATTTGAAAATAGCAGTGATTTACAAGAGACTGCAAAAATTTAGATAAAAAAAGTTGGTATAAAATGTAGGCTTGCAATGTATCGTGCAAAGAAAGGTAACTGCTTAAACTCTTACAGGAATGTTTAATTGATTGAAAGTTTTTTATTATTCATATACCTACCGCAAATTAAATGAGGTTATAGACAATACAATACATATATTTTTTAAATAAAAACATTTTCAATTTTAAGTTTGTTCTTTTATTAAGGCGTCTGCTAAAAAAAGTAGCGTTAATTTAGCATCATTATCTCCTACGATGGATTCAGCAGAACAACATTTGTGTACACGTGTATTTGCAAACACAGTGGTGGCTGGAAAACCAAGATATTTCAAGGGAAGATTGGGGTTCGAAATATGATACAGGAAAGTGTTTTCCAATCCTAATGACACAAGAACCAGCTCCACAAAACATCTGTATTTTTTTTGCAACTACAAAACTAGTTGCGGGCCAGCTTGTGGGTGTAGGAAAAGTGGCCTTTAGGCTCCGCGGCTTGCTGTGAATGTGGCGGAAAAAGTTGCCTTAATTCACGACCGGCAGTTTCAATGGAAGAAGTAGAGGAAAAAGAAACTAAAGCTAAATAATTTGTTTCTCTTCTATCATTTGTTTTCACCATTTTTCAGACACCATTTGGGATGAGCGACCCAAAAAACCCCTAGGTATAGGTATCAGAAATTAAAAAAAATTAACCCCTTTCCGCCATTTTTATTTTAGTTGAGTTTTAAGGTCAAATTCGTAATCCGCGACCCCAAAAACTCCCAGCCATCTAAAAAAAATTAAAAAAAAATTAGACCTTCGACTCCATTTTGTTTTTAGGCCCATTTTGAGGCCAGATTCGTAATCTGCGACCCCAAAAAGCTTATGTTATCAAATTTCAAGCAATTGTTGAAATAAATAAAATAGTTACACATTTTTTAATTAAGAGTATATTAAAAAACACTTGTTTGTTAATAACAATTGAAAAAATAAAAAGCACACTTTCTCGCCCAATTCTTTGTTAACATTTATTTTCGTTAATATTAAAAATTGAAAAAAGATTTCAATTTCATCAAGGCTTGTTCTTTTCTTAAGCAGCGGCATACCACTTTAGCGCTCTCTCTTCAGCAAACGTCAACTTTGTGTTTATAAAAGCGAGTGCAAAAGTTTACATTCTATAGCAGTTGTAGAAAAAAATATTGTTGTTTATCTCTAAATTCATTTGTGGTATGTAGATACTGGAAATATTACTCGTAATACAATATTGGCTTAAAATATTCTGCATTGGAAGAAATGTTTCAACTATTAACAATAATGTAAATCTAATACTTATTCATAATCTTAGCATACCGAGCACTTAATAGTAGTTTGTACAACGAAAGTGGATATGATCGGATAATTGAGCACGACGCCATAGGCGGAGTGCTCAAATTTTATCTTGGTGCGATATGGACATTACACTCGAGTTGTACAGTGTACTTTTTCTACGACCTATCAATGGATATAAATGGAAAATTTAAAAAAATGTATCCAATTTTCATTAGTAAGATATCTTACAACAAAATCACGTTTGCCACACACACAATTCAGCAGGGCGTGCACATATAGTCCAGTCAGCAGGGGTTTTTGCCTTACAAAAAATGGAGTACGAACGGTTTTTATATATGTTGTTCAGTTCGGGATCCTGATGAAAAATCCAAGTTTTCGACCTTGGAGGGGCGCCGCGCGAGCAGCCATCTTGGATTAAAGGTGCTAAAAACTGGATTTTTCCAGATGACTCCGCAACGGTTAATCCTACGCCAAGAAAGTCTAATTAAAAGTTAAAGAAGACTAGATTCTTGATATTTTTTGTATATAACTATTTTTTGTAAGTCTAATATGAAAGGAGGTACAGCTGTGGAAAGATGAACATTTCTCTAAAAAAATAGTGTAATTTCTCATTTTTTAAATTTCTCTTGTATTATTTCTGGCTATTCGTTATGTAGTTATAATAATTTGATAAACGTATAGTAAACTCATTTCCATACCACCATGAGGTAGAGTTAATGGCGCTTTTGCTTTTTTTATTGTGGTATCCCCAGTAGGCCTAATCCACAGATGCTCCAGTTTAGTGATGTTTCATGTTCGCGGTTATATTGTTTAGTTTTTTTTTATTTTTGAAGGCCCCGGTCGGTAGATGTTGGCGTCTCCATAAGATTCTTTATTCTCAATGTTATCTTCGAAGTCATTGCTCCTGAGACTTGGGACTTCCATTGATTAAATGTCCTCATCTTCGTCCCCACTCTCGGTGTGAACTTCTGGTGCATTTTCGCATGATTGGCCATTACAGAATCTACACAGAATAGAGCACTTCATCCCAGTTTTCCTGCAGCCACATGCTTCGCCGCATCCTTTTTTGCAATGGCATGAAATTAGTTTTAATAAAGTCTCGGGTGATGGATTCCCTGTCATTGTTACTGGAGTGAGCCCATTTGTGCCAACTTTCCAGCCCCAGTCTTGTGCATTTTTTTCAATTCCATACCACTGTTGGACGTGGTCCTAAATGCGTGATACCGTGCAGCGTCCTTCGTTGGTGGAAAAGAAGCAAAATTAAATGTGTTTCTTGCACTTGATTTTGTTGGTAACGGACTTCTTCAAAGGTATTTTCTTCCATGTAGCCACCAAAGCAACGAGAAAGCGTGCTTCAGCATCTGCGATATCATCTGGTTTGGCATCGTGATGTTTGAATATGCCTATAATGTCATTGAGTCTTGTGCTTTTCTGGACAAGCGAAAACAAACGTTTTCCTTGGTTGTAGACGGACGACGTTGTGTCGCAGCCACTAAACGCATGGAGAAACAAAATGTTTTCAGCTGCTTTTTCATATTTGAAACTATTTGCAGCATACACTCTTGCGAAGGTAGATGTTGCTAATACCGTCAGCAGAACTAGAAGATCGACGTCTTCTCGAATGGTGAAAACAGCAACAAAGTTTGAGCACAAAGAAATCGTCGTGTTGACAAAAACACATCACCATCTTCTTCAGCCTGCTTAACTGTGATACAGTAATGTTCGTATGTTTTTACAGCATCGAAATCAGACGGACTTTGTTCTTTTCGATTGCTAAAAATCGTTCTTGGGAAACTAGAACCGGCGTTGTTTCATCCAAAATAACATCCGCAGATATCTGCTTTTTCGATCGGAGAAGCCTTTCTGCAGTCTTGGTATTTTTTTGTCGCCATCAAACGGATATCCATCAAAAACAACGACTGCATGTGCGAGAATATAAGTGACTTATAGTTGCGTTTATATATTAAGAATTATTCTATAGCTATACTAGATGAAAATAATTTTTGATCATACTTTGTATTTTTCTATAGAACGTTATTCTGATGTAGAAAAATATTACAAACAATATAGTGTAAGTTGTTCTTACAAAATGTATCAACAAAACTAAAGTTTAACGATATTTTGGTGAAATGTTCAACTTTCAGCTGCTGTAACTCGTTACATATTACACTTACAACAAAAATTAATATACAAAAAATGTCAAGAATCTTGTCTCCTTTAACTTTATATTGAACTTTTTTGACGTTTGATCAACCGTTGCGGAGCTATTTGGATAACACCAGTTTTTAGCACCTTTAATCCAAGATGGCTGCTCGCGCGGCGCCCGTCCAAGGTCGAAAACGTGGATTTTTCATCAGGATCCCGACCTGAACAACATATATAAAAACCGTTCATACTCCATTTTTTGTAAGGCAATTGCCTTTTTTGTCCCTACAGACTGGACTAATAACAAAACAAACAATAAATGAAAGTTGCGTAGGTAATCACGACTAACGTGGTTTGTGATTGGTCTATTTCATATCCGCCCGTGTGTGGATATAAAATCATATTCGTGCAGTTAACTACAATTGTCTACTTATTCATTCTGTGGATTGTGAAGAAAACAGAATATTTACATGCGGGAGTAGAAAAAATATATAAATATATGCAGCATTGAACATAAATAATCATCGAACATTTTGAAATTCTTATAGGAATACTAGTTCTAAATCTGTGTATAACGTTTGTTTATACATTATTAGTATGTATATGTATGTATAATCTGTAACCTCATTTACCTTGCGGAAAAAGTAAAAAGATAATCTTTATGCAATATTTAATAAAGCATGTGCAGAATATAATAATACTAATAATAGAATATCTTCATCTGTTTCAGTCTGAGTTATTTATCATCATAACTGTATGTATGTATTATCTGTAAGCTCAATTACACCGTTGTAGATGCTGGTGCTTTGTATGCTAGCATCTGGCAGTGCAGTGCTCAACTTGCCTTCGTTTCGGATAGCAAAATTGAAGCTCAACTTTTGAGCTTACGTAGCAACCATTGTGTTAAACGTGTGTGCTGGTGATGTGTTGACCTTGTTACTCTACCTTTTATGTATGTGGTTCCGACTAGAGCACAGTTAATTTGGTGCCCAACTGTGAATGGTCTCACCGAAAGCCATACCAATCGCGAAGGCTGCGGAATAATTTTGCCCCCCGTGGTATCCGAACCGAGGACTTGCTTTACAAACTGCGCTACACGGCTTCTTTATCATCATAATTATTTATGATTAAATATTACACACTAACAATTTTTATGAATTTTCATGTGTTGCCACTTGCAGATTCTCCCTGCAAAAAAATTAATTTGTTGAAAAGAAAAATGGGTTTTATTAACACTTAACATTTGTCAAATACTGTAAAAATCATTTAGATTGGCGAAGACGCAAAACGTTATTAGATCACAACATTAGAAAAGCCATATTTGCATAAATAGTTTCCGCAATCTAAATGAATTTCACTGTATGTACTACAGCAAGTAAGATTTTGCTATAGGGACAATAATCTACTAAATTTTGTATTTATTGTTTTGAAATTATTGTACATATAGTCAGGTTCACTATGTTTTGATTTAAAAATTTTCTGGAGAGTATGAAAACTGTACATTTCAAGAAAGGTTATAGTATAAACAATAAGAAAAGCAATGTTTCTATTTGCCCGGAGTCTTACGTAGCCACCATCTTGGATTTTACAAAATGGCTGATGTAAAAACAATTTTCGTTAATATCGCAGCTTCTAAATAACATAAAAATATAATTTATACAGCTAAACATACATTTTAAGGGCTAATAAATGCAATGCTACTAGTTGCAGATGTGTTGAGACATTTACTATAGCAGTGTTTATAAATAATTACTAGTAGCATAATACAAAATGACAACAATCACATATTTATCGTTTTCAAGGACAGAACGCTCATTTACGCAAAATTTTATGAACGTAAATGTGTGACATTACACACACATGGAAATTTTGCTATAATACACATGTAGCGGCACTACGAAAGTAACCGTTGCAAACATGCGCTCCAGATGGTACAATCTTAACATGCCTTAACAAGTCGAAATTGATCAGTCTTCTCAACAAGTTGGCAACAGTAGCAACTCTACAGGTAGATCTGCAGCCAAAAGATGGAATGGACACCAGAACAGATGCTCCAAGTCGAAAGATAGCCCTGATAGATGGTATGGTTCTTCTGCAAAAGATGGCCAGGAAACCAGCAACGATAGTGATAGTCAAAGTTCTCAGCTTCAACGACAGGCTTATGTTTCTCACAAGAAATGATGACCAAATCATCCTGTTTGATACATACAGGGAACATTCTGTCAAGAGTGCTATTAGGGAAGGCAACGAAAAGCACCAATTCAGTATAAGGTCAGAGATGACACAAACATTAAACATATCCCAATGAACAGGATCCCTTCACATGACAAGACAAAGGCTGACCTGACAAAATATCTTGCTGCAAAGACTCTAGAGTACAACAGTTCATCACTTGTTCTTCAGGGTGTACCAGGAGCAACAAAGACTTAGTTTTCGACGACAACAATCATGAATAAGCAGACACACTGTTGATCTTCCAGGCTGTCCTGGCATCACAACGAAACCCACCGGAAGTAATGATGGTTTTCTTCTCCCCAGATACCGACATCCTAGTGTTAGTCATAGCTAACTATGACCTTATGCTGAAGAATACGTCGATTTCAATAATCTCTGTGATGATCGAGATAGAGCCAATAAGGAGAGTCTTAGGGGCAGAAAGAGCAAAGGGTTTGCCAGCCTTCCATGCTTTCACTGGCGCTGACAACACTAGAAGGTTCTCTCGTATAGGCAAAGCAACCTGGCTGGCAGCTTACATGAAGGCACCTCCAGATATAATCAGTTTTCTGTAGACGTTTTCAACAAAGACAGAAGTGACCGAAACTATGTTGTCAACCCTTGCAATGTTGGTCTATTTAGGTTACCCTCCCAAAGAGATCAATATCAATAATATCCTCGAATTGCGATGGCATCTATTTTGCAAGCATACAACAAAGAGTTGGATGGTCAGCTGAAACCAATCTTGACGGATATTCTTCCAGTTCCAAAGGCAATAATTGAGATGATTAGTTGTCAATGCAAAAAAGACTGTTCTTCTGCAAGGTGTTCCTGCCGAACAAATAAGTTATCCTGTACCGATCTTGGCTAGTGCGACAGTGAGTGTAAGAACGACGAGGACACCCACAACTAGTATGAAACTGATGATGACAATGATGGTGATGATATGTAAAGACTCTCTGGTTGCTCAAAAAATAAAAACATTAAACTTGTTGTTCGTGTAAGAAAATTTGTATAAAAAGCCATACTTCACCAAATAAATAAATCAAAATGATTCTTAGTTGAATCTAGAGTATTTATTTGGATACCATTGCATTTATTACCCCTGAAAATGTATGTTTAGTTGGCAAAATTATATTTTTATGTTATTTAAAAGCTGAGATTTTAACGAAAATTGTTTTTAAGTCAGCTATTTTCTAAAATTCAAGATGCCGGTCACGTAGGACTCGGGGCAAATGGAAACATTGTTTTTCTTATTGCGTATACTATATCCTTTCCAAAAATGTACCTTTCTGAAACTCTCCAAAAAAATCCGGCGAAATGACATAGTGAACCTGACTAATATAAGCCATTAGTTAGAGTCAGTTTTTAAAAAGCAAAAACTTGTTACTATCATAAAAATACAGCACTTTGCAGGATTAAAATTATTTCATTTTATTAAATTACCTTTTCATAACGCTATATTAATAAAGTATGATCAAAAATTAATCTTAGCTAAGTATGGCTATGGAATTTTTTCTAATTTATGAATGCAACTATGTTTACACTTAAATGTCAAACTTGACATTTGATTTTTAAGTGAGTTATAGTTGCATTCATAAATTAGGAACAATTTCATAGCTATACTAGATGAGATTAATTTTTGATCGTACTTATTTTGGTTTGAATAGGTAATTAAAACGAAAAAAAATCTTACTGTAATGTTACGTTCGCATTATCAGGTTTTAGATATGAATAACGATTTTTGTAAACAATTTAATTCATTATAACTTGTCTAACACACACAAGTATTTTCTTTATTGTATAATTTATAATAATATTAGTGAATACTTATTTGATGCCATTATAACGGTGACCCCGACGTGAAATTTTAAATGAAAAATTTCCATCTTTGACTTTTTCAATTGTCAAAATGCATCTCACGATAATCGTCCTACTAATCAACGGTTACTTCGATTCAGTCTTACACGCACATTCGATCGTCGAATCCATACACACACTGATTTTTGTTTTTATCACGCCACCTACAGTCCACGTGCCATCGGGTACAGACAGCCATGTTTCTTCAATCGAAAAGACTAGGTACTCGTTTACCAAGCTCTCCTCCGGCTTTGGTAAATTAATAAAATTCAAGAGATATATTTAGTGTCCATTTAGTGCGCCGGCCTTCGATTACACTTTCAGTTACTTTTCAAAGAAGAGTTTGCTGGAGGATCCCTTAATGGGGTTGAAAGCGGCACATTTCAAAATTATTTTGACATGTACAGTGTGTCCCGAAAAAGTTTGGCACAAAAAAGTATTATTTTTTTAATGGAACACCCTGTATCTCTTTATGGCTATTTAAGCCGTTATAAGTTCCACGTTCAATTCCAACTTATGAACGTTTTAATATTTTTTCTTTAATATTAAGCTTTCATTTAAAACGTCACATTTTGCCTACCTTTGCATATTTCTTTCCTGAAGATTAAGGAAATTGTCAGCTAGGATACAAAAGTACTAAAGTTTCATAAAAACGATATATTTTAATACAGGGAGTTTAAAATACCGGTTCAAATTTCAATATCTGCAATCTTTATTATCTCATTTTTTTTAAATGGAACGCCCTATATTTTATTACAGGAATAAATAAAGCCTTTAGTTTGACCCCAGCATGTTATACTTTATTCGAAAGAGTGTGATAAATTAAGCTTTTAATAAAAAGTTACGATAAATGTAATAGTGCACATGGCCGTGGTTAACCGAGAGCTGGTTAATCGTCAAATCGGCTTGTTACCAGCACTATTATAAACCATGCGCCAAATAGTACATATTCTTTATGGTGATTTTTTTATTAAAATCTTAATTTAGAATAAAGTAATGTTGGAATCACAATAAAGGAAATTTAAGGCTCTATTTATTCCTGTAATAAAATATAGGACGTTCCATTTAAAATAATTGACAAAATAAAAATTTAAGATATTGAACACTGAACAGGTATTTTAAACACCCTGTATTAAAATATAACGTTTTTATTAAACTTTGGTATTCTTGTATCGTAGATGACGACCCCTTCAATTTTCAGGCAAGAAATACTCAAAAGTGGGAAAATTGTGGCGTTCTAAATGAAAACTTGATAATAACAAAAAAATATTAAAAACGTGTCCTTGTTAACCATAATGTCGACACCTTGTATGCGATTTGTGTTGTCGTTACCTAGTAACATACATTATTTCCAATACTACATTTATGATTGGATCTTATAAAATCAAGAAAATTAAGTTTACTCAGATTTATTTTCAAATAAACAACACAAATAAAAATGAAAATATTTTTGTTATTCAGATGTATGAGTAACTAAGATAGGTAAGGCAAATACCGTTTTAGAAAATTAACCAGTGGTAAATTCTTATTCCTTTCCCCAATTTAACTGGCATATAGAAGTTGTAAGTGATAGTAACTTAAACAAATCTTAAGTCCAATTTTACCGTTGGCCTACCTAATAAATATTAAAGAATAAACAAGAGATTTAAGTCAAATGTAAATAACAATAATCCATTATGATTATGGAATAATAATAGTCTCAGATTGATAGCAAACATGATTAGAGTTATTTTGTTCTTGTTATAGGACTACGTGTCTCTTATCCTTATCGTTATCGAAATATGTGTAATGACAGTATGGTTTATGATACAGAGTATTTCTGTTTGATGGCTATGAAAACTGGAGATGAATCTGCACGATAATGGAGTAACTTATCGAGAGATATAAAAGTACTTGGCAGCACATATCTTCTACTACTAAACGTGATCTTCTCACAATTTATCTATGATCTACAAGTCCCCTTCGTTGAATTACTGTACATTCATACACTTTTATCAAGTTTGTAACTAACGGATTTATTAAAGAATGTAGCCTAAACTAAGCATGAAAATTTAAGTAAATCTTTCCTAGTCAGTTTAATTCGTTGCTTGAGCAGACGCCCCCACACACTCATTATCTATCTCGCCGTTTTAAATTAGGAGTCAACGTTATCTTAGGCACGTTTCTGTATAAGAACCCAACTTTCCCTTATAATCACAATTTATTGTAACATTAGCGCAGGCTTAACGTTTTTCGTTTTCCACACAATCTAACCGACGCCGACGGCGACGTAGTAGAATACCGACAATTCATAGCACATTGTTAACATTTATCTATAGTCATATTAATTTTCATTTTCCAGAGAAAAGGTTAACCTGTTATAGGCTATTCACAATTATTTTGGATAGGGCTTAGCCGTGGAAATCTGCATGATTTATATAATTATGTAGATTGGGTCTGTTCCTGTGGGAATTCCACTTTTAACAGAGGTTATAGCGTTTTATTTGAGGTTATGGATCATGGCTAAATCTATGTTGTTAAAACACATAACATAAGACACAGCCTCAAGAGTACTATTGGTTATTTGAGATTACTCGATATCAAGTTTAGCAGAGTAAATGAGTTCTAAGTCCCAAAGTCAGAAGAAAATAGTTTATTCAGTTTTGTTTACAAAACAACTCTCATTTGTTACCTTAATATCAAATCTTAACACTAGATTTAGAATAGGAAATGCATATTACTATTCAATAACAAGCCAACTATTACTTAAGTTAACAAGTACTATAAATTACAGTTAGGCAACAAGACTTTATCTAATTGATGTGACATTAACAAAACATTTTTAATTAGACAAAACTAAAACAATGCTACAAGCAATTTTTTTTTAATGTACATTTTCATTACAATAATGCAGATTATATTTCATTCACTTCGTGATAGAAATGAAGGAAGATACATTGATGCTTGTAAGCAATCTATTGTGGAGACTGTAGAAAAAAAATCTATTTTATTCGCAATCACATTGTAATGTGTCAATTTCATGACATGACAACAGCTGGGAACTAGATGATTACTTGAAACTAGCCAGGAAATTATTACATACCCCGACAAAGATTACATACCTGAAGAGTGG
Organism: Agriotes lineatus; assembly: GCA_940337035.1. Lineage (NCBI taxonomy): Eukaryota > Metazoa > Arthropoda > Insecta > Coleoptera > Elateridae > Agriotes > Agriotes lineatus. Next base: position 140,581,298 of record OW679195.1, on the reverse strand, counting down.
GGTGTTTCCATGGTAACAAAACATTGAGTGAGTTGTTTTCATGGTAACAAAAATATTAGCTACATCAAGCTATCTATTATTCAGAATTCAATTGTAGTTATTTTTAAAATTAGATGATTGCAAATAAAATAGGATACATACCACGGTGGAAAGTTTCATCCCTGTCTCGAGATAAAGTTAACGTCGACGCTACGCGTCTCGGTAAACTACCTAATCTCTCGACAGTAATGAAACCCTTCCCACCTCGGTATGTAATATACTATTACATTCTAAAATAGTTTTGCTAAACTGTAATTTCTATTTTATAAACAATGCTGTTGAGTGTTTATTTGGCTTTATCGATTGTTACATATTTATGAATCTGTTAAAACTTTCTTATATTATATTATTTTCTTCTCCAGAAGATGCATTCTGAAGGAGTTTTATCACCGTAGTTTCTTACTGTTATTTTAGATGGCAAAGATTTGCAATTTTACCCTGTCAGTTTAGTTAAGGGATTGTTACATGTCAGAAAATAATTTTAATAACAGGTCACCAACCATCAAGAATGTGTAGCGAACTAATACCACCTGTGCACTAAGCTAAACTTCGAGTTATTATTTAAACATTTACTTACCAAGTGTGCAGACAAAGTCATCAAGACGTAATACAAAAGTGAAGGAAGTGACAGGTCTCTCTCGTTAATTCCTGTACCTAAGATGAGGAGTCAATTTGTGGAAAATATCATGAAAAGATCAACTTACGCTTTTGCTCTTAACGTTCAATAATCCTAATTAAAAATCAAGAATCATTAGAAGGATTTACTTCCCACCCAATAATGTATAATTATATGAAACTAAGCTCATAATTTGCTCCATTCAAAAGTGGATCTAGTTCAAATGGTCCAGTCAGACGATAATTAAGAACAGCAGCTACCAAATGAAAATTTTCTGTAACTCACTCATGAAAATTATGATGATTGCCAATATTAACTTATTTCTTGTCATCGGTCCATAAAATATGCTATAGAATGATTCATTATTTTGTACCCGATTACAAAACCTTAAACGTGCTTTAACCCTCACCCGGAGGAATAATTTCAGTTACGCGGAGTGCGGAAATGGGTCTCTAGTGACCCGGATCGAATTAAATTTTTTTAAATTGTATTTAAAACACCACAATGTCTGTTTTTCTAATACATACTTGCACATGATAATATAATCACAAAACTTTTATTTTTATTGACCTGTACACATAAAATTCTTCATATTCTGCGTCACTTTTATCGCTGCCACTGTCCTCATCAAAGAAAAAATGAAAGTTGTTTTCGTCATCATCACGCATTAGTTCGTCATACAATTATTGCTGTTCCGTAAGGGGAATTTTATTAGGATCCATTCTTTTCGCCTATTATTTTACACAGTGTTATTATACTCCAGAAAACAAGAAAAAAAACAATGGAGCGCTAAACGCGGAAACCGGGTCTCAAGTGACCCGAGCGGATTATCTTAGGTATACCCAAACATTTTTTCACGAAATTTATTCTACATCCTCTCCATAACAGCTTCGAGGAATATACGAAACTGTGGTCAATATCAAGCTAAATTGTGTGCATACCTAGTGCGTCTTGTCTTTAACGGTGGAACTCCAGGTGTTCAGTGGGCGGGGGACGAATTTAATTTGTTTTACCTGCCAGCTGTTTTACTGCCCCAGGTAAGTAAATTTCGATCAAATATGTGCTGTCTCTTGTTGGCGATGATCTCCGCCGGGTTACCCTCGATTGAAACTTGCGTGCTTATGGGCAACGACCTCTGGCTCGTTCGGCGGGACCTCCTGATGTACGTTTCTCGGCTTCGGAGATGCTAAGTTACTCCAGACGCAATTAACAGGCCTAATTACGTGTATGTAGCTGTCCTGGTGCGGGGAAACTTGTTTCAAGGACGGAGTTGTCACCGGCCAGCTCGATTTGGTCTCCCGGGTGTCCAAACTCTGGAGGACGTTGTCGGCAAGTTCGGCAAAACCCTCCTTGTAACTAGGTGTTCAACGTCGTCGTTCTCGGGCCTGAGACGGCTTTCTAGTCACTGGGTGCTCGGGGAATGACGTTGAAGAGTCCTAAGACAATCCGAACGTCCAGGAGCTTGAGGGACCGACGTTGAAGAGTCCGGAGAAAATCCGAACATCCAGGAGCTTGAGGGAACGACGTTGAAGAGTCCGGAGGCAATCCGAACGTCCAGGTGCTTGGGTAACTGGTCGGAGACACTCCTGAGAGAGCGTAAGCAAGGAGAGAAGACTGGGAAAATTCTATGAAATTTTCGAAGGTGCTCGAAGAGCCCGGAGGCTTTCCTGAATGGAATCAGGTCTGGAAAAGGTTCGGAAAAAATACTAGGAAATTCTGTCTTGTTGGGGCTCCGATTTCTCCTTTTTTTACCTGGTGCGGGCGTAATCAGAGGTTCGTATCGGATCGCTGGAGCGGGGATTCGTGGTCTAGGTGCGCAGTGGTGTTACTGCGATTGTTCGCGGTGACGTCACGTCGTGCTCTCGGCGCGGTACTCCGGTACCTAACGTGGTGCAAGACGAGGGGGAACGCGCAAATTAATTTGTAATTTATAAAATCGAGTTCGCGCTGGGCGAAACGTTACAAGATTAAGAACTCTGTGTCTTATATAAGTAACGCAAAAGAAATTAAGAGACTCTCAGAATCCCAAGGGCAGAATTAGTTGCTAAAATGTTTAAATCTCTATTAATTAAATTGTTTACTTTGAAACATCTTCAACTGATTTTCGTTACTTAATTTTTTGAATACTATATTGAGTTAGTAAAACTTAATTGTTATTTAACTGGATAATATGGCCAAATACAGTTACTATATTATTTTACATATTGCCATGCATTCGAAATGGTTGAAGGGTGTGAGTTCGGGAGGGTCTAAGTGCCAAAATGTTGCTTTTAAGTGTTAAGCATATAGAGCATTTTTTTGTATTTATCTCAGTATAATCAAATATGGTACTTGGATCGTTTTGAATTCGAGTTCTTCAACTGTGATATCAATTGGTATTAATATTAATTGTATCTATTTTCTGATGCTACATGTTTTTTTTTTATTTACATACGTTCTACTGAGTTGTTTTGTAGGGCTGAGCGCAAGCTGTTTTTCCTCTAAATCAAGTAAACTTAATTATTTTTTTTAATTAGTTTCCTCTTATTTCATTATTATTATTACACCATGTCCAACGGTAGTCTTAAACTGGCTCATTTAAACATCCGATCTTTATCCGCTAAAATAGTTTAATTTAGTGATTTAATCATTTCCTCCGATTTCGATATCATTGCTGTTTCAGAAACATGGCTAAAACCTTATTTATCAAGTGACATTGTAAAGATAGCAAGTTACAATTTTGCACGTTCAGGGCTTGCTATAATTTTAATTTAATAAAAAGAAATAACTTTTTTGTATTCGCTCCCCAAACTGGTTACTTTGGAAACTGTCTAGGATCATCAAAATGGCCATTTAGAGGCCTTGTACTTAAAGTCGGCATGGCAACATTTTAGCGGACTCAAACATTAGTTGCCATGCATATATCTAATACTTACTATATTGCTAGCGGCTATAAGTGGGAAACTAGCCGAGGAAGTGAGACACACAACCAACTCCTTCATGTATACGGTGAGATGTGCGCAAGCGCGGCGGCGTCGTCCGCCCAATGGGGAAGTGGTTAACTTTAAAATTCGCTTAAAAAGGCGGAGTTCGAGTTCTCACGCATGCGCACGAGACGCATTATACTCTAAGTGAAACTATGTCGGCGCCGTAATGTTTTCTGAAGTTTCCAGGCCCTACCAGCAATATATGTGTATTATATATATGTTGCCATGACGACTTTAAGTACAAGGCCTCTAAATGGCCATTTTGAGGATCCTAGACAGTTTCCAAAATACATTTTCGCGCGGCCTCCTAATATAATGCCGCGTTAATGGTATAATTGAAACTTCGTATTATAATGTTTGGAGAGCTAATACAAAAAAACGTTATATGCAACACGTCCTCAAATGGCTTTAGAGGACTCATCTTCATATTACGGTCTCGGCTGCGCTTCGCTCCGCCTCGTCCGGAACATTACGACTCGTCCCCTAAAGCCTTGTTTTGAGGACTAGTTACATAAAGTACTATAATAGAACAGTTGTGGATAAATGTAAAATTTAAGCAAAAATCTTTAGTCGTCGGGGTTGTTTATAACCCACATAAAAAATATTACGGTGAATTCATATCGGAACTATGCAATGTCCTTACTGACATTAATATCTCTTATGATCAGATAGTCTTGTTAGGGATTTTAACATAGATTACTTAAATGCAGATAAAGCAACCTGCGATTTAATGTCAATGAGTGAAAATTTTGAATTAAACAGGATATTGAAGATTCTACGCATCATCTAAGTTTAATCGATTTAATATTCGTTAAAGAAACAATAAGTTTTACAGATGCCGGAGTAATGACTATTGAGAGAACATTGTCTGACCACGATCTAGTATTCTGCAGAATCCCTTGGGAAGTGTCACGTCCGACACAATTCTACAAAACCTACAGATCACTCCGCGATGTCGATTATGAACAGCTTTTTGCGGATCTACGTTCCATTCCTTGGCGTAATATATGTATATGACCAGGCAGACGTGGATTCAAAGGTTATATTTAAAACTTTTTGAAATCCATGCTCCGTTAATTACTAAGCGTATATCAAAACCTCCGGCGCCTTGGATGACTCAGAATTTAAAACTGCTAATGAAACAGCGAGATAAGTCTTTGTCACGATTCAAATTTACTAGAACAGCAGAAGCTTGGCACCACTATAAAGAACTGAGCAATCTAACAACACAAGTGTGCAGACAAGCAAAAAAGAATGACTTTGAAACACAGTTTACAAACAAAAACATGCACGTTATTTGGAAAGATCTGCGCCTTTTAAATATTGGAAAAAATAGAAACCTCATTGAACTTTCAAGTCATCTGTCCGACTGCAACCAAATTAATAATTATTTCATTAAATCAGTTTCTAAGCTGAAAACACAAATTGATAATATAACCCCCTTTCATGAAGATTTGAATCCAGATCTGCAAAATTACTTTAAATTTTCGCCGGTTGATGAAATTGACATTTTAAAAGTAATTAATTCAATAAACACTACAGCTATTGGATCTGACGGAATCAATATAGATATGATAAAGTTATGTGTCCCATTTATATTACCCTCTTTGCTTTTCTAATTCTTTTTTTCCTACCACTTGGAAAAAAGCTCATATTATGCCAATTCCCAAAGTAAATACGCCAAAAGATTTCAAAGACTTGCTTCCTATTAGCATATTGCCAGTTTTTTCAAAAATTATCGAAAATATCATGGATACGCAATTACCTGAATATATTGAATTAAATAATATCCTACCGGAGGTTCAATCGGGTTTTAGAACGGGTTATAGCTTCAGTAGTGTTCTTCTTACAATAACTGATGACATCTTCAGGGCACTTGATCGTAGAATGGCAACTATTCTAGTTCTACTCGATTTTTCTAAGGCATTTGATACAATCAATCATTCCGTGTGTAGTAGGATAGATCTAAGATTTTTAAAATACGCGCCAATAGTTTAGGTTGGTAAGAGTGAGTGTTAGAGTAATGGCCGACGGCTGTGTACGTTCGTGCTGGCTCCTGATGATTTAAAGTTTAATAAAACTACATTTCCATTGTTATTGTTTCATTGTTATTGCTACAGTCTCAGAAGTGGGATAAGGGGGATCGAGGAATTAGCTGCATTAGAAGAACTAGAAGGCTAAAAGAATTGGTGTGAAATTCAAGCAACATTGTGCGACCGAAATTGATTGTGCTCCGGCATCGGACGACAACTACGTTACTATGAGTGATCCACCATTGGAAGGCAATATTTCAACTGAAGAGACGACAACGGACGCCGCCACCGGTAATGTGTCGCTTCAGGAGTTAATTGAGGCAACGATCCGAGCGGTTCAACGAACTGCCGTGGCTCCTACTCCGACGCCACACTTTAATGCAGTTCCGCCGAAAGAAAAGTTCACAAATTCCGAAATAAGCGCATTGGTACCCAGCTACGGTGGTAATGAAGACAAGTGTATCGAAAATTGGTTTAGTCGATTAGATATTATTCGAAACACATATAAGGTATCTGACGAAGTTATGAACGTCATAACAATTGGGAAATTGACTGGAACGGCTCTGAAATGGTATTATTCAAAGCCGCAGCATGCAGCGTTTACGTTCAATCAACTAAAACAGGGATTAGAGGATATGTTTAAAATTAGAGAAGATAAAATAGCTTTGATGCGCAAATTTGAAGCACGAAGATGGAAAAAATTCGAAAAGTTCCCAGTGTACTATCACGACAAGGTGAATTTAGGCAATAAATTGAATTTGCCGGAAGAAGATCTCATTAATTACATTATTGATGCGATGGACAACCCAGTACTGCAATCACAGGCCCGGATGCAAGACTTCCAAACTTTAGCAGGGTTATTCAAAATAATGAGCAAGGTAACCGCTTCCGATAGGGGAACCAATGTAACCAACAAGACAGGAGGCTGTATTGTTAGCAGCAAGGGCCCGCGACCAGTCACTTCTACAGCAACGATTCAAGAAACCAACGTAGCAGCAAAACCTGCGGTACGGTGTTTCAATTGCAGCGAATATGGCCACCTCTCCGTTAATTGTCCAAAGCCTAAGCGAAACAGAGGAGCCTGCTTCCGCTGTGGGAGTTCCGAGCATAAAATTGACAAGTGCACCAGAGGGCAGCCCGTGGAGCAGCCCACTACTACGAGAAGCGCAGCTGACAGTACAACTATGGTACTTCAGCCCTCCGATCAGATTACAGCAACTCCAAGCAGTATTCCTAGGTATACATTGCCTTTTAAATTTGAGTTAATTGATAACGAGGATAACACGGTAACTAATTGCATGTCAGTAGCATTGTTAGACACAGGTAGTCCAATAAGTTTAATAAAATCTAAGTTGGTACCTAGTATGTATTATAATGATACGCCAAATTCAGGAAATTTCACAGGTATTAATGGTTCACAATTAGTGGTGTTGGGAACATTTACTACTGTAATAAAGGTAAACGATATTGATGTGTTAGTTAAGTTTCATGTTGTACCTAATAATACAATGAAATTTGGTAGTATTCTAGGCCGAGATTTTATAAGTAATTCAAATTTAGATATTACATTTGGAAATGATATTAGCAATAAGAAATCTCAAACAACCCTAATTGAATGTGAAGGGAGTAGTAGCAATTTTGAAATTATGCACATTGATCATACGAGTGTAATGTTTGATTCTAAAGATAACTTGGATATAGAACAAAGTTTAGATTGTGAGACAGGGAGAAAGTTTGTTGATGTTTTTGACAAATACTATAAATTTGCTGAAAGACCCAATGTTCCTTCAATTGACTATGAAATGCACATTAATCTTAAAAAAGAGCAGCCATTTTATTTTAATCCGCGTAGATTGTCATGTGTTGAGAAGGAGAATGTTCGCAAAATTGTAGATGAGCTATTAGAAAGAAATGTTATTCGTCCAAGCAGGTCTGAGTACAGCAGCCCAATTGTTTTAACCAAAAAGAAAACGGGAGAAACGCGCTTATGCATTGATTACCGAGAACTAAATAAACTTATTGTACGTGATCATTTCCGGTTACCATTGATCGATGATCAGTTAGATTCATTACGAAAGAAAAAATATTTCTCATCTTTGGATTTGAGGAATGGTTTCCACCATGTTAAAGTTGCTGAGGACTCTGTACGTTATACTTCATTTGTAACGCCCTTCGGGCAATATGAATATTTGCGCATGCCGTTTGGCATTTCCACAGCGCCACAAATATTTCAAAGATATGTTAATTTAATATTTGCTGATCTCTTAAGGGACGGTAAAATTTTGATTTATTTTGATGATTTGCTGGTAGCCACAGAGGATACTGATGAACACCTAGAAATTTTGAAAAGTGTGTTTACACTTATGGCACAGAATTTGTTAGAACTGCGTATAGATAAATGTCAATTTTTGAAAAAGAGAATTCTCTATCTAGGATATTTGATTAGTCAGGATGGTATACGCCCTAATCCAGATAATGTTAGTGCAGTGGCCGAATATCCTATACCAAAAAATATTCATGAAGTTCATAGATTTATTGGAATGGTATCATATTTTAGGCGATTTATCAAGGACTTCGCATTATTGGCAAAACCATTATATTCATTGTTGCAGAAAAATCGAGAGTTTAGTTGGGGTCAGATTGAATTAGATTCATTTAGGGAACTGAAGTCAAGGTTATCCGAAATGCCTTTATTGTCTGTTTATTGTCCGAAACTAGAGACCGAACTACACTGTGATGCGAGCTCACACGGATTTGGAGCAATACTTGTACAAAAGCAGAGTGACGATAATAAATTTCATCCCGTATTTTATTATAGCCGACGAACTACCGATACAGAATCGCGTTATCATAGCTATGAATTGGAAACGCTTGCCGTTAAGTTTGCCTTAGAAAGATTCCGCGTTTACTTACATGGGATCAAGTTCAAGATCGTAACAGATTGTAATTCATTAAAATTAGCATTGCAAAAGAAGGAAATAAATCCGCGTATAAGTAGATGGGCGTTGTTCTTTCAAAATTTTGATTACGAGCTAGAACATCGTGACAATACGAGAATGCGCCATGTAGATGCATTAAGTAGGGCACAAAACATTTTGGTTCTAGAGGAGAACACTTTTGAACATGTTTTAGGTTTGAAACAAATGCAAGATGTTGAAATTTCAAAAGTTAGGGAAAAATTGGAAGTTAGTGAAGACCAGTTGTTCGAACTTCGAGATGGTTTAGTGTACGTAAGGGAAATAATCATTTGTTATTCTATGTACCAAAATCTATGCGATATAATGTTATTCGAAGTTGCCATGATGATATGGGCCACATAGGCATTGACAAAACAATTGATTTAATCAAGCGTACCTATTGGTTTCCTAATTTGCGTGAAATTGTTAAGAAACATATTAATAATTGTTTAAAGTGCATAACCTTTTCAATTCCAAATGGAAAACCGGAGGGTTTGTTGCATAATATAGAAAAGGGGAATAAACCGTTTGACACAATCCACATTGACCATTACGGTCCATTGGAAACTACTAAAAAGAAGAATAAACATATTTTCATTGTGGTTGACGCGTTCACAAAGTTTGTCAAACTCTTTCCTTGTCGAACAACTAATACAAACGAAGTCATTGGCCATTTGACCCGATATTTTGCTAATTATAGTGTTCCTAGGCGAATTTTCTCTGACCGTGGAAGTTGTTTTAGATCACAACAATTTAAGGAAATTATAAGTTCAAGAAATGCCTCTTTGGTACTCATTGCTACTGCTACACCTAGATCAAACGGTCAAGTTGAGCGTATAAACAGGTTTATAACGCCTATGCTATCAAAATTAATTGATTTAGATCGGAACTTAGAATGGGATATGGTTTTGGGTGAAATTGAATATGCAATCAACAATACGATTTGTAGGTCAGTAGATACCAGCCCTTCTATGTTGTTATTTGGCATAAATCAAAAAGTTAAAATAACTGATAATTTAAAATTGTTTTTGGAAGAAAATGAATATTTGGATACTGATAGTATTAATTTGAATGTTGTAAGAGCGAGAGCTCAGGTTCAAAATAAGAAAGTTCAGGATTATAACAAAAGTATGTATGATCGTAAACATAGAATTGCTAAGCAGTTTAAACAAGGTGATTATGTAATGATCAAAAATACCGTCACGGCCCCAGGGGTAAATAAAAAGTTGCTACCAAAATATAAGGGACCATATGTCGTCCGTAAAGTTTTATTGAACGATAGGTATCTAATTGCTGATATCGAAGGATTTCAAGTTTCCCCAGTGCCTTTTGAAGGGATTTTTGATCCAGGTCGAATGAAATTATGGAGTACGGAAATTGACAGTGAGAGCGAATCTGACAACTCCGTCGAGGACGACGATGAGTCAGGATCGGCCGAGCTGTAGTAGGATAGATCTAAGATTTTTAAAATACGCGCCAATAGTTTAGATTGGTAAGAGTGAGTGTTAGAGTAATGGCCGACGGCTGTGTACGTTCGTGCTGGCTCCTGATGATTTAAAGTTTAATAAAACTACATTTCCATTGTTATTGTTTCATTGTTATTGCTACACGTGTTACTATATATTCTCTCTCATTTTGGTTTAAAACCGAATGCAATTTCACTCTTGTCTGATTACAGGACTAACAGATGCCAAGCGGTTTGTTAGAAAAATAACATCTCCGTTTGTAGATGTCACAGTAGGAGTACCTCATGGCTCGATATTAGGGCCCTTGCTCTTTCCTTTATATACATCACGCTTTGACTGTTGTTTTAAATATTCCTCTCCTCATTTATATGCTGATGATACGCAGGTATATAAACATTTCTATTCCTGTAATATTCATAAAAGTTGTGAGAAAATAAACGAAGACTTAAAATCTTTTTTAGATATTGCAAGGTTAGATGCATTAATACTAAATCCTAGCAAATCGAAATTAATGTTATTTTGTAAAAAAAAATTGTATATAGAATTTCAAATTAAAATTAATGTTGACGGTACTGATCTTAAATTAGAGAAACAAAAAACTTGGGCTTAACTATTGATGAAAAGTTACGTTTTTCGTCACATATTAATAAATGTATCAGCAGTGGTTTTAACGCCCTACGATTGCTTTTCAAAATCGGTCTATCTTAAGTCAGAAACTCCGAAAAGTTTTATGTGAATCATTAGTTCTATCTAAACTTAATTATTGTGACTCTGTGTATGGTCCTTGTTTATCTTACGCTGACTCTGAAAAAAATTAAAGGCTACGGAATACCTGCTTAAGGTTAATATTTGGAATACGTAAGTTCGACCATATTTCTCACAAACTGCTTGATATTCGTTGGGTAAATATGTCAAATCGCAGGTTGCTGCATGCTGTATGTTTATATCACAAAATTATTTTAAATAAAAAGCCGAACTCTCTCTACAATAAAAATATTCATCGTGCAGATGTTCATACTTTAAATTTGAGATTTAAGGGATTATTGACCAGGTTACAGCATGATAACGTTATGACAACATTAACAATCAGCCCCACAAGCGTGCAAAACAAACTCATACGCTTGAGAGCCAAACCTGTTACCTACAAAATGACTAAGACATAATCGGAAATATCGCCAAATATTTAGCCCCAACCTTCGTTACGAGATGTGCGGCTATTGGGTGCTCAGTGAAGAAGGCCGTGGATCTTCACTATCTAACAGTTAGGGCTGTGCTTTGACACAAAGGGGTTAAAGGATGTAAAAACGGAACGCCACCATTTTCTTGACTGCATCGGGACAAACAGAAAATCGGTAGCACAGGTGGAATTACTTAAAAATTGAAGTGGGTAAATCACCTTGCTACTTCTACCTTGGCACAACCTGAGTTAGCGACGTCACAGCTGGATCAAACCTACCTTAAACTGCATTAGCTTACACTTACTTGCACCAACTAGGTTCCTGTACAAAACATAGATACAAGGCATACAAACACACCGATGAAAAACGTATAAACAATTAACAATAAACTCTATTGATGAAATAACATGAAACAAATGACAATGAATGTTACAATTATTAAATATTATGGCCGAAAATATGCAAAAAGGTTAGTTGGGTTAACGACGCAATTTATAAACTAAATTTGAATGACCAAACGGAAACAAATGACATGTTTACAATTACAAACAATATTGACGGTACGTTCTATCACAAAAACTACTTTGCAGTATCAAAATTTAGCAACAAACACTTGAAAAATGGTAGAGCGACGATTACGTGAGCGTAATACACAAAAACGACATAAGTACAATAAACATTGACGGACTTGTTCAACATTTTATGACTTAAATCAACCAAAAGGGCTCAAGTGGCCCAAACTACACTTTGGCAAAACACTTCACTATAAACATTTAACGGTTAACAATTTACCTTAGTAGAAACATAGATGTGCAGACCTAAGTTGTTTTCCTGAGCTGCGAGTTGCATCTCAGTCAGTGCCAAAGGAACGGAAACGACAGGAAACTGTTGTAAACCACAGGACTGGGCCAAAATCGAGCGAATGCGAGCTGTAAAACATCCCCAAGACGAGGGTTGACTAGAACTGACCCCGGTAACAAGCAGATGACGGTAAGGGATCGGGTCTTCATTCTACTTGGTAAGTTTAGCACACGGTTGAGTGTTCCCAAAATATAGTCCACGATAAGTGTTAGAGGAGGGGCTCAGCTCCAAACGGTACGGAAACCTCGGCTAAACGTTTACCTCTAACCACTATGCACTAAGCTCGAATTGACGGGGACAAGGCGGATTCACAACACAAGAATTTCGACAAACTTTTTACGCGGATTCGGCAAATCGACGCCGACCGCGAACCCAACGTGACCCTCACATCTTGCAGGCTCCACGTCAAGTGACGCTTCTGGGAAAGATGCGGGCGAGAAAATCACCAAAGCTGACTAGGGGCTTCTGCTTAAGGCTACGGAAAAGTTTTAGCCTGACGAAATATGGTTCAACACTTGCGAAACTTGCAGGGGACCTCGAATGTAGCAATTCGGTAACCTGAGACTGCTTTACGGACAGAAGGGAACAAAGGGTGAATTTATAACTGGATTTCGAAGAATATGCAAGAACTGTAATACGTTAAGATATGAACTGAGTCGAAATAAGGTTTATAGAAATGAATTATGATAACATTATCACTGAATTACGAATTTTTCTGGCGTGACTCGTGAAAATGCTAGGATTTGAGAGTAAAGTAATTGCTTTAATAGAATTGTTCTAACAACCCCACCTATTCATCGTACCGAGATGTTTAAGCTGTCGTTTAGATACCAAATTGTTAACAAATATAATTCTCTACCCTTAGATCTTAAATCTTCTGATATTAAACATTTTAAAAGTAAGTTACTGAAAATCAAACTCCGTCAAAGCGCGTTACATCCTGTCTGAATGCGTAATGTCCTATCTGCAGTTACAACAGCCATTTTGTTCTGTGTTTTTTACTTCTGTTGAGGGAACTGGTGTTTTTCTTTGTTGATTTTTTTTTATTTTCTTATAAATCATTATATCAAACTTTGCAATTGCATCATTAATTGATCTAGTATATGTTTTAGGATGTTGATTTCGCTGTAAACTTTCTAAACACTTATATGTTAATCGTAGTATACTGTGCTATTTGTTAAACCAACAAAAGAGAACTCCTCAAGAATAATATATGTCCTTCAATTATACCAACACACAGTCGTTAATTTGCTCATACCTATTCTAGAGCACGATGAATTAGCAAGTTCACAAATGAATATCACGTTCATGAACTGCATTACCTTAATGAAGGGGCATCACTACTACAATAAAGCTGGAAGGTATTTTCTCCTGTACAATGCTTAAAGTAAATAGAATCTAGTTACAAGATCTAAGATGGAGGACAGGAAACGTATGTTGCAACGAAATTGGATTGAACGTAAATCACATTCATAAAATTAGTTTCCACGATAAGTTTACTGTTAGGTGTAATACTTTAAGTTTTCGCAAAATGAATTTGCTTTCAATGAGAAATAATAGCGACAAATTTAATTTGGCTAAACCGATGTTGCAGTAGTGTTCGTATCTGTCTCAAATACAACGAAAGTTTAAATTTGCTAGGTAAAAATGTTTAGCTTCTGTCAGTTCACGTTTTAGATAAATACATCCTAGCAGAGGTCGCAGTTTTCAAATGAAATAAAGTTGATGGATAATATTAAAGCGCATTTAACTGTGACTAGCTTTAAAATATACACTTCTATCAGAACATAATAAAATTTGCTGCCATTTAAACCATGTTTATAAATAATTGTCAATTTATTATTAAGTCTCCAAAAGAAGGGTAAATATAGTTATTTAAACATCAAGCAAAGTAAGTAGCTTTTACCAGTCGAGAACGAGTTTGCCAGCCCTCGCTCGCTCGGGCTGGCAAAGTTCGTGACTGGTTGCAGATAGTTACTTTCCGAGCACACTTATATTTTTCTCCATTCCCAACAAAATTTTGAATAATTTTCCCTTAATAACTTCTCTTTAATTGATAGAAAATTAATCTATTACAAACAAAGCAAATAGTCACCTAGTGTTGAGTTGCTTCGTAGCAATTGTTTTTCAGTTGTTTCTCTTACAAAACTAAAATTACTGTAAAAACGCGCAATTCACTTACTTCACTTGGGGAGTAGGTACTTACTTTCCTAATGTCATGACAACCAGTAAACAAACCGTAAAATCGACTTACCTGCAATGGATATGTCAAAGTAAGTGTAACTTACTAGATGGGCATGGAGAAAATAATATTTTATCTACTTTAACCTTCTAATGTGGCTATTAAAGCACTGAAAACCGTGGTTGTACAGGGTCCATTAAAGTACTGTTTTTGTATTGTTCTTGTCATATGAAAAACGACGAAACAACCACCTTTATTTCAGACAACTGACAGATTGTCAGTCAAAACCTAAAGTTCCTGATTATTTTTATGCCAAGTATGTAAACTCTCTATCTGTATGATACTCGTTGCAAAGTGTTAGAACAATTCTATTAAAGCAGTTACTTGTGATACTTCGGCCCTAAATTCTAGCATTTTCACGAGTCACGCCAGCAAAATTCGTAATTCAGTGGTAATGTGATCAAAATTCATTTCCTTAAACCTTATTTCCGCGTTGATCATTTCAAAAATTAACGCATTACAGTTCTTGCATATTCACCGAGACTTAATTTTCCGTTGCTAACGTGTTATTAAACCTTGACCCTGCTGCAAACAGTAGTCCCTTTGTTCTTTTAAATTCTTAGTAAGCCGCTTATCAAAGCAGCTTTGTTCTGCCCTTGCCTTCTGCATGGATGATGTCATCTTGCCACTATCACGTCCTAAGTGATTCTTGACGCCGAACCCGCGGTTGTAATTTTACGTGTGAATCCCCTGGTTAAGTAAAGTTGTTTCAGTATTTCGATCCGTCTTATTCTTAAACGTAACGAGTGGAACAAGGACGTAGATAAGCCGCGTCCGCGCTATGTCATTCTTCACGCTTGCCGCTTGGCAGGAACTTCACTTCGCTACCGGCTGTTGAACTAGAACAAACGTTTTTGGCTTTTTCAGCCCCCGGCTCGCATCGCTTGCGGCCGGGGGACGCTGCTCGAACTTTCGTAATTTTCGTTGTGAATAGCTGTGTGTTTTGGGTGCATCGTGTTGTTTGTTGTACCAATTTAACGTTTTCGAACTGTTTCGTTTGGCAAGAAATCTCCGGAGTTGGTAGTGGTAAACTTTCCGTTTGAAGTGCATGTGAAGCATTAATTAGTGGGGTCAAGAGTTCTTCTCGTCGAGGGTTGCGAGACCCTTGAAGATATCGTTTATACGGACCCTAACGAACTCTTTCTATCGAACCCAACGTTAATTTGAATTTACCGTCGTATTATCGAAACTCGCACGTCGAGGGGTTCAACCCGTGTTATCGCTACGTCGACTTCGCCCTTCGGGGGACTCTATTGCATCATGCCACCCGTAGTTGTGGCCAGCATCTCCGAGGCTCGCCCGCACCACGTCTTCGCCCGTTGATTTCGCCGTCGTCCGTTCTTTCCGGCAGTTTGTTTGGGAGGCCACGCTACATACAGTATCGCCCGTAATTGTGCAGCCAGCCAATTTTCTCAAGGTAAAAGTTATTGTAAACTAGTTTTATTGTGTATAACGAAAAGTGAACGCCCCGTCGAGTGTTGAACGATTATTACATCTGTTGTCAATGATGTGTTTTGCCGTTTGCTAAATTTAAAGATTTACCTATGCATTCTTTTGTTGTTCAACGTAAGTTGTGGCCGTTTCGTTTGCCCTGAGCCACATTAATGTGTTTACCGTCAAGTGTACCGGTTGTAATTAAAGTTAACGTATTGAGCAATCTAACCTAACAACCGTTTGAGTACTTTTAAGTCTAATTAGTCAATTTCATGTTTATTGCCACTTATTGATATATTTTTATTGCATCCTAATAGAGTTCTTGGTCAAGTATTGATGTTTTTCTTTTGTGTTTGGTATTTGCATGCTGTTTTATGTACTGTTACAGATGTAAGAGAAGGTTAGCAGCTGCTTTAGTGAGTTATAGTTGTAAGGTAAGTCGAAACTGTATTTAGCTCGCCGAACAAACTCTGCCAAGTTTTAAACGTAGCCAGGTGGATTGCCTACTTCCATTTTCAAGTCATTTCACTTGTGCTGCGATTGGCGTTTTCCCGATTTGTCAAGAAAATGGTGGCGCATCAATTATTTAACATCTTTAACCTCTTTTGTATCGATGTACAGCCCAAACTCTAAGGTAGAAAAGAACCCGCCCTCCCGGTTGAGTTTAGTCGGAGCAACCCTTCCTGTTACCGTCATCTAACGGGGTTAGGGCCTTGTATTCTCAATCGACCTTCCGATTTTGTCGTTTTATCGTGTCGCGACTAACAAGTCCGGCTCTCGAGCGTATGATTTTGTTGTGCACGCTTGAGTGGTGGTTTGTTATGTCGTTGTGTCGTTTTTGAACGGTAACAAAAGATATCTTTATGCACTTGCTACGATGTTTAACTCGACCTTCGACGTCGTTTGACAAAACGCGTCGTGTGCCTAAAACACTAAAATTTTTCAACTTGTATCATAATTAGCTATTATCTACTTTGACCTTTTAAGGTGGCTATTAAAACACTGAAAACAGTACTTTTAAAGCACATTTAAAAAAAACTGCTGTTATAAAGTAGTATAACAACAGGTTGTTAGCGCCACAGTTGTTCACTATAGATCTGGTTTTACGTAGAAGTTTTTTTCTTGATAGACACAAGTGGTCGTTAATATAAATGCGTTTGACTGGTCCCTTTACTCCAATTTCTTAAGTGTTCAGTTGTTTATGGTTTCGATAAGCGCTCATTACATCATTTTTCTTATTCCTAGCAAAACATTTCAGAACAACGGGTCTTGGTGGTGTTTTGTAAACAGGGTTAATTCTATGTAGCGCATCGATGTCGTTCTCCACGATTTCATAATTTATTGCCCGACCAATTGCAGCGGTTATTTCATTTAGGTTTTCATGTTTTGTTTCTGATACTCCTTGAATCTCTATTTGCATATCCTTGAGTATTGATCCAGTTTATCTATTCTGTTTGCCAGCTGATTTATCACCTGCTTAAGCTGAGCACTCTGTTTAACCACGTCTTCAATTTTTTTCATGTTCTCGTTGAATACTTGCACTTTTTGTCATATTTATCGAGTCCTTTCAGAGAAAAATGAAACGAATGCCACAATATCATGCTGCGAGGTTTTTACAGTTTTCATATCGTTGCGTAGTTCATTTAATATGTTTAATACACTACCGCTGCACGCAACTCACTTTAGAAATAATCTGCATATGACTAACCGCTAAATAGCTTAATGACTGTATGTGTCAATCGTACTACTTCTGAGCAGAATATCAGGTTAAGGTAGTTTTAGGCAAATTATTATATTTTGATGTCTATTTTACGTCAAAGGTTAAGTGGCCGATCAGGGCACATTAACTATAATGTACAGCTCAACTTCCCCTTGTGGTTCAAGTTTCAATTTTAATTTAATTTGTAACTCAATTTTCTTGTTGTATGAAACTGAATAAAGACATTTATTAATATTATTATTATTATTTTCTATCTAATTGATAGACCGTTAGCACTATTACTTGCTTCTTTCTTGGGTATATCACAGGTGACTGCTACATTTGTGAAAGATGTTTTAGGTGTGTTTAATTGATTTTGATTATCAGTAGTTTTGAAAGCTATTTCATTGGTATTCTGTGGCTGCCAGAACAGCTCTCAGTAGTTGCATTCACGTTAGGTAGGATTAGTATTTATAATCTAAGTGTTTCCTAGATTTACTGTAAAATTGTTATACATTACCTGGTTTTAAGTATTTCGCACACGGATACTACGTTGCACACGTCTTCGAATAACGCACACGTCCGTTCTTAACCGTAGTACGAACCGAACTCCAATCGCAAACCTTGTCTACCTGCATGCATGTATATTGTTACCTCACACGTTACGACTGATACGAAACTATTGGAACAATTACGCAATACACATGGTATATAACAGTATTGTATTATTATGCATTTAATTGTCTACAATTTGGGCACCATTGTGTAACCGATCGTTATCTTTATATACCGGGCGGTTGGTAATACCTCTGAACATAGGCAATTTACATGGCTTATCACGGTTATGCATATTCCTGCTCACCATTTTTATGGAAAAAAATGGTAGTGGTACTAAATTAAAGAGAATAATTTTCCGCGTCGTTTAGTATTAAAAATTTATTGGATAATGATAATTGTGCATAAAAATATTAATTTTAAAGTTTAGATATTCCCAAATATGGGCGGCCGCGCTTCCCAAATATGTGTGGCCGCGCATGTTAAAAAAACAAAAGCTGTCTGTTGACAACTCAGATAATTGTATCGCTTAAAATGGATGCAATTTACTCCAACAAGGAAAGGGTGTTCATTATTAAAACTTTTTATGCTGACAATAGTTTACTCAGAGTTAGGGACTTATTCTCGATACAATATAAAGATAGTCCCATTCCAACAATTGCGACAATGCAAACCTATGCGCAGAGATTCGAAATGACAAGAAGTGTAGCAGCTAAAGAAAGCAAAGATAAATAATTAAGTTTATACAGTGTATGTGTAGTACATTGATACTATTTAAATGTATAATATTGTAGGTAATCGGGAAAGTCGAAATGATGATTTAGAGAAAAAGATTCTGGCATTAATACTTACAACTAAATCCAAACCTAAGTGCAAGATCAGTAGCTTGTGAGTGCAATGTTAATCATGGATCGGTATTAAAAATACTTCTACTCATGCACAATTCACATTATCCAATAAGTTTTTAATGCTAAACGACGCGTAAAATTATTCTCTTTAATTTAGTACCACTACCATATTTTTCCATAAAAATGGTGAGCAGGAATATGCATAACCGTGATAAGCCATGTAAGTTGCCTATGTTCAGAGGTATGGCCAACCACCCGGTATATATAATTCTTCTGTACGTCTGTATGTGACTGAACTCCTCCTTAACGGCTGGACCGATTTTGATGAAATTTTTGTGTCTGTTTGACTGGGTTCCTGGATGGTTTAGATTCACAATTGGATTCGGTAGGTGGCGCTGCAATCGGGTTCTAGGAATTTTTTAACTTTTTCTTTGGCAAATTTCTTTTTTAAATTTGTTTTAAAGATTTGTCACATATCAGAACATATAACCCCAAAATTTCACCCCCCCCCCCCCCAATCGCCTCCCAATATTTTTAAAATGAAACAAATCGAAAAAACCTTTGCTGAACCTGCTAATAGCAGGCAAACCAACGTTCAGGCAGGATAACGTCTGTCGGGTCCCCCAAAATTTCCCCCCCCCCCCCCCAATATTTTTTAAAATGAAAATCTTTATATGGGGTTATCATAAAGTAAGGGATATACTTTAACTTATTATAACTTTTTAACAAATCAAGCCAACAACAAAAAGTAAACGGAATCCGATTGCGTAAGGAATGGGATTTTATTGTATCTATGGAAAACAAAAGCATTGTCATGACAATTGTTGAAACGAGTGTCAAAACAAAATCATTCAATTTGGAGTTTATTTTCAAATTAAAACTCAAGTAAACGTAAAGTTCTAACAACCCAAACTGTAATAGCATGGATCTACAAACAAGAATTGGTTTAGTTCAGGGTTATTATGAATGCCGCAGAAATTACACCACTGGATTATGAAGATTTCGCACGAGAATGGGTTTGAGAGCGTACCCCAATTTGATACAAAAATTTGAAAGAACAGGTTCGGTAATTGACCTTCCGAGATTAGGAAGACCAAGGATTAAGTGGTGTCCAAGTTGCAGAAGTTCTTCATGAAAATCAGGACATAGCCTGAGGTAATCCACTAGCAATCAGCAGCGATATCCAAGCGATTGCAAATGCCGTACACCACGGTTTGTAAAAAATTTTACGCAAAATTCTAAAAATGTATCCATATAAACTGAAAATGCTGTTTGCGGTAACTGGGTTTGGGGGTGAAGTAGGGTAAATACGCCTAAAAATCGATATGAGTGTCTGGTTATTGAGGTTTTTTGGGACGTTGATTGCGAAACCGGCATTTATTTTTAAGTCCAAGACGATGGACATGACATAAAATTAAAACTCTATAGTGGTGAAACGGGGTTTCAGAGACAAATTATTTTTGGGCAGAACAACGTTTGCCGGTCCAGTAGTATAATAATATTTTATTGTCTAACCAACAACTACAATTATTTTTTCGTTTCCTCATCTAAAAGACGAAAGTATTGAAATCGCGTAAAAATCACCTTCCTAGATTTTCTCAGATCTTAACGTTTCAGGGCGCCTAGAAGACGAAAAACATGTTTTCTCAATTCCGTCTGTCTGTGCGTCCGTCTGTTCATCTGTTGGCGGTAAAAACTATTTGTTGGAGGAAGACTATATTTTACAGCCGGATTATATGTTCACCTAGCTCGAAACCGAATATACTTCTGTTCAAATATATAAAGAGTGAGCACCTTAAAGCTCCTTAGCTCAGGAATAGATAAAAGTAGCATTTTGAACATAACTAATGTGTTTGCCCTTGATGAATGTGTGATGCAAAACCTTGTGTGATAAGTGAAAAGACGGTAGAATTAAATATTATGTGTCAACTAATGACTTTTAAGCCAAATTTGCGTTTTAAAGCTGATACTTAAATTCCATGGGTTTCTAGGTAATAACTAGGGATTTTCTAATTACGTTATTCAAGGTGAGTAAAACCTCCTTTAAGCTACATGAAATACTTCTAGCTTGAAGCTAACCTCACAATTTTTGGTTTAGATCTCGGGAAGATTATGTACTATGAATTGGGGCACGAGTTTCCTCCAGGTGAGTGAAGCTCTGAATCTTTACGGGTACGTTAATTACGGGAGTTTCGTTGCGGGCACTTAACCTCGCAAATGGTTCAACTTTATGCACAGACCTGGGGGGCCTCGCTTTTAAAATGCTTTCTAAATGAATTACGTGAATGTCGTCGGGAAGCGGTTTCGAGGAGATCTAAAACCCTTATTAACAGGCGTATAAACAACGATCCACGTACGAGTTTTAGACAACGCCGGATTCGAAGAGTAAACGTATCCAAATTCCAGACAGGCATATAAACAATGATCCACGTCTGAATTTTAGACAAGATAACTCCTGAATTGGCTCGGCGGAGATCACAAGCATTTAAATCAATGAGCCACTTTGATCTTTAACAGGAAATCGGGGATTTCTGGGAAAGATTGGTTCTAAGACTGAAAGTCAAAAGGTTTCTCGGACGGGACCAGGACTTGAGCCCTAGGAGGCCCACGGCGGGAGCGCCGCTTCGGAACGCTGGATGCAAGTCCTCCTCACAACGTACGATACCTCTTATTTATACATTACCATACGCCGTAATTTGTGCAGGATTTTAGGCAGGGATGCGCTGAACGACGACGGGTCGTGACCTCTGCGCACCTTGATTGCTTCTTCGTGCCTCGGCGATGTTTTCGGACAATTTGTGACGAAGTTTTGGCGGCGGTCAAATTCGAACGTATTCCAATACGTAAAAATACGATTTCGGCCGGCGCTAACGTCACAAATGTAGGCATATTTGGACATAACAGACACCACGTGAACATCTAGAAAGGACAGAAAAGCGCATTTGAGGCCAACCGCACTTGTGAGAGAAGTTTTGCATAACGCTCTTTACAGATCTTTTTACAGAGAGTAATCATTACATATTTTTTTTATATTATAACAGTGGTGGTATTAGAATATTAAAACATTTCCACATATTTGTAATAAACCTACTACACAACAGTTACGGTTTTTTAAAAGATGTTAACGAAAGTTATTCACAACAATAGTAATTTGGAATGCCAATGGGCTTAAAGATCAACGATGAGTGTTTGTCGATTTTCTTAAGCACAATATTGACAGATTGTATAACTGAAACCCACTTTGTTAAAGCTAAAACTACACGGATTCCAGGTTACAACATTGTCAGAAGTGATAGGACAGCTCCAGTAGCTTCAGGCGGTATGACCATTTTTCTCAAAAAGAAATTTGTTTCTCAGTTATACCTCAATCCAACATAAACAGTTTGCAGACAATCACTATCAGGGTTATACTTAATAAGGATATAAGTACAATTATTAATCACACTTACAAACACACTAATAAGCATTTGCAAGAAACAAATGTAACACTATTGTCCAAGGACTACTCGGTGAATATATCAAATGATGTAGATTATTGGAATCCACCAATGATTTCGATCAAGCAATCACTGCATTTAAAGATAAAACAAAACTAGGCATTGATAAGTCAAATATTTGTAAATAACAAAATCAGTCCACAAGTACATCGGTGTTGGCGTCTTATACAGAGTGTTACAAAAATGTATGATATTTATAGGACATACAGTACAGACCAAATTAAATCCAAACATCTTAATGAACAGGTGTCCTAAAATTATCCGTTTCAGAGATACGGTTGATTACAATATTAGTCTGGGCTATTTAAATTTAATCACTGCAACGTTTATTGGTAAGAGCAAAATGATAGTAGTGTTTTGACAACTTAACTTATTATTCTTGACATTTGCTAAATAAGCATTACATTCAAATTTTTCCGCAGCCTTGGCGATTGGAATTGGGCTCGGTGAGACCATT
Organism: Agriotes lineatus; assembly: GCA_940337035.1. Taxonomy (NCBI): domain Eukaryota; kingdom Metazoa; phylum Arthropoda; class Insecta; order Coleoptera; family Elateridae; genus Agriotes; species Agriotes lineatus. The sequence continues at coordinate 140,558,450 of OW679195.1, read as the reverse complement.
CACAGTTGGGCACTAAATTAACGGTGCCCTACTCAGAACCACAGACCTAAGAGATAGAGTAACAAGGTCAACATATCGCCAAGATACACACCTCACACAATAGTTGCTGCGAAAGCACAAAAGGCGCACTCCAACGTTGTAAGCCAAATCCGGGCCAAGTTGATCAGTGTGCCGCCCTACGCAAGCGTATAAAGCACCGGGCTCTACACCGCAACGTAAAGTGAGGTTACAGACAATACATACATTACATTAATATGGTTATTCACACGAATGCTCATATGGCAGACATATATTTTATGTACGCTCGTGCTAATGGAAATTGTTTTGAAGCACGTCGTTTGTATGCTGAATCTTTTCCAAATCGGGACCTTTCCCTCTCACAGCATGAGCAAGACTTCATCGGCAACTGCGAGAGGAAGATTCATTTAGAAAACGTGCATTTTCTGCGCCAGATGTGCAAGCCCAGAAACGGCAGAAACTAGATTAGAAGAATTTCGGCGGGTGGGTATTAGTGCGTTTCTTGTTTGGAAAATGAGCATATTGAACGAGTACAATTTCTCAAACAATCTGATTACGCTGGAAGGTTGCTTTTCAGTCAATGGTTTTTGGGTGAAAATGCAGACCACCCAAATTTCTCCGCGAATATTCTCTTTACTGATGAATCTGGATTCACAAGACAGTGAATATTTAATTGTCATAATAATCACGCTTAGTTTGACGAAAATCCACATGCTGTTCTAGACATGAAATTGGTTTCAGTTTAAACGTTTGGATGGGTATCTTAGGCGCCAGGACCTCTTTTCCTACCAAATAGGCTAACAGGAACAGCATACCATGTTTTTTTAGTAAACACCTTGGGCTCTTTCAGACGAGGTAAGTAAAAACTTATTCGCGGTAAAATGGCAAAAAAAATCGATTTCTGCAGTGATCCAGTTGCAGTAATTACTTTTGGCCATCGTAAAACTGGAACTTTCGATTGGTACACAGAACTTGGCCTTTCGGTCAAGTTGAAAAATTGTATAGCGATCGCCAAAGATCTAGTTTACGTGGTAAGAGATTGGTTGACGCAAATGCGGCGGTTGCAGAATTTTGTTTGGCGACTTTCATTTACAAAATTCTCTGTTTCGAGAAGTGGTTTCATAGAATGAACAAATGCATTATACCCAAATGGAAATATTGTGAAATATATTTTTTTGAATAATCGTATTTTCTATTACTAACAATTAACCGAATCTTAATATCTAAACAGCGATTAACAAACGTTGAGGATGCTAACTCTTAAACTATGGAAATCTGCTATATTTTAAATTAAATCTAAGTCAGAGAAGCAGAACTGGCATTTTGATTCCTTATTCAATTGTTGCTTCTGAAATTCTGCAAGTACAATTTGAAAGAGGTACCTCTGATTACTAACCTACTCCAGTGGGATAAGTAACTCATTACGTCACATATTTTACACTATTTCCGTTATGTAATAAAGCTCAATACAACACTCAGTTATGTAATGGCATCATTGTCTAACTAAGTGGTGTAATGCGTTCATTACCTAACTGAAATAGTGTCAAATGAATGACATAATAACATTTGACTACTAAAATATTTTTGAAAATTACAGATCTGACATTTCTCTTAATGCATTTTTCTCAATTTTAGGCAGTCGTAGATAAAATTTTGTACAATGCATGTGTGATAATGCATCATTAATATACTTGTGTGCTTACATAACTAGTGCTACGCACTCGTTTGTAACTTACACACACGTATATTACTGATGCCCTTATTCCACTTGCATACTAAATAACTATTATCTACTTTGGGTTCGTACTGAGGCTATTACGATACTCGTTTGCTTATCGTAATAAACAAAATGCGATGCTATAATAAAAATACTAAAAAACAGACTAATTAATTTTTTAAACGTTGGCAACCATAGGTACTTCGCTCCTTGTACAGTCGTGTGCAAATAAATCTGGGACAGTGTTTTTTTCACATGCAGATTCAGTTAAGAATTGAAGAATATCTCCATGGATTTCCTGCTATCAGAAAGAGTTACATTAAACTTTAACAGGTACTGAAACCCGTAACTCTCTGATAAGAGGAAATCCACGGAAATTAATATTCTTCAAATTCCTAACTGAATCTGCATGTGAAAAAAACACTGTCCCAGATTTATTTGCACACGACTGTACATATCGAACTGTCAATAGCCGCCTTTATTGCACCGCACAAATGTTGCCAACTCCCGCGAAATTCCCTAGATTTTAAAATTTCATTTTTTTGTTTAAAAAACTGGCAAAGTAGATAAAATACTGTATGATACCTCGTTTATAAGGCATTTTGTCGCACTTACTCCTTTAGGGCACTCCATGCTTCGCTCTTCGTACCCTAAACACGTGCGTGCTACAAAATGCTTCTTATAAAACTCGTATCATAATATACTATTATTCAATTTTGACAGTTTAAAGTGACATTATTAACCCCATAACAACCTTCATAAACACTATATTATTCACAAAAGAAATACCAGTGTTTTAACTCACTAGTGAATTAAAAAAGTTTAATTCACTAGTGAATTAAAAAAGTTTCAATGAAGAACAACATATTTTTACTTCCTTTTATATATATTTATATATATATATTGGATTTACCCCAAAAATTCTAAATTGAGTTTTCAACATATTTTCACGTTTTAGAGTCCCTTGAACCCAAAAAACATATTTTTTCATTGGTCTGTTTGTGTGTCTGTGTGTCTGGCTACGTGTGTGTCTGCCTATGAACAGAATATCTCAAAAAAGAAAAGAGGAATGGCGTTGAAAGTTCATATATAAGTTTTGTGTACTATGTAGATGCGACAGCAAGCTTTTGAAGAAAATCGCATAACCGGAAGTAGTACTCCTGTAATTTTTCTTGATTTTTAATGTGTATTGATGTGAGATAGGCGATTCTCTAGTTGAATACTTCTAAAATGGGTTTCTTTTGTGTTTTTTTCTATTTTTTTTATTAACTCCTATTTTAAATAGAACGTCCGTTATATTATTACATTTTTGAATTCAGCTTAAAATTCTAGAGAAAATTTGTCTCTTCAACTAACGCTCTATATTGTACAGTTTTTGTAGAATTTGTAATTTTTGAAAATTTTTGACAAATGCTTAGAAATTTTAAATCAAATTTTTGGCTAATTATAAGATCATTGTAAAAGAAGGTTGTGTGCGTGTATCACGCCAGACTTATATTATTTCAACAAATATTTCCGTTCAATTACCCTTCCTCTTTGTAGTGTGTAATAAATAATTTTAGATAAAATCGACGATGAATGGGCAAATTTATATCTTGATTTGAATATTTTTTATTCAAAATTTCGTCAAAATTGATTAAAAACATATATACCCCACACGAATTAAACATTTTTTGACTCAAAGGTATGATCTCGTGAGCTCGACATCTTTTCGTGAATAAACATATGTTTAATTCACTTGGTGTATAATATATATTATTAATGAGGAACGTTCAAATATGAATTATAATTTGAACTGCGCGCCAAAAGACAAAGACAAAGTGTTATGCATTAATTAATGCTCTGGAACAAGTCCTAACTTTATTTAGTCGTTAAGTTATCACAATCCATTTTTGTTCAATTGGCAAGCATGAGTGACGTGTGGGTGCATTCAAGCGTCGAACAACGCATTATTAGTAAATTTCTTATCAACGAAGATATCAAACCATAAGAAATTTGTGTAAGAGTTAAAAGACAGTTTGATGCGCAATCACTATCAGACATAAGCGTTTACAAAAGGAGTAAAGCGTTTAAAGATGGCTGCAAAGGTGCCTAGAATGAACCTCATTCTCGCCGTCCAAAAACATTGACAACAGAAGAAAATGCTGACAGAGTAAAATGCACTTATTTGAAACGATCGTCGAATTACAGTGAAGGATATTCCTTCTACATTAAATATCACTGTCTGTGTCTTACATGATAATGCTCGACCCCATTTCGCTATTCACACGCTGACTACGGTTCAAAAATTTAAATGGACCATGCTGCCCCATTTACCATACATTTCGGACCTAGCCGCATCAGTTTTATATTTGTTTGGACCCTTAAAAAAGTTTCTAGGAGAAAAATACCTCGTTGTAATGAAGAAGTCATCAAAACTGTTCCGGAATGGGTATGACAGCAGCCAAAAGATTTTTTTCTAGTGAAATACAGCAACTTCCGGAAAGATGGCACCAGTTCATTAAAAGGGAGGGAAACTGAGTAGAAAAATGACATGATATACATTAGAGTCCTTGTGTTTGTTTTTGAATAAATATTAAATTATAATTTATATTTGAACGCTCCTCGTACTTCGTATGCATTTACAATAATCAGTCGTGCATAACCATAAAGTTACGGCGCTTCATTAATGACGCAACGACTAAAAAGAATACTGGAAAATCAGAGAGAGCAAAGCATCGAGGATAACGAAGGCGCCCACACAACTCTACCCACCATATTCTCACTGGATCATTAGGACTGAAAAGCGAAAGAAATACTGAGTAAGATATTTACAAAGACAGATATTTTGAAAAGACGACCACGCTACTAAGTACTTGTATTAAATTTCAAAATAATTGAAGGTTTATCTTTAGAATTTCCACTAAACTTGATATAGAACTGATATTTTCTAATATAGAGTATTCAATAATCATACAGTTATATATAACCAGCTCCATTAAACTACAGCTAAATTCGACTAACTGCATGAGTGACTTGATTCAGTTTCTGTAAGTCCAAAGAGCTGTGTATTTTACTCTTTTCAAATTTCCTCATTAAAATACAGCTCAACACGATAATCATGCAGTTACATCATTATTTTAAATTTTAAACGAACGTCCTGTTAGCGACCAAAAGAAACCGAGCTGGCGTTAATTATATTTAGTACAAATAATGTAATTATTATGCTGTACAACATACAGCGTAATCCAAATTATGTCGACATAAGGATTCATTAATCATGCAATCTTAAGCAAAAATTATAATAGAGCCATCCCCGACGCGCCATGGTTACCGAGTTATGAAAAAATCTGTATTTAACACCATTTAGCAGCATTTCAGCATATTCAGGACTGCTATGCTCCGTTACTAACTTTAATGAACAATAGCTATTAATAGTAAAACCAACTTGATAATTAAACCAAATCACTTAAAAATTATTTGACAGAAACCAGTTCCAATTACTTTTTAAAATGGCATCTAATCTTTTGAGAGCACCTCTTGGATTCATTTTATCTAGAGCAATTATTGCTATATCATCCACAAAACGTAGCATCTGTACTAGCATTCCATTCACCATAATTTTGGTGCAATATTTTTTACATTTATTTATAGCCTGTTCTATATATACTTCGTTTGTTCAGTGGACATTTAATACAATAATGTAATTAATAACTAAGTTTAATTTGCACAAGGAAAACACAAACAGATTTCTTTGACGTAAAATTTATAAACCGATGTTAAATAGTGGCGTTTAAGGCTCAAGTTGTTTCAAGAGTATATAAAATAGGAGATTCTTGTATATAGTAGGCAATAACTGATAGTTGAATTAAAGTTAAACACACATGTAAAGTGCATTCCGCACAGCACCAAGTAAATTTGACTTTCTTTCGTGTCTGCCGACAAAATGTGGGGTTATGTTTTCCTAAAACCAGGTAAAATTTTCCTAGAGATTTCATTTCTAGCGACACAAAGTGCTAGCAAATATACGAGTATAGGGCCACATGTTAGTATTAGTTGGCACAGAATAAAAACTTTTGGACAATTTTGTGTACGATTCAGTGTTCGCTTCATAGTGCTTTTTAAAATCTAAACATGTAGTGTAGTTACGACTGAAGTGCGTATAAAACAGGGTCAGAACACCAAAACAGTATGCACTCTTTACACTAGTGAAGCAGATTGGGCGGTTAATGTGTGCTAGAATCACAATCGAAGCTGACCTGAGTTCGAATGGAAGCGGAAGCTTTCGGCAAACACAAATTTAGGATCGCAGCTGAAAAATTGTAAAGTCAAAGCCGAAGAGCATGTGTGTGTTTAAATTTGGGGCCTCGAAGCAAAAGCAATTGAATATTGTGCACATTAAGACAATGAATATACGTACCAGTAGCATTAGAGCTGTTACGAGTCAATTATTGCAATCAAACACGCTTCAAAGGAATGCGTGCAGTTTATAAAGCATGTACATGCTTGCAGGAGGTGCTGTGGAACATACTGGGACTTTTAACCACTAGCAGAGCTGTGGAACACCACGATTTCGTTCGAAGTTGCAAGATGCATATATCACGCTGACCAATGTTGGCAGATCTTCGTTAATTCCATCCCATCCTCCGTAGATAACGTTCACACACTTACAGTAGGGCTGTGGAACCAATTTTCAGATATCACATCTGGGTTCTATGTGGGGCGAAGCCACACTCCTGCTGAAATATCTCCGTCCCCACACCGGCATTGACGTCAAGTTCAGCAAATTGAAGGCCTATAATTAAGCGGCCACCTTTTGTTTTCGGCAACTGTAGAAGAGTAGAGCGCCAAGAAAGTAAAAACTACTTATGGGGTTTCTAAGTCGGTTATATTCGTTTTTTTTATAATGTTTGTGTTTTCTTCGTTTTCCCATTAAGGCTAGACTTTTACAGATTTATCCAAAAATAACTTCCCCTGGGGTCAAGATTGACCCCACCTGGTCATGCGCAAGTTAAATATAAGAAAAGTGTATGACCGTGCATGTTTTCCTTGAAATAATATTATTTTAAATGCAGACGTCATGTCTTGAATGAAAATATAGCGTTCACAGACCAACCATAATACGCTACAAATAAGGTTTAAAACATCATAGAAGTAGGAAAGTTTGTAAACATACTTTGTCCAACTTTATGGTGAAAATTCTATAAATATCCAAAAAATCGGAAAATTATATCAATAAAATATGATATAGTGTATAGGTTTAGTAGAAGATGAGATAGAAATAATGAAAACCTAAAACCAGCACTTGCAGAAATGTTAAACTATGAAGCAGAAAGCGCGAATAAGACAAAAGGTTTAACCTTGAAAATATTGCAGGTGTTATAAAATTAACTCACCAGCAAAACGTGGTTAGAATTGCAGCTACACGACTGAAAAACAACAAATGTGCTGAATGGAGAGACAGATATTACTGCAACAGTGATGGTATAACGGTTGAGATGGTTACGGTACGTTGAAAGGTTACAGGAAGAGCGAACCACAAAAAAGACTACTTCAAGGTGACCTAGAAGAAACAGACCAAAAAGGAACTGGTTGGAGGTTATATGGAAAGATCTACACAATTTATGAATTCAAAATGAGAAAGAAAATGCATTATATACACAAGAATAGAAGCGCACCATCAAAAACGCGATACTCGGCTTCGTAACTTGGTCTAAATACTTTGCTTGGCGATATCTAGCAATATATAGTCGAGACAAATATCTAAGATGGTCACATAAACAACATGAACTTCTTCATTGGTCTTACTAATTATAGTTAAAATACGAATAATATTTGTGTTTCCAGTCGGTATTTTGATAATAGCCACTAATCTAATGTCTTCTATATCATCAACTATAAACATATTTCATCAAAATCCCCATTCAAAATATGTTGTTTATAAATCTTCTCTTGCAAATTTTTTTATGCATAAATCTTTTGATACAGACATTTGAATATCGGCCATAGCTTTTAACATATAATATTGCGACCCTAAACTTCGACAGATTTCATTACTTTATTCATCTGAATAAAATAGGCCAGCACTGTTTTTTTTTATTTACATTGACTCTACGCTATCCAAACCATTAATCAAACATACGGTCTAGCTTTATACGTTTATTTCGATTTAATCAGTGTAAGTGTGTCTATGCGAGTGCTGCCATTGTTTCTATTTCCGTCCATTATAAGTTTTTTTTATACTAATTAGTCAAAATGTCAGCTATGAACTTTAATGTCCTCTAAGTTCGATTTCTGGGCTGTTACAGATGGAAATATAAACAACATTAGTCACATGATCCAGATCATGGTCGTTGGGTCACCATATTGGATTATACTAAATATTTTTCTTACTTTTCGTCTAAGTCGGCCATCAACCAGTGGTCCTATTCTACTTTTCTGGTACTATTTTACTCAATTTCAAACTTACAACTTCATTCAATCGATTAGTTGTTTTTTGAGATAAACTTGAATTTTGTGGAAAACAAAAATACCATTTTCTGAGTGCATGTGATGATAAGGTATATGTATTTGCTAAATGTTTTTCTTTATATAGAAACCAATATTGTTTACTATAAAGTAAATACCAAACCACTAATAAAGGTTACAAGGTTACATTCTGTATTTTTAAATCAACATTATCCACATCAGGTCCCGGGTGGTGTAGCTTGAACAAGCGTCCACGTTCGATCAGTAGAGTTAAGCAGCCCTCTTTCTGGTCAGAACTTGGATGGGAGTTTCCTGGCTGCATCTTGCGGCGTCTCGTGGTACGGCTGCGACGGAAATAGTTAGTCCCGGATGTCATAATAACATGACAGTCGTTAATGGGGTCGGAAGTCCCGATAAAATGTACAGTGACGCCTATAATTGGCCTAACGGCTGTTGGCTGAGCACCAAAATTTAAAAAAAAATCAATATCAACACAAAAGTATATACACTCTTAGATGAATTTATCGTACAAACGCAATTAAGTATGAGTTTCAATTACAGCTGTCATAAGTGCAGTAAAGACAGCCTTGGATCTTTTATTGAAACGCAATTTCGTCGATTTAAGGTATGTATAGAGATTGTTGTCTTAATATAGCAGGCGGTAGGGTATCATTAAGCCTTCCGTTTCCCCACGTATCGAATGTCAAGCGACGCAATTGAAAGCAATGGCAGGTAGAAGTTTTGATATCATGGATACGATTATGCGAAATTTAACTATTGATCTCTTTGTTCTGTAAGTTCTGGCACCATAAAGACGCGAAAAGGTTATCTAAAAAGACATTAATTTCACCATAAATTTGAATTAGGGCAATCAATGCACACGTGCAGAAATGATGGGTTAGCGTTCAGGGTTTGGGAGTAGTTTTTTGTTAGTCGAGCGATATTCCGTGTGGGGCTTCATCAATTAGATGTTATCAAGCTAGTAAGGTGTCACTAAGCATCAACAGCGATACAGTCATCTGACACCCCTACTCTTCCGTCCCGAATTCCAGCTCAGATAAAGCGTCAGTCTTCAAGTTCCGTTTAGAAGAGCATCTGAAACAATTACAACGGTTGTGCAGCCCCAGATGCGGGTCTGCCGCGTTCAAGGCAGCAGTTATGTTGATTTGTGCCGTTCGTAACTAACGCGGACATTTCGGCCCCGGGGTAATCACTAAAAAAGGTTTACTTTATATAGTATTGTGACCGTGAGTTGATAGTGTTTCCAAGTTTGAAACAATTTTTTGGCTCCGCTTAATTGTTTCGCCAGTTACCAATTTATTTCCGGGACAGCCTGTATATCCCCACTTGAAAAATTATTCGCTGTATTTCAAACAATATCAAATCTTGCTTTGCGCGAGCTCTCTGATTTTGGTTTTCCCAAAATAATTCGTTATCAGTTGCACCAGCCGCAGCGGTCCTTTTTCCGTCTGCGACCTCATTTTACCTGTCGCTTTTGGTAGGAGCAACTCATTCCAAGAAAGCATCTTGTGTGCTACTGCACCACTTATTTAATTTTGTTTGTGGGCTGATGACTGAAATCAGGTATGTCTACGCTACTTGTTGATATTTATTTTAGTAATTTTCCGTTTTTTATTAGCTCTTTGACGTTATTCTTTGACGTAATTTTTCAACGCCATTCTTAAACGCCACTTTTGAACGCCGTTTTTGGGCGACTTTTTATTTGGGTTTTCTGATCGACGCGACGTCTGATGTCATAATTGACACCATAATTAATAGCTTGGGCCAGCAACTCCTGCTGCAATTTTATCCTGAACTTGCCAGATTCTAACAAGGAGCGTCAATTCCATTATCAAATTCGGCCACGAGTTCGAGATTGCTGTCGGCTTACACTAAGCTAATCCTGGACGTTTTTTATCACCACCCAGGTTAGTGTTTCAACTTTTGTTGATAACCACGTTCACCCATTTACTGGTTGAATCGATCTTAACGACGCTTCAGATTTATACTTTACAAATTTAAACTGCGTTAACATGTAATGTATTAATTGATTACAAATTTAATTTACGCTTTATAAATTGAAAACTTAATGTATTAATTGTTCCCAAATTTACAATTCACAAATTTATAGTTTTGCTAATTGAATACATATTAAGAATTTTGTAAAAAGTGCTTTCACGCCATTTTATTATCATTACCGAGATAACGGTTAATACATATGACAGTGGTAAGCTTATCCTTTCATGGAGTTGTGATCACATTCAATCCAAGACCCCAAAAGAGGTTCACATTTTTGCTGTGCGTGTTGCATTTTCAGCATATGTAATATATTTTCTTCAAATAATTTAATACTGTGACAAACAATTTAAGGACTGAATACCGATGTTGCAAGCAATTATTAATTGTTGATTTAATAAACTTACTTGTTTGCTACGATTTTATTTACCTTTTTTTGAAATCTGTGATTTCTGGCGCCCTGTGTTTTTTATAAAGAGCTTGCAGTAGTACAGCTGATGATAGAAATCTGCGACCCAAGGCCACCGAGATTAAGCTAGCTAGGTCATTACGGTGAGTACAAACATTACAGAGCTACCGTGGTGTATAAATGATAAGGGGGTTGATCTGCGATTACACTACCATTGATTATTATTAGTGATCGATCTCAGGTTAGCTTCTTTATTGTTTCAAGTTGTTTTGAAGCGGATACAACAGGCAATTCCATTGTGCTTAAAGTTTATTAAAGAAAGAGCGTTTTCCGAAAACTTCCGATCCTTATTGTACGCATTGTACTTTGTACTGTGCTGTAGTTAGTTAACAAAGAAGTGGAGCTCTTTAAGAACAGCGTATGATGCTGTTAATTTAGTCATACGCTTTAATCTGTTAAGTTAAATAACCTTTGGCTAAATCTTTAACAAGAGCCATTACCTGTTGTTCTAGCAGTAGGTAAACCCGTATGACGTCATATAGGTGTAGGGGCAACCTTTTCTTACCATATAGTTGTATTTATTATACCTCCATTTATTAAAACACAAAATAATTAGTTTAATTAATCCTTGCTTTCATTTATGGTGATTGCATGTTACCCACTTTTTATAGTATTGTTTTTTTGTGTAGAGTTTTAGCGGCTGCAGGAAATTAATCATAAGGTAAGTCCATGGAGGCACTAAACTGGGCTGTCGCACACCAATGCTGTCACTGTACAGAAAGATTGTTCACATTGCAGACTTGCAGGGGAAATTCTTAAAAAGATATTGAAATTAGTGGCGTCCATTTGATGTGTGGATGTTTAGTCTTAAGTAATTTTTCAAGTTACCACTCAGTATAAAACGAAATCACATTTTCCTGACGAGTTAAGCTAGCAAATTATTGTTACAGGAACATCGTAGCGCCGTTAAGGTAAATAGCACTTGCGTTTCACCAATTTGTCTTATTGCTTTAATCTAATTAAAGCTGTGGCCTGCTTTTGTATCATAATTACCATTTATCGTGTAACAAAGACTAGATCTTATGTCATAATTCCTGTTTTCATGTAACAATGCGGGTTTCGGCATTGTTTCAGATCGCTTTCTCGACATTTTCAAAAGCAACAACTTATAATTTTTAACCATCTACAGGGCACAGGTTTTCTATGAAAAAATTTTGGCAGTTAAACGGTTTATGGAAATATTTAGGTTGTGCTGGATCTTCTTTCTTTATCGCTTTGAAATTTCTTTCTTTATCGTATAGCCGTAGTCCAATAGATTGAGCTTTGCGAACAGTTCTGAAGCATAAATAAGTTTTAGCATTGCAGATATGAATACAGGCAGATCTTGAGGTAAGAAGTAAATCTTGAATGTGTCGATTTTTTTGTGAATCTTTACAAACATCGATTAGAAGGTCTTCAGTATACGATTTTATTGCTTTCAAAGCTGCCGCCTTCGCACTGACTGCTTTTGCAAATAAACCTATTAGAGAATGAATAGCCGATAAAGGTGTTGAAATAGTATGAGGTACTGTTGTCAGTAGCAATGGAGCACTGGTCAAGAGCAAGGACGAAGAAATTATTTAAATGTCAAAAGGCAGGTTACATCATAGCCTTAGCATTTTGCAATGTTAATTAGAGCTTGAGCAGTCTCTTTTTTGCAGTGATTTCAATATGATTCTCAACGTCTTTTCGTTTTTCTATGCTGCACAAGACGCTTGTTTGACGAGTAATTGTCTGCTTAGTAATTATGTTTTGGGGGAGTTGATGATATTTTGCATACACATTATATACGTATATACCTGGAATAAAATTGTAAAAATTTCAGAGAAATATATATACAGGGTGAGCACTTTAAAATAATAAAGCTTTGCTTATTTTTGCATTAACTTTAAAATAGAAAAAAGTAATAATTTTCCCATAGGTCAGGCTTTACTCTTGCCGTAAATAGGACTCAACAGATACAGGATAATGTCACAAAAGAGTCGAAACGTTTTAACAATAAGACAGTTTCCTTAAATAGAGGCGCGTACCCCACTCATTTCAATTAGGCTCGATGGCGCAGTTCGACTTATCCATGCAGTTACGATCGTTACGATCGCTACGCAGGTGCGGTTACAATCGGTATGCAGATGCGGCGGGTTCAAACCCCAGCGAGATGCATTTTTTCTAAATTTGCAATTTAACTAATTCACGCGAGCGAAGTTCGGTGTAAACTCATTTACAGATTTTTTAATGTCTAATCGATTGTTTTTTTTTATTTGGAAAAGGAGTAATTTATTTATTAATTAATGTTCAATTATGCGCTAGTTAGAAAATTCTATAGAAAATAAATTAAAAAAATAGAGAAGTTGCAATTTACCAATCTTCGTTAATGCATTGAAAATGAATTTTGATAATTTTCAAGTCTGGCATAAAATTTGCAAAATTTTAAAAATTGATAGGGATAGGGCTAGAATTAAAAAAAGAAGTTTTAAAATTGTTCACATCTGTATTATTATTATTCATTATATGCCACACAAAACGTTACTGCAAAGTTCTATTGTTTTGCAACTCCCAAATCCACCTGGGCTGCAAAATTTCCACATCCCTAATTATCTTAAACAATAAAAGCGGCCAGTAGAAAGCTTCCACAAATTTCACAATTTCACAAAAATATTTATTTTAAGATTTTTCTGATAATTATAACGTTTTCCGCAATTTGCAACCCCCATATCCACCTGGGCTTCAAAATTCCCACGACCCGAATTCTTAAAAAATACAATCGACCCATAGAATACTCCAAACAGCGAATTTTACACAAATATTCTTAAACAATAAAATCGACTAGTAGAAAGTCTCCAAACAGCGAGTCTCACACAATATTAATTTTAAAGTTTTTCTGATAACTATACCTACTTTTTTCCCTATTTTGCAACCCCCAAATCCACCTGAGGCGCAAAATTCCCATATTCTGAATTCTCTTAAAAAATACAATTGACTAGTAAAAAGTCTCCAAACAGCTAATTTCGCACATATATTAAGTTGAAAGTTTTTCTGGTAATTATAAAAGCTTTCCCCAATTTGCAACCCCCAGATCCACCTGGGCTGCAAAATTAGCACACCCCGAATTTTCTTAGACAATAAAATCCACACAAACATTGATTTTAAGGTTTTTCTAATAATTATAACGTTTTCCCCATTTTGCAACTCCCAAATCCACCTGGGCTGCAAAATTCCCACATCCCTAAGTCTCTTAAACAATAAAAGCGACCAGTAGAAAGTTTCCACAAAGCGAATTTTACTCAAAAATTTATTTTAAGATTTTTCTGATAATTATAAAGGCTTTCCCCATTTTGCAACTACTAAATCAACCTGGGCTACAAAATTACCACATCCCGAATTTTCTTAATAAAATCGACAAGTAGAAAGTTTCCAAACAGCGTATTCCACACAAACATTAATTTTAAAGTGTTTCGGATAATTATAACCTTTTTCCCCATTTTGCAACCCCCAAATCTAGCTGGGCTACAAAATTCCTACATCCCGAATTCTCTTATAAAATACAATCGATCAGTAGAAATTCTCCAAACTGCGAATTTCACACAAATATTAGTTTTAAGGTTTTTCTGATAATTATAATGTTTTCCCCATTCTGAAACCCCTAAATTCACCTGAGCTGCAAAATTCTTAAAAACCCACAAATTCATCGACATACCGCCAAAAACAAAATTGGACATTTTCTTGTTTCCCCCTGTTTATGCGAACATCCAATTTGCTACAAATTCACCTCAGCTTTCTACCCCTATAACTACGCCCCCGTGCATCGCAAACCACAAAAAGCAGCCACTACGATTATCGTTGGTTTATCCTCTTTCCAACTGGCCCTAAATGACATTTGGATCTTTCAAAAAGTATGCGATCTAACAGCACCGAACGCTTTTGTGTTCAAAAAATCGTTTTAACCCCCGTATTTTCGCCCCCTTGAATTTTACATTTTCAAAATCTCTCTAGAAAGTCCGTTCCTTGACGAGATTTTCACAATGACACCAACAACATTCAGCTGCGATACCTACAACTTGCATAAATTAGCAAAAACTGCGCATCTTTCAAGCGTCACACAAATCGCTAAAAGAGCCCCGTACTTGTGCCACATCTCCAATTCGTTAAAATTTCCAATGTTAATAAGGAGATAAAAAGCAACTTCCACAATAACAACCAGCAAGTTCCATACTGAGAAAGTTTTTATGCAAACCACCTTCAGAAAGTTCCTACTGAAAAAGACCGCTTCAAAGAAAAGACAAAACGTAGGTACATTCAACCCAGTTTCATTTAGTTAATTCCGCCACTTGCTGACTATAACTAATATATTCAAATTGTTATTTTTAAATACAAAATAATACAATACGGTACTTATTGTGAAGTGCGTGCAACAGATTTCAGAAATGGCACTTACTGTTCTAGCAAATACTTTACAATAAGCTTGTTCTAAAATATGGCGCTTGCTATATTTTCGATTTACTAAAATACTGCGAACTCCAGACTTGTGCATCACATGTCATTCTCAGGAGTTCACGACGTCTATTGGCGTCTATTGTGTTCTATTCGATTCCCTTATTGCTCCGCCACATTTGTATTTCAATTGATTGGCGCACTGAGCTGCTCTAATTCACTTTCAAATTGTACTCCCTACCCCGTTTACTACTTGCAAACTGCGAATAGTATGGGTAATTGTAAACCTTTGTTGGGTATTGACACAAATTAACAGGCTTTATTGCTGCGAGACCTGGTGAAGATTACGTGGCTTGTTAGTTTGTATAATTTATACTGTTGCTTTGCTATTTATTTCTAGAGGTGGTGTTTATTGTCTATAAAAAATTCTAAGTTCTCTATTAGATTGAATTAAGATGTCTCTACAATTTAAAAATAATAATTAATGAACAAAATGAGCCTAAGGATGTGCACGCAGAATTACTTCAGCTTCACTACTAACCTACCCAATGTTAATGTTTGGTGGGTTATAAAGTATTTGTAATCCTGCCGGCAGAACGAAGCAATAAACGAATAGTAATCTATATATCGTTAAGGTTTTTAGCTCCACTTTGTGTGCCCAATATCTGTTATAATATAATTAAAGTTTAATCAATTTAATTGCCCTATTTTTTTATCTTTTTATAATCAAAATTATTTTCTGCTAGCTCCAGTAGATACACTTGACTGAAAATCAGATCGGATTCTTTTTATCTAGATTGCTTATATTCTGAGATTTGATGTTCCTCCGAGGACAGGATGATAATTAGTTAGCCTCCATATATTTTAACTACATACATATAAATGTATATTCAAAAATATCAACTTCCATCTGTGTTTTGGCAATACTGAAAATATAAAGTCCATCTGTGAAATAGTTTGTTGTTAGCAGCTGTTTAAAAAAAAACGTGTGTTGTATTTGTTCAACGATGGAAAATACTAACCATTGTGCGGTTTTTTAATTGTTGCATAATTATAAAAGTCTTAAAAGGTGCAAATATTTTTGAATAGACGAAAACTGTGGTGCCTGAATGTGCTCCATCATATACGACCAAAAAAAAATTGATGGTCAAATTTAATAGGGTTGCACCACCGTCTAAGGCAACGCTCTGAACGCCAAAGAAGTGACACTACAACAAAAATTGTTACCAAAATCCACGATATGGTGTTGAAAGCCAAATGACTGAAATTGAGTGACATAGCTAATGTAGTGAACATCTTAAAAGAGCCGGTGTGCGATATTTTAACCCAAGAATTGGGCTTTTTCGTGCTGTCCGCATGATGGGTACCGCGTTGCTTACATTTGATCAAAAACGTGTTCGAAGGCAACTTTGACAAGAGTATCTGGACCGTTTTAAGAAGAATTCAACTGATCAAATTTATATCAGACACACCAAATTTAAATTAAAGCAATGAGCAGAACCTAGTTTTTCGGCCCCAAAAAAAGCAATTACCCTAAAATCAGCTGACATGGTGATGGCATTGGTTTTTTCAGATGCACAAAGGATTTTGATGATCGATTAACTTCCACACAAATAAACGATAAGTAGTGAATGCTCTGTTAACGCTTTGGACCAATTGCATCAAAATATGCAACAAAAAGTGGCCAGGTGTAGCGCATAAAAAATCATTTTTTACAAGGAAAATGCACGTTCTCACAATGGAGTTACTGCAATGGTAAAGTCATCGAATTAAAGCACATTTTGCTTCCGCATCGACCTTATTCACTCTATTTGGCTCCCTGGGTCTTCGGCTTATTCCCTAAGCCCAAATTTTCCTCGGGGGATAAAAATTTTCATCTGTTGAAAAGCCCAAGGCCACTGTTGGCACCTATTTTGCAGACCTTGAGTAAAGCACCTTTTTTTCATGTGATCAAAGCCTTAGAACATCGCTGGACAAAATGTATTGAGCGTCTAAAAAGCTATGTTAAAAAATAAAAATAATTTTGAAAACATAAAACCAGTCTTTCATTGTTAGGCTAACAAATTATCATGCCGCCCTCGTATTTTAATTACGACAACTCAAAAACCTCTGTCAAATGATACCTCAAACTAGTTTTGAAAATTCAATTACAAATACTTCATCGTTACATTTATCATATGACAATTTCAAATGGTAAGCACTTCCTGAATGAAAAGTAATTTACTTTAATCGGTATTTTGTTTTAGTTCTTTTTTTTTAATACCTGGATTCTGTTACCTTTTCTAGAGCTTAACACTCTCCTCTACTAAAACAAATTCGTCCTACTCTGCAACTGACCACGCTACACAACTGCTCCACTCAAAGCCACGGTGAAGGCCTCAATCAACAACCAACTGCCAAAATGTCCAGAATCAGAATCCAAATCAATACAGGAACCTAGTTTGCCACAGGAACCAGCATCCACAGCTCCACCACAGCACAGATCCAAATAGACCTCAGTCGCAGTTGAGTTACTTTAATGTTTAACCCAAATCACTCATATCCGTCTGCTAATGATGTCTATGTAATATTCTTCCATTGTAAATCGTTCCTTGTTATCCAATTCAATCCATTCCAAGGTAATCTTACAATAAACTCAATTCAGCATTCCTTTTCTTTTATTTGCTTTAGTAGATTATAACTGTATTAGTTTGGTATTCTCACCACATTCTTTATTTTCATCCATATAGTCTGCACATCTTCTAACCTTTTAACATTTTACTTTTTATTTTTTTACACCACGCCAATTTTATTTCAAATTTTAACCCTTTGATACACCAAACATGTTTTTTTTAAAATTAAACAGCTTATTTCTTAATTTCAACTTACAAAATTCTATTACAATATTTTCGTTTCAAAAATGTTCTATTATCAATAAAAACCATCTCCTTAGCGATTTAGCTTATTTTTTTAGTTTAACACACTACTAAAGCTTTATTATTTGACTACTACCTACAACTTTCAAGAGTATATTTCTAAAAAGTATTTGTCATTAATTTCCTATTTAATTTCAGATATTAAATTAAGTTCGAATCCTACTGTTTCTCAATTAGTTTCATTTAATTAAATTATAAATTTTATTGTCTTTCTTTTCTAAATGCATCTTAATAATTTTAGTATGCATTTCACATCTAAATTCATATTTATTATTTTTAATTAGTGTATTCTTGTAACCTTATTAATCTGATTTTTAGACCCCTGTTCCAATATGGTATTCCTCAAATATAAAATAATAAAATAATTTAATTGTAAATTATTTTATTATATCTAAAATTTTCTTTTAAAAGATATCAACTTTGAAATATTTTTATCATAAACAAGCAGTAATAACCTTTAATTCTGTTAAACAGCTTAATAATAATTAAAATTATTAATTCAAATAAAAATATTAACAAATATCTATTCAGAAGTAATAACGTTCAAAACATTTTACTCCATCTCTTTCATTTATTAGTTCATAGGTGTTACTATCATTAAATATTTTATGAATTTTATACAGTCCTTCATATGCCCATAAAAGTTTAGCACATATTTTCTCTTTCCTATTTGCTACTCTAAGTTTTTTTACAATTACTAGGTCTCCTATTTTAAATTGCACACGTTTAAGATTTTCCTATTTTGCTTCTCCTCGTATCGATCATGAATTTTCTTTAATCTTCTTCTTGTTCTTTCTAGCAACTGTATTATATCAATATTCGTCCAAAGTCTAGCTGATATTACATGTTGACATAAAGTAACTGGACTAATCTCCGTTGCTGGAACATTATTCATAAAACTTTCAACTTCAGGCAAACATTGTACCCACTTAATATGATCTTCTTGTGTTAAAATTCTTAAGTATTTGATCACCTCTTTGTTGTATCTTTCTGCAATATTACTTTGTGGATGTCTAATACTACAAAAACAAATCTTTATTCCTTTCCTTTCCAAATTATTAATTAATCTTGCATTTCTAAAATATGTTGCTTTGTCTGCTAATTTTTTTGTTTACCTACTTGCTGTTGAAAATTTGCAATTAATTTGATAACATGTTTTGTATTACTGCTTTATGCTGGGTATAATTTTATAAATTTAGAAAACGCGTCTACCATAATTAGAATATGTTTATAACATTATAACTATACTGTCTTGTAACTAAATTTCCTAAGTAATTAATAGCTACCAGTTCCATCGGTTCATTTACTCTAATACTTTTTACAATATTCAAATTTGACAAGTTTTTATTAATTGTTTAATGAATTTGATATCACTATTTATATAGAAACATTCACGAAACATTAGCCAAGTTTTTTTTGTCCCACAATGTCCAAATATTGTATGAATGTCCTCAACAACTTCTAACATGTCTTCCCTACTTAAAACCAGCATTTCTTTATTTTCAATAACTTTTACCGACAAGTCCTCTTTAATTTGATAACCTTTATAATTATTTTCTTGACTTTACAATACCAAATTTGTTAATTCTTGAGTTTCTCCTAACTTCCGTTTATTTAAAATTTCTTGTCTTGACGTTCTTCCCTCTTCATAATTTTTTTTAATTCCAATTAAGGTTTGTTTTGGTTGTCAATAATTTAGTAAATCGTTTCTGCTTAAGAAATCCGCAACTACATTTAATCTTCCTGGTTTATGTTTAATTTTAAATTAAAATTGTTGCAAGTAGAATGCCCATTGGTATAACCTATCATTATGAAAAGTTTTGTTTTTCAGGAAAGAGATCGCTGAATTATCTGTTTCTATATCAAATTTATTTCCAGTTAAATAAAATTTTAGATTATTAATTGCAAATATTATTGCCATCATTTCTTTTTCAGCTATTGTGTATTTGATTTCATACCTTTTTAGAATCCTGGAAATAAAACATATTGGTACTTTTATCCGTTCTTGTATTTTAATTAATTCAGCTGCTATTGCTTGATCAGAAGCATCCGTAGAAAGTGCACATTTTTCTTTAAAATTCGGATATTGTAGTAGTAATCCTTCGTGAAACCTTTGTTTCATGGTATTCAATGCTTTTCCTCGTTCTTCGCTTCAAATCCATTTAACATTCTTTCTTAATAATTGTACTAAAGGCAGTGGCGTAACAAGACGGTTTGGCGCCGGTGTGCAAGAATAAACGATAGCCGCTGTAGACAAGAAGTTTCAGAAAAAAGAGGGGGGGGGGGTGTATTTTTTGGTCATGCAACGCTTTAAATTTAAAAGAAAATTAATAAGCTCTTTTCTTAACATGAAAGGTTACTTACTGCAAAATAAAACACATTTAGATGTTTCAATCTTTTATTAAAAATAACATAATAATAATAATAATAATAATCCTATTATTCCCTATTGGGACATAGGGTATTCATATATTCTCCCCAGTTGTCATTTTCCTTTCCTATTTGGCTCAGTTGTGCTATAGTCTTTCCTGTCTCTTGTTTTACAGTTCCCCTCCATGTTTTTCGCGGGCGTCCTCGGTTTCTGAAACCCTAAAGGTTCCAATCAAAAGTTTTCTGCAAATTTCAGTTTAATTTTTTCCCAACGTATGCCCTAACCATCCACATTTTCTTCTCCTAATTTCTATATTAATGTCCACTTGATTTGTTCGGTCCCAAAGATCTTCGTTCGAAATAATGATTGGCCACCAAACACCTATTTACAAACACCTGCAATTTCTGCATAAAGTAGAACAGGTTTTACCATTACATTAAACACTCGCAAAATATAACATGAAACATAAAACTACATATGAGAATATAAAAACAAAAACCACGTAAAAGAATAGAAATTTAAATAATTCACAAGAAAAATAAAATATATAGATATATAAATATGTAGGTATAGAACTTTAATTAAACGCTCTTTTGCGAGACTTTGCTAAAGCTAATTCTATCAGTGAATTAAAACCAAGAATACTGGTTCGTACTTTCTCGATACTCAGTAATGCAAAACTCTTTAGGCGTATTTGGCTCATCTTACTTAGCAAAAGGTTTTTAATTTATTTTTCATTTAGAAAAAGATCTCTCAGTGGAGGTTGTAATGACTAGATGTAAAAAATAGCATATAAGCTGTATACAAATCTGGAAGGATAAGCAATAATGTGTGATTAGACAGACATTTTTCTCCCACTTCCTTCACTGATAAGCAGGATTTAATACTAGTTGTGTACGAAGATCGAAATTGTACAATTTGCTTTAGTAAACCGTCATCGAGATCAGTTTCATACGTAATTTGAAGTAATTTGGCACTCTCTATGACCTCTGTATCTGAGGGAATCGTCAAAAATTTGCGGTGTAAAACTTTTAATTTATAGTATGTTACTAGCCACTATGCACTATGAAATCTAAGAATCAGAAACACACACTAGAGCTGGAACTTTTGATCTACTCAAAAGAAGAAAAGACTGCGCACTCAAAAGAGCCCAGTGGCGCTCACGTATCATAGTATGTTGCCGCTTTGAACCACTATTCTACGAAAACTGTTATTTTCACTAAAAACTCCGCTACCGCGGCGCCTATATAGATTCGGCGCCGAGGTGCTTCGCACCCCCTGCACATATGATAGTTACGTCACTGCCTAAAGGTAACGTTAACTCTTAGTAGTTCTTAATAAACCTTTCATAATAATTAAAAACACCTAATAACCCCCTTAACGTTTTTTCTTCGGACGAGGTAATTTCTTAATTTCCTCAAGACGTTTCTCATTTATTGGAACACTATTCTTACGTATTTCATATCTTAAGTATGCTACATTCTCCTGCATAAATTCACATTTCCATAGATTCAATTTTAACCCGTTCTTATTTAATGTTTCTATTAGTACAATTTTCAAATGTTTTAAATGTTGTTCTTCGTTTTCAGAAAACAATAAGATATCATCGATGTAATGTACACAAGTCTTCAAATTGGCTTAATGTCGTTTGCATTGCTCTAACAAGTGCAGCACATGATGTAGAAAGACCAAATGGTACCACTGAAAAATCTTTGTAATCTGATTAATTCTGCGTCCATCAAGATATAAACGACATGAACCATCACGTTTCTTAACCACTGCTAATGGATTAATAAAATTGCTTTTAGAATATTCAATTACTCCATCCTTTACGATTTTCTGTATTTAATTGTAGCTTTTGTTTTAGTGCAAAAGGAATTGGATATTACTTACTGTTGAAACTTTGTGATTCATTAACTTACAATTGTGAACGTATTTTTCTGCGTGGCCCACTTTTTCATTAATAATCTCAATATTTCTGTTAATTATTTCTAATATTCTGCCCTTAAAATGCAGAATTTTCTCACCTACATTCAACTATACCCCGGCCTCTGTCAGTATAATTATCACATATAATCTCATAAGAGCATTAATTCTTTCCGGAAATTTTTTTGAGTGCGTTCCAACAACGTCGTATTAATTTGCCCAAGCGGGACGCGAGGGCAAATTAGGACGTTGTTGAATGCACGAAAAATAATTTCCGGATATGAATTAATGCTCGAATGCAGATTCGGTAAGAAAATCGTAACGACACAAACCCTAAAAAGAAGTAATGTCTACCTACAAAAAATTTCCAAGAAATTTTATTGTTGTCTTGGTTACGACCCGTAAACTAATTTTTCTATTGGTCATTAATGAGTGTCGTACGATTTTCTTTTAAATTCAATATTGTATTACTATTAATTATTATACCATCTTTCCATTCTACAGCGTTTCCAGTACTCTTGACTTGGCAACGCTAAAACGATAAAGAAGCTAACCTGCGGTTAATTAATTAAAATAATCAATGGTAGTGAAAAATCGCAGATTAACCCTCTTAAAGTTCGTACTACATGGAAGCTCTAAACATCTTCACTTACCGCGATGGCCGAGCTAACTTAAATTCGGCGATATGGTCGTAGGTTCAAACCACCAGCTGCGTACCCTGCAAAGTCTTAAAAAGACAGGATATGGGTGCCAGAAATCAGATGATTTCGAATAATTTAAATAAACTACAAATGACTAGCGTTTAATAACTACTGAATAATCTGTAGTATAGTAATTCAATAATAATCAAAACAATTTGATCGCAAATAATGTCATAGTAGAGCTGTGCAAGTTAAATGAAGGTTGCGACACGCACTAAGAAACCCCTTATTGGGTTATTCAATTAATTGTAACCACAAATAACTCGAGTGGTATGCATACCGCTGTCATTTAAAAAAACCTTTCTGTTCAGGTTATTCAAAGCAAAAAGCGTGAATGCTCCTTTTACGAAGGTTCAATTACACACATAAATTGTAGCTTTAAATATTAATCGTAATTAAATATACGCATTAAGCTTCAAGTATTAAAATAGATTGACTGTATGAGATTAAACTTTATATGTTAATAACAACGGAAAGTACAAATTTAAACTGCCCGAATCTGCTTAAAAGCAGGAAGACCGTCCACTTTTAAAGTAGAATGATATAACACCAAGAATTACTAACCTCCGACGCCCAAGGCTGCTGTTAACCAAAGGCTGGCGAAGAGTTGCTATACCTGGCGAAGAAAGCGCCGGGGATGGGTCCGTAATTGCAGAAAAGCCATTCACAAGCCGCAGGAGCTAGGTAGGACGTTAGTAGGTGTTGAAAATTAAATCGGACGAAACCTTATTTCCAAGTTTAAATTCTCGGGTAAAACTGTCGATTGAGAACTAAAGAAATGCAATTAATAGGAAAATAACAAACAGAAGAACGCCATCGTACCTGATTATAGTCAGCCCTTCAAAATTAATCATCGTGGCGTAATAAAGCACGAACGGGACTTTTTTAGAAGCAAGTTACTTTGTCGAGATGCAGAAAAAGAATCCTCGCGCATTCGGCCAACTAACAAAGACAGCTGAACGCTGCGACCTCGCGATAAGCCAGCGAATGTTTTTGGGGCTTTCCAGAATCGGTACGAAAAGAGTGCACTAGTAAATTGAAATATTTCGAAACACAATTGATTATTATGCGAAGACAATATACATGCTGGTCCTGAAATAATTGGTATGTGGAGAAAACATTCGAGCGAAGCCGAAAAATGGTTTCAAAGCTTACTTTCTTGGCAGCCACCTTTGGGTTCTGTCCAAGATTTAATTAATCCCTTTAGATGAATGCATGCTAACCATCTATTTTTATTCTCAATTATTGAATCACGTTGATCCCCAATACAATATCTACACTTAGAGCATTTACTATAAATCTATCTTATTAACTTTAATTATGTTTTTATGCAAGACATTTAAATGTCTTAGAATTATTTCCTCCATTATAAAAGATGCCATTGCACCACTATCTACTAAGGCTAAACATTCACAATTATTTAAAATTACTTTTATGAATGGTAATGATAAATTAAGATTATCTTCCTCCTTTTCTAGTAAAAATTTTCCATTATTCTTAAAAGGAGTGGTAAAATTTGTGAGGTTCTTGACTCAATTAATTAAAATTTAAGTGTTTTTTTATCTGGGGGTTCTTCATAAACCTCAGCTACTTCTATCCGATTTTCCTGCATCCGTGTTTTTCTTTCGTTATCTTGTCTATATACAGTGTGTACATATTGACGATTGGAATATTTATTTCTTGGTTAGTTTTCCACTTATTTTCCTCATCAATCATAGTGCTTTATCTTTTCCGTTCCTAATTATTGTTGTCATATCTATTCTGGTAGTTTCTTTCATAATTATTAAAATTATAAACGGGGCTGCGCGCGCTATTGCGCGGTCTATCCTATTCAATTTACCACCATTTTTAGGCCTATTACGAAGGGCCATTCCGTTCTGTTACACACTTGTTACACAATCTCAGAAAACACAACATTTCGCCTGACAGGAAGCAGAGGGTTCTTTTGTGGAGGAAATACCCGTCCTCTAAACCAAGAGGAACGTTCACGTGGTGAGGTGGAAGCTCACTGCTTTCACCTAACCGTTGAAAAGCTCCAAGAGGAGCTATCGCACTACTAATTGTCGACATGATCTAAAAAATACACGTCAAAAAAGTCCCATACGATCAGCACATCATCGTATGTGCCTCGAGATGCCAAATTTGAAAAACCTCTGCTAAACATTTCGCCAGTTTCGCCAATTTTCTAGATCAGTTCGATTATCGATCTTACATCGATTTTTCGATTCTTAATCTCATCGCTTCTGCCCAGTTATTGGTGTCACCGGTTTCATGCCAACAGAAGGCGAAAAAGGAACAATGGTTACCATCTCTCGAGACAACATGGATGACAGCAGATCACACGAAATACACCACACAAATATCACAAAAATACACACCACGAACTAACGTGTTGAAAGGTACATCCGCTATTAAGAGTCGTTTCAAGGTCCTATTGAATATTTTTAGCAGTGTACGCATATTTAGTTACAAAAAGTTACTAATGTCAAAATAAGACGTTGACATTTTATAAATTATCTAAAGTAGCTCAGTTGCTGAACACGGCCTAAGCATCAAAATAAATATTGTATCATCATTGATGTAGACTTGTGTTATTTTATACACAAAAATAAAGTAAATACGAATGAAAAATAAATTTTAACCAAGCAATAATTTTGACTTTAGTAATATTTTGTTACTAAATGTCACTGATGACACCTTTAAAAAATGCACATGTAAATCCTGTCACAGTGTAACAAATGGAGTGAATACGGTACAGACGACTCCTGCAGTTTACACAGGTATTTGTAGTCATATTTCAATAATATTTCAGACGTTTTCAACTGAAAACCATTATTGTTAGTTTCAGTATCACAGTTTTAAAACAGTTTTTTGATAAAACCGGAGTTATTTGTAGATAAACACCCGTGCAAGTTTTAATTGATGTTAACCATATAAAGGAGATCTGTTATCATTTGAAGAGAGAATAATTCCTTAAAATGGGGCCCTCGGGAATCCGCCCCTCTCCAAGGGGGCCCTTGGGGCTCTGCCCCCAAGGGGGGCCCGGGGCTCCGCCTCTTTCCAAGGGGGGTTACGGGGCTCTGTCCCTTTTCAAGGGGGCCCTCAGGGCTCCGCCCCTCTCCAAGGGTGCCCCCAGGGCTCCGCTTCTCTCAAAGGTGGCTGTCGGGGCTTTGCCCCTCTCCAAGGGGGCTTACGGGGCTTCGCCCCTCTTCAAGAGGGCCCTTAGGGCTTCACCCTTCTCCAAGGGGGCTATCGGGACTCCGTCCCTCTCTAAGGGGCTCACGGGGCTCGGCCCCTCTCCAAGAGGGCCCTTGGGGCTCCGCCCCCTCCAAGGGGGATCCCGGGGCTCCGCCCCTTTCCAAGGGGGCTCACGGGGCTCTGCCCCTCTTCAAGGGAGCCCTCAGGGCTCCGCCCCTCTCCAAGGGGGCCCCCGGCGTTCCGTTTCTCTCCAAGGGAGCTGTCGGGGCTCCGCCCCTCTCCAAGGGGGCTGTCGGGACTCCGCCCCTCTTCAGGGGCCCTCAGGGCTCCGCCCCTCTCCAAGGGGGCCCTCGGGGCTCTGCCCCTCTCCAAGGGGCGCTTGGGGCTGCGCCCCTCTCTAAAGGGTCTTCGGGGCTGCGGCCCGGTCACGAAATCGAGGCGACGGCGATATGAATGCAACCGCAAATGGGGGACATCGGGTCTGCAATTGTCGTGACACACACGTTTGGATCGTTCTCCTTTATTTATATGATTCCTATTATGGTTATTCCAATTAATTTGGTTATACCTCCACCTATCGAAATTCCTATTATAATTATTCGAGTTAAGATTCCTTTCTCCCTGTCTAAAATTATTAAAATTAGTTCTTCCAAAATTGAATTTATTTTGTTTCCTCAAATTTTCTTTTACTAAAATGTTGAAACTCTGTACCTGCCTTTCTACTGTTATCCCGATTATTATTGTAAATTGCCATGTCATAATTTCTTACTATTTCTAAGAAATCTTTCATAGTTTTTATATTCTGTACTGCTACAGTCCTAGTTATTTTCCCTTCTAAATGTCTGGATAAATATGGCACAATTTCCTCTTCTTCTAATTTAAGCTAAGATGTTGTACCTTATTAAATTTATGTATTAAATACATTTCTCTGGAACACCCTCTTTCCACATAATTTCCAGTTGTCAATTCTGTTCTTACCTGTGCCTGATGCGAGTTACTTCAATATTGTTCCATAAATAATTTTTTAAATTTATGGTAATTATTATATTTAATTTTTATTATACTGTGCCACGCATCAACATTATTCTTTAGGGTGATATTTATAATTTGCAATTTCTTATTGTCATTGCATACTCCTTTCATCACATCATCTAGTTTTGCTAAATAAGTCAGTGGTTGTTCCACTATTCTTCCTTCAAAAATTGGCAACGTTTCTGTTTGTATGCTCATGTTTATTCCTTGATTACTACTTAAGTTTGTTAAACCGCTCTTCTACCTCCTTAAATGTTGTTGAATTTTTATCTTCTAATAAAATTATATTATTTTCATTCCGTAAGATAGCTCCCTGAGTTTCCAATCTTCTTTCCTCTACCTTGCTTTCTATCAAATCGAATTTCCTATCTACACACTCGTTAAATGTTCTTATTTGGTCTTCCATTCAATGACTTGAACCCATCTACTCTTCTTTCAACCTCTTTCTCATTTTTGTCTAATTTTTCTCCTATTATTTAGGTCAAAGTTTGCTCCAGTTGTTTGTGTTCTTTGTGCCTTACCAGTCCCTTTATTCTTAACTTCCTCTTTATAATTTTCAAACTTTTGATAAATATTGTTTATTTTAAATTGTAGCTCCTGCTTATTTTTCAATTGTGTATTATTAAAACCTTCTCTTAAATGGTTCAACAATTCTTCCATATTCTTCTTACGTTCTTGTGCTAGCTTTTCTGCATTTTCTTTTTGCTCTTGTAGCTTCTTTACAGCGTTCTGGATAGATGCCTGCAATCTGATTTCCCTTTCCTCTGCATCCTTCTTACCGTATTACGTTACCGTCTCTGCAGTATTCTGTATCTAATCCTGCAATCTGCTTTCCCTTTCTTCTTTATCCTTCTGTGTAGAAGCTTGCAATCTGATTTCCCTTTCCTCAGCATCTTTCTTTAACCTGTGTTCTCTTTCCTCAGCATCTTTCTTATTTTCTTGCATTGACTGGAACATCTTTTCCATTAACTGTTCTAAATGCCTATCTCTTCTTGCTTGTTCTTCTACCTGTACTCTTACCTGATCTCTCTGTACACCTACCTCTTGCTGTTCCTCTATTTCTGCTTCAGTAGAAACTAATATTGCTTTTATTTCCTCTTCTGTCCTTTTACTTTTCTGTGTAATCCTTTTATCATCCATTTTATTTAAATTTTAAATCAATACGTCTTTGCCGTTATTAGGACCTTTTATCGAAATATGAAACTATTTTTTCCGTCCTTAAATTATTAATAATGAACCTGCATGCCACCTTTATTTAATTATTAATGCTCGTCTTCTGTGTTATTGTATTTTTCCCTCTGCTGATAATGTAAGTCAGTGTTACAGCCTCGGTAACAAAACGTGTAAGTCGGTGATTATATTTGTTTGCTGATTTCCCTTGACAACGGAACTTAATATTATTTTTTCTACTCATGACATTGAAATCAGTCATTTTGACATTGATTCCGGTGGTTGAAATTGCATTTCAACCACTAGAGATTGAAATGCTCGGACTACCGGGATTTCAAACTGTTTGATATTCAATTGATGACAAGAGAAATGTCACTTTATGTTTAATTTTTTATAAAGTGCATTAATTTGTTAAAATGAGTGAAAATTCGTAGAAAAAATAGTATATGCAACTCGTGGCTGATAAAATTTCAACGTCTCGAGTTACTTTTTTCAACTCGCTTCGCTCGTTGAAAAAAACCACTCTCAACGTTGAAATTTTATTTCAACCACTTGTCCCATAATATACTATTCTCCATGCCCATCTAGTAAGTTACACTTACTTTGACATATCCATTGCAGGTAAGCTGATTTTACTGTTTGTTTACTGGTTGTCATGACATTGGGGAAGTAAGTACCTACTCCCCAAGGGAAGTAAGTGAATTGCGTGTTATTACAGTAATTTTAGTTCTAGAAGTGTTCTGAACGGGTTTGAACTTAACTGATCCTAACCTATTTGAAATTTAAAAACTCGTTAAGAGAGGGGCGGAACCCCAAGGCCCCCCTTGGAGATGGGCGGAGCCCCGGGGGCCCCTTGGAGAGGGGCGATGCCCCGAGGGCCCCCTTGGAAAGGGGCGGAGCCCCGATGGCCCCCTTGGAAAGGGATGGAGCCCCGAGGGCCCCTTTGGAGAGGGACGGAGCCCCGTGGCTTCCTTGGAGGGGGGCGGAGCCCCGAGTGCCCCTTTGGGGAGAAGCGGAGGCCCGATGGCCCCCTTAGAGAGGGCGGTGCCCCGTGGGCCCCCTTGGAGAGGAGTGGAGCCCCGATGCCCCCTCGGAGAGGGGCGGAACCCCGATGTCCCCCTTGGAGAGGGACGGAGCCCCGATGGCCCCCAGGGCTCCCTTGGAGAGGGGAGGAGCACCGAGGGACCCCTTCGAGAGGGGCGGAGCCCCGGGGCCCAGCTTAGAGAGGGGCGGAGCCCCGAGGGCCCCCTTCTTTGGTCAGGCGGCGGCAGGGGAAAGCAGGTGCGGGTTGTGTAACAGAACAGAATGGCCCAACGTAATAGGCCTAAAGATGGTGGTAAATTGAATAGGGTATTTTATTCAAATTTTTGTTGGGCATGGAGAAAAATGTTATAAGCATGCTCGGGAAGTAACTATCTATAACCAGTCTCGAACTTTGCCAGCCCGAGCGAGCGTTCTCGACTGGTAGAAGCTACTTACTTCCCTTGATGCTTAAATAACTATATTAAGTTCCTAAGATAATAAAAAGAGCAAGGCAAAATGCAGACTTAGACGTTTTGTATATAATTGCAAGTGTTTATGTGACATGTGACACTCACAGGTAACACGACTCACGATAATTAATCCTGGTGACAGGTGACAAACCAAACGATTTTTTTTTTAATCTAAGAATATTTCGATAAGCAGCGGGAAAAATATAAGATAACTCGGAATGTATTGTCTATGAACATTTTCGGCAGTCAACAAACCGCGGCTTTGCCTTGACCTTCTCTGCTAAAACCAACTCTGCAACTGACTACGCCACACAACTGCTCCACTCAAAGCCACGGTGAAGGCCTCAACCAACAACCAACTGCCAAAATATCCAGAATCAGGATCCAAATCAATACATGAACTTAGTTTGCCACAGGAACCAGCATCCACAGCTCTACCACAGCAGAGATGCAAATAGACCTCAGTTGCAGTTCCGTTACTTTAATCATAGAATATTCAGACTGATTATTGCAATAGTAGTATATGGGAATTATTTTTTAATGAGTTAAAGAACCGGTAGATGGCATAGTAATACAAAATTATCATAAGCATAGCTTGGGGTGAAACAAAAATACACAGTGGGTTTAAGTTGTGGAGTTTTCCAACAAAGTAAAAGCTATTACTACCTACCAACAGAGTGCAATGCTTACAGAAAGGGGCAGGGCGATAGTCAACTGAGCACTTTTAATCCTCCTCAAGATTTTGGCATCCAAGTAGATGGGTCAACTGGGCACCGGTGCGGTGAATACATGCGTCAACTGAGCACTCTTGATGCGTCAATTCAGCACCGATGCTAATCAGGGCTAATGGCCTGTATTTGCAAGAGAGTAATAAAATACAAAGGTTTCTAAAGAAAAGCACAAAATTCTGTTTTTCGTATATTTACAACTATTTTTACACTGAAACAGGCATTGTTTCTCGTATATTGCTAACAATAATTATTATTTAAACACTTACAAGCATACCTACAAACTACAACTTTATACCTATGCGAAACTACCTTTACAAAATCATGTTCTTCAATCTTTCCAGATTTCAGATATTCAATATTGTTTTTGAGAATAACTTCCGCCTGCCTAACCCTTGTTCATAATCTTGCTGGGCTTCTCACAAAGTTTACTTGTGGCTTTTCTCTTGCAGGAATTGTTTACCATTTGCCGGCCCGTTTTTGCAGATCCAGAAGGTGGTTGTGGGTGAAGTCGAAGTCTACTATCTCTGTGCTGTCAACTACAAAATAGAAATACTGCTATATTTGCCATGTTATATACAAATCGGGACAGTACTGCGTACTGTTTCGACATTGGTTTGAGCATGATTAATAACCACAAAATTATCAAAAATATTGGTCACGTGATTTTCAATACACGAAAAAAATAAATGTTAAATATTTTCCGGAAATATTGCAGAAACTAAACATTTAAATTTGGTGCAGACATGGCGGACACTGTAGAACTATGGATATAAAAAATCTTGAAATATTTTTACCACTTGCAGTGTGACACTTCCCCTTGCAGTCTGTTGTGGTACACGTCCACAAAGTAACACCACTCTTCAATACTTTACGATTCCTGAATTTAAAATCGTTAATTACTAACATTTTCTGCCCACGCTCGCTTTGCATAACGTTTACTACAAATTTCATTTTAAAAATGGTTAAATAGTGCATACAGCAACCCTCTTTTATAGTTCTCAGAGAGAAAGTTATTTGGAGATATGTATTTCAGCAGATTATAAAGTAATTATAATTACCAACCATTAGCTAATCCTTATCTGCCACAGGTAGTCCAGTGCTGAGTTGACCCATCTTGTATACTTGCATTTTAAAGTTACCTGATTTAGCAGTGCTCAGTTGACCTATCATTAGTGCAGGGGATTAAGTTTGGTGCCGAACTGACGCGTCCCCACAGAAAGCAGGTAGGATATGCAGCAGAATTCAATGGAAGCAGGTAGAAAAATAACGCCACCAGGCAGGTAATCCTTTTTAATCCTAAAGTAGTTTCCATCATAGAAATATTTAAGCAGTGACTATGTCATCACTATTTGTGCAGTAAGACTCTTCATTTTTGGTTAATTTTTGGTTTTGACGGTGTTTGTTTCTTTTGCTGGACTAAGGACTTAATTTTTTTTTAAAGTTTACAAGTAACCCATAAGTTAAAAATAAATAAATTATGATCACAGTAATTTACATTAATGGATTTACACAGTTCTTTTGTTGAAGTGTCTATAATATTTATAATTTTGGATTTTTGGACTTTTTTCGAATATTTCCAAACTGTAGCTTACAAGTTGAGTAAACTTTGTAGTTGGCGCTTTTAGCCCTCGTGTGCTACCTATTTCTAAAGTATTACTACATGTGCGATGCAACAAAAGCATTTCATGTTTGTCGTCTAGAATGGAACCTTGTATCATAAATAATGAACATACATCACAATTAAATTTTACTAGGCAATTTTGCGCTAAGTATCCCGCAAAATATGTTATAGCGCAATCTTCTAATGTTTGTGCCGTGAATTGCCCAGACTGATTGGAAGCCTCAATCACATCCATACTGTATTCAAAATCGTTTAGTGCACTAGAAACATCATCACCATTTTCAAAATTGTCTTCGCCTGCAAGGCAAGTGTCTTCGGGATCGAAATCTAATACGACGTTTTGATCGGCTTCACAATTTGACGAGCTGGACGGTTTCATAAGCGAGTTAATGGCGTTATTGCGAAAAAGAGTCCTGAAAATTCTTGCAGTGGGATTCCGATTATAACCTCCCTTCTGTCTATATATTGAAAATAGATTTTCAAGGGCATCTTGATTCAGTCGATTTGTCAATACAAATCTCATGCCTTTCAACTTTTCTTCTCTGTAAAAAATTAGTATTCCCTCAAGTCTTAATTAATCCATCAAAGCAAGACGGTCGGCTTACTTTTTTACTGTTGTGATCTATTTTATATAATGTAGAGAGATATTGTTTTATTTCTTCTAAAGTTGCCATTCCCAAGCTGTTTTCGTCTGACAAAGCCGACTTGTAAGGATTTTTATCATATAGGCCCCGACTATTGAGACAATCAAATACTTTATCCAATACATCAATAAAATCGGCTGTATTTGTAGCTGTAGAGCTGGTAATTTCCTTAGTATCTACACAACTTCTAATTGTTGCGGCTACAGAGTGGCTTAATATTTGCATTGCCAGTTTCACATGCATCTTTTGGAAAACGTTTGGATTTACATGTGCTTTTGTCAATCTTGGCAATGCTTTACATTTACCATTTTTTTATCTATGTCGTACACGTGTCAAATGTCGTTAAACGAAATTTATTTGTCTGCTGCCCCATTTTCACCTTTCAGCTCAAAATCGTTCAGCATGTTATTCCTTATGCTTTTCGCTATATGCATAAAATCATATATGGCAAATACCTTTCTACTTGCAATTTCAGGCCCTTCCTTCTCTATGTAATAAGGTGTGCTTGCAGTAGCATTCAAAATTTAGTATGCGCCTTGATTACTTGTGCCTTGGTCGCACACACAAATTGTCGGATTTAGACCTGCATCGACCAAACGCCTCATTACCTCTGGAATTAATTTACTCAGCAGGGTTTTATTTGCACCTGAATGGGACAGAAAGTAAGCAATGGGAACCTTCCATGGCGAGTAAATTCCTCGTGCCAAAAACACCAATGCGTATTTTGCAGTGTTTTTTGTACGATTTGCTTGGCCGAAATCTGGTTGTAATTGGCCAAAATCTTCAAATCCTTCTACCAAATCCATGTATTTATTGTATTCAAGCTTCTCCACAATGGCCATTTCATCAAAAGACACAGAACAGGTTTTTTCCTCATCAGAAGCAGAATTTTTTTTTTTGCAATTTGTTTAACAAACATTTTATTAGAGCCAGGTCGAAACTTCGATTTTCCAAGACACTTTCGAATTGTCGATGGAGCTGGCAATATTACTCCTTGTCTTTGTAAGAATTTATATGCAGTAGGCGATTTGTAATACAATGTCAAAGAAAAATATTTTTTCGCTTAGCGTCCACATGGTTTTCGTCTTTCTAAATTGCATTTTGGGAAGCTTTTGGAATTTGAAGATGGAAACCGAAACAATGAAAATATATTTTCAACTTTACTCTTTTCTTGCAGCGACTGAACTTTCTTACATAATCTAGATATTTTTCGTGTGTGGTTCTTAAAATGATTTTTGTATGTTTGTAATGAAATCTTTAACTTCTTTTTTCTAGGAGATTCTTCAAAAGCACTAAACAATTTGCGTTTTAGAGATGTCAAAGGCATATTAGTAATTGCATCCAAAAAACATTGTCCTCGTTAGAAAATTGAATATCTTCACATATTTCATTAGTGCATTCTCGGGCCGCCTTAGAATAGGTTTTCTTCGGTGTTAAAACCCTCAAAGGGCTATTACTACGACTAGATGCAGATTGATCTGTAGCCACATACGGTATTGGTATAGCATCAGATTTCAGTCGGTTTTTAAGATGGGTTTTAAAAGCAGTTTCCTCAAAGTGTTTTTCACAAATATGTTTGTGCTTGAATTCGTCGCGGGCTCGATACAACAATTTTGTATTCACTAAAAATATAAGATATTTTAATACAACTTAAATAATAAATATACAAACATATACAATACTCCGATTCTCGATTTGAATGAGGGAATTAAACTTACCACGGTTTAGCTGACGAAGATTCCGACAGTGGGGTATGCGCGGAAAAAGTCATTTTTTAAGGTAGTCCAAATTATTGAAAAGTGATTATCGTATGCGAAATAACGAAATTTTCACGGTCTTTTTCCATTTACCAATCAAAATTGAACAAAATTAAGAAAGTCATGACACTCTAAATTCTTCATCAGTTTTTTTCAAATGAAAAAATTATTAATATTCAAATCTGCAATATTTTTACATGACGGTACACAGAATTACTGCCCGAGTCGAAGCACATACCAAAATTATATTATACTGGGTGGTCAAAAAAAACCGGAATAATTTTTTTCAGTTGTATTTTTTAAATGGTAGCTAAATTAATAGGCTTTCATAGACTATGATCAAAATAAACGTTTAATTAAATTTCAAAATGGCGGACATATGTAAAGAAGGGTATTCTTTAAAATTCGTTGGTATTAAGGCGCCTTGATTTTTTTTTATAAAATTCATATGAGCTGAAACTCCGATCTTTGGTCTATACTTTCGGCCTACGTTCGTTAAAATCGGTGGGTTAGTTTCGGAATTAGACACTTTTTAAGTTAGAATAGTATTTGACAATTTTTGCAATTTTGCAGAGCGGGAGTAGCAAATCCCGTAATTTTATATTTTAGTTGTTTTGTTTTCAGTATTAACCGATAAGTTCATCTGTTAATAAAACTCTGTCAAAACTTCCATTTCTGTCATAATTTCATTTTTCTTCTTACCCGCCATGTGTTATACATTTATTATTTCTTTTTAGATTATTTAACGTCTCATCGTATGTCATGATAAGTCGTAGAACCCGACGTCTAGGCTTTCGTAGCTTGTAACATTTAAGTAAATTAATATATTGTTTTGCCCGTTCTGCGACTGTCATTCGTGAGATGGTTATTTATAAATCACATTTTGGCATAGCAGAATATCTACATTTTTTGTTGGGTTTATTCTATAGAAAATAATTTAAAAAATACATATTTTAGTCAAACGTCTATTTAGAATGGCTTATAAATATAGATATTAGAACACATATGAGATATTCAAAGGTAATAATCAATTAGTTATAGAAGCATCTACCGATTGCCATACACCATCCCATAAAACAAACTACTTCTTAATTGACCCTATAAAAAACAATTTGATTACTGATCACATTTGTATCAAAATTCGTTTAATCTGTGAAATAACATATGTTGCCTTATATTTTTTCATATCACATTTGCGTTTTCGTATAAAGTAACAGCTACAGTTTTATTTCCTTTCAAAAATGTAATTATACTTGGAGTCCCTTATAGTCGATAAATCATATTGTAAATTTCCCTAGACTGTCACCGCATCTAAATTCTGTTCCTGTTTGTTATTCAGATCGCTACGGCAACTTCAGAATTTAGTAACATTTTTGGCATTTGATGTAATTAAGCTTCTCCAAACTCCTAGTTTAAAGTACATATTTATTTTAGAACACAGTTTTGTTAATGTAAAATAATCAGAAATCTAATGAAATTCGAAATATTCCTTAACCAGTTATTTACTTAGCGTAGGACAGTCATAAAAGCTTGCACATTGTTTCAATTTAAATGTTTGATCTGATTCTATACATGTTTTCCGCTACAGGTTGAAATAATTCAACTAAATCTAGGAAAGGTGCAACTATAATCTGGACAAGGTTTGGTTATTTAAAGTTTTGTGTTTCTTCTGAAACTATGATACTGTAGAAATAGGAAAAATACAATTATTGCGCCAAGATATGGCTACTATATATTTAACTTCCTAGCGCTTTAAAGCACCAGTTTGTTACGTGCTAAAAGCATTTTGGCACTATACTAGTAGTTTACGTTTTATAATTAGAGAATAAAACATCAAGTGGGATCAATGCGATAAAAGCTCATAAAAAATTAATATAAGATTGGCAATGGTTGTTACTAGAGGGGAGAAATAAACAACGGTTTTTGTTTTGAAAAAAACGTGTGACAGCATTTGAACGTGCAAGAAGTTTCGTGGGTTATTTGGTGATAATCTTGCCATTTCAAATGGTTTGGTTATAGTAGGGAATATTACTGGCCAACCGTCCTGGTAGGAGGTTTTAGAAGCGAGTATCACTTTTCCGACGAGTGTAGATTCGAGCTTAGAAGCGATTTAGAAAACCACGGATTAACGTTTGCATAGTTATTGCCTGTTAACAGGGTACGTATAGTTATTTTGGCGTCTGCCTCATTTTATCTTGAAATTCGAATTATAGCAACTAGTATTGGGCGGGAAAACCTACAAAAAGTTTAGTCTGCTGAGAGTCATCAGACAGTTTTGGGGCCTACTTGCCGCATGTGACAGCTGACGATTTGGGGCTGTCAAGCTGACATTTAATAGGAGTCATTGGAGGCATTAAACGTCTACAAGGGTAACCACCAACAGATAAGTGATTTCTGATGATATTTTGCATATAAAAACGCTGTGTAAACATTAAACATATTAGTGGTTTAAGTTAAGTGGGGTACCCCGTTCAAATAGTTGAGCCAAATTGAATAATGGTCAACGTTTGAGTAACAATAAAGCTAGTCACAGTATTACTCTTTCATTTTAATTTCAATCATTGAGTTCGATAATTGTTTCATTAGATATAAAGTGAAGTTACAAGTTTCTTGACCTATATCAGTGTACCTGAGTATAACTTGTTGGCGCTCCCTTTAACATCTTAA
The DNA here is from genome assembly GCA_940337035.1 of Agriotes lineatus. Taxonomy (NCBI): domain Eukaryota; kingdom Metazoa; phylum Arthropoda; class Insecta; order Coleoptera; family Elateridae; genus Agriotes; species Agriotes lineatus. The sequence goes on along the minus strand of OW679195.1, from coordinate 140,521,150 downwards.
TCAATAAATTCGCGACGTCTTCACTGTTGCTAGAGACGGGCCTCAAGCACACTTTTATGGTGATCACTTCTTGAGTTAAAAATATAGAACGCCGACCTAAAGGTAAGTAAAAAGCTAACAACTTACCGAAGTATTGCTTCGCCCTCGACCATTTAAAAGACATTATAACGTTTGTTGAAACCGCGCAATCAATCGCGACTAACCCAAAATTATATGTAAAGCTTCAAGAAACTATATAACTTTTGTGAAGATACCAACCGTTGACGTTAAAGAAACATCGAAAAATAAAGTTTTGTGAAGTGTGTCACGCCAAATGAATATAAACATCTTAACTCGAGAGCGACATCATTTTTGGGCCAATTTGTATGGAATATTAAGGCCAAGAACCATGGAGCTTTTGGGCGAGATTTGTCACTATTTTCTTTGTATGTATTTGTCGATTTTAGGTAATAGACGTTAAGCGATCGCATAATTACTCTATCAGAGTGGTGCAGTGGTACACTCATGGACTCTCTATCCTAAGACAGCCTGAGGTGGCGAGTTGGAATATCGATCAGAACAAGATATTTTGAAGTTATTGACAGATGCGGATTCAAGGTTCTATCCTTGCTAAGTATTATATCTGAAATGTCACATTATCGGTGCCCTCTGCCACATTCGCACTCTCCGCTAAGGGTGCTGATAAATCGCAGACTCAATTTTAAACCAATTTCCTCCGTCTAGATTTCTCAATAATTAGTTCCAGTTTCCCTTACAAATTCGTTTTTGTCGAAGTCGTCGCACATGTGACGTGATCAACTGATCATGTACGTATATAATATAAACGGTCATACCACACTGAAAATACCGTTTCAACAGATTACGAATATTAAATGTGTTTTAAGAATAATGGCAAAAAGCTTTCCATGTGCACTGTGCAGAAGTAATATTAATTTGTTAATTTTTACGTTTGCATGATGGGAACTAGCGACAGTGATTTTCCTAATATCTCCAAATATTGCCACCTTTCCAAATGCTGTTAAACTTACTGCCAAAATCCAGACAAAAGTACTCAAAGAGTTACAACGAATTTGGGACTTGATGCAACATAAGAAAAGTTGTGAGACGTTCAGAAAATTTTCTAATTGCTGATTTTTTCTGATAAAGCAACTTTATTTCTATATCTCTGAAAAAAATTATTGACTGTAAAAATTAATAGCCGTTTACTAAAATGGAAATATAAGACTCCTGCCGAAAAGTGTGTATTGATATGAAATAACTGTTAGAAGTTAATTTTCATTAAACTAATAGGTTTTTTGGAGGTCGTTGTAATGCTGAATATTGCCGGTGGTTCAAGGAGCGATGAGCTTGTAAAAATGACAATAGATAATGTTCAAATTAAAGATGCACTTTTAAGAGTAAATGTTTATTCTCGACTCAGACGTATAAAAGATGTGTTTTTACTACAACTAAGATAAAAAAAACGCAATTGATTGTTTACCATTCTACAGAAGATTCATTGCTCTGAGACCTCCAATAATGATACAACACGTCCGTTTTTCCTAAAATTTTACAACGTCAAATGCACTTGTCACATTGTTGGAATGGATGCACCGATATTTAATTATACAATGGTCATTGCTTTCGTCATACATCATATACATTATTAATGAACGACTGAGGTAATACTATGCATTCAAAAAGTTACATTGGAGAGAGGAGGCCAAATATAGTCGAATTGCACATTTATGGCATCACTTACAGAATTGAAACTGACCAAAGCATTCTGTCGAAACCATCAAGAATGCACAATATAGAATTAGCTGACACCAAATTTACTAACGAACATAACATAACAAAAGCCTGCGATTTGTATTGAAAATTAGGAATTGTATTAATACTCGACACCGCAAGGTAAATGAGGTTACAGATAATACATACATACATTAATATTGGGAAAGTAGTACTTTTTCGTTCAATATATTGTCGGGACGCTAAATCAGACTTTAGACGACATTTTAACATCAAAGTTACAGAACCTTCATTCTAATGTTTGTTAGAGATATTTTTGCACATAAAGGTGGCACAGAGTGCAATAGACGTTAGCCTGAGCATCTTCTGCAAATCCTTCCAACCGTAATTATATATCCTTCTGATATAAATACCAGACAACGAAGAATTGCTACAACTGCTTCCGGGTAGTTGTAAATTTTGAGTATTAACACCCCCAATTGCCCCGTCCAACGCGTAGATATTTTCTAAGTATAAATACAAATATCAGGACGCTTCTATAACCTGTAGACGACATTTTAACATCAAAAATACAGAACTTTCATTCTAATGTTCCTTAGAGCTGTTTTTAGCATATAAATGTGGCACAAAGTGCAATAGACATTTGCCTCAGCATCTTCTGCGAGCGACCTTCCATCCGTAATTACTGCAATGGCTTTGTGATCTCAACAATTCAGCTTGCCAATTGAACTAGAATGCATTAAAAGTCAAACCGAGGCACAGAATTAATTATTTTAGTTAGTGCAAGTTTAGCTTACTTTTATTGAGATAAATGCACTGATGGGTGCAGCTGAGTTTTAAAAATTTAGGCAAAGGTAACATGAAAAACTAGTTCAAAAGGGTTACGTTTTTGGGTTCAGATTTGACGAGGTTTTGGAAGTGCGAATGCAGTTGGATTGTATCTGACGATGGTAGCGTTAACATTTGCAGTATAGTCTGTTCAATAAACATAAAAACACCAAGTGGCCTTTGATTTCCAAAATTTCATGAGTGTACTTCCACAATGCATCTTTGTCTAGGAATGTACTTCCAAAAAGTTACTAAAACAAATAGGTTAAGGGTGTGAGATTTACTTCCCATCTGTCATAAATGTTGTAATTAACTACTTTTAAGGATATTATACAAATACTATGTTGGATACTATTGATGTAGCGTTTATTAATAGGTATTTTTATTACATTTTATAAAACTTCAGGTGAAAATATCTAGAAAAATATCTGCTTTGACACTGATAATGAAAAAATATTAATTGTCATTTTTAAATTCAAATCTGCCTGTATGCAGGTGTGGAAACCTTTACAAAACAAAATACAGAATCCCTAGCACAAAAATTATATGCACATGCCAACTTCAAAAAAATTAATATGTTTTTGTGTTTACTGAATGCCCTATAGGTATTATGTTTGTCAATGTACAAAATGGTTTCCACAAGTACAAAGTTATCAGCATTACAGTGGTCGGAAAGTTAGGACCAGAATGACAAAGTAAGTGAAGGGTATAGCAATGCAGTACGATAATTAAAAACGTTGCAAGAAGCAACCGACAAAAAATGTTGCAAACGAGCAACCTACGAATAGCATTGAAATAGAACGAAGGACATTATTAAGTGCATAAAAAACTGCAGAACATAACAGTGCGGTTATAAACACAGTGAAAGAACAGATTACTTAGTGTAGTGCAATTGAATGTATGTATAATCTGTAACCTCAACTACCTTTCGGTGTAGAGGCTGGTGCTTTATGCGCTGACATGTGGCGATAGAATGCTCAAATTGCCCCGGATTCGGGATACAGAGTTAGAGCGCTCCTTTGGTGCTTGCACAGCAACCATTGTGTGATGTGTGTGTCTTGGTGATGTGTTGACCTTGTTACTCTATCTCTTAGGTCTGTGGTTCAGAGTAGAGCACAGTTAATTTGGTGCCCAACTATGAATGGTCTCACCGAGTGCGATTCCAATCGCCAAAGCTACGAAAAGATTCCGACTCCTTATTTCCTTTAAACAATTGTGGCGATATGTTGCTAAGATACCCGACCTTCTTTTGTTTAACAACCACAGAGAGAGCTTTGAAAATGCTCAAGCTGTTAACATTGTTCTACATCAGCTCCTAGAAAACTTTAATTTTTGATAATAAAAACACATTCATTTAGTGGAAGTGTTGGTTTTATTTAACTATAAAAGTGTTGGGCACATTTGGAATCAGTTTGCCAGTCTTCAACAGGTGTACTTTGTGCTTTTTCGTTGGCAACAAAATCCAGGCAGCTGCGGTCCAAGTACGGGCTGCGTTCGAGAATCGATATCGCCGCCAGGAGCTAGTTGGAGCCAAGGTTGGTGCCTCTGCGCAGAACTTTAGGCAGAGATCCGAGTTACCAGGCCTTTTGTAGCTAAGAAAACGAGTTAGCGTCCCGTGAGGGGTGCGATCAGCTTCAGAGTCTTTGCAAACCAGTCATTCTGCTCAACTTTCATCGGCCAGAGCTTTTTTATTTCGTTGGGGTTTGCAAGATTGGAGTTCCCGCTACGCATTGCCGCAGTTTCCGATTGTCCAGTGCATCTCAAAACCCAGAAATCGAAATGGCGTTATGTAGGAATTCAAAGGAAAATTGTCCATTCGTTTGCAAGCTAAAATAATTGATGTTGGCGTCACTTGTACGTCACGCTAGAATAAAAGCCGTTAGTACTGTTACTATGCGAAAATAATTATTGCTTACCTGAGGTATTTTGCTGAGTATGGCATTGATTTAAATTAATTATTGCGATTTGTACGAGTGTGCTCCGCTTTGTGTTTTATGTAAATTTCTGAGGTTATCTTCTTAAGCTTAATTTTGGTGCGTTCACCAATAAAATCCGAGTTAAACTAGAGCTACTAAAAGTTGGGTTGGCGACCCAACCCTGAGACAGAGTAATTTATGTTCACCGGAGCAGCCGAATATAGTTAAAATAAAATAAGTGCACAAAAGTCGTTTACCTTTGCATTAGAATAAATGTACATTTTAATAAGCCTAAGATCGTGCACAGGCAGCACTACTCTTATTTATTAGATAAACCATTATACCCTATCTCATAGGATTATATATCCTTCTGATATAAATACCAGACAACGACAAAGAGTTGCTACAACAGCTTCCCGGTAGTCGTAAATTGTGCATATTAACACCCCTAATTGTGCCATGCACAGTGTAACAATTTCTTATGTATAAGTGCAAATTTCGAGAAGTTACAATACGTCTAGACGACGTATCAACATCAAAGATACGGAACTTAAAAGCTAAACTTTCTTAGACGGTGTATTTGTAACGTTTTGTTCGTGAATTTAAATTCTAAGGATACCTAAAAAGTATTTGGAATTTAATTCATTGCATTATTAAACATTTGCATCTAACCACCGCGTCAAAAGGTGATAACAGAAGCCGGCAGCCGATGCGCAAACCGTTTAAAACATACACAAAGGTGTTTTTCCCACCCATGGAGTAAGAAGCTCAAGCACCGATAAGAGGTCGCAAACCCTATATAAGAGAACACATGGTAGCTGACAAGACCAGAACCTAACCAGAACTTGAGATCTTTTTTCCGATACCATCCTACCTTTCCTGATATAATAATAATAATAATAATAAAGAAATTTATTATCCAACTTAAGATGTATCCAGATATTACAAAATGAAAAAAAACATATAAATCGGATAATTGGAGAAAGTTCAGTAACGGTCGACGTTACTGTTCTTCCACTTCCCCAGATTTGATCCAAAGATAACAACGACAAAATTATAATAAAAAAAGAACACAATACAATTGTTAACTCTTTGATTGCGGTCACAAAAAAGTATGTATGATCTATACCCCCTTATAACTAAATATATTATACATATTACATATGTACATACATGTACACACATCCAGAGTATAGTAGCCCACCTAGACATCTCGCTCTATCAACCATTCCTTAAAATCTCTTTTAAATTTACTTACCGATAATCCCTTAAACTTTGAGGGTAATTTGTTAAAAAATTTGCAGATGTTATATGAAAAACTCCTCTGAAACGTACTATGATTGGGCGTAGATATGATCCCTCTATATCTAAGCTTAAGATTATGAATATCTGTTCGGTAAGTTATTTTGCGACTGAGATATGGTGGAACCTTGGTGATAAGTATTTTGTAATACAAAACAGAATAATGAATTTCTCTACGTTTTGTCATATTAAGCCAGTTAGCTTCTTTTAATTTGTATGTTATTCTTTCGTATTTCTTTATCCCGTAAATCAATCTTAACCAATTATTTTGAATAAGCTGTATCCTCCTACAATCTTCTGCATCAATGCAGTGAGCGTACAAGGTATCAGCATAATTAAATTGAGATAGTACTAAGGAATTACATAACATTACTTTAAGGTTTTTGTTTAATACATATCTGTTGGCGTAAATAAGTTTTAAAGCGCAGTAAGCTTTGCCTATGCAATTCCGTATATGTGTTTTAAATCTCAGAGCGTGATCGAGAACAACTCCAAGACTGGTTGCCTCGTCCCTCAAGAGCAGGAGGGTGTCATTTAAATATAATTTTACATTGTCGTACACAAGATCCCTATCATTCTTCCCACCAAACAGCATAACATTAGTTTTAGTTGGATTCAACGATAACGAATGTAGTATAGATTGACCTGCAAGGTTTTGCAGATCTTCATTTATTTTACTAATGGCGGAATCTACACTTTCTGGTGGGAAGGACAAGTAGACCTGCGTATCATCGGCATATAAATGATACTGACAATGTTGAAGAGCATTTTCCATTAAGTGACATGTATAGATAGTAAATAAAATTGGCCCTAATATGGATCCCTGTGGTACACCAGTCGAAACCAATGCGGGTTCAGATAGAATCCCATCAAGGCAAACTCTCTGCATTCTTTGCGATAAGTATGCGCTAAAGATATTTATGGCTGATAACTCAAACCCAATATAGTGTAAAATCGATGTTAGTACATCATGATCAAGCGTGTCAAATGCTTTGCTGAAATCCAACAGTATCAACACAGTTAGCCTACCCCGATCGATTGCACCTATTATATCGTCGATTATGTTGATTAGAGCTGTGGAACAACTGTATCCTGGTCTAAAGCCAGATTGGCACTCAGGTAATATCCTGTACCTTTCAATGTGTTGACGCAACTGAAGTGCCATTGCTTTTTCTATAATTTTGGACATTACAGGCAAAATACTAATTGGTCTTAAATCCTTGTATTTAGTTGGTTGGTTTTTTTTTTGGCAAGGGAATTATTTTCGCCTGTTTCCAGAGTTTTGGAAACACTGAGTTACTAAAGCAAAAATTTACTAAATGCTTTATAATAGGAATTATATACGGGCAACAAAGTTTTATCATATCAATGGAAATGTTATCTATGCCATAAGCCTTAGTTGTAATGCTGTTAATTATTTTTAAAATAGTTTCGTCGTTAATATCATGAAATTTAAACATTTCAGTAAAATTAGTTTTATTATTGCTACTATAAAAATTTATTAAGTTATGCCTAGAACTACCGTCAATCACAGGCACAGACTCAATGAAATATTTGTTAATTTTGTTTATATCTTTTAGATGGCTAGGGATGCTTTCGGCTTGCTTAGTCTTATTAATTACACTTAGTCTTTTCAATTCACGCCACATTATCTTTTCGCCACCATTAGATTTATTTAATTTATATTTTATATATGCTTTCTTTTCCAAATTGACTGTTTTATTTGTTAAATTTCTTAAACTCTTATAATAGTCCCAATGTGCGGCTAGTTTAGTTCTTTTAAATTTTGCAGCAGCCTTATCTCGCAGAGACATAAGCAATTTTAGATTGTCAGTAATCCAAGGAGCATATGTTTTTTTATGAGCTACTGATGTTTTCAAAGGAGCGTGGAAACCAAATAAATCCAAAATACACTTGTTTATAAATTCAATTTTATTATCAATGTCATTTAGCTCAGTAACGTGATAAAGCGGGACATGCTGCAAATCCAAAAGAAACTGCTCATGGTTAATATTTTTAAAATCACGATAGCTGTGGGGTTGCATTTGTCTGTTGTATATCAATTTCTAAAGTGCAAAATATTAACTCGTGGCCTTTAATATTGTTTACACTGCAAGTGCCTTTATCCCTAGCCCGTAATTTTGTGCTTATAAAAATTAAATCAATCAAAGACACACTAGTTTTTGTTAAATATGTTGGTGTATCTATTAATTGTTTTAAACCTAAAGAGTCACATAATAGCAATAATTTATTAGTATGAAGGTTTTCTGTACGCAGTAAGTTGACATTAAAGTCCCCAGCACAAACAACATAATCGCCCACTAAAACCGCATTGGAAATCGATTTCTCAAACGAATTTAAAAAGTTATTGAACCTAAGTGAAGGTGGCTTATAAATAGCTCCAACACAATAAACTTTTTTATTAATAGCAATTTTTATCCACAGCTGCTCGATATCATTATCAGAAGGTAAAATAGTACATTTAAAAATGGTCCTAACATACATACCCACACCTCCTCCTCTTTCAGGGCGATCCACACGATAAAAATTGTATCCCTTTACTGCAACAGTATTACTAGTTATCCCAGTTGTTAACCAAGTCTCTGAAATCGCAATAATATCAAAATCATTACTAAAAACAAAGTCTTTAAAATCTGAAAAATGAGCAGTTAAGGAGCAGATGTTCAGATGGGCAACCTTTAATAACCTGTTACGCATCAATCCAATAAAAAAAATCTTACTTAAAATTTCAATTAACTACTGAAATATATAAAAGAGAAGAGCAAAAAAAAATTAAAGATATTAATATATTTAAAAATTATTTAAAGATAAACAAGGAGAAAAATTAATGTTAATGAGTACAACACTTACAAACTAAGGTAACCGCACTACCGAAACGCACACGCAAAAGAAAACCCTGCACATGCAACTGATTTTATAAAGTTATTCCACAATAATTAACACAGATTTTCCAGATCCTTCATTGTCTTTATTCTCATCTTGCGATTGTTTTTGTTGACAATTATTACGCCATCCTGGGACCACACGTTTTTATAGCCAAATCGCTCGCTTGCATTGTTCAGAATATCTGCCCTCGTTTTTGTGAGGTCTTCCCGTATCACAATGCCCGAACCTTTCAATTTCTTCTTAGCTTGGTAAACACCTGCACGATAGCGATAACTGGTGAATTTGACGATTGTAGCTCTGGGTCGCGCAGTTCCAGATGTTACGGCACCAACCCGATGGCATCGATCTATCATAGTTTTATTTAAAACGATTCCTAGTTTTTCATTTAAGGTTTTAGCAATCACCTGCTCAATGTTTTCGCCTTTATTTTCAACCAAGCCAAAAATACGTAACGAATTTCTTCGGGTGTATTGTTCCAAGTTGTCTATTGTGTTTATCAACTCCTCATTCTCTTCTTTTAACTTTTGGTTGCTTTTTTCTAACACTTCACACTTTTCCATTAATTTCTCAAGTTTTTCTTCTATCTTTTCCATAACTAAAATAGAAAGTTTTGTAGCAATGACGTCGAGAAATTTATCTTCCGCTAGATTGTCGTTGAAGGTTTTAGCCGCAATCTCACAGATATTCTTTTGTTGTGCTTGCGTGAAGACCATCTTTAATAATAATTGGAATATAATCTCGCTTTACCCTGACAGCGTTAGTTAGACTAGATGCAAGGCCCTTAAGGAGCTGACAGCGTTTTCTGCTAGTTCTTGAGTACATTTAGCCGCCCCGCAATCCGCATTACCCAACCGTCGTTAATTGCATGCCGAAACCGCGGCCTTTGCAAATAAATTTTCCTTGTAACTTAATTTTTCCTGTAAATTAATTTTACCTGTTCCCGTATAACCAGACCGCGGATAATTACATGCCGAGATCGCGGCACCTGCAAGCTCATGTTCCTGTAACCCCCCGTACGAGACCGCCGCTACTGCGTTGTCTGTAATCGCCTAAAAAATCCAGAGCGTACATTTTAATTACATTCAACGAACTTAACTTTCTTGGCATTAATGCACTCCGAGATTTTCTACAGCTGTAGCCGTCTACTAGTAACCGACACCCGAAGATCTCGAAATAAGGCACCCACCTACAAAACCAGCTGCCTGCACCCAGGAAGCCCATTCGTGAGGGCATCCCAGTTCCAGCGCTCCGCCATTTCTATAATGGAATTCCGAGGTTACCGCCGCTTCGAAATTCGCAAGTGCATAATCTGAAAAATACACACTCTATAAAAATCCCAGACTGCTATTTCGGTAGCCAGGTGTGGTAAATCGTTCACATTGTCGCTGATGGGTGTCATGAATACGGATAAAATATAATAAAATCCAATGAAAAGTCCGCAGAAGTCGCAAATTCACTTATTAAACGCCATCTTTCTGGAAATTGAGCATCTATTTGCTAGGAGGAAAATAAACATATTTCTTTTGCAATACTAGTACACGTAAAACGCATCAAAAGTTCACATAAAGCTTTATGTTTCCCTGTGGTCATTCGCACGTACATAAACTGAAAAATACACACTCTATAAAAATTCCAGAAAGCTATTTCGGTAGCCAGGTGTTATAAGTCGTTCATATAGTCACTGATGGGTGCAATGAATACGGATAAAATAAAATAAAATCCAATGAAATGACCGCTGAAGTTGTAAATGCGCTTATTAAAAGCTAACTTACTGCAAATTGAGCATCTAAATGCTAGTAGGGGAATAAACATATTTCTTTTGAACGTAAAACGCACAAAAAGTTCACATAAAGCTTTGACTATCCCTGAGGTCATTCGCAAGTGCATAACCTGAAAAATACAACCTCTATAAAAATCCCAGAGTGCTATATCGGTAGCCAGGTGAAGTAAATTGTTCATATTGTCACTGATGAGTGCCATGAATACGAATACAATATAATAAAAACTAATGAAAAGTACACTGATGTCGCAAATCCGCTTATTAAACGTTAACTTACTGCAAATTGAGCATCTAATTGCTAGTAGGGGAATAAGTATATTTCTTTTGCAATACTAGCACACGTAAAATGCACCAGAAGTGCACATAAAGCTTTATGTTTCCCAGTAGTCATTCGCAACTGCATAACCTGAAAAACACACGCTCTATAAAGGTTCCAGAGTGCTATTTTGGTTGCCAAGTGAAGTAAATCGTTCAGATTGTCACTGATGAGTGCCATGAATACGGATAAAATATAATAAAATGACATGAGAAGTCCGCTGAAATCGCAAATGCACCTATTAAACGCTAACTTACTGCTAATTCAGCATCTAGTTGCTAGGAGGGGCATAAACATATTCCTTTTGCAATACTAGTACACGTAAAACGCACCAAAAGTTCACATAAAGCTATATGTTTCCCTGTGGTCATTCGCAAGTACATAAACTGAAAAATACACATTCTATAAAAATCCCAAAGTGCTATTTTGGTAGCCAGGTGAAGTAAACCGTTCATATTGTCACTGATGGGTGTCATGAATACGGATAAAATATAATAGAATGCAATGAAAAGTTTGCTGAAGCCGGAAATGCACTTATTAAATGCTATCTTACTGCAAATTCAGCATTCAATTGCTAGGAGGAGCATAAACATATTTCTTTTGTAATACTAGCACTCGTAAAACGCACCAGAACTGCATATAAAGCTTTATCTTACCCTGTGGTCATTCGCAAGTACATAATCTGAAAAATACGCTCTCTATAAAAATCCCAGACTGTTATTTCGGTAGCCACGTGCAGTAAATCGTTCACATTGTCACTGATGGGTGGCATGAATACTGATAAAATATAATAAAATCCAATAAACGGTCCGCAGAAATAGAAAATTCACTTATTATACGCTATCTTACTGCAAATTGCGCATCTAATTGCTGGGATGGGCATAAACATAATTCTTTTGAAATACTAGTACACGTAAAACTTTGAGCATCCCTGTGGTCATTCGTAAGTGCAAAACCTGAAAAATACACCCTCTGTAAAAATCCCAGAGTGTTATTTCGGTAGCCAGGTGAAGTAAATCGTTTATATTGTCACTGATGGGTGTCATGAATACGGATAAAATTTAATAGAATGCAATGAAAAGTGCGCTGAAATCGCTATCTTACTGCAAATTCAGAATTCAATTGTTAGGAGGAACATAGAGTTAATTCTTTTGCAATACTAGCACTCGTAAAACGCACCAGAAGTGCACATAAAGCTTTATTTTTCCCTGTGGTCATTCGCAAGTGCATAATCTGAAAAAATCCCAGAGTGCTATTTCGGTAGCCAGGAGTAGTAAATCGTTCATATTATCACTGATGGGTGCTATGAATACGGATAAAATATAATAAAATTCAATAAAAAGTCCGCAGAAGTAGAAAATTCACTTGTTATACGCCCTAGCTCTTACTGCAAATTGCGCATCTAATTGCTGGGAGTGCCGTAAACATAATTGTTTTGCAATACTAGTACACGTAAAACTCACCAGAAGTGCCCATAAAGCTTTGAGTATCCCTGTGGTCATTCGCAAGTGCATAACCTGAAAAATACACACTCTATAAAAATTCCAGAAAGCTATTTCGGTAGCCAGGTGTTATAAGTCGTTCATATAGTCACTGATGGGTGCAACGAATACGGATAAAATATAATAAAATCCAATGAAATAACCGCTGAAGTTGTAAATGCGCTTATTAAACGCTAACTTACTGCAAATTGAGCATCTAATTGCTAGTAGGGGAATAAACATATTTCTTTTGAACGTAAACACGTAAAACGCACAAAAAGTTCACATAAAGCTTTGACTATCCCTGAGGTCATTCGCAAGTGCATAACCTGAAAAATACAACCTCTATAAAAATCCCAGAGTGCTATTTCGGTAGCCAGGTGAAGTAAATTGTTCATATTGTCACTGATGAGTGCCATGAACACGAATACAATATAATAAATACTAATGAAAAGTAGACTGATGTCGCAAATACGCTTATTAAACGTTAACTTACTGCAAATTGAGCATCTAATTTCTAGTAGGGGAATAAGTATATTTCTTTTGCAATACTAGCACACGTAAAATGCACCAGAAGTGCACATAAAGCTTTATGTTTCCCAGTAGTCATTCGCAAGTGCATAACCTGAAAAACACACACTCTAAAAGGTTCCAGAGTGCTATTTTGGTTGCCAGGTGAAGTAAATCGTTCATATTGTCACTAATGGGTAACATAAATTCGGATAAAATATAATAAAATCCAATGATAGGTCCGCTGAAGTCGTAAATGCGCTTATTATACGCTCACTTACTGCAAATTGAGCATCTAATTGCTAGGAGTGAAAAAACGTATTTCTTTTCGATACTAGTACAAGTAGATCGCACCAATAGTTCACATAAAGCTTTGTTTCCCTGTGGTCATTCGCAAGTGCTTAATCTGAAAAATACACGCTCTATAAAAATCCCGGAATGCTATTTCAGCAGCCAGGTGTTGTAAATCGTTCATATTGTAACTGATGGGTGTTATGAATTCGGATAAAATATAATAAAATCCAATGAAAGGCCCGCTGAAGTCGTAAATACGCTTTTTAAACGCTAACTTACTGCAAATTGTGCATCTAATTGCTAGGAGGGGAATAAACATATTTCTTTTACATTACTAGTACACGTAAAATGCACCAGAAGTGCACATAAAGCTTTGAGTATCTCTGTGGCCATTCGCAAGTTTATAATCTAAAAAATAAACACTTTATAGAAATCCCAAAGTGCTATCTCGCTTGCCATGTGTGGTAAATCGTTTTTATTGTCACTGATGGGTGCCATGAATACGGATAAAATATAATAAAATCCAATGAAAGGTTTGCTGAAGTAGTAAATGCGCCTATTAAACGCTAACTTACTGCAAATTGGGCATCTAATTGCTGGGAGGGGATGAAACATATTCGTTTTACAATACTAGTACACGTAAAATGCACCTGAAGTGCACATAAAGCTATGATTATCCCTGTAACCATTCGCAAATGCATAATCTAAAAAATAAACACTTATAAGAATCCCAAAGTGCTATTTCAGTAACAAGATATGGTTAATCGTTCTTATCGTCACTGATGGGTGCCATAAATACGGATAAAAAATAGTAATATCCTATGAAAGGTCCGCTGAAGTCGTAAATGCCCTTATTAACCGCTAACTTACTGCAAATTGAGCATCTAATTGCTAGGAGGGGAATAATCATATTTCTTTTCCAATACTAGTTCACGTAAAACGAACCAGAAGTGCACATAAAGTTTGTGGTACATCGTTTTTATTGTTACTGATGGGTGCCTGAATACGAATACAATATAATAAAATCCAATGAAATGTCCGCTGAAATCGTAAATGCGCTTATTAAACGCTAACTTACTGCAAATTCAGCATCTAATTGGTAGGAAGGGCATAAACATATTACTTTTGCAATACTAGCACTCGAAAACGCACCACCAGTGCACATAAAGCTTTATGTTTTTCTGTAATTATTCAGAAGTGCATATCTAAAAAATACACACTCTATCAGAATCCCAGAATGCTATTTGGGTAGCCAGGTGTAATAAGTCGTTCATATAGTTACTAATGGGTGCCATGAATACGGATAAAATATAATAAAATCCAATGAAATGTCCGCACAAGTCGCAAATTCACTTATTAAACGCTATCTTACCGCAACTTGAACATCTAATTGCTAGGAGGGGAATAAACATATTTCTTTTGCAATACTAGAACACGTAAAACGCACCAACATTTCACATAAAGCTTTATGTTTCCCTGTGGTCAATCGCAAGTGCATAATCTAAAAAATAAACACTTTATAAGAATCCCAAAGTGCTCTTTCGGTAGCCAGGTGTGGTAAATCGTTTTTATTGTCACTGATGGGTGCCTGAATACGGATACAATATAATAAAATCCAATAAAAGGTCGCCTGAAGTCGTAAATTCGCTTATTATTCGCTAACTTACTGCAAATTGAGCATCAAATTGCCAGGAGGGGAATAAACATATTTCTTTTACAATACTAGTCCTAGTAAAAAGCACCAAAAGTGCACATAAAGCTTTATGTTTTTCTGTCATCATTCGCAAGTGCATAATCTAAAAAATACACACTCTATTAAAATCCGAGAGTGCTATTTCGGTAGCCAGGTGTGGTAAATCGTCGATATTGTCACTGATGGGTGACATGAATACGGATAAAATATAATAAAATCTAATGAAATGTCCGATGAAGTCGTAAGTGCGCTTATTATTCGCTAACATACTGCAAATTGAGCATCAAATTGCCAGGAGGGGAATAAACATATTTCTTTTGCAATACTAGTACACGTAAAACGCACCAGAAGTGCACATAAAGCTTTGAGTATTCCTGTAGTTGTTTGCAAGTGCATTATCTAAAAAATAAACACTTTATAAGAATCCCAAAGTGCTATTTCGGTAGTCAGGTGTGGTAAATCTTTCATATTGGCACTGATGGGTGCCATGAATACGGATAAAATATAATAAAATCCAATGAAAGGTTTGCTGAAGTCGTAAATGCGCTTATTATACGCTAACTTACTGCAAATTGAGTATCTAATTGCCAGGAGGGGAATAAACATATTTCTTTTGCAATACTAGTCCTAGTAAAAAGCACCAAAAGTGCACATAAAGCTTTATGTTTTTCTGTCATCATTCGCAAGTGCATAATCTAAAAAATACACACTCTATTAAAATCCGAGAGTGCTATTTCGGTAGCCAGGTGTGGTAAATCGTCGATATTGTCACTGATGGGTGCCATGAATACGGATAAAATATAATAAAATCTAATGAAATGTCCGCTGAAGTCGTAAGTGCGCTTATTATTCGCTAACATACTGCAAATTGAGCATCAAATTGCCAGGAGGGGAATAAACATATTTCTTTTGCAATACTAGTACACGTAAAACGCACCAGAAGTGCACATAAAGCTTTGAGTATTCCCGTAGTTGTTTGCAAGTGCATTATCTATAAAATAAACACTTTATAAGAATCCCAAAGTGCGCTTTCGGTAGCCAGGTGTGGTAAATCGTTTTTATTGTCACTGATGGGTGCCTGAATACGGATACAATATAATAAAATTAAATAAAAGGTCCCCGAAGTCGCAAATTCGCTTAGTATACACACACTCTATAAATGTTCCAGAGTGCTATTTTGGTAGCCAAGTGAAGTAAATCGTTCATATTGTCACTGATGTGTGCCATAAATACGGATAAAATATAATAAAATCTAATGAAAAGTCCGCAAAAGTCGCAAATTCACTTATTAAACGCTATCTTACCGCAACTTGAACATCTAATTGCTAGGAGGGGAATAAACATATTTCTTTTGCAATACTAGAACACGTAAAACGCTCCAACATTTCACATAAAGCTTTATGTTTCCCTGTGGTCAATCGCAAGTGCATAATCTAAAAAATAAACACTTTATAAGAATCCCAAAGTGCTCTTTCGGTAGCCAGGTGTGGTAAATCGTTTTTATTGTCACTGATGGGTGCCTGAATACGGATACAATATAATAAAATCCAATAAAAGGTCGCCTGAAGTTGTAAAATCGCTTAGTATACGCTAACTTACTGCAAATTGAGCATCTAATTGCCAGGAGGGGAATAAACATATTTCTTTTGCAATACTAGTACTAGTAAAAAGCACCAAAAGTGCACATAAAGCTTTATGTTTTTCTGTCATCATTCGCAAGTGCATAATCTAAAAAATACACACTCTATTAAAATCCGAGAGTGCTATTTCGGCAGCCAGGTGTGGTAAATCGTCGATAATGTCACTGATGGGTGCCATGAATACGGATAAAATATAATAAAATTTAATGAAATGTCCGCAGAAGTCGTAAATCCGCTTATTATTCGCTAACTTACTGCAAATTGAGCATCAAATTGCCAGGAGGGGAATAAACATATTTCTTTTGCAATACTAATACACGTAAAAAGCACCAAAAGTGCACATAAAGCTTTATGTTTGTCAGTGGTCATTCGCAAGTGCATAATCTAAAAAATTAACACTATAAGAATCTCAAAGTGCTATTTCGGTAGCCAGGTGTGATAAATCGTTTTTACTGTCACTGATGGTTGCCATGAATACGGATAAAATATAATAGAATGGAATGAAATGTCCGCTGAAGTCGTAAATGCGCTTATGAAACGCTAACTTACTTCAAATTGAGCATCTAAATGGTAGGAAGGGCATAAACATATTACTTTTGCAATACTACCACTCGGAAACGCACCACAAGTGCACATAAAGCTTTATGTTTTTCTGTAATCATTCGCAAGTGCATATCTAAAAAATACACACTCTATAAGTATCGCAGAATGCTATTTCGGTAGCCAGGTGTAATAAGTCGTTCATATAGTTACTAATGGGTGCCATGAATACGGATAAAATATAATAAAATCCAATGAAATGTCCGCAAAAGTCGCAAATTCACTTATTAAACGCTATCTTACTGCAACTTGAACATCTAATTGCTAGGAGGGGAATAAACATATTTCTTTTGCAATACTAGAACACGTAAAACGCACCAACATTTTACATAAAGCTTTATGTTTCCCTGTGGTCATTCGCAAGTGCATAATCTAAAAAATAAACACTTTATAAGAATCCCAAAGTGCTCTTTCGGTAGCCAGGTGTGGTAAATCGTTTTTATTGTCACTGATGGGTGCCTGAATACGGATACAATATAATAAAATCCAATAAAAGGTCGCCTGAAGTCGTAAATTCGCTTAGTATACGCTAACTTACTGCAAATTGAGCATCTAATTGCTAGGAGAGGAATAAACATATTTCTTTTGCAATACTAGTACACGTAAAACGCACCAAAAGTGCACATAAAGCTTTGAGTATTCCTGTAGTTGTTTGCAAGTGCATTATCTAAAAAATAAACACTTTATCAGAATCCCAAAGTGATCTTTCGGTAGCCAGGTGTGGTAAATCGTTTTTATTATCACTGATGGGTGCCTGAATACGGATACAATATAATAAAATTAAATAAAAGGTCCCCTGAAGTCGCAAATTCGCTTAGTATACACACACTCTATAAATCTTCCAGAGTGCTGTAAATCTTTCATATTGGCACTGATGGGTGCCATGAATACGGATAAAATATAATAAAATCCAATGAAAGGTTTGCTGAAGTCGTAAATGCGCTTATTATACGCTAACTTACTGCAAATTGAGCATCTAATTGCCAGGAGGGGAATAAACATATTTCTTTTGCAATACTAGTCCTAGTAAAGAGCACCAAAAGTGCACATAAAGCTTTATGTTTTTTTGTCATCATTCGCAAGTGCATAATCTAAAAAATACACACTCTATTAAAATCCGAGAGTGCTATTTCGGTAGCCAGGTGTGGTAAATCGTCGATATTGTCACTGATGGGTGCCATGAATACGGATAAAATATAATAAAATCTAATGAAATGTCCGCTGAAGTCGTAAGTGCGCTTATTATTCGCTAACTTACTGCAAATTGAGCATCAAATTGCCAGGAGGGGAATAAACATATTTCTTTTGCAATACTAGTACACGTAAAACGCACCAGAAGTGCACATAAAGCTTTGAGTATTCCTGTAGTTGTTTGCAAGTGCATTATCTAAAAAATAAACACTTTATAAGAATCCCAAAGTGCGCTTTCGGTAGCCAGGTGTGGTAAATCGTTTTTATTGTCACTGATGGGTGCCTGACTACGGATACAATATAATAAAATTAAATAAAAAAGGTCCCCGAAGTCGCAAATTCGCTTAGTATACACACACTCTATAAATGTTCCAGAGTGCTATTTTGGTAGCCAAGTGAAGTAAATCGTTCATATTGTCACTGATGTGTGCCATAAATACGGATAAAATATAATAAAATCTAATGAAAAGTTCGCTGAAGTTTCAAATGCACTGATTAAACGCTATCATACTAGAAATTCAGCATCTAATTGCTAATAGGGGAATAAACATATTCCTTTTGCAATACTAGTACATGTAAAACACACCAGAAGTGCACATAAAGCTTTGAGTATCCCTGTGGTCATTCACAAGTGCATAATCTAAAAGGTACACAATTTATAAGAATCCCAAAGTGCTATTTCGGTAGTCAGGTGTGGTAAATCTTTCATATTGGCACTGATGGGTGCCATGAATACGGATAAAATATAATAAAATCCAATGAAAGGTTTGCTGAAGTCGTAAATGCGCTTATTATACGCTAACTTACTGCAAATTGAGCATCTAATTGTCAGGAGGGGAATAAACATATTTCTTTTGCAATACTAGTACTAGTAAAAAGCACCAAAAGTGCACATAAAGCTTTATGTTTTTCTGTCATCATTCGCAAGTGCATAATCTATAAAATACACACTCTATTAAAATCCGAGAGTGCTATTTCGGTAGCCAGGTGTGGTAAATCGTCGATATTGTCACTGATGGGTGCCATGAATACGGATAAAATATAATAAAATTTAATGAAATGTCCGTAGAAGTCGTAAATCCGCTTATTATTCGCTAACTTACTGCAAATTGAGCATCAAATTGCCAGGAGGAGAATAAACATATTTCTTTTGCAATACTAATACACGTAAAAAGCACCAAAAGTGCACATAAAGCTTTATGTTTGTCAGTGGTCATTCGCAAGTGCATAATCTAAAAAATTAACACTTTATAAGAATCTCAAAGTGCTCTTTCGGTAGCCAGGTGTGATAAATCGTTTTTACTGTCACTGATGGTTTCCATGAATACGGATAAAATATAATAGAATGGAATGAAATGTCCGCTGAAGTCGTAAATGCGCTTATGAAACGCTAACTTACTTCAAATTGAGCATCTAATTGGTAGGAAGGGCATAAACATATTACTTTTGCAATACTACCACTCGGAAACGCACCACAAGTGCACATAAAGCTTTATGTTTTTCTGTAATCATTCGCAAGTGCATATCTAAAAAATACACACTCTATCAGAATCCCAGAATGCTATTTGGGTAGCCAGGTGTAATAAGTCGTTCATATAGTTACTAATGGGTGCCATGAATACGGATAAAATATAATAAAATCCAATGAAATGTCCGCAAAAGTCGCAAATTCACATATTAAACGCTATCTTACTGCAACTTGAACATCTAATTGCTAGGAAAGGAATAAACATATTTCTTTTGCAATACTAGAACACGTAAAACGCACCAACATTTCACATAAAGCTTTATGTTTCCCTGTGGTCAATCGCAAGTGCATAATCTAAAAAATAAACACTTTATAAGAATCCCAAAGTGCTCTTTCGGTAGCCAGGTGTGGTAAATCGTTTTTATTGTCACTGATGGGTGCCTGAATACGGATACAATATAATAAAATCCAATAAAAGGTCGTCTGAAGTCGTAAATTCGCTTAGTATACGCTAACTTACTGCAAATTGAGCATCTAATTGCCAGGAGGGGAATAAACATATTTCTTTTGCAATACTAGTACTAGTAAAAAGCACCAAAAGTGCACATAAAGCTTTATGTTTTTCTGTCATTATTCGCAAGTGCATAATCTAAAAAATACACACTCTATTAAAATCCGAGAGTGCTATTTCGGCAGCCAGGTGTGGTAAATCGTGGATATTGTCACTGATGGGTGCCATGAATACGGATAAAATATAATAAAATCTAATGAAATGTCCACTGAAGTCGTAAATGCGCTTATTATTCGCTAACTTACTGCAAATTGAGCATCAAATTGCCAGGAGGGGAATAAACATATTTCTTTTGCAATACTAGTACACGTAATCCGCACCAGAAGTGCACATAAAGCTTTGAGTATTCCTGTAGTTGTTTGCAAGTGCATTATCTAAAAAATAAACACTTTATAAGAATCCCAAAGTGCGCTTTCGGTAGCCAGGTGTAGTAAATCGTTTTTATTGTCACTGATGGGTGCCTGAATCTCTCTCTCTCTCTCTCTTCTTCAGACTTTGTTGGTCCAATATTGGACATAGTCCTCCCCGATTCGGTCCCATTCTTCTCTCTGATTTGCCAGTCTGATCCACTTTTTACCGGCCACCTTCCGGATGTCATCCGACCACTTGGTTACTGGTCTTCCTACGCTTCGTCTCGTTGTTCTTTGTCTCCACTGTAGCAGTCTTGTATCCCATCTATCATCTGTCCTTCTAGCCACATGTCCTGAATACGGATACAATATAATAAAATTAAATAAAAGATCCCCTGAAGTCGCAAATTCGCTTAGTATACACACACTCTATAAATGTTCCAGAGTGCTATTTTGGTAGCCAAGTGAAGTAAATCGTTCATATTGTCACTGATGTGTGCCAGAAATACGGATAAAATATAATAAAATCTAATGTAAAGTCCGCTGAAGTTTCAAATGCACTGATTAAACGCTATCATACTAGAAATTTAGCATCTAATTGCTTATAGGGGAATAAACATATTCCTTTTGCAATACTAGTACATGTAAAACACACCAGAAGTGCACATAAAGCTTTGAGTATCCCTGTGGTCATTCACAAGTGCATAATCCAAAAAGTAAACAATTTATAAGAATCCCAAAGTGCTATTTCGGTAGTCAGGTGTGGTAAATCTTTCATATTGGCACTGATGGGTGCCATGAATACGGTTAAAATATAATAAAATCCAATGAAAGGTTTGCTGAAGTCGTAAATGCGCTTATTATACGCTAACTTACTGCAAATTGAGCATCTAATTGCCAGGAGGGGAATAAACATATTTCTTTTGCAATACTAGTCCTAGTAAAAAGCACCAAAAGTGCACATAAAGCTTTATGTTTTTCTGTCATCATTCGCAAGTATATAATCTAAAAAATACACACTTTATTAAAATCCGAGAGTGCTATTTCGGTAGCCAGGTGTGGTAAATCGTCGATATTGTCACTGATGGGTGCCATGAATACGGATAAAATATAATAAAATCTAATGAAATGTCCGCTGAAGTCGTAAATGCGCTTATTATTCGCTAACTTACTGCAAATTGAGCATCAAATTGCCAGGAGGGGAATACACATATTTCTTTTGCAATACTAGTACACGTAAAACGCACCAGAAGTGCACATAAAGCTTTGAGTATTCCTGTAGTTGTTTGCAAGTGCATTATCTAAAAAATAAACACTTTATAAGAATCCCAAAGTGCGCTTTCGGTAGCCAGGTGTGGTAAATCGTTTTTATTGTCACTGATGGGTGCCTGACTACGGATACAATATAATAAAATTAAATAAAAGGTCCCCGAAGTCGCAAATTCGCTTAGTATACACACACTCTATAAATGTTCCAGAGTGCTATTTTGGTAGCCAAGTGAAGTAAATCGTTCATATTGTCACTGATGTGTGCCATAAATACGGATAAAATATAATAAAATCTAATGAAAAGTCCGCAAAAGTCGCAAATTCACTTATTAAACGCTATCTTACCGCAACTTGAACATCTAATTGCTAGGAGGGGAATAGACATATTTCTTTTGCAATACTAGAACACGTAAAACGCACCAACATTTCACATAAAGCTTTATGTTTCCCTGTGGTCAATCGCAAGTGCATAATCTAAAGAATAAACACTTTATAAGAATCCCAAAGTGCTCTTTCGGTAGCCAGGTGTGGTAAATCGTTTTTATTGTCACTGATGGGTGCCTGAATAAGGATACAATATAATAAAATCCAATAAAAGGTCGCCCGAAGTCGTAAATTCGCTTAGTATACGCTAACTTACTGCAAATTGAGCATCTAATTGCCAGGAGGGGAATAAACATATTTCTTTTGCAATACTAGTACTAGTAAAAAGCACCAAAAGTGCACATAAAGCTTTATGTTTTTCTGTCATCATTCGCAAGTGCATAATCTAAAAAATACACACTCTATTAAAATCCGAGAGTGCTATTTCGGCAGCCAGGTGTGGTAAATCGTCGATATTGTCACTGATGGGTGCCATGAATACGGATAAAATATAATAAAATTTAATGAAATGTCCGCAGAAGTCGTAAATCCGCTTATTATTCGCTAACTTACTGCAAATTGAGCATCAAATTGCCAGGAGGGGAATAAACATATTTCTTTTGCAATACTAATACACGTAAAAAGCACCAAAAGTGCACATAAAGCTTTATGTTTGTCAGTGGTCATTCGCAAGTGCATATCTAAAAAATTAACACTTTATAAGAATCTCAAAGTGCTATTTCGGTAGCCAGGTGTGATAAATCGTTTTTACTGTCACTGATGGTTGCCATGAATACGGATAAAATATAATAGAATGGATTGAAATGTCCGCTGAAGTCGTAAATGCGCTTATGAAACGCTAACTTACTTCAAATTGAGCATCTAATTGGTAGGAAGGGCATAAACATATTACTTTTGCAATACTACCACTCGGAAACGCACCACAAGTGCACATAAAGCTTTATGTTTTTCTGTAATTATTCGCAAGTGCATATCTAAAAAATACACACTCTATAAGTATCGCAGAATGCTATTTCGGTAGCCAGGTGTAATAAGTCGTTCATATAGTTACTAATGGGTGCCATGAATACGGATAAAATATAATAAAATCCAATGAAATGTCCGCAAAAGTCGCAAATTCACTTATTAAACGCTATCTTACTGCAACTTGAACATCTAATTGCTAGGAGGGAAATAAACATATTTCTTTTGCAATACTAGAACACGTAAAACGCACCAACATTTTACATAAAGCTTTATGTTTCCCTGTGGTCATTCGCAAGTGCATAATCTAAAAAATAAACACTTTATAAGAATCCCAAAGTGCTCTTTCGGTAGCCAGGTGTGGTAAATCGTTTTTATTGTCACTGATGGGTGCCTGAATACGGATACAATATAATAAAATACAATAAAAGGTCGCCTGAAGTCGTAAATTCGCTTAGTATACGCTAACTTACTGCAAATTGAGCATCTAATTGCTAGGAGAGGAATAAACATATTTCTTTTGCAATACTAGTACACGTAAAACGCACCAAAAGTGCACATAAAGCTTTGAGTATTCCTGTAGTTGTTTGCAAGTGCATTATCTAAAAAATAAACACTTTATAAGAATCCCAAAGTGCTCTTTCGGTAGCCAGGTGTGGTAAATCGTTTTTATTGTCACTGATGGGTGCCTGAATACGGATACAATATAATAAAATTAAATAAAACGTCCCCTGAAGTCGCAAATTCGCTTAGTATACACACCCTCTATAAATGTTCCAGAGTGCTATTTTGGTAGCCAAGTGAAGTAAATCGTTCATATTGTCACTGATGTGTGCCATAAATACGGATAAAATATAATAAAATCTAATGAAAAGTCCGCTGAAGTTTCAAATGCACTGATTAAACGCTATCATTCTAGAAATTCAGCATCTAATTGCTAATAGGGGAATAAACATATTCCTTTTGCAATACTAGTACATGTAAAACACACCAGAAGTGCACATAAAGCTTTGAGTATCCCTGTGGTCATTCACAAGTGCATAATCTAAAAGGTAAACAATTTATAAGAATCCCAAAGTGCTATTTCGGTAGTCAGGTGTTCTAAATCTTTCATATTGGCACTGATGGGTGCCATGAATACGGATAAAATATAATAAAATCCAATGAAAGGTTTGCTGAAGTCGTAAATGCGCTTATTATACGCTAACTTACTGCAAATTGAGCATCTAATTGCCAGGAGGAGAATAAACATATTTCTTTTGCAATACTAGTCCTAGTAAAAAGCACCAAAAGTGCACATAAAGCTTTATGTTTTTCTGTCATCATTCGCAAGTGCATAATCTAAAAAATACACACTCTATTAAAATCCGAGAGTGCTATTTCGGTAGCCAGGTGTGGTAAATCGTCGATATTGTCACTGATGGGTGCCATGAATACGGATAAAATATAATAAAATCTAATGAAATGTCCGCTGAAGTCGTAAGTGCGCTTATTATTCGCTAACTTACTGCAAATTGAGCATCAAATTGCCAGGAGGGGAATAAACATATTTCTTTTGCAATACTAGTACACGTAAAACGCACCAGAAGTGCACATAAAGCTTTGAGTATTCCTGTAGTTGTTTGCAAGTGCATTATCTAAAAAATAAACACTTTATAAGAATCCTAAAGTGCGCTTTCGATAGCCAGGTGTGGTAAATCGTTTTTATTGTCACTGATGGGTGCCTGAATACGGATACAATATAATAAAATTAAATAAAACGTCCCCTGAAGTCGCAAATTCGCTTAGTATACACACCCTCTATAAATGTTCCAGAGTGCTATTTTGGTAGCCAAGTGAAGGAAATCGTTCATATTGTCACTGATGTGCGCCATAAATACGGATAAAATATAATAAAATCTAATGAAAAGTCCGCTGAAGTTTCAAATGCACCGAATAAACGCTATCATACTAGAAATTCAGCATCTAATTGCTAATCGGGGACTAAACATATTCCTTTTGCAATACTAGTACATGTAAAACACACCAGAAGTGCACATAAAGCTTTGAGTATCCCTGTGGTCATTCACAAGTGCCTAATCTAAAAAGTAAACAATTTATAAGAATCCCAAAGTGCTATTTTGGTAGTCAGGTGTGGTAAATCTTTCATATTGGCACTGATGGGTGCCATGAATACGGATAAAATATAATAAAATCCAATGAAAGGTTTGCTGAAGTCGCAAATGCGCTTATTATACGCTAACTTACAGCAAATTGAGCATCTAATTGCCAGGAGGGGAATAAACATATTTCTTTTGCAATACCAGTACTAGTAAAAAGCACCAAAAGTGCACATAAAGCTTTATGTTTTTCTGTCATCATTCGCAAGTGCATAATCTAAAAAATACACACTCTATTAAAATCCGAGAGTGCTATTTCGGTAGCCAGGTGTGGTAAATCGTCGATATTGTCACTGATGGGTGCCATGAATACGGATAAAATATAATAAAATTTAATGAAATGCCCGTAGAAGTCGTAAGTGCGCTTATTATTCGCTAACTTACTGCAAATTGAGCATCAAATTGCCAGGAGGGGAATAAACATATTTCTTTTGCAATACTAATACACGTAAAAAGCACCAGAAGTGCACATAAAGCTTTGAGTATTCCTGTAGTTGTTTGCAAGTGCATTATCTAAAAAATAAACACTTTATAAGAATCCCAAAGTGCGCTTTCGATAGCCAGGTGTGGTAAATCGTTTTTATTGTCACTGATGTGTGCCTGAATACGGATACAATATAACAAAATTAAATAAAAGATCCCCTGAAGTCGCAAATTCGCTTAGTATACACACACTCTATAAATGTTCCAGAGTGCTATTTTGGAAGCCAAGTGAAGTAAATCGTTCATATTGTCACTGATGTGTGCCAGAAATACGGATAAAATATAATAAAATCTAATGAAAAGTCCGCTGAAGTTTCAAATGCACTGATTAAACGCTATCATACTAGAAATTCAGCATCTAATTGCTAATAGGGGAATAAACATATTCCTTTTGCAATACTAGTACATGTAAAACACACCAGAAGTGCACATAAAGCTTTGAGTATCCCTGTGGTCATTCACAAGTGCATAATCCAAAAAGTAAACAATTTATAAGAATCCCAAAGTGCTATTTCGGTAGTCAGGTGTGGTAAATCTTTCATATTGGCACTGATGGGTGCCATGAATACGGATAAAATATAATAAAATCCAATGAAAGGTTTGCTGAAGTCGTAAATGCGCTTATTATTCGCTAACTTACTGCAAATTGAGCATCTAATTGCCAGGAGGGGAATAAACATATTTCTTTTGCAATACTAGTCCTAGTAAAAAGCACCAAAAGTGCACATAAAGCTTTATGTTTTTCTGTCATCATTCGCAAGTGCATAATCTAAAAAATACACACTCTATTAAAATCCGAGAGTGCTATTTCGGTAGCCAGGTGTGGTAAATCGTCGATATTGTCACTGATGGGTGCCATGAATACGGATAAAATATAATAAAATCTAATGAAATGTCCGCTGAAGTCGTAAATGCGCTTATTATTCGCTAACTTACTGCAAATTGAGCATCAAATTGCCAGGAGGGGAATACACATATTTCTTTTGCAATACTAGTACACGTAAAACGCACCAGAAGTGCACATAAAGCTTTGAGTATTCCTGTAGTTGTTTGCAAGTGCATTATCTAAAAAATAAACACTTTATAAGAATCCCAAAGTGCGCTTTCGGTAGCCAGGTGTGGTAAATCGTTTTTATTGTCACTGATGGGTGCCTGAATGCGGATACAATATAATAAAATTAAATAAAAGGTCCCCGAAGTCGCAAATTCGCTTAGTATACACACACTCTATAAATGTTCCAGAGTGCTATTTTGGTAGCCAAGTGAAGTAAATCGTTCATATTGTCACTGATGTGTGCCATAAATACGGATAAAATTAAATAAAATCTAATGAAAAGTCCGCAAAAGTCGCAAATTCACTTATTAAACGCTATCTTACCGCAACTTGAACATCTAATTGCTAGGAGGGGAATAAACATATTTCTTTTGCAATACTAGAACACGTAAAACGCACCAACATTTCACATAAAGCTTTGTGTTTCCCTGTGGTCAATCGCAAGTGCATAATCTAAAAAATAAACACTTTATAAGAATCCCAAAGTGCTCTTTTGGTAGCCAGGTGTGGTAAATCGTTTTTATTGTCACTGATGGGTGCCTGAATACGGATACAATATAATAAAATCCAATAAAAGGTCGCCTGAAGTCGTAAATTTGCTTAGTATACGCTAACTTACTGCAAATTGAGCATCTAATAGCCAGGAGGGGAATAAACATATTTCTTTTGCAATACTAGTACTAGTAAAAAGCACCAAAAGTGCACATAAAGCTTTATGTTTTTCTGTCATCATTCGCAAGTGCATAATCTAAAAAATACACACTCTATTAAAATCCGAGAGTGCTATTTCGGCAGCCAGGTGTGGTAAATCGTCGATATTGTCACTGATGGGTGCCATGAATACGGATAAAATATAATAAAATTTAATGAAATGTCCGCAGAAGTCGTAAATCCGCTTATTATTCGCTAACTTACTGCAAATTGAGCATCAAATTGCCAGGAGGGGAATAAACATATTTCTTTTGCAATACTAATACACGTAAAAAGCACCAAAAGTGCACATAAAGCTTTATGTTTGTCAGTGGTCATTCGCAAGTGCATAATCTAAAAAATTAACACTATAAGAATCTCAAAGTGCTATTTCGGTAGCCAGGTGTGATAAATCGTTTTTACTGTCACTGATGGTTTCCATGAATAAGGATAAAATATAATAGAATGGAATGAAATGTCCGCTGAAGTCGTAAATGCGCTTATGAAACGCTAACTTACTTCAAATTGAGCATCTAATTGGTAGGAAGGGCATAAACATATTACGTTTGCAATACTACCACTCGGAAACGCACCACAAGTGCACATAAAGCTTTATGTTTTTCTGTAATTATTGAGCATCTAATTGCCAGGAGGGGAATAAACATATTTCTTTTGCAATACTAGTCCTAGTAAAAAGCACCAAAAGTGCACATAAAGCTTTATGTTTTTCTGTCATCATTCGCAAGTGCATAATCTAAAAAATACACACTCTATTAAAATCCGAGAGTGCTATTTCGGTAGCCAGGTGTGGTAAATCGTCGATATTGTCACTGATGGGTGCCATGAATACGGATAAAATATAATAAAATCTAATGAAATGTCCGCTGAAGTCGTAAATGCGCTTATTATTCGCTAACTTACTGCAAATTGAGCATCAAATTGCCAGGAGGGGAATACACATATTTCTTTTGCAATACTAGTACACGTAAAACGCACCAGAAGTGCACATAAAGCTTTGAGTATTCCTGTAGTTGTTTGCAAGTGCATTATCTAAAAAATAAACACTTTATAAGAATCCCAAAGTGCGCTTTCGGTAGCCAGGTGTGGTAAATCGTTTTTATTGTCACTGATGGGTGCCTGAATACGGATACAATATAATAAAATTAAATAAAAGGTCCCCGAAGTCGCAAATTCGCTTAGTATACACACACTCTATAAATGTTCCAGAGTGCTATTTTGGTAGCCAAGTAAAGTAAATCGTTCATATTGTCACTGATGTGTGCCATACATACGGATAAAATATAATAAAATCTAATGAAAAGTCCGCTGAAGTTTCAAATTCACCGATTAAACGCTATCATACTAGAAATTCAGCATCTAATTGCTAATCGGGGAATAAACATATTCCTTTTGCAATACTAGTACATGTAAAACACACCAGAAGTGCACATAAAGCTTTGAGTATCCCTGTGGTCATTCACAAGTGCATAATCTAAAAAGTAAACAATTTATAAGAATCCCAAAGTGCTATTTTGGTAGTCAGGTGTGGTAAATCTTTCATATTGGCACTGATGGGTGCCATGAATACGGATAAAATATAATAAAATCCAATAAAAGGTTTGCTGAAGTCGTAAATGCGCTTATTATACGCTAACTTACAGCAAACTGAGCATCTAATTGCCAGGAGGGGAATAAACATATTTCTTTTGCAATACCAGTACTAGTAAAAAGCACCAAAAGTGCACATAAAGCTTTATGTTTTTCTGTCATCATTCGCAAGTGCATAATCTAAAAAATACACACTCTATTAAAATCCGAGAGTGCTATTTCGGTAGCCAGGTGTGGTAAATCGTCGATATTGTCACTGATGGGTGCCATGAATACGGATAAAATATAATAAAATTTAATGAAATGTCCGTAGAAGTCGTAAGTGCGCTTATTATTCGCTAACTTACTGCAAATTGAGCATCAAATTGCCAGGAGGGGAATAAACATATTTCTTTTGCAATACTAATACACGTAAAAAGCACCAAAAGTGCACATAAAGCTTTATGTTTGTCAGTGGTCATTCGCAAGTGCATAATCTAAAAAATAAACCCTTTATAAGAATCTCAAAGTGCTATTTCGGTAGCCAGGTGTGATAAATCGTTTTTACTGTCACTGATGGTTTCCATGAATAAGGATAAAATATAATAGAATGGAATGAAATGTCCACTGAAGTCGTAAATGCGCTTATGAAACGCTAACTTACTTCAAATTGAGCATCTAATTGGTAGGAAGGGCATAAACATATTACTTTTGCAATACTACCACTCAGAAACGCACCACAAGTGCACATAAAGCTTTATGTTTTTCTGTAATCATTCGCAAGTGCATATCTAAAAAATACACACTCTATCAGAATCCCAGAATGCTATTTGGGTAGCCAGGTGTAATAAGTCGTTCATATAGTTACTAATGGGTGCCATGAATACGGATAAAATATAATAAAATCCAATGAAATGTCCGCAAAGGTCGCAAATTCACTTATTAAACGCTATCTTACTGCAACTTGAACATCTAATTGCTAGGAGGGGAATAAACACATTTCTTTTGCAATACTAGTACACGTAAAACGCACCAAAAGTGCACATAAAGCTTTGAGTATTCCTGTAGTTGTTTGCAAGTGCATTATCTAAAAAACATTTTATAAGAATCCCAAAGTGCTCTTTCGGTAGCCAGGTGTGGTAAATCGTTTTTATTGTCACTGATGGGTGCCTGAATACGGATACAATATAATAAAATTAAATAAAAGGTCCCCTGAAGTCGCAAATTCGCTTAGTATACACACACTCTATAAATGTTCCAGAGTGCTATTTTGGTAGCCAAGTGAAGTAAATCCTTCATATTGTCACTGATGTGTGCCATAAATACGGATAAAATATAATAAAATCTAATGAAAAGTCCGCTGAAGTTTCAAATGCACTGATTAAACGCTATCATTCTAGAAATTCAGCATCTAATTGCTAATAGGGGAATAAACATATTCCTTTTGCAATACTAGTACATGTAAAACACACCAGAAGTGCACATAAAGCTTTGAGTATCCCTGTGGTCATTCACAAGTGCATAATCTAAAAGGTAAACAATTTATAAGAATCCCAAAGTGCTATTTCGGTAGTCAGGTGTTCTAAATCTTTCATATTGGCACTGATGGGTGCCATGAATACGGATAAAATATAATAAAATCCAGTGAAAGGTTTGCTGAAGTCGTAAATGCGCTTATTATACGCTAACTTACTGCAAATTGAGCATCTAATTGTCAGGAGGGGAATAAACATATTTCTTTTGCAATACTAGTACTAGTAAAAAGCACCGAAAGTGCACATAAAGCTTTATGTTTTTCTGTCATCATTCGCAAGTGCATAATCTATAAAATACACACTCTATTAAAATCCGAGAGTGCTATTTCGGTAGCCAGGTGTGGTAAATCGTCGATATTGTCACTGATGGGTGCCATGAATACGGATAAAATATAATAAAATCTAATTAAATGTCCGCTGAAGTCGTAAGTGCGCTTATTATTCGCTAACTTACTGCAAATTGAGCATCAAATTGCCAGGAGGGGAATAAACATATTTCTTTTGCAATACTAGTACACGTAAAACGCACCAAAAGTGCACATAAAGCTTTATGTTTGTCAGTGGTCATTTGCAAGTGCATAATCTAAAAAATTAACACTTTATAAGAATCTCAAAGTGCTATTTCGGTAGCCAGGTGTGATAAATCGTTTTTACTGTCACTGATGGTTGCCATGAATAAGGATAAAATATAATAGAATGGAATGAAATGTCCGCTGAAGTCGTAAATGCGCTTATGAAACGCTAACTTACTTCAAATTGAGTATCTAATTGGTAGGAAGGGCATAAACATATTACTTTTGCAATACTACCACTCGGAAACGCACCACAAGTGCACATAAAGCTTTATGTTTTTCTGTAATCATTCGCAAGTGCATATCTAAAAAATACACACTCTATAAGTATCGCAGAATGCTATTTCGGTAGCCAGGTGTAATAAGTCGTTCATATAGTTACTAATGGGTGCCATGAATACGGATATAATATAATAAAATCCAATGAAATGTCCGCAAAAGTCGCAAATTCACTTATTAAACGCTATCTTACTGCAACTTGAACATCTAATTGCTAAGAGGGGAATAAACATATTTCTTTTGCAATACTAGAACACGTAAAACGCACCAACACTTTACATAAAGCTTTATGTTTCCCTGTGGTCATTCGCAAGTGCATAATCTAAAAAATAAACACTTTATAAGAATCCCAAAGTGCTCTTTCGGTAGCCAGGTGTGGTAAATCGTTTTTATTGTCACTGATGGGTGCCTGAATACGGATACAATATAATAAAATCCAATAAAAGGTCGCCTGAAGTCGTAAATTTGCTTAGTATACGCTAACTTACTGCAAATTGAGCATCTAATTGCTAGGAGAGGAATAAACATATTTCTTTTGCAATACTAGTACACGTAAAACGCACCAAAAGTGCACATAAAGCTTTGAGTATTCCTGTAGTTGTTTGCAAGTGCATCACCTAAAAAATATACACTTTATAAGAATCTCAAAGTGCTCTTTCGGTAGCCAGGTGTGGTAAATCGTTTTTATTGTCACTGATGGGTGCCTGAATACGGATACAATATAATAAAATACAATAAAAGGTCGCCTGAAGTCGTAAATTCGCTTAGTATACGCTAACTTACTGCAAATTGAGCATCTAATTGCTAGGAGAGGAATAAACATATTTCTTTTGCAATACTAGTACACGTAAAACGCATCAAAAGTGCACATAAAGCTTTGAGTATTCCTGTAGTTGTTTGCAAGTGCATTATCTAAAAAATTAACACTTTATAAGAATCCCAAAGTGCTCTTTCGGTAGCCAGGTGTGGTAAATCGTTTTTATTGTCACTGATGGGTGCCTGAATACGGATACAATATAATAAAATTAAATAAAAGGTCGCCTGAAGTCGCAAATTCGCTTAGTATACACACACTCTATAAATGTTCCAGAGTGCTATTTTGGTAGCCAAGTGAAGTAAATCGTTCATATTGTCACTGATGTGTGCCATAAATACGGATAAAATATAATAAAATCTAATGAAAAGTCCGCTGAAGTTTCAAATGCACTGATTAAACGCTATCATTCTAGAAATTCAGCATCTAATTGCTAATAGGGGAATAAACATATTCCTTTTGCAATACTAGTACATGTAAAACACACCAGAAGTGCACATAAAGCTTTGAGTATCCCTGTGGTCATTCACAAGTGCATAATCTAAAAGGTAAACAATTTATAAGAATCCCAAAGTGCTATTTCGGTAGTCAGGTGTTCTAAATCTTTCATATTGGCACTGATGGGTGCCATGAATACGGATAAAATATAATAAAATCCAATGAAAGGTTTGCTGAAGTCGTAAATGCGCTTATTATACGCTAACTTACTGCAAATTGAGCATCTAATTGCCAGGAGAGGAATAAACATATTTCTTTTGCAATACTAGTCCTAGTAAAAAGCACCAAAAGTGCACATAAAGCTTTATGTTTTTCTGTCATCATTCGCAAGTGCATAATCTAAAAAATACACACTCTATTAAAATCCGAGAGTGCTATTTCGGTAGCCAGGTGTGGTAAATCGTCGATATTGTCACTGATGGGTGCCATGAATACGGATAAAATATAATAAAATCTAATGAAATGTCCGCTGAAGTCGTAAGTGCGCTTATTATTCGCTAACTTACTGCAAATTGAGCATCAAATTGCCAGGAGAGGAATAAACATATTTCTTTTGCAATACTAGTACACCTAAAACGCACCAGAAGTGCACATAAAGCTTTGAGTATTCCTGTAGTTGTTTGCAAGTGCATTATCTAAAAAATAAACACTTTATAAGAATCCCAAAGTGCGCTTTCGATAGCCAGGTGTGGTAAATCGTTTTTATTGTCACTGATGTGTGCCTGAATACGGATACAATATAATAAAATTAAATAAAAGGTCCCCGAAGTCTCAAATTCGCTTAGTATACACACACTCTATAAATGTTCCAGAGTGCTATTTTGGTAGCCAAGTGAAGTAAATCGTTCATATTCTCACTGATGTGTGCCATACATACGGATAAAATATAATAAAATCTAATGTAAAGTCCGCTGAAGTTTCAAATGCACCGATTAAACGCTATCATACTAGAAATTCAGCATCTAATTGCTAATAGGGGAATAAACATATTCCTTTTGCAATACTAGTACATGTAAAACACACCAGAAGTGCACATAAAGCTTTGAGTATCCCTGTGGTCATTCACAAGTGCATAATCTAAAAAGTAAACAATTTATAAGAATCCCAAAGTGCTATTTTGGTAGTCAGGTGTGGTAAAACTTTCATATTGGCACTGATGGTTGCCATGAATACGGATACAATATAATAAAATTAAATAAAAGGTCCCCTGAAGTCGCAAATTCGCTTAGTATACACACACTCTATAAATGTTCCAGAGTGCTATTTTGGTAGCCAAGTGAAGTAAATCGTTCATATTGTCACTGATGTGTGCCATAAATACGGATAAAATATAATAAAATCTAATGAAAAGTCCGCTGAAGTTTCAAATGCACCGATTAAACGCTATCATACTAGAAATTCAGCATCTAATTGCTAATAGGGGAATAAACATATTCCTTTTGCAATACTAGTACATGTAAAACACACCAGAAGTGCACATAAAGCTTTGAGTATCCCTGTGGTCATTCACAAGTGCATAATCTAAAAGGTAAACAATTTATAAGAATCCCAAAGTGCTATTTCGGTAGTCAGGTGTTCTAAATCTTTCATATTGGCACTGATGGGTGCCATGAATACGGATAAAATATAATAAAATCCAGTGAAAGGTTTGCTGAAGTCGTAAATGCGCTTATTATACGCTAACTTACTGCAAATTGAGCATCTAATTGTCAGGAGGGGAATAAACATATTTCTTTTGCAATACTAGTACTAGTAAAAAGCACCGAAAGTGCACATAAAGCTTTATGTTTTTCTGTCATCATTCGCAAGTGCATAATCTATAAAATACACACTCTATTAAAATCCGAGAGTGCTATTTCGGTAGCCAGGTGTGGTAAATCGTCGATATTGTCACTGATGGGTGCCATGAATACGGATAAAATATAATAAAATCTAATTAAATGTCCGCTGAAGTCGTAAGTGCGCTTATTATTCGCTAACTTACTGCAAATTGAGCATCAAATTGCCAGGAGGGGAATAAACATATTTCTTTTGCAATACTAGTACACGTAAAACGCACCAAAAGTGCACATAAAGCTTTATGTTTGTCAGTGGTCATTTGCAAGTGCATAATCTAAAAAATTACCACTTTATAAGAATCTCAAAGTGCTATTTCGGTAGCCAGGTGTGATAAATCGTTTTTACTGTCACTGATGGTTGCCATGAATAAGGATAATATATAATAGAATGGAATTAAATGTCCGCTGAAGTCGTAAATGCGCTTATGAAACGCTAACTTACTTCAAATTGAGCATCTAATTGGTAGGAAGGGCATAAACATATTACTTTTGCAATACTACCACTCGGAAACGCACCACAAGTGCACATAAAGCTTTATGTTTTTCTGTAATCATTCGCAAGTGCATATCTAAAAAATACACACTCTATAAGTATCGCAGAATGCTATTTCGGTAGCCAGGTGTAATAAGTCGTTCATATAGTTACTAATGGGTGCCATGAATACGGATAAAATATAATAAAATCCAATGAAATGTCCGCAAAAGTCGCAAATTCACTTATTAAACGCTATCTTACTGCAACTTGAACATCTAATTGCTAGGAGGGGAATAAACACATTTCTTTTGCAATACTAGAACACGTAAAACGCACCAACATTTCACATAAAGCTTTATGTTTCCCTGTGGTCAATCGCAAGTGCATAATCTAAAAAATAAACACTTTATAAGAATCCCAAAGTGCTCTTTCGGTAGCCAGGTGTGGTAAATCGTTTTTATTGTCACTTTTGGGTGCCTGAATACGGGTACAATATAATAAAATCCAATAAAAGGTCGCCTGAAGTCGTAAATTCGCTTAGTATACGCTAACTTACTGCAAATTGAGCATCTAATTGCTAGGAGAGGAATAAACATATTTCTTTTGCAATACTAGTACTAGTAAAATGCACCAAAAGTGCACATAAAGCTTTATGTTTTTCTGTCATTATTCGCAAGTGCATAATCTAAAAAATACACACTCTATTAAAATCCGAGAATGCTATTTCGGCAGCCAGGTGTGGTAAATCGTTTTTATTGTCACTGATGGGTGCCTGAATACGGGTACAATATAATAAAATCCAATAAAAGGTCGCCTGAAGTCGTAAATGCGCTTATTATACGCTAACTTACTGCAAATTGAGCATCTAATTGCCAGGAGGGGAATAAACATATTTCTTTTGCAATACTAGTACACGTAAAACGCACCAGAAGTGCACATAAAGCTTTGAGTATTCCTGTAGTTGCTTGCAAGTGCATTATCTAAAAAATAAACACTTTATAAGAATCCCAAAGTGCGCTTTCGATAGCCAGGTGTGGTAAATCGTTTTTATTGTCACTGATGTGTGCCTGAATACGGATACAATATAATAAAATTAAATAAAAGGTCCCCGAAGTCGCAAATTCGCTTAGTATACACACACTCTATAAATGTTCCAGAGTGCTATTTTGGATCCAAGTGAAGTAAATCGTTCATATTGTCACTGATGTGTGCCATAAATACGGATAAAATTAAATAAAATCTAATGAAAAGTCCGCTGAAGTTTCAAATGCACCGATTAAACGCTATCATACTAGAAATTCAGCATCTAATTGCTAATCGGGGAATAAACATATTCCTTTTGCAATACTAGTACATGTAAAACACACCAGAAGTGCACATAAGGCTTTGAGTAACCCTGTGGTCATTCACAAGTGCATAATCTAAAAAGTAAACAATTTATAAGAATCCCAAAGTGCTATTTTGGTAGTCAGGTGTGGTAAATCTTTCATATTGGCACTGATGGGTGCCATGAATACGGATAAAATATAATAAAATCCAATGAAAGGTTTGCTGAAGTCGTAAATGCGCTTATTATACGCTAACTTACAGCAAATTGAGCATCTAATTGCCAGGAGGGGAATAAACATATTTCTTTTGCAATACCAGTACTAGTAAAAAGCACCAAAAGTGCACATAAAGCTTTATGTTTTTCTGTCATCATTCGCAAGTGCATAATCTAAAAAATACACACTCTATTAAAATCCGAGAGTGCTATTTCGGTAGCCAGGTGTGGTAAATCGTCGATATTGTCACTGATGGGTGCCATGAATACGGATAAAATATAATAAAAATTTAATGAAATGTCCGTAGAAGTCGTAAGTGCGCTTATTATTCGCTAACTTACTGCAAATTGAGCATCAAATTGCCAGGAGGGGAATAAACATATTTCTTTTGCAATACTAATACACGTAAAAAGCACCAAAAGTGCACATAAAGCTTTATGTTTGCCAGTGGTCATTCGCAAGTGCATAATCTAAAAAATAAACACTTTATAAGAATCTCAAAGTGCTATTTCGGTAGCCAGGTGTGATAAATCGTTTTTACTGTCACTGATGGTTTCCATGAATAAGGATAAAATATAATAGAATGGAATGAAATGTCCGCTGAAGTTGTAAATGCGCTTATGAAACGCTAACTTACTTCAAATTGAGCATCTAATTGGTAGGAAGGGCATAAACATATTACTTTTGCAATACTACCACTCGGAAACGCACCACAAGTGCACATAAAGCTTTACGTTTTTCTGTAATCATTCGCAAGTGCATATCTAAAAAATACACACTCTATCAGAATCCCAGAATGCTATTTGGGTAGCCAGGTGTAATAAGTCGTTCATATAGTTACTAATGGGTGCCATGAATACGGATAAAATATAATAAAATCCAATGAAATGTCCGCAAAGGTCGCAAATTCACTTATTAAACGCTATCTTACTGCAACTTGAACATCTAATTGCTAGGAGGGTAATAAACACATTTCTTTTGCAATAGTAGTACACGTAAAACGCACCAAAAGTGCACATAAAGCTTTGAGTATTCCTGTAGTTGTTTGCAAGTGCATTATCTAAAAAATAAACATTTTATAAGAATCCCAAAGTGCTCTTTCTGTAGCCAGGTGTGGTAAATCGTTTTTATTGTCACTGATGGGTGCCTGAATACGGATACAATATAATAAAATTAAATAAAAGGTCCCCTGAAGTCGCAAATTCGCTTAGTATACACACACTCTATAAATGTTCCAGAGTGCTATTTTGGTAGCCAAGTGAAGTAAATCGTTCATATTGTCACTGATGTGTGCCATAAATACGGATAAAATATAATAAAATCTAATGAAAAGTCCGCTGAAGTTTCAAATGCACTGATTAAACGCTATCATTCTAGAAATTCAGCATCTAATTGCTAATAGGGGAATAAACATATTCCTTTTGCAATACTAGTACATGTAAAACACACCAGAAGTGCACATAAAGCTTTGAGTATCCCTGTGGTCATTCACAAGTGCATAATCTAAAAGGTAAACAATTTATAAGAATCCCAAAGTGCTATTTCGGTAGTCAGGTGTTCTAAATCTTTCATATTGGCACTGATGGGTGCCATGAATACGGATAAAATATAATAAAATCCAGTGAAAGGTTTGCTGAAGTCGTAAATGCGCTTATTATACGCTAACTTACTGCAAATTGAGCATCTAATTGTCAGGAGGGGAATAAACATATTTCTTTTGCAATACTAGTACTAGTAAAAAGCACCGAAAGTGCACATAAAGCTTTATGTTTTTCTGTCATCATTCGCAAGTGCATAATCTAAAAAATACACACTCTATTAAAATCCGAGAGTGCTATTTCGGTAGCCAGGTGTGGTAAATCGTCGATATTGTCACTGATGGGTGCCATGAATACGGATAAAATATAATAAAATCTAATTAAATGTCCGCTGAAGTCGTAAGTGCGCTTATTATTCGCTAACTTACTGCAAATTGAGCATCAAATTGCCAGGAGGGGAATAAACATATTTCTTTTGCAATACTAGTACACGTAAAACGCACCAAAAGTGCACATAAAGCTTTATGTTTGTCAGTGGTCATTTGCAAGTGCATAATCTAAAAAATTACCACTTTATAAGAATCTCAAAGTGCTATTTCGGTAGCCAGGTGTGATAAATCGTTTTTACTGTCACTGATGGTTGCCATGAATAAGGATAATATATAATAGAATGGAATTAAATGTCCGCTGAAGTCGTAAATGCGCTTATGAAACGCTAACTTACTTCAAATTGAGCATCTAATTGGTAGGAAGGGCATAAACATATTACTTTTGCAATACTACCACTCGGAAACGCACCACAAGTGCACATAAAGCTTTATGTTTTTCTGTAATCATTCGCAAGTGCATATCTAAAAAATACACACTCTATAAGTATCGCAGAATGCTATTTCGGTAGCCAGGTGTAATAAGTCGTTCATATAGTTACTAATGGGTGCCATGAATACGGATAAAATATAATAAAATCCAATGAAATGTCCGCAAAAGTCGCAAATTCACCTATTAAACGCTATCTTACTGCAACTTGAACATCTAATTGCTAGGAGGGGAATAAACACATTTCTTTTGCAATACTAGAACACGTAAAACGCACCAACATTTCACATAAAGCTTTATGTTTCCCTGTGGTCAATCGCAAGTGCATAATCTAAAAAATAAACACTTTATAAGAATCCCAAAGTGCTCTTTCGGTAGCCAGGTGTGGTAAATCGTTTTTATTGTCACTTTTGGGTGCCTGAATACGGGTACAATATAATAAAATCCAATAAAAGGTCGCCTGAAGTCGTAAATTCGCTTAGTATACGCTAACTTACTGCAAATTGAGCATCTAATTGCCAGGAGGGGAATAAACATATTTCTTTTGCAATACTAGTACTAGTAAAAAGCACCAAAAGTGCACATAAAGCTTTATGTTTTTCTGTAATCATTCGCAAGTGCATATCTAAAAAATACACACTCTATAAGTATCGCAGAATGCTATTTCGGTAGCCAGGTGTAATAAGTCGTTCATATAGTTACTAATGGGTGCCATGAATACGGATAAAATATAATAAAATCCAATGAAATGTCCGCAAAAGTCGCAAATTCACTTATTAAACGCTATCTTACTGCAACTTGAACATCTAATTGCTAGGAGGGGAATAAACATATTTCTTTTGCAATACTAGAACACGTAAAACGCACCAAAATTTTACATAAAGCTTTATGTTTCCCTGTGGTCATTCGCAAGTGCATAATCTAAAAAATAAACACTTTATAAGAATCCCAAAGTGCTCTTTCGGTAGCCAGGTGTGGTAAATCGTTTTTATTGTCACTGATGGGTGCCTGAATACGGATACAATATAATAAAATACAATAAAAGGTCGCCTGAAGTCGTAAATTCGCTTAGTATACGCTAACTTACTGCAAATTGAGCATCTAATTGCTAGGAGAGGAATAAACATATTTCTTTTGCAATACTAGAACACGTAAAACGCACCAAAATTTTACATAAAGCTTTATGTTTCCCTGTGGTCATTCGCAAGTGCATAATCTAAAAAATAAACACTTATAAGAATCCCAAAGTGCTCTTTCTGTAGCCAGGTGTGGTAAATCGTTTTTATTGTCACTGATGGGTGCCTGAATACGGATACAATATAATAAAATTAAATAAAAGGTCCCCTGAAGTCGCAAATTCGCTTAGTATACACACACTCTATAAATGTTCCAGAGTGCTATTTTGGTAGCCAAGTGAAGTAAATCGTTCATATTGTCACTGATGTGTGCCATAAATACGGATAAAATATAATAAAATCTAATGAAAAGTCCGCTGAAGTTTCAAATGCACTGATTAAACGCTATCATTCTAGAAATTCAGCATCTAATTGCTAATAGGGGAATAAACATATTCCTTTTGCAATACTAGTACATGTAAAACACACCAGAAGTGCACATAAAGCTTTGAGTATCCCTGTGGTCATTCACAAGTGCATAATCTAAAAGGTAAACAATTTATAAGAATCCCAAAGTGCTATTTCGGTAGTCAGGTGTTCTAAATCTTTCATATTGGCACTGATGGGTGCCATGAATACGGATAAAATATAATAAAATCCAGTGAAAGGTTTGCTGAAGTCGTAAATGCGCTTATTATACGCTAACTTACTGCAAATTGAGCATCTAATTGTCAGGAGGGGAATAAACATATTTCTTTTGCAATACTAGTACTAGTAAAAAGCACCGAAAGTGCACATAAAGCTTTATGTTTTTCTGTCATCATTCGCAAGTGCATAATCTAAAAAATACACACTCTATTAAAATCCGAGAGTGCTATTTCGGTAGCCAGGTGTGGTAAATCGTCGATATTGTCACTGATGGGTGCCATGAATACGGATAAAATATAATAAAATCTAATTAAATGTCCGCTGAAGTCGTAAGTGCGCTTATTATTCGCTAACTTACTGCAAATTGAGCATCAAATTGCCAGGAGGGGAATAAACATATTTCTTTTGCAATACTAGTACACGTAAAACGCACCAAAAGTGCACATAAAGCTTTATGTTTGTCAGTGGTCATTTGCAAGTGCATAATCTAAAAAATTACCACTTTATAAGAATCTCAAAGTGCTATTTCGGTAGCCAGGTGTGATAAATCGTTTTTACTGTCACTGATGGTTGCCATGAATAAGGATAATATATAATAGAATGGAATTAAATGTCCGCTGAAGTCGTAAATGCGCTTATGAAACGCTAACTTACTTCAAATTGAGCATCTAATTGGTAGGAAGGGCATAAACATATTACTTTTGCAATACTACCACTCGGAAACGCACCACAAGTGCACATAAAGCTTTATGTTTTTCTGTAATCATTCGCAAGTGCATATCTAAAAAATACACACTCTATAAGTATCGCAGAATGCTATTTCGGTAGCCAGGTGTAATAAGTCGTTCATATAGTTACTAATGGGTGCCATGAATACGGATAAAATATAATAAAATCCAATGAAATGTCCGCAAAAGTCGCAAATTCACCTATTAAACGCTATCTTACTGCAACTTGAACATCTAATTGCTAGGAGGGGAATAAACACATTTCTTTTGCAATACTAGAACACGTAAAACGCACCAACATTTCACATAAAGCTTTATGTTTCCCTGTGGTCAATCGCAAGTGCATAATCTAAAAAATAAACACTTTATAAGAATCCCAAAGTGCTCTTTCGGTAGCCAGGTGTGGTAAATCGTTTTTATTGTCACTTTTGGGTGCCTGAATACGGGTACAATATAATAAAATCCAATAAAAGGTCGCCTGAAGTCGTAAATTCGCTTAGTATACGCTAACTTACTGCAAATTGAGCATCTAATTGCCAGGAGGGGAATAAACATATTTCTTTTGCAATACTAGTACTAGTAAAAAGCACCAAAAGTGCACATAAAGCTTTATGTTTTTCTGTAATCATTCGCAAGTGCATATCTAAAAAATACACACTCTATAAGTATCGCAGAATGCTATTTCGGTAGCCAGGTGTAATAAGTCGTTCATATAGTTACTAATGGGTGCCATGAATACGGATAAAATATAATAAAATCCAATGAAATGTCCGCAAAAGTCGCAAATTCACTTATTAAACGCTATCTTACTGCAACTTGAACATCTAATTGCTAGGAGGGGAATAAACATATTTCTTTTGCAATACTAGAACACGTAAAACGCACCAAAATTTTACATAAAGCTTTATGTTTCCCTGTGGTCATTCGCAAGTGCATAATCTAAAAAATAAACACTTTATAAGAATCCCAAAGTGCTCTTTCGGTAGCCAGGTGTGGTAAATCGTTTTTATTGTCACTGATGGGTGCCTGAATACGGATACAATATAATAAAATACAATAAAAGGTCGCCTGAAGTCGTAAATTCGCTTAGTATACGCTAACTTACTGCAAATTGAGCATCTAATTGCTAGGAGAGGAATAAACATATTTCTTTTGCAATACTAGAACACGTAAAACGCACCAAAATTTTACATAAAGCTTTATGTTTCCCTGTGGTCATTCGCAAATGCATAATCTAAAAAATAAACACTTATAAGAATCCCAAAGTGCTCTTTCGGTAGCCAGGTGTGGTAAATCGTTTTTATTGTCACTGATGGGTGCCTGAATACGGATACAATATAATAAAATTAAATAAAAGGTCGCCTGAAGTCGCAAATTCGCTTAGTATACCCACACTCTATAAATGTTCCAGAGTGCTATTTTGG
Source organism: Agriotes lineatus (assembly GCA_940337035.1). Classification (NCBI taxonomy): domain Eukaryota; kingdom Metazoa; phylum Arthropoda; class Insecta; order Coleoptera; family Elateridae; genus Agriotes; species Agriotes lineatus. The sequence goes on along the minus strand of OW679195.1, from coordinate 140,478,159 downwards.
TAGCCAAGTGAAGTAAATCGTTCATATTGTCACTGATGTGTGCCATAAATACGGATAAAATATAATAAAATCTAATGAAAAGTCCGCTGAAGTTTCAAATGCACTGATTGAACGCTATCATTCTAGAAATTCAGCATCTAATTGCTAATAGGGGAATAAACATAATCCTTTTGCAATACTAGTACATGTAAAACACACCAGAAGTGCACATAAAGCTTTGAGTATCCCTGTGGTCATTCACAAGTGCATAATCTAAAAGGTAAACAATTTATAAGAATCCCAAAGTGCTATTTCGGTAGTCAGGTGTGGTAAATCTTTCATATTGGCACTGATGGGTGCCATGAATACGGATAAAATATAATAAAATCCAATGAAAGGTTTGCTGAAGTCGTAAATGCGCTTATTATACGCTAACTTACTGCAAATTGAGCATCTAAATGCCAGGAGGAGAATAAACATATTTCTTTTGCAATACTAGTCCTAGTAAAAAGCACCAAAAGTGCACATAAAGCTTTATGTTTTTCTGTCATCATTCGCAAGTGCATAATCTAAAAAATACACACTCTATTAAAATCCGAGAGTGCTATTTCGGTAGCCAGGTGTGGTAAATCGTCGATATTGTCACTGATGGGTGCCATGATTACGGATAAAATATAATAAAATCTAATGAAATGTCCGCTGAAGTCGTAAGTGCGCTTATTATTCGCTAACTTACTGCAAATTGAGCATCAAATTGCCAGGAGGGGAATAAACATATTTCTTTTGCAATACTAGTACACGTAAAACGCACCAGAAGTGCACAAAAAGCTTTGAGTATTCCTGTAGTTGTTTGCAAGTGCATTATCTAAAAAATAAACACTTTATAAGAATCCCAAAGTGCGCTTTCGATAGCCAGGTGTGGTAAATCGTTTTTATTGTCACTGATGTGTGCCTGAATACGGATACAATATAATAAAATTAAATAAAAGGTCCCCGAAGTCGCAAATTCGCTTAGTATACACACACTCTATAAATGTTCCAGAGTGCTATTTTGGTAGCCAAGTGAAGGAAATCGTTCATATTGTCACTGATGTGTGCCATAAATACGGATAAAATATAATAAAATCTAATGAAAAGTCCGCTGAAGTTTCAAATGCACCGAATAAACGCTATCATACTAGAAATTCAGCATCTAATTGCTAATCGGGGACTAAACATATTCCTTTTGCAATACTAGTACATGTAAAACACACCAGAAGTGCACATAAAGCTTTGAGTATCCCTGTGGTCATTCACAAGTGCCTAATCTAAAAAGTAAACAATTTATAAGAATCCCAAAGTGCTATTTTGGTAGTCAGGTGTGGTAAATCTTTCATATTGGCACTGATGGGTGCCATGAATACGGATAAAATATAATAAAATCCAATGAAAGGTTTGCTGAAGTCGTAAATGCGCTTATTATACGTTAACTTACAGCAAATTGAGCATCTAATTGCCAGGAGGGGAATAAACATATTTCTTTTGCAATACCAGTACTAGTAAAAAGCACCAAAAGTGCACATAAAGCTTTATGTTTTTCTGTCATCATTCGCAAGTGCATAATCTAAAAAATACACACTCTATTAAAATCCGAGAGTGCTATTTCGGTAGCCAGGTGTGGTAAATCGTCGATATTGTCACTGATGGGTGCCATGAATACGGATAAAATATAATAAAATTTAATGAAATGTCCGTAGAAGTCGTAAGTGCGCTTATTATTCGCTAACTTACTGCAAATTGAGCATCAAATTGCCAGGAGGGGAATAAACATATTTCTTTTGCAATACTGATACACGTAAAAAGCACCAGAAGTGCACATAAAGCTTTGAGTATTCCTGTAGTTGTTTGCAAGTGCATTATCTAAAAAATAAACACTTTATAAGAATCCCAAAGTGCGCTTTCGGTAGCCAGGTGTGGTAAATCGTTTTTATTGTCACTGATGTGTGCCTGAATACGGATACAATATAACAAAATTAAATAAAAGATCCCCTGAAGTCGCAAATTCGCTTAGTATACACACACTCTATAAATGTTCCAGAGTGCTATTTTGGAAGCCAAGTGAAGTAAATCGTTCATATTGTCACTGATGTGTGCCAGAAATACGGATAAAATATAATAAAATCTAATGAAAAGTCCGCTGAAGTTTCAAATGCACTGATTAAACGCTATCATACTAGAAATTCAGCATCTAATTGCTAATAGGGGAATAAACATATTCCTTTTGCAATACTAGTACATGTAAAACACACCAGAAGTGCACATAAAGCTTTGAGTATCCCTGTGGTCATTCACAAGTGCATAATCCGAAAGTAAACAATTTATAAGAATCCCAAAGTGCTATTTCGGTAGTCAGGTGTGGTAAATCTTTCATATTGGCACTGATGGGTGCCATGAATACGGATAAAATATAATAAAATCCAATGAAAGGTTTGCTGAAGTCGTAAATGCGCTTATTATTCGCTAACTTACTGCAAATTGAGCATCTAATTGCCAGGAGGGGAATAAACATATTTCTTTTGCAATACTAGTCCTAGTAAAAAGCACCAAAAGTGCACATAAAGCTTTATGTTTTTCTGTCATCATTCGCAAGTGCATAATCTAAAAAATACACACTCTATTAAAATCCGAGAGTGCTATTTCGGTAGCCAGGTGTGGTAAATCGTCGATATTGTCACTGATGGGTGCCATGAATACGGATAAAATATAATAAAATCTAATGAAATGTCCGCTGAAGTCGTAAATGCGCTTATTATTCGCTAACTTACTGCAAATTGAGCATCAAATTGCCAGGAGGGGAATACACATATTTCTTTTGCAATACTAGTACACGTAAAACGCACCAGAAGTGCACATAAAGCTTTGAGTATTCCTGTAGTTGTTTGCAAGTGCATTATCTAAAAAATAAACACTTTATAAGAATCCCAAAGTGCGCTTTCGGTAGCCAGGTGTGGTAAATCGTTTTTATTGTCACTGATGGGTGCCTGAATACGGATACAATATAATAAAATTAAATAAAAGGTCCCCGAAGTCGCAAATTCGCTTAGTATACACACACTCTATAAATGTTCCAGAGTGCTATTTTGGTAGCCAAGTGAAGTAAATCGTTCATATTGTCACTGATGTGTGCCATACATACGGATAAAATATAATAAAATCTAATGAAAAGTCCGCTGAAGTTTCAAATGCACCGATTAAACGCTATCATACTAGAAATTCAGCATCTAATTGCTAATCGGGGAATAAACATATTCCTTTTGCAATACTAGTACATGTAAAACACACCAGAAGTGCACATAAAGCTTTGAGTATCCCTGTGGTCATTCACAAGTGCATAATCTAAAAAGTAAACAATTTATAAGAATCCCAAAGTGCTATTTTGGTAGTCAGGTGTGGTAAATCTTTCATATTGGCACTGATGGGTGCCATGAATACGGATAAAATATAATAAAATCCAATAAAAGGTTTGCTGAAGTCGTAAATGCGCTTATTATACGCTAACTTACAGCAAACTGAGCATCTAATTGCCAGGAGGGGAATAAACATATTTCTTTTGCAATACCAGTACTAGTAAAAAGCACCAAAAGTGCACATAAAGCTTTATGTTTTTCTGTCATCATTTGCAAGTGCATAATCTAAAAAATACACACTCTATTAAAATCCGAGACTGCTATTTCGGTAGCCAGGTGTGGTAAATCGTCGATATTGTCACTGATGGGTGCCATGAATACGGATAAAATATAATAAAATTTAATGAAATGTCCGTAGAAGTCGTAAGTGCGCTTATTATTCGCTAACTTACTGCAAATTGAGCATCAAATTGCCAGGAGGGGAATAAACATATTTCTTTTGCAATACTAATACACGTAAAAAGCACCAAAAGTGCACATAAAGCTTTATGTTTGTCAGTGGTCATTCGCAAGTGCATAATCTAAAAAATAAACCCTTTATAAGAATCTCAAAGTGCTATTTTGGTAGCCAGGTGTGATAAATCGTTTTTACTGTCACTGATGGTTGCCATGAATACGGATAAAATATAATAGAATGGAATGAAATGTCCGCTGAAGTCGTAAATGCGCTTATGAAACGCTAACTTACTTCAAATTGAGCATCTAATTGGTAGGAAGGGCATAAACATATTACTTTTGCAATACTACCACTCGGAAACGCACCACAAGTGCACATAAAGCTTTATGTTTTTCTGTAATTATTCGCAAGTGCATATCTAAAAAATACACACTCTATAAGTATCGCAGAATGCTATTTCGGTAGCCAGGTGTAATAAGTCGTTCATATAGTTACTAATGGGTGCCATGAATACGGATAAAATATAATAAAATCCAATGAAATGTCCGCAAAAGTCGCAAATTCACTTATTAAACGCTATCTTACTGCAACTTGAACATCTAATTGCTAGGAGGGGAATAAACATATTTCTTTTGCAATACTAGAACACGTAAAACGCACCAAAATTTTACATAAAGCTTTATGTTTCCCTGTGGTCATTCGCAAGTGCATAATCTAAAAAATAAATACTTTATAATAATCTCAAAGTGCTCTTTCGGTAGCCAGGTGTGGTAAATCGTTTTTATTGTCACTGATGGGTGCCTGAATACGGATACAATACAATAAAATACAATAAAAGGTCGCCTGAAGTCGTAAATTCGCTTAGTATACGCTAACTTACTGCAAATTGAGCATCAAATTGCCAGGAGGGAAATAAACATATTTCTTTTGCAATACTAGTACACGTAAAACGCACCAGAAGTGCACATAAAGCTTTGAGTATTCCTGTAGTTGTTTGCAAGTGCATTATCTAAAAAATAAACACTTTATAAGAATCCCAAAGTGCGCTTTCGATAGCCAGGTGTGGTAAATCGTTTTTATTGTCACTGATGTGTGCCTGAATACGGATACAATATAATAAAATTAAATAAAAGATCCCCTGAAGTCGCAAATTCGCTTAGTATACACACACTCTATAAATGTTCCAGAGTGCTATTTTGGAAGCCAAGTGAAATAAATCGTTCATATTGTCACTGATGTGTGCCAGAAATACGGATAAAATATAATAAAATCTAATGAAAAGTCCGCTGAAGTTTCAAATGCACTGATTAAACGCTATCATACTAGAAATTCAGCATCTAATTGCTAATAGGGGAATAAACATATTCCTTTTGCAATACTAGTACATGTAAAACACACCAGAAGTGCACATAAAGCTTTGAGTATCCCTGTGGTCATTCACAAGTGCATAATCCAAAAAGTAAACAATTTATAAGAATCCCAAAGTGCTATTTCGGTAGTCAGGTGTGGTAAATCTTTCATATTGGCATTGATGGGTGCCATGAATACGGTTAAAATATAATAAAATCCAATGAAAGGTTTGCTGAAGTCGTAAATGCGCTTATTATTCGCTAACTTACTGCAAATTGAGCATCTAATTGCCAGGAGGGGAATAAACATATTTCTTTTGCAATACTAGTCCTAGTAAAAAGCACCAAAAGTGCACATAAAGCTTTATGTTTTTCTGTCATCATTCGCAAGTGCATAATCTAAAAAATACACACTCTATTAAAATCCGAGAGTGCTATTTCGGTAGCCAGGTGTGGTAAATCGTCGATATTGTCACTGATGGGTGCCATGAATACGGATAAAATATAATAAAATCTAATGAAATGTCCGCTGAAGTCGTAAATGCGCTTATTATTCGCTAACTTACTGCAAATTGAGCATCAAATTGCCAGGAGGGGAATACACATATTTCTTTTGCAATACTAGTACACGTAAAACGCACCAGAAGTGCACATAAAGCTTTGAGTATTCCTGTAGTTGTTTGCAAGTGCATTATCTAAAAAATAAACACTTTATAAGAATCCCAAAGTGCGCTTTCGGTAGCCAGGTGTGGTAAATCGTTTTTATTGTCACTGATGGGTGCCTGGATGCGGATACAATATAATAAAATTAAATAAAAGGTCCCCGAAGTCGCAAATTCGCTTAGTATACACACACTCTATAAATGTTCCAGAGTGCTATTTTGGTAGCCAAGTGAAGTAAATCGTTCATATTGTCACTGATGTGTGCCATAAATACGGATAAAATTAAATAAAATCTAATGAAAAGTCCGCAAAAGTCGCAAATTCACTTATTAAACGCTATCTTACCGCAACTTGAACATCTAATTGCTAGGAGGGGAATAAACATATTTCTTTTGCAATACTAGAACACGTAAAACGCACCAACATTTCACATAAAGCTTTTTGTTTCCCTGTGGTCAATCGCAAGTGCATAATCTAAAAAATAAACACTTTATAAGAATCCCAAAGTGCTCTTTTGGTAGCCAGGTGTGGTAAATCGTTTTTATTGTCACTGATGGGTGCCTGAATACGGATACAATATAATAAAATCCAATAAAAGGTCGCCTGAAGTCGTAAATTTGCTTAGTATACGCTAACTTACTGCAAATTGAGCATCTAATAGCCAGGAGGGGGATAAACATATTTCTTTTGCAATACTAGTACTAGTAAAAAGTACCAAAAGTGCACATAAAGCTTTATGTTTTTCTGTCATCATTCGCAAGTGCATAATCTAAAAAATACACACTCTATTAAAATCCGAGAGTGCTATTTCGGCAGCCAGGTGTGGTAAATCGTCGATATTGTCACTGATGGGTGCCATGAATACGGATAAAATATAATAAAATTTAATGAAATGTCCGCAGAAGTCGTAAATCCGCTTATTATTCGCTAACTTACTGCAAATTGAGCATCAAATTGCCAGGAGGGGAATAAACATATTTCTTTTGCAATACTAATACACGTAAAAAGCACCAAAAGTGCACATAAAGCTTTATGTTTGTCAGTGGTCATTCGCAAGTGCATAATCTAAAAAATTAACACTTTATAAGAATCTCAAAGTGCTATTTCGGTAGCCAGGTGTGATAAATCGTTTTTACTGTCACTGATGGTTGCCATGAATACGGATAAAATATAATAGAATGGAATGAAATGTCCGCTGAAGTCGTAAATGCGCTGAAACGCTAACTTACTTCAAATTGAGCATCTAATTGGTAGGAAGGGCATAAACATATTACTTTTGCAATACTACCACTCGGAAACGCACCACAAGTGCACATAAAGCTTTATGTTTTTCTGTAATTATTCGCAAGTGCATATCTAAAAAATACACACTCTATAAGTATCGCAGAATGCTATTTCGGTAGCCAGGTGTAATAAGTCGTTCATATAGTTACTAATGGGTGCCATGAATACGGATAAAATATAATAAAATCCAATGAAATGTCCGCAAAAGTCGCAAATTCACTTATTAAACGCTATCTTACTGCAACTTGAACATCTAATTGCTAGGAGGGGAATAAACATATTTCTTTTGGAATACTAGAACACGTAAAACGCACCAAAATTTTACATAAAGCTTTATGTTTCCCTGTGGTCATTCGCAAGTGCATAATCTAAAAAATAAACACTTTATAAGGATCTCAAAGTGCTCTTTCGGTAGCCAGGTGTGGTAAATCGTTTTTATTGTCACTGATGGGTGCCTGAATACGGATACAATACAATAAAATACAATAAAAGGTCGCCTGAAGTCGTAAATTCGCTTAGTATACGCTAACTTACTGCAAATTGAGCATCAAATTGCCAGGAGGGGAATAAACATATTTCTTTTGCAATACTAGTACACGAAAAACGCACCAGAAGTGCACATAAAGCTTTGAGTATTCCTGTAGTTGTTTGCAAGTGCATTATCTAAAAAATAAACACTTTATAAGAATCCCAAAGTGCGCTTACGATAGCCAGGTGTGGTAAATCGTTTTTATTGTCACTGATGTGTGCCTGAATACGGATACAATATAACAAAATTAAATAAAAGATCCCCTGAAGTCGCAAATTCGCTTAGTATACACACACTCTATAAATGTTCCAGAGTGCTATTTTGGTAGCCAAGTGAAGTAAATCGTTCATATTGTCACTGATGTGTGCCAGAAATACGGATAAAATATAATAAAATCTAATGAAAAGTCCGCTGAAGTTTCAAATGCACTGATTAAACGCTATCATACTAGAAATTCAGCATCTAATTGCTAATAGGGGAATAAACATATTCCTTTTGCAATACTAGTACATGTAAAACACACCAGAAGTGCACATAAAGCTTTGAGTATCCCTGTGGTCATTCACAAGTGCATAATCCAAAAAGTAAACAATTTATAAGAATCCCAAAGTGCTATTTCGGTAGTCAGGTGTGGTAAATCTTTCATATTGGCACTGATGGGTGCCATGAATACGGTTAAAATATAATAAAATCCAATGAAAGGTTTGCTGAAGTCGTAAATGCGCTTATTATTCGCTAACTTACTGCAAATTGAGCATCTAATTGCCAGGAGGGGAATAAACATATTTCTTTTGCAATACTAGTCCTAGTAAAAAGCACCAAAAGTGCACATAAAGCTTTATGTTTTTCTGTCATCATTCGCAAGTGCATAATCTAAAAAATACACACTCTATTAAAATCCGAGAGTGCTATTTCGGTAGCCAGGTGTGGTAAATCGTCGATATTGTCACTGATGGGTGCCATGAATACGGATAAAATATAATAAAATCTAATGAAATGTCCGCTGAAGTCGTAAATGCGCTTATTATTCGCTAACTTACTGCAAATTGAGCATCAAATTGCCAGGAGGGGAATACACATATTTCTTTTGCAATACTAGTACACGTAAAACGCACCAGAAGTGCACATAAAGCTTTGAGTATTCCTGTAGTTGTTTGCAAGTGCATTATCTGAAAAATAAACACTTTATAAGAATCCCAAAGTGCGCTTTCGGTAGCCAGGTGTGGTAAATCGTTTTTATTGTCACTGATGGGTGCCTGAATACGGATACAATATAATAAAATTAAATAAAAGGTCCCCGAAGTCGCAAATTCGCTTAGTATACACACACTCTATAAATGTTCCAGAGTGCTATTTTGGTAGCCAAGTGAAGTAAATCGTTCATATTGTCACTGATGTGTGCCATACATACGGATAAAATATAATAAAATCTAATGAAAAGTCCGCTGAAGTTTCAAATGCACCGATTAAACGCTATCATACTAGAAATTCAGCATCTAATTGCTAATCGGGGAATAAACATATTCCTTTTGCAATACTAGTACATGTAAAACACACCAGAAGTGCACATAAAGCTTTGAGTATCCCTGTGGTCATTCACAAGTGCATAATCTAAAAAGTAAACAATTTATAAGAATCCCAAAGTGCTATTTTGGTAGTCAGGTGTGGTAAATCTTTCATATTGGCACTGATGGGTGCCATGAATACGGATAAAATATAATAAAATCCAATAAAAGGTTTGCTGAAGTCGTAAATGCGCTTATTATACGCTAACTTACAGCAAACTGAGCATCTAATTGCCAGGAGGGGAATAAACATATTTCTTTTGCAATACTAATGCACGTAAAAAGCACCAAAAGTGCACATAAAGCTTTATGTTTGTCAGTGGTCATTCGCAAGTGCATAATCTAAAAAATAAACCCTTTATAAGAATCTCAAAGTGCTCTTTCGGTAGCCAGGTGTGATAAATCGTTTTTACTGTCACTGATGGTTGCCATGAATACGGATAAAATATAATAGAATGGAATGAAATGTCCGCTGAAGTCGTAAATGCGCTTATGAAACGCTAACTTACTTCAAATTGAGCATCTAATTGGTAGGAAGGGCATAAACATATTACTTTTGCAATACTACCACTCGGAAACGCACCACAAGTGCACATAAAGCTTTATGTTTTTCTGTAATTATTCGCAAGTGCATATCTAAAAAATACACACTCTATAAGTATCGCAGAATGCTATTTCGGTAGCCAGGTGTAATAAGTCGTTCATATAGTTACTAATGGGTGCCATGAATACGGATAAAATATAATAAAATCCAATGAAATGTCCGCAAAAGTCGCAAATTCACTTATTAAACGCTATCTTACTGCAACTTGAACATCTAATTGCTAGGAGGGGAATAAACATATTTCTTTTGCAATACTAGAACACGTAAAACGCACCAAAATTTTACATAAAGCTTTATGTTTCCCTGTGGTCATTCGCAAGTGCATAATCTAAAAAATAAACACTTTATAAGAATCCCAAAGTGCGCTTTCGATAGCCAGGTGTGGTAAATCGTTTTTATTGTCACTGATGTGTGCCTGAATACGGATACAATATAATAAAATTAAATAAAAGGTCCCCGAAGTCGCAAATTCGCTTAGTATACACACACTCTATAAATGTTCCAGAGTGCTATTTTGGTAGCCAAGTGAAGTAAATCGTTCATATTGTCACTGATGTGTGCCATAAATACGGATAAAATATAATAAAATCTAATGAAAAGTCCGCTGAAGTTTCAAATGCACCGATTAAACGCTATCATACTAGAAATTCAGCATCTAATTGCTAATCGGGGAATAAACATATTCCTTTTGCAATACTAGTACATGTAAAACACACCAGAAGTGCACATAAGGCTTTGAGTAACCCTGTGGTCATTCACAAGTGCATAATCTAAAAAGTAAACAATTTATAAGAATCCCAAAGTGCTATTTTGGTAGTCAGGTGTGGTAAATCTTTCATATTGGCACTGATGGGTGCCATGAATACGGATAAAATATAATAAAATCCAATGAAAGGTTTGCTGAAGTCGTAAATGCGCTTATTATACGCTAACTTACAGCAAATTGAGCATCTAATTGCCAGGAGGGGAATAAACATATTTCTTTTGCAATACCAGTACTAGTAAAAAGCACCAAAAGTGCACATAAAGCTTTATGTTTTTCTGTCATTATTCGCAAGTGCATAATCTAAAAAATACACACTCTATTAAAATCCGAGAGTGCTATTTCGGTAGCCAGGTGTGGTAAATCGTCGATATTGTCACTGATGGGTGCCATGAATACGGATAAAATATAATAAAATCTAATGAAATGTCCGCTGAAGTCGTAAATGCGCTTATTATTCGCTAACTTACTGCAAATTGAGCATCAAATTGCCAGGAGGGGAATACACATATTTCTTTTGCAATACTAGTACACGTAAAACGCACCAGAAGTGCACATAAAGCTTTGAGTATTCCTGTAGTTGTTTGCAAGTGCATTATCTAAAAAATAAACACTTTATAAGAATCCCAAAGTGCGCTTTCGGTAGCCAGGTGTGGTAAATCGTTTTTATTGTCACTGATGGGTGCCTGAATACGGATACAATATAATAAAATTAAATAAAAGGTCCCCGAAGTCGCAAATTCGCTTAGTATACACACACTCTATAAATGTTCCAGAGTGCTATTTTGGTAGCCAAGTGAAGTAAATCGTTCATATTGTCACTGATGTGTGCCACACATACGGATAAAATATAATAAAATCTAATGAAAAGTCCGCTGAAGTTTCAAATGCACCGATTAAACGCTATCATACTAGAAATTCAGCATCTAATTGCTAATGGGGGAATAAACATATTCCTTTTGCAATACTAGTACATGTAAAACACACCAGAAGTGCACATAAAGCTTTGAGTATCCCTGTGGTCATTCACAAGTGCATAATCTAAAAAGTAAACAATTTATAAGAATCCCAAAGTGCTATTTTGGTAGTCAGGTGTGGTAAATCTTTCATATTGGCACTGATGGGTGCCATGAATACGGATAAAATATAATAAAATCCAATAAAAGGTTTGCTGAAGTCGTAAATGCGCTTATTATACGCTAACTTACAGCAAACTGAGCATCTAATTGCCAGGAGGGGAATAAACATATTTCTTTTGCAATACCAGTACTAGTAAAAAGCACCAAAAGTGCACATAAAGCTTTATGTTTTTCTGTCATCATTCGCAAGTGCATAATCTAAAAAATACACACTCTATTAAAATCCGAGAGTGCTATTTCGGTAGCCAGGTTTGGTAAATCGTCGATATTGTCACTGATGGGTGCCATGAATACGGATAAAATATAATAAAATTTAATGAAATATCCGTAGAAGTCGTAAGTGCGCTTATTATTCGCTAACTTACTGCAAATTGAGCATCAAATTGCCAGGAGGGGAATAAACATATTTCTTTTGCAATACTAATACACGTAAAAAGCACCAAAAGTGCACATAAAGCTTTATGTTTGTCAGTGGTCATTCGCAAGTGCATAATCTAAAAAATAAACCCTTTATAAGAATCTCAAAGTGCTATTTCGGTAGCCAGGTGTGATAAATCGTTTTTACTGTCACTGATGGTTGCCATGAATACGGATAAAATATAATAGAATGGAATGAAATGTCCGCTGAAGTCGTAAATGCGCTTATGAAACGCTAACTTACTTCAAATTGAGCATCTAATTGGTAGGAAGGGCATAAACATATTACTTTTGCAATACTACCACTCGGAAACGCACCACAAGTGCACATAAAGCTTTATGTTTTTCTGTAATTATTCGCAAGTGCATATCTAAAAAATACACACTCTATAAGTATCGCAGAATGCTATTTCGGTAGCCAGGTGTAATAAGTCGTTCATATAGTTACTAATGGGTGCCATGAATACGGATAAAATATAATAAAATCCAATGAAATGTCCGCAAAAGTCGCAAATTCACTTATTAAACGCTATCTTACTGCAACTTGAACATCTAATTGCTAGGAGGGGAATAAACATATTTCTATTGCAATACTAGAACACGTAAAACGCACCAAAATTTTACATAAAGCTTTATGTTTCCCTGTGGTCATTCGCAAGTGCATAATCTAAAAAATAAACACTTTATAAGGATCTCAAAGTGCTCTTTCGATAGCCAGGTGTGGTAAATCGTTTTTATTGTCACTGATGGGTGCCTGAATACGAATACAATACAATAAAATACAATAAAAGGTCGCCTGAAGTCGTAAATTCGCTTAGTATACGCTAACTTACTGCAAATTGAGCATCAAATTGCCAGGAAGGGAATACACATATTTCTTTTGCAATACTAGAACACGTAAAACGCACCAAAATTTTACATAAAGCTTTATGTTTCCCTGTGGTCATTCGCAAGTGCATAATCTAAAAAATAAACACTTTATAAGAATCCCAAAGTGCGCTTTCGATAGCCAGGTGTGGTAAATCGTTTTTATTGTCACTGATGTGTGCCTGAATACGGATACAATATAATAAAATTAAATAAAAGGTCCCCGAAGTCGCAAATTCGCTTAGTATACACACACTCTATAAATGTTCCAGAGTGCTATTTTGGTAGCCAAGTGAAGTAAATCGTTCATATTGTCACTGATGTGTGCCATAAATACGGATAAAATATAATAAAATCTAATGAAAAGTCCGCTGAAGTTTCAAATGCACCGATTAAACGCTATCATACTAGAAATTCAGCATCTAATTGCTAATCGGGGAATAAACATATTCCTTTTGCAATACTAGTACATGTAAAACACACCAAAAGTGCACATAAAGCTTTGAGTATTCCTGTAGTTGTTTGCAAGTGCATTATCTAAAAAATAAACATTTTATAAGAATCCCAAAGTGCTCTTTCGGTAGCCAGGTGTGGTAAATCGTGAGTGCTATTTTGGTAGCCAAGTGAAGTAAATCGTTCATATTGTCACTGATGTGTGCCATAAATACGGATAAAATATAATAAAATCTAATGAAAAGTTCGCTGAAGTTTCAAATGCACTGATTAAACGCTATCATTCTAGAAATTCAGCATCTAATTGCTAATAGGGGAATAAACATATTCCTTTTGCAATACTAGTACATGTAAAACACACCAGAAGTGCACATAAAGCTTTGAGTATCCCTGTGGTCATTCACAAGTGCATAATCTAAAAGGTAAACAATTTATAAGAATCCCAAAGTGCTATTTCGGTAGTCAGGTGTTCTAAATCTTTCATATTGGCACTGATGGGTGCCATGAATACGGATAAAATATAATAAAATCCAGTGAAAGGTTTGCTGAAGTCGTAAATGCGCTTATTATACGCTAACTTACTGCAAATTGAGCATCTAATTGTCAGGAGGGGAATAAACATATTTCTTTTGCAATACTAGTACTAGTAAAAAGCACCGAAAGTGCACATAAAGCTTTATGTTTTTCTGTCATCATTCGCAAGTGCATAATCTATAAAATACACACTCTATTAAAATCCGAGAGTGCTATTTCGGTAGCCAGGTGTGGTAAATCGTCGATATTGTCACTGATGGGTGCCATGAATACGGATAAAATATAATAAAATCTAATTAAATGTCCGTAGAAGTCGTAAGTGCGCTTATTATTCGCTAACTTACTGCAAATTGAGCATCAAATTGCCAGGAGGGGAATAAACATATTTCTTTTGCAATACTAGTACACGTAAAACGCACCAAAAGTGCACATAAAGCTTTATGTTTGTCAGTGGTCATTTGCAAGTGCATAATCTAAAAAATTACCACTTTATAAGAATCTCAAAGTGCTATTTCGGTAGCCAGGTGTGATAAATCGTTTTTACTGTCACTGATGGTTGCCATAAATAAGGATAAAATATAATAGAATGGAATGAAATGTCCGCTGAAGTCGTAAATGCGCTTATGAAACGCTAACTTACTTCAAATTGAGCATCTAATTGGTAGGAAGGGCATAAACATATTACTTTTGCAATACTACCACTCGGAAACGCACCACAAGTGCACATAAAGCTTTATGTTTTTCTGTAATCATTCGCAAGTGCATATCTAAAAAATACACACTCTATAAGTATCGCAGAATGCTATTTCGGTAGCCAGGTGTAATAAGTCGTTCATATAGTTACTAATGGGTGCCATGAATACGGATAAAATATAATAAAATCCAATGAAATGTCCGCAAAAGTCGCAAATTTACTTATTAAACGCTATCTTACTGCAACTTGAACATCTAATTGCTAGGAGGGGAATAAACACATTTCTTTTGCAATACTAGAACACGTAAAACGCACCAACATTTCACATAAAGCTTTATGTTTCCCTGTGGTCAATCGCAAGTGCATAATCTAAAAAATAAACACTTTATAAGAATCCCAAAGTGCTCTTTCGGTAGCCAGGTGTGGTAAATCGTTTTTATTGTCACTTTTGGGTGCCTGAATACGGGTACAATATAATAAAATCCAATAAAAGGTCGCCTGAAGTCGTAAATTCGCTTAGTATACGCTAACTTACTGCAAATTGAGCATCTAATTGCCAGGAGGGGAATAAACATATTTCTTTTGCAATACTAGTACTAGTAAAAAGCACCAAAAGTGCACATAAAGCTTTATGTTTTCTGTCATTATTCGCAAGTGCATAATCTAAAAAATACACACTCTATTAAAATCCGAGAGTGCTATTTCGGCAGCCAGGTGTGGTAAATCGTTTTTATTGTCACTGATGGGTGCCTGAATACGGGTACAATATAATAAAATCCAATAAAAGGTCGCCTGAAGTCGTAAATGCGCTTATTATACGCTAACTTACTGCAAATTGAGCATCTAATTGCCAGGAGGGGAATAAACATATTTCTTTTGCAATACTAGTACTAGTAAAAAGCACCAAAAGTGCACATAAAGCTTTATGTTTTTCTGTAATCATTCGCAAGTGCATATCTAAAAAATACACACTCTATAAGTATCGCAGAATGCTATTTCGGTAGCCAGGTGTAATAAGTCGTTCATATAGTTACTAATGGGTGCCATGAATACGGATAAAATATAATAAAATCCAATGAAATGTCCGCAAAAGTCGCAAATTCACTTATTAAACGCTATCTTACTGCAACTTGAACATCTAATTGCTAGGAGGGGAATAAACATATTTCTTTTGCAATACTAGAACACGTAAAACGCACCAAAATTTTACATAAAGCTTTATGTTTCCCTGTGGTCATTCGCAAGTGCATAATCTAAAAAATAAACACTTTATAAGAATCCCAAAGTGCTCTTTCGGTAGCCAGGTGTGGTAAATCGTTTTTATTGTCACTGATGGGTGCCTGAATGCGGATACAATATAATAAAATTAAATAAAAGGTCCCCGAAGTCGCAAATTCGCTTAGTATACACACACTCTATAAATGTTCCAGAGTGCTATTTTGGTAGCCAAGTGAAGTAAATCGTTCATATTGTCACTGATGTGTGCCATAAATACGGATAAAATTAAATAAAATCTAATGAAAAGTCCGCAAAAGTCGCAAATTTACTTATTAAACGCTATCTTACCGCAACTTGAACATCTAATTGCTAGGAGGGGAATAAACATATTTCTTTTGCAATACTAGAACACGTAAAACGCACCAACATTTCACATAAAGCTTTTTGTTTCCCTGTGGTCAATCGCAAGTGCATAATCTAAAAAATAAACACTTTATAAGAATCCCAAAGTGCTCTTTTGGTAGCCAGGTGTGGTAAATCGTTTTTATTGTCACTGATGGGTGCCTGAATACGGATACAATATAATAAAATCCAATAAAAGGTCGCCTGAAGTCGTAAATTTGCTTAGTATACGCTAACTTACTGCAAATTGAGCATCTAATAGCCAGGAGGGGGATAAACATATTTCTTTTGCAATACTAGTACTAGTAAAAAGTACCAAAAGTGCACATAAAGCTTTATGTTTTTCTGTCATCATTCGCAAGTGCATAATCTAAAAAATACACACTCTATTAAAATCCGAGAGTGCTATTTCGGCAGCCAGGTGTGGTAAATCGTCGATATTGTCACTGATGGGTGCCATGAATACGGATAAAATATAATAAAATTTAATGAAATGTCCGCAGAAGTCGTAAATCCGCTTATTATTCGCTAACTTACTGCAAATTGAGCATCAAATTGCCAGGAGGGGAATAAACATATTTCTTTTGCAATACTAATACACGTAAAAAGCACCAAAAGTGCACATAAAGCTTTATGTTTGTCAGTGGTCATTCGCAAGTGCATAATCTAAAAAATTAACACTTTATAAGAATCTCAAAGTGCTCTTTCGGTAGCCAGGTGTGATAAATCGTTTTTACTGTCACTGATGGTTGCCATGAATACGGATAAAATATAATAGAATGGAATGAAATGTCCGCTGAAGTCGTAAATGCGCTTATGAAACGCTAACTTACTTCAAATTGAGCATCTAATTGGTAGGAAGGGCATAAACATATTACTTTTGCAATACTACCACTCGGAAACGCACCACAAGTGCACATAAAGCTTTATGTTTTTCTGTAATTATTCGCAAGTGCATATCTAAAAAATACACACTCTATAAGTATCGCAGAATGCTATTTCGGTAGCCAGGTGTAATAAGTCGTTCATATAGTTACTAATGGGTGCCATGAATACGGATAAAATATAATAAAATCCAATGAAATGTCCGCAAAAGTCGCAAATTCACTTATTAAACGCTATCTTACTGCAACTTGAACATCTAATTGCTAGGAGGGGAATAAACATATTTCTTTTGCAATACTAGAACACGTAAAACGCACCAAAATTTTACATAAAGCTTTATGTTTCCCTGTGGTCATTCGCAAGTGCATAATCTAAAAAATAAACACTTTATAAGGATCTCAAAGTGCTCTTTCGGTAGCCAGGTGTGGTAAATCGTTTTTATTGTCACTGATGGGTGCCTGAATACGGATACAATACAATAAAATACAATAAAAGGTCGCCTGAAGTTGTAAATTCGCTTAGTATACGCTAACTTACTGCAAATTGAGCATCAAATTGCCAGGAAGGGAATAAACATATTTCTTTTGCAATACTAGAACACGTAAAACGCACCAAAATTTTACATAAAGCTTTATGTTTCCCTGTGGTCATTCGCAAGTGCATAATCTAAAAAATAAACACTTTATAAGAATCCCAAAGTGCGCTTTCGATAGCCAGGTGTGGTAAATCGTTTTTATTGTCACTGATGTGTGCCTGAATACGGATACAATATAATAAAATTAAATAAAAGGTCCCGAAGTCGCAAATTCGCTTAGTATACACACACTCTATAAATGTTCCAGAGTGCTATTTTGGTAGCCAAGTGAAGTAAATCGTTCATATTGTCACTGATGTGTGCCATAAATACGGATAAAATATAATAAAATATAATGAAAAGTCCGCTGAAGTTTCAAATGCACCGATTAAACGGTTTCCATGAATAAGGATAAAATATAATAGAATGGAATGAAATGTCCGCTAAAGTCGTAAATGCGCTTATGAAACGCTAACTTACTTCAAATTGAGCATCTAATTGGTAGGAAGGGCATAAACATATTACTTTTGCAATACTACCACTCGGAAACGCACCACAAGTGCACATAAAGCTTTATGTTTTTCTGTAATCATTCGCAAGTGCATATCTAAAAAATACACACTCTATCAGAATCCCAGAATGCTATTTGGGTAGCCAGGTGTAATAAGTCGTTCATATAGTTACTAATGGGTGCCATGAATACGGATAAAATATAATAAAATCCAATGAAATGTCCGCAAAGGTCGCAAATTCACTTATTAAACGCTATCTTACTGCAACTTGAACATCTAATTGCTAGGAGGGGAATAAACACATTTCTTTTGCAATACTAGTACACGTAAAACGCACCAAAAGTGCACATAAAGCTTTGAGTATTCCTGTAGTTGTTTGCAAGTGCATTATCTAAAAAATAAACATTTTATAAAAATCCCAAAGTGCTCTTTCGGTAGCCAGGTGTGGTAAATCGTGAGTGCTATTTTGGTAGCCAAGTGAAGTAAATCGTTCATATTGTCACTGATGTGTGCCATAAATACGGATAAAATATAATAAAATCTAATGAAAAGTTCGCTGAAGTTTCAAATGCACTGATTAAACGCTATCATTCTAGAAATTCAGCATCTAATTGCTAATAGGGGAATAAACATATTCCTTTTGCAATACTAGTACATGTAAAACACACCAGAAGTGCACATAAAGCTTTGAGTATCCCTGTGGTCATTCACAAGTGCATAATCTAAAAGGTAAACAATTTATAAGAATCCCAAAGTGCTATTTCGGTAGTCAGGTGTTCTAAATCTTTCATATTGGCACTGATGGGTGCCATGAATACGGATAAAATATAATAAAATCCAGTGAAAGGTTTGCTGAAGTCGTAAATGCGCTTATTATACGCTAACTTACTGCAAATTGAGCATCTAATTGTCAGGAGGGGAATAAACATATTTCTTTTGCAATACTAGTACTAGTAAAAAGCACCGAAAGTGCACATAAAGCTTTATGTTTTTCTGTCATCATTCGCAAGTGCATAATCTATAAAATACACACTCTATTAAAATCCGAGAGTGCTATTTCGGTAGCCAGGTGTGGTAAATCGTCGATATTGTCACTGATGGGTGCCATGATACGGATAAAATATAATAAAATCTAATTAAATGTCCGTAGAAGTCGTAAGTGCGCTTATTATTCGCTAACTTACTGCAAATTGAGCATCAAATTGCCAGGAGGGGAATAAACATATTTCTTTTGCAATACTAGTACACGTAAAACGCACCAAAAGTGCACATAAAGCTTTATGTTTGTCAGTGGTCATTTGCAAGTGCATAATCTAAAAAATTACCACTTTATAAGAATCTCAAAGTGCTATTTCGGTAGCCAGGTGTGATAAATCGTTTTTACTGTCACTGATGGTTGCCATAAATAAGGATAAAATATAATAGAATGGAATGAAATGTCCGCTGAAGTCGTAAATGCGCTTATGAAACGCTAACTTACTTCAAATTGAGCATCTAATTGGTAGGAAGGGCATAAACATATTACTTTTGCAATACTACCACTCGGAAACGCACCACAACTGCACATAAAGCTTTATGTTTTTCTGTAATCATTCGCAAGTGCATATCTAAAAAATACACACTCTATAAGTATCGCAGAATGCTATTTCGGTAGCCAGGTGTAATAAGTCGTTCATATAGTTACTAATGGGTGCCATGAATACGGATAAAATATAATAAAATCCAATGAAATGTCCGCAAAAGTCGCAAATTTACTTATTAAACGCTATCTTACTGCAACTTGAACATCTAATTGCTAGGAGGGAATAAACACATTTCTTTTGCAATACTAGAACACGTAAAACGCACCAACATTTCACATAAAGTTTTATGTTTCCCTGTGGTCAATCGCAAGTGCATAATCTAAAAAATAAACACTTTATAAGAATCCCAAAGTGCTCTTTCGGTAGCCAGGTGTGGTAAATCGTTTTTATTGTCACTTTTGGGTGCCTGAATACGGGTACAATATAATAAAATCCAATAAAAGGTCGCCTGAAGTCGTAAATTCGCTTAGTATACGCTAACTTACTGCAAATTGAGCATCTAATTGCCAGGAGGGGAATAAACATATTTCTTTTGCAATACTAGTACTAGTAAAAAGCACCAAAAGTGCACATAAAGCTTTATGTTTTCTGTCATTATTCGCAAGTGCATAATCTAAAAAATACACACT